>CM054112.1:195615950-196215950 GCA_028673005.1 Tanypteryx hageni
TTAAGTGCTCACAAAAAAAAACTTTGAAGAAATATTTTATCGAACGAGTAATGGACGTTTATCTGAAAAACAAGGAGGCTTTTGTTTGTCTTTAGAAATAATAAATATTATTCTATCTCATATTTGAAATGTAAAGATGTAATCAATAACGTTGACACAATAATTATTTTTTTGCGAATTTTTCGCTCGGTTTTCGCTAGTAAGAATATAAGGTGCACATTTTTATCCATATTGTATATTATTATATTGTATATTAAAAGAAAAAGAAATAATTATGCTTCCGTATGCATACATTACGTGTTTTATCGATTTACTTATTTGGATGTAATTTCATGTTTTATTTATTTGAGGCCAAAATGACATACTACGACCGAATCACACAGTCAAGGCTGCCGTTTTACTTCAAACAAAATAGGTAATGTTTGCTCTGCCTAGTAAAATATCAATTCGAGAAAATATTTTTGGAAAAGTAGTAAAGAAAAACAAAATATCCATTTCTTGTAATAAAAATGTTTAATGGGTGCCTCTTTTCTGTGAAAACGGCGATCAAAAGTTTTCTTCTCAATCTGTTTTGCATGAAAATATCTGAGTCATGTTACTCAATCAGGGCCACCGATATTCACTTAAATTAAAATATGATGTGAAAATGACAAAACTCATTTTTCATTTACAAGGGGATCTTACGAAATGTTTATCGCCGTTTTGATTGAAACTTTGTGAGAATGCAGTAGTGATGAAAAAAATGCCAAAACAAGAAGATTCTCCAGCTTCGTGAGATATTCGCGATGAAATTTAGCGAGCGTTCTAGCATTCTAATATGGTACTAGGGCAGTTGCGTCCCGGACAGTTGCGTCCCGGACATTTGCGTCCCCTGGACATTTGCGTCCCTGGAAATTTCGTTCCGAACAGTTGTTACCGGAAAATGATGTTTTGAGCTACCTTTAAGAAAAATTTGATGTAGCCTGGACATGGCTTTCACCATAGGTTAAAATTATTGGTATAAATGGAAACTGTACGATTCCTAAGTTTTTTTATTTCTCTTTGCATTTGCTATTTTTCCATCAAAACTCCACCTTTATTATGCATATTGAATATACATATGAATAATAAACCTCAAAAACATAAGAAAGGAGGCAAAATAAAATCCTACTGACATCTACTTCATTTGCTTCATGCAAAGCTAATACAAATTTAATGAAACATAAGATATATATCTCCCAGTCAAATAATCAGGTCCTATAGGCACTATTACCAAAATCATGAATTTTACATCTTCTTTACGATAAAAATAAAATCTCGTCCTACAGCGGTAAAAACAACAAAATATGGTTTAATTAAGAAACTAGAATCTCTCCTGAAAATTTGTCCAAGTCCACTCGCCGTAGAACAAACATATATTTTAATGCCCATTCAAAAAATGTGTTGCATGTAGTCGTATATAATTAAAGTAAGAATAATGAAGCAAATTGAAATGTTTTATTGAACCACATCATAATACATTGACATTAAATATATATCAACACTAAAATCTATGCATAATGTGAGCAACTCCTCTTAAAAAATTATCTTGTCATTAGAATTGTATCTTTCTACTGCTATCAACAAGCGTTTATTTACACATTTGTACCTATTGTGCACTTCAATACCACTCTCATAGTCAAGTTTCTTCTTTTGCGCCAGAACTTCTTTCTTCAATGCGTTAATGAATTTCCAGATAAATGGATGATGACATGTGATTGAATATTGAATGGCATTATGCCATCCCTCTAAATTATTATTAGATCTCGGTAAGTTGAGGATTGTCCTTTCATGAACATTCCAAGATTCAATGGCAAAATGAGGAGCAAGCCTTCTTCGATTTCCTCTCCTTCCCCTTTCCTGGCCTATGTACGTTGTTTCAAAGTAGGAGACAAACTCAGCAGGTAAATCATCGTCCTCACTCATTTCTCGAAAGCCCTCGATTACATCATATACTGGAAGAAGGGCTAATGCAGAGAATCAACGTATCTTCAGATTGAAATCTTCATCTTCCTTATACCGCTGTCTGAACCCAAGGTCACAAATCTTTTTTAATATTGATTTTGCGGAATGGAAAAGGTATGATTCCGTTTTTGCATTAGGAAATTTCTTCATGAAACTCGTGCTTGCTCCCTTTTCAAAGTCTATCAACAATGACAGAGGATTGAGCTGAGGTCGAATCTGCAACAATCTGCTGAAAAATCGATCATATGTATCCTTTGATTTATTGGGCAAAAGGGCAAAAACACGAGGAATGCTGAACGAACCATCTTGGACATGGAGACAATAGACAATATTTTAATAATAATTTATTTTAAATTAAAAAACTAATTTACAATTGAAATTATAATGTGATTTCCTTTTTATAAAATAGTTTTTTTTTAATTAAAAATAAATTATTATTAAAATATTTTAAAATTTGGCAAAAATATTGCTATGATCCATATTTTCCACCGAATTCATCATATCGAGAAACTTGTCTTTCGATAGTAGTACGAGATAGATAGACTCGTAGGCTTTTACCATACAGAGAATCCGACCTGGAAAGAATTAGTAATGTTTTGAACGCTAGAAATGTAACTAAAATTGTAAGTTTTCTTACTATGCAAATGTCCAGGGACGCAAATGTCCGGGGGACGCAAATGTCCGGGACGCAAATGTCCGGGACGCAACTGACCTGTCACCTTCTAATATACTATGAGATTGAGCGTCAAGGCCAAGCGGTGGCCTATGTGGATAAATCCTCGGTTGCTAAAGCTACCCCAGCACTTGTAATTTCTTTTTTCAATTTTTATTATTTGAAATTTTTCTGTTTTAGAATTTTTTGGTTTCACAATTTGCTGGAAGTTTATTTGATTTATAATTACATTTTCAATAATTTTGCAAAGCGAAAACATTTTCTCAATGTTAAAAAAGAATTTAATTTGAATCAACAACAAAAATTAAATGGTAATAACTGATCATGGTCCGTTTATTACACATATTCGACACTTTATTTTTATAATAAACTAATGCTTCATTGCAAATTATGATTGTACACATTTATTTATTGATATTATTTGAAGACGTACAATGTTTCGGATGGTAGTTATCTTAGAAACATGAAAATTACACCACGCACACGTTATTAAGCAAATCGATTGACAGGCGCAGTGATTTTTGACAGCTTTCTGAAAAACACACAATCACAATTTTGAAAATCCTCCTATCGTTTGTCAGTTTCGAAGCAAACCACGCGTACCTGATTATATTACGAAATACTGGCGCCCTTAATTGGTGATTAATCAACGAATAGGGACTTCAGTATCTGCAGCATAATTAATCCACAGTCATAATTTGCGATGAAACATTAGTTTCTTGTGAAAGCGAAGTGTTGAATATGTTTAATAAACGGACAATGAGCAATTATTACCATTTAATTGTTGTTTGCGATTCAAATTAAATTCATTTTTAACTTAGTGAGAAAAATGTTTTCGCTTTGCGTAATTAGTGAATATGTTATTATAAATCAAATAAACTTTCAGCAAATTGTAAAACCCAAAAAATTGAAAACGTTAGAAAATTTTCAAATAATAAAAGTTGAAAAAAATGAATAAGACATGGAAAGTTATAAAAACTACCTACGGATGGATCCATCAACATTTGATAAATTTTTTATATTAGTTAAGAATGAACCGGCCTTGGTAAAGTGGTGGTTAGCGTGTCTGGCTCCCAATGATAGGGTCGCGGGCTCGAATCCTGCCTAGGGCATGGTTGTATGTGTTCGTCTTTGTTAAAGTTATTACGCTCATTGTAAAAGGCCGTTAAAGGCTGTTTATGAGCTAAAAAAAATAAAAATGAAAAATTAGCCGGTAAAACACTATTCTACGGGAGAGTATATCCGCAGAAATAAGGTAATAAATTTGAATTTTTCTGGATTATTAGTTAATATACGTACAATTGGTATTTATATGATTAGTATTTAAACAATTGCACGCACTAGAAAAATGTTGATATCTGACCTTTCTTTAATTAAGGCGGCGGTTCTCAAACTTTTTCGGTAATGTACCCCTTGTTGATTTTCAACATAGTCGTTCATTCCCCACCCTCCCCTAACTCCTATTCCTACTTGTATTTTATAACCAAGGTTTTCTTATATAACAAAATTACAATTATGGCATTTAATGAAATATTATGTTTTAACCACCATTTCAAAAATCACTCTTGTAATTTATTAAGACGATTTATTAATTGATTTACCATATCTATCGGACTATAAGACACTTCGGACTATAAGAGGTACTATGATTATGAATTTAAAAATTTAGGAAACAGAATTTTATTGTTGTTTTACATTTACTTATATCATAATCATCATCATAGGTAGTCTGTCCGTAGACAGGTCTGTGATTATTCATGGTTAAACCTGGTTCTCCATATACTCCTATTTTCTGCTGTCCTCTTCATATCTTGGTAACTCTCTTTCTCTTTCAAATCGTCTATCAGCTGAAACCTTTTCCTACCTCCTTCCCTTTTTCTGTCTAGTTTTCTTTCTAACACGTCTTTAATCATACCCTCTCTCCTCAGGTAATGTCCAACCCAGTTAGCCTTCCTCTTTCTGATAGTCTGTATAATCATTCGCTTCTTTCCTATTCTTCGTAGCACTTCATCGTTTTTCATCCTATCTGTCCATTTTATCTTCAGCATTCCTCTCCAAGTCCACATTTCAAAGCTTTCCAAATATTTGATGTAATTTTTCCTTAGCGTCCATGTTTCTGAACCGTATAAAGCTATACTCCATACATAGCATTTTATGAACTTCTTGCGGATATCTTCCCTTATATTTCCCGTAAGTATGTGTTTCTTTCTTCTAAAAGCCACTTTGGCTTTTCCTACTCTAGTCCTGATCTCCTCCGTACATTTTGCTTGACTTGTTATGATGCTTCCAAGGTATTTATAGTCTGAAACCTCTTCTAAAGGCTTTCTTTCAATACTTATGCTCAGATTATCTTCTTTGCTTGATATTCGAATGACCTTGGATTTTTCTGTAATTATTTCCACACAGTATTTTCTACCTGTTATTCATCATCATCATGCTTCTGTCCGAAGAAAGGTTTTAACTGAATCGCTGCCTCCATTTCTCTCTCTCCCTAGAAGCCTCTTTTATACCTCTATAAGTATTATATCCCTGCTTTATATTATCTAATATTCCTATTCTTTTTCTCCCTCTTCCTCTTCTTCCATTAATTTTTCCTTCTAAGATCGTCCTTTGTAAACACTGTCTTCTCAATATGTGCCCTATCCAATTTGCTTTTCTTTTCCTGATTGTTTTTATTAGCATCCTTTCTTCTCCCACCATTTCTAATACTTCTTCGTTTCTCTTCCTCTCTGTCCATTTCACTTTCATCATTCTTCTCTATACCCACATCTCAAAACTTTCTAAATATTTTTCCTCCTTTCTCCTTATCGTCCACGTCTCTGCACCATAAAGAGCTATGCTCCATATGTAGCATTTTGCTAATTTCTTCCTTGTTTCTAAATTTATTTTCTTGCTTGTGCGAAGCTCCTTCTTCTCGTTAAATGCTGCTTTTGCCATTGCAATCCTACTTCTGATGTCCTGTGTACTACTTCCATCCTGTGCTAAAATACTGCCGAGATATTTGAAACTACTTATTTGTTCCAATTTTTGCCCATTTACCATTATATTTAATTCTTTATGTTCCTTTGAAACCACCATGACTTTCGTTTTTTGTCATTGATCTTCATTCCATATTGTTGACCAACCTCCACTAGTCTGTCTGTCATCCTCTGAAGCTCTTTCTCGCCTTCTGCTATTAAGCACTGATCATCTGCGTATTTAATGGTGGTAATACTTTCACCTTCTATCTTAAATCCTTTCTCTTCCACCAACGCTTCTTCTGTTATTGTTTCTGCATAAATATTAAATATTGCTGGTGAAATAGGACAACCCTGCCTCACTCCCTTCCCTATTGAAGTACTTTCTGTTTCTTCTCCTTCAACCCTGACTCTAATCTTTTGATCAAAGTAAAGGTTTTTAAGCAGTCTTTTATCTTTCCAATCTATTCCTATTTTGTTTAAAATACCCAGCATTTTATCCCATTTCACTCGGTCAAAAGCTTTCTCCCAATCTACAAAACAAAAATACATACCTTTATTGACTTCTAGCGCTCTTTCTATCATCATCCTCATACATCCTATAGCATCTCTAGTCCTCCTTCCTCTTCTAAAACCAAACTGATTATCTTGCAGTTCCTTTTCTATTTTACATTCAATTCTTTTGGTTATTATTCTGGTTATAACATTAGCTGTATGAGAAATTAAACTAATAGTTCTGTAATCCTTACAACATTTTGCATTGTTCTTTTTCTCCAGTGGTACCATCACAACATCTAAAAAATCTTCAGGCCATATGCCAGTATCATATACTTGGTTAAAAAATTTTGTGAGTTGCTTAACTGCTTTAGACCCCAAAACCTTAAGAACGTCCATGGGTATATCATCACTCCCAACAGCTTTCCTTCTTTTCATGTCATCAATTGCTCTTTTAACTTCAGATTCGAGAATACTTGGTCCTAGCTGATCTTCTTCCACATCCTCTTTTTCATTTAATTCAATATTTCTTGGCTTTCCTTCTTTGTCATACAGAACCTCACTGTATTCTTTCCAGACATTCTTTACATTGTCTGGCTCCGATACTATTTTACCACTTTTGTTCATGATTCCTTTACGTCCTATCTTTCTTGCTTTTTTCTTGAATAGTTCCCTTGCTTTGCTATACATGAGGTCTGTTCTACAAATTCTTTCACATTCGACAATCTCCTCGCATTTCTCATTTATCCACTGTTCTCTTTATGTTTCCCTTCTTAAAGCATTATTTAACTCCTTGTACTTTCTTTGGCCTTCTTCAGTGTTTATGTTCTACCACTTTCTCCGCTCTTCCATTTTTTGCAGCATGGCTGCTGTGATCCAGGGTTTTTTGTTTCTTTCACCCGTTATCTTTCCTACCTTCTTTTCCATTACATCTTTAATGTTGCTATGGATGTATCTCCACTCCTCATCTACATTGTTCCTATTTTATTCAGCTCTCCCCCAACCTTTCCTCCAGCTCAGTCATGATAGCCTCCTTGTTTTTAAGGAGTTCCTCTAAGTTCCATTTCTTGTTAACTCTTATGTTTCTCTTAACGCTCTTCAGTCTACATTGTATATTTGCCACCAAAAGGTTGTGGTCAGAATCGATATCTGCCCCTGGTAGTGTTTTCACATTTTTAATGGTATTTCTAAATCTTTCATTGACTAGTATGTAATCTATCTGGTATCGTCTCTGGTCTCCTGGGCTTCTCCATGTGTAAAGTCTCCGCTGGTGATGCTTAAACCATGTATTAGTTACAATTAATCTATTTCTATGGCAGAATTCCACAAGTTTCTCCCCTCTTTCATTTCTCTTCCCTAATCCATATTTTCCCACTATGTTATCTTCTTGTCCCTCTCCGACTACACTGTTCCAATCTCCCATTACTATGGTGGTGATCCTTCCTTTTCCCTCCTCCTCCAATATCTCCATAATCTGTTCATAGATTTCATCTACTTCGTCGTCGCCAGCATTAGTTGTTGGCATATACACTTGAATTATAAGCATTTCCACTGGCTCCATCTGAAGTTTTACGGCTATTAATCTATCATTAACTGTCACTACCTTGCTAATTCTTTCAGCTATCTCTTTTCTCATTATAATCCCCACTCCCCTTTCCTTTTTCTCTCCTCCCGAGTAAATAATCTTAAATTCGTCTGAATTTATCTCGCCTTCTCCTTCCTACCAAACTTCACTAAGACCTACTATACCTACATTATTCCTTCTCATTTCCCTTTTTAAGTTCTCTAGTTTACCCCCTGAAATCATAGTCCTAACATTCCATGTGCCTATTTTTAATTTCTCACTACTTGCTTTCTTATTAATGTTACATTTCCTCTGTGCATCCCCTAGGGTAGTCCCCACCCGGAGATCCGATTGGGGGACTATTTTACCTCCGGAATATTTTACCCCAGAAAGATCCATAGAGGTATTTTCAGCTTTTCAGCCTATCATGGGAAATATAATGAGGTAGTTTCCCCTTGCTTTCCTCATCGCAGTTTCACAGAGTGATTGCCCATCTGTTGCTGTTCAGATCCACATGATCACCACCTACAGAGGTACTGTGCAAGCTGCTGCCCTTGCACAGGGGGATGTAAAACCCGCAAGACTGCTTCTTAGTCTGACTCTTCCCCTCAGACCTTTCCGACTTGGATGGTCCTACCAGGAGAATTATCTTCCGCCGGCATAGCTCTTTGGTTCGTAAGAGTACACAAACCCTCCCACCTCTGTAAGGTTATGCAGTCCTTAGGGAGGGTACCTGTTATTACTTGTCTATTTATCATTCTCTGGAGTTCCTCTTTCTTTCTTGCTGGAAGTACTTGATCATCCGCGTATTTTACTGTTCTTATAATCCTTTCTTCAACTTTGAAATCTACTTTCTAGACTTTCTCCATATAAATTGAATAGGGTCGGCGACTGGCAGCAGCCCTTTCATACTCCTCTACCGATATTTACTCCGCAGGTGTCCGCATTCTCCAACTTGATTCACATATAGATTCCTGATCAGTCTTCTGTCTTTCCAGTCTACACCTATATCCTTTAATATCTTCATCAACATTACCCAATTTACTCTATCAAAGGCCTTCTGCCAATCTACGAAACAAGCTGATATCTTGAATGTACTCTATTGCCCTTGCATATCGTTCTGTAGTCTTTATATTATATTGCCTTTGGATTCTTCTTTAGAGGGATCATTGTTACTTCTAGAAAATCCCGAGGCCACTCTCCAGTGTCGTAAACCTTATTAATTAATTTAGTGATCGCTTTTATTCCTTCTGATCCCATGACATTAAGTACCTCACTCGGTATTCTATCGCTGCCTGTAGCTTTCACTTTCTTTAGGTCCTCTATCGCTTTTTCTACTTCGCTCTCCATAATATTTGGTCCTAAGTTGTCTTCTTCAATGTTTTCCTCATCTTCCAGTTATGTATTACTGAAGATGACAGCGTAGCTGTCAAAACACCGTGTCTAGTTTTTAAAAAAATATTTGGTTAGAGTCTACAGTGTGAGTGCCTCCTTGGAGTGTGTGTGTATGTGTGTGCCTGTGTCTTCATCAAGGATTAGGTCCCCGACGTTCCCAACGGAGACCTGCAGCGCGTACGTAAGTTTTCTCTTTCCTTTTAATTGACGGTGAAGGATCTTTTACTTTTTATTTAAGATGTAATATATTTGGGATCTCATTCTATCTCCTGGGCTTTTCCATGTGTATAACCTTCGTTAATGTTTTTTGAACTATGTATTAATCACTACAAGATCATTATTGATGCAGAATTCTACCAGTTTTTCCCCTCCTCGGTTTCTCTTCCCAAGTCCGTATTGCCCGACAACATTTTCTTCCTGTCCTTCTCCGACTTTGCCGTTCCAATCTCCCATCATTATGCAATTTACCTTTCCTCTTCCTTCTTCTTCGTAAATGTCATTAATTTGCTCATAAATCTCCTCGATTTCTTCATCTTCATGAGCTGACGTTGGCATTTATACTGGATTATCAGCATGACCACTTTAGTTTATCGTTCGTTGCTGTTATCTTTGTCACCCTTTTCATCATATCTTTTCTAAGTACCAGAACTACTCCCCTTTCCCCATTATTTCCTCCAGAGTAAACTACCGTGAACTCTTTCGAATCAAACTGTCCTTCTCCTTCCCATCTAGTTTCGCTCAGTCCTATAATTTCAACTTTATTTCTTCTCATTTCTTCTTTCAAGTTCTCTAGCTTACCTGCCTTTCTCATAGTTCTTACGTTCCAAGTGCCTATTGGTAAATTACCTTTGACTAATGTTTTCCTCGAGGCAGTCCCTGCCCGGAGATCCGATTGGGGGACTATTTTACCTCCGGATTGTTTTACCTCGGAAGAACTGCTATTGTCCAAATATATAATCATTACTAGGGATTGTGATGTGGTAGTTTCCCTTGCCAATGCCTTGGCGTTCTTTATGCTGTTCCTGAATCTTTGTTTTACAAGGATGTAATCTATTTGGCATCTCATTTTATCTCCTGGGCTTTTCCATGTGTATAACCTTCGTTTATGGTTTTTGAACCATGTATTGGTCACTACAAGGTCATTATTGATGCGGAATTCTACGAGTTTCTTCCCTCCTCGATTTCTCTTTTCATGTCCGTATTGCCCGACAGCATTTTCTTCCTGTCCTTCTCCGACTATACTGTTCCAATCTCCCATTATTATGCAGTTTACCTTTCCTCTTCTGTCTTCTTCGTTAATTTCATTAATATATATATATATATATATTCCTGGATTATCAGCTTTTAGCTTTATTGCCATCAGTCTATCCTTCGTTGCTATTATCTTTGTCACGCTTTTCATCATATCTTTCCTAAGTACCAGAGCTACTCCCCTTTCCCCACTATTTCCTCCAGAATAAACTACCGTGAATTCTTCCGAGTCGAACTGTTCTTCTCCCTCCCATCTAGTTTCGCTTAGTCCTATAATGTCAACTCTATTTCTTCTCATTTCTTCTTTCAAGTTCTCTAGCTTTCCTGCCTTTCTCATTCGTAATTTACTTTCGACAAATGTTTTCCTCAAGGCAGTCCCCGCCCGGAGATCCGATTGGGTGACTGTTTTACCTCCGGATTGTTTTACCTCGAGAGAACTCATATTGTCCAACCATATAATCTTTACTAGGGATTGTGATGTGGTAGTTTCCCTCTTGCTTTCCACATCGCAGTACTGTAGCCGTTCAAATCGTCCTGATCCCGCCTACAGCTGTATTGGATATAGACCCAACCAACATCATTTGTTTTCGGCTCTATACCATACTGACAGTACTGCTGCCTACTGCCAGGCACTGATGATAGTTTTTTTTAATAAAACCTCCATTCGAGGGGTTTGAACCCCCGAACTTTGCAATAGAAAGCCGACACGCTAACCACTACACCACCAGTGCATAATATATGTATGTATATATATATATATATATATATCATATAAAACCTGAGGTACTTCTAGAAGTACTTCAGAGCTGAAAAATCCGATAAAGTTATAATAAGGGGTGTTTTTGACCCCAAAACCAATTTTAAACACCCATAAGGAAAGTACTGAAAACCGTGCAGGGCTATATGAAATTGCTTTTTAAAATTATTTATAATTAAGATACAAAGTACTACTGTGGATAAGAAAATGAAGTTTATTTTTCTTGAAGACATAATTAAAATCCATCCTGAATTTGTGTAAAAATTTGATTGCAATCATAAAATTATGAAAAAATTTTTGGTCTTCAACAATTAAAATTATAAACTACCATAGCATTTACTTATATATAAAAGTAAAAATCTGATGTGGCCACCACATGCCTTTCTCCATACCTGTAACATTTCAAAAAATTCCAAATAGGTTACATAATAATAAATATTTTAAGAAAATATAAAATTTCGCGTTGACCTAATTTATAGTTTTTTAGTCAGAGCACTAACAAAAAGCTATCACATACACATACATAATGGGGTATCGTCGAGAAAATGGTCAAAACGTCCTCAGGGGCCTCAAAACCTGTATTTTCGTTGAAATACCGAAGTCGATTTTTTCATAAATTGAATACTTTCCCCTATACTACGTATATAAAGAAAGTAAAAATCTGATTTGGCCACCACATGACTTTCTCCATATCTGTAATATTTATAAAAATTCGAAGTAGGTTACATAATAAATATTTTAAGAAACCGAGAAAATTTTAGACTTGACAAAGAACAGAAATAAACTCAAACCATAGCCTTCTGATATTGGATATAGCCACAAAGCTCTAACAATTAAGAAAGGAAAAATGAGCGTTACTAAGACGTAACTAAGCGTCAATTGTTAACAATAGTCGTCGGTAGGTGGCGTGGTGGTGGCAGCTAAAAATATAAGATATCTCTTTAACAATGCATTATATGGAAAATTGTTTCAAACAAAGATTGTAGAAAATTAAATTTCCTATAGCGTTTATTCCGATAAACTTTTATATTTATCAAATATTAAAGCAAATATTTTAAAATAAGGGATAAGTGACAAGAATAAACTCCCACGTTCTGTTGACCGATTTTTACCAAAAACTAATCAGTTTTTGTGACTTTTATAAAAATGTTAAATATAAAATTTCGCGTTGACCTGATTAATAGTGTTTGAGTTAGAGCACTTACAAAAAGTTATCACACACAAACGCACATCATCGAGAAAATGGTCAAAACGAGTTCAGGGGACCTGAAAACGTGTATTTCCGTTGAAATTGCGAAGTCGATTTTTTTCATCATAAAAAAACCCAAAAGTCTCATTACTGCTCTCACACTCAATAATATGTATACAATTTATAGTTGAGGTTGTCAGTTTGAAGAATTACAATGTTTAAGAACTAACACTAAAACTTTGTCTGATAAATTTTGTCGAAGTCAAGCCTTGCACAGGTGGTTTCAACGTGATTCGTATCATCATCTGAAGATAATGTAAATGGCACCGAGGCTGGTAGTGCAATTTTTGAGTTTGAATGGGGTAGATTTAGCGGGGTTTTGGTGTTATTTCCTAAGCACTTGTGTTATGATGTAACTTTCGCAATCTTCAAGTAGCGTGCCATATTTATTGCTTTCAATTGCCTTGCTAATACTACGTTTCCTATCAACCTAACAAAACAAGGGGAATAACAATAATATCTAAAATTTGGAAGGCTAAACAATCAATGCGCAATTATGCACGAGACGTAAAGAGTTACTTACATTATAGTCATCTGTTCCGGCCGTTACTTCGTAGAAATCCATAATGAAAATATAATGTCACTTGGTATTGTAGAAATTTTACCAAGTTACATTATTTTTAAATTACTTACATCAGTGCAATTTTTGCACCTGTTTTCCAGACATAATCTTCTCGATGCGCGGTCGAATTTTGGCCACTGCAAGGATGAGATGATGGGAGGTCAGACAATTGCGGTTCCGCGTCTTTATTACTGTCAAAGTCGAGAATACTGTCTCATCATTGGTTAACCCCTTTAGATATTTAATTTAATTCCACCCGCCAGGTCGAAGGACAATGAAATAAATTGACGATTTATGTCTCTCCCTTTCACCGTCCCGCTTACAATGTTCAAACTTTGTATACTAAGAGCATCTTGTGTACTGATCCTCACTCACTCTACACCAGGGGTTCTTAACCGGGGGTGCAGGAAGGGGGTCGATGGGGTGCGGTGGGAACATCTTGGAATTTGACTTATTTTTTTTTAATAAGATATTTTGAACCATCAAAATTAATCAACTGCCCTCCTAGTGTTTACATTCATGCGTCCACGTTTCTTATTAGATATATAACGAGAGACTAAAGAGCATTCGTCTGCTTGAAATAACAGACCGTAATCACTATTCGAGGCCTGTTTAGAAAGTGATTTAAACTGATGTGCCCAGACATACTGTCGCTATATTTTTCTGCCTTCATTTAAGTTCATAACAAAGTAATTCTCTCGATCCTATTGTGCGTGTGAAGGCTGAGATAATTCGCTTCAGAGAGGTTATTTTGAAGTCCAAGATGAATGCAGCATTAAAAATTGCTTAAAAATAAACAAACTTGGAAATTATTATAAAATTGTTGGATAGGATCCCACTGTAATATAATGCTGGAGCCACTTTTGAGATGCACCTGTCACCTCACTTGGATCAAACAAGATGCAACATTTTGACTAATTCTAAGAGTCTGGGTTAAGAGATGATGAGATTTTCTCGAATCTCTTAAAAGGAGTTAAGTCGGGAAGGAACATTAACAAAGGCAACTTGAAGTTTTTACCTGCATTTGGACAGTGAAATAGATTTACACCGTATCTTCGACAAATTAATCAGACCGTCAAAAAATATCAAGGTAGTGTAAAAAATATAGTACAGAAATTTATTTCTTTACGAAAATCCTCGAAATGTTTCATAAAAATATAATTCGCTGGTGTTCTCATAAAATATATAAGTCATCATTTCATAAGATTTGAGTTAACAGAAATAACATTATGAAAGAGATTGACAATTGATGAGTTTTACTTTATTTTAGAAATTATAAACAAAATAATGTCCCAAAATAAATTTTCTAAAATTTTAATTCATAATTTATTATTTAACACTGTGAATTTTTAATTACAGTTATTTTTAATTTACAATATAACAACTTACTTCCCTTTATCCAGACGCCAGCGAATTAATGTGTGGGAAGTTAAAGATTTTTGTAAAATTATTAGCCTTTTAATTATTACGAGAGTAGGAAGTGTTTATCTTAATAAATATATAATGTAGAAGTGTCCAAGCTATCACTCGCAGGGAAATTATATCCGCGAGGTACCTCAATGTTGCCTGCGGAGAAGATGAGGTTTCAAACATTTCCATTAAAATTCCAATTTTTCGACCATAATTCCAATAATTTCACATTAGAAGTTGGTTACTAATGATTAGATAATTTCGATTTTTATCATCGCGATTATTTTAAATTTGATAAATTCATGTTGCACAATGACCATAAAAGGTTGGACAGGCCTGATATAAAATGTATATTTAGTAAGATAAATTAAGGAAAATATGTATGCTCCTCCTCCAGATTTTTCGGTACACCACTAGTTGCGACCTATTGTAATAATGAACACTGTGTGAAAACTTTTATCCTTATATGATTTGAGAATTTCATTGTCTCTTTGATCATTTGTATTTTACGTTTTCGCATACTCATTTAAAGTTATAATTATTTAACTTTTCGTAGCCAACCCAAAATGAATTTTGTGAATAAAAGAAAAACAAGTTAGATACAATTTTCATTATTTTAATAACAATTATGTACTTAAAATTTCTTGAGAATTGCGTATTTCTACATAATTCCGTTAAATCTGGTTATAATTTCAGATATACCTAAAACGATATTTCTCAAATAAAAGCATACCGCTCGTTGTCATGCTAATCGAAAATTTTCATTAATAAAAATTTCGTAAAAACCTTCGATAAAAGTTCTGATACACAAAAATGATTGGTGTACGTAAAATGGAAACTACCATGAAAATGAGTATAATGTTTTTATATGGGAAATACGATTCCCATCATTTTTGGTGTATCTGTAGCTAGAGCTGCAACCCACTTCAAAATGGTTCGTATCAGCGGTTCGGTTTGCAGCTCTGATCTGAACTTTTAGTCCAGATTTTTACAAAATTATTAATACTATTTTCACGAAATATTAAGAAGTTATGTAATCATTATAAAAATAAATTACGTATAATAAATATCTTAAAATTATACTCATATTTAACGGACAATTACATTAGTAAATAAGTAAACATACATTTATGCATATACTTTCTAAACCCTAAGCTTTGGAAATGTCGAAGAAGAGGAAATTCGATGAGTCATATGCGTCTTAGGGCTTTATATTCATCACAGAACGTGATGGACCACAGAAGCCTCAGTGCTTCATATGTAGAAAAATGTTCCGCAATGAAAACATGAAACTGTCGAAGCTAAAAGAGCACCTTTCTTCAATTCACCCTGGAAATATCTCAGACAATGTCGAAAAATTTCGACAGAAGAAAGCTCGATTTGAGGCATCAGGAACTTTGCCAAAACAAAAACCTTGTTTGGAAGCTTCTTACAAGGTCGCGTTTTTGATAGCAAAAAACAAGAAGTCACACACTATTGCAGAGACTTTAGTAAAGCCTTGTTCCCTAGAAATGGTTGAGCTGGTGTATGATAAAGAACTGCGAAAGAAGATTGAGGCAGTTCCTTTGTCAAATGACGTAATTCGTTCTCGAATTGCCGAATTGTCTTCGGATATTCTAAAGCAGGTCATGGAAGAATTTGAAGGTAGATCGTATAATTTCAGCATGCAATTGGACGAGACTACTGATGTGTTGCAGTGTAGTCAGCTGCTCGTTGTTATTCGGTATGTACACGCTGGTACGATAAAAGAAGAATTCCTCTTTTGCAAGCCTCTTCCAACAACCACAAAGGCTTCAGACATTCTTGAAATAATTAAAAGTTTCTTTGCCAAGCAAGGGTTTGATAGGAAAAAACACCTAGGTACGATATGCACCGATGGAGCACCTTCCATGCTGGGAAACAAATCTGGATTTGCTGCCCTAGTCAAGAAAGAAGCTCAACATGTAATCGTGACTCACTGCATCCTACATCGCCATGCTCTGGCTTCTAAGTCGCTTCCAGAAAATTTGAAAGATGTCCTGTCAACAGCTGTACAGGTCGTCAACTTGATTCGTGCCAGGGCCTTAAACCATCGCCTGTTCAAGCAGTTTTGCCAGGAAATTGGAGCAGAACACGAGATTCTTTTGTACTACACATAAGTCCGCTGGCTTTCCAGAGGTCAAGTTTTAAAACGTTTGGTGGAGCTTCTTATTGAAATCTCACTTTTCTGGAGGGAGAAAGATAATCCCCTTCTGAGCAGTTTGATAGGAAAGATTTTATTCTTTCTTTGGCATATTTGGCAGATATATTCTGTCATCTAAAAATCACAAATATGTCCATGCAAGGCCCATCTGTGACTATCATGGATGCTGCTGAAAAACTTAGTATATTTCTAGCTAAACTTTCCCTCTGGAAGAGAAGGGCGCAGAACGGACATTATGCCAATTTTCCAATTCTCGAGGAAGGAATCATCAACCATTTGGAGAGACTTCAAACCTCTTTTAATGGTTATTTCAAATTGGAAGGTATAAAAATCGACACCTGGATTCGCAATCCTTTTCTTGTTAACCATGATAGCATTAATAATTTTGACTTAGCAAAAGATGACTTGATCGATTTAAGAACAAAGGAATTGCTGAAAAGTGAGTTTGGAACTAAGACTCTTGCTGAATTTTGGTGCTCTTTGGCTCATGCTTATCCACAGCTTGTGAAGCGAGCTTTATCAGTAATTGTTCCCTTTGCTACTACATACCTCTGTGAATCAGGTTTTTTAACGTTGGTTGCCATTAAGACGAAGAACCGAAACGGATTGAATGCTACCGATAACATGCGAGTTGCTCTGTCGAACGCGGTTCCGAATTTTCAAGCTTTGATTGACGCAAAACATCGTCAACGGTCTCATTGAAATTGAAGAAACACACTATTTTAAAGATAATATTTCTTGTTGACAACATTTTTGAAATTACCTATCCAGAATTTAAAATAGGCCACACAAATTAAAAATATTTATTATTGTTTGCGCATTGAAATGTTTAGTTTTGGGACAATTGAATTCTTATTAGGTCTGTCATCTACATTACAATCTTATTGTGCCTTTAGTTGAGGAAAGATTCAGTTCAAAATGTAATTTGTAATAAATATGTTTGATTTTAAATTCTATACTTTTAATAATTCTTTAAACCTAAAAACAAAATAAAAGAAATAACCATTGAAACAATTTTGGTTGGGGTGCAGGGTACCATGGATCGCAAAAGGTTAAGAACCCCTGCTCTACACCCATTTTAAGCTAATTTTTTTACTTTCTCCCTCTCTCACAAAAATTTCCTCGTGTCTGCATCGACGCACTGTCTTCACTCTGGTCACTCTGTACTCCCTGAAAGAAGTTTTGTACCCCCGGTTGAGAACCGCTGTTCTAAGGTATTTGGTTACAGAGGAGAAATTTTCTAGTTTGTGGTTCGCTTATAAAATCCCTACAAGTACAATTAGTGCTGTCCTTCCTGAAGTTTCTAAGGCAATTTATGAATTCTTGTCATTTTTAAATGACGAAAAATAGGACGGGCTCTATTCCATAATTTTTGTATCATTTTTCACTGAAACCATGTGTGCGCATGCGCACAACTTGTTTAAAGCGTACACACCTTTTTAAAAATGACAACTTTTACATCAGTTTTCTTGTTCAAGATAAATTATGTGAAAAAATGATAGTGTGTAACAGGCTTGACTCTTCTTCCCACATACTTTCTTCATTCTATTTCTCACACTCTTCCAACAACCCTATTATATGCTTTCCCTTTCTCCAAATAACCGTCCCTGTTAGCTTTCCTACAATCCACAATGTCCTTCCATACCTCTCCCACTCTTTTTTTTCTCTCTCTCTCTCCGCAGTAGAACTAGAGGACCCGAGAGACCACTCACTCTATTTCCCAATAAATCTTTCTTATCTACAACTTTCCCTCCACGGTTGTAATTTTTGGTCTTGAATGCGAGCTCATAGTAGGATAAGAGTGGAGAGAGTGAGAGAGGGACAAAAGAGAGGGAATGACGCGTTGGATGCATGAAGTTCTTAGGGAACAGATACTATCACATCGTGCTCGGCATACTACGATGAAAACAGATCAACTAAGAGATTTTAAAAAGAAATTCATGCGTAAAAAATTGCTATTTAGAAATTGGTCGTCTGCAAGTAATTGTCCACTCGCACGAAACGCAGTGAAATGTTAAATTAAACAGGAAAAGACGCGATACGTAACGTTATCTAACGTTTATATGCATCATATTATGCACTTATGCAAGGAGTTGATTATCACAAAAATAAAACGTACGCCACATAAGCCATTATACAGGTTGAAAATTCGAGCGGCCTCAGTGTTGCGGGTGATAATATTTTTTAATTTCCTCGCATATTTTTCCGTTACATGGCCTGTTTATCCATAGGGAGATCTCTTAATTGAAAATTTTCCAAGAGTAGTGGTAATTTCGAGAGAATGAACCTCAATTAGATCCTACGATAAGATGGTATACCATAATTAATAATCAACTCTATCTCCGTCATGCCTGATAAGTTTGGTAATTATGAAGATTGTAGGAGCAAAACTTCATTACAAATCAATTCAATATGCTCTGATTTCACGACGATAAAACGAAATTTAATCTATAAATCTGATAAAAGTTTTACATTTAAGAGATACTGGAAAGTATTGAATGGACGAAAACTAATTACATAAAGGCTGCATTGGCTGTAATTACATTATAACGCACGGAGTTATTAAGGTGCCTCATTGAGTTAATTTTTACCATTTTATGTTATTAAAAATAAACAAAATCTATGTGCAAATGAAAAAAAAACTTTTAATAGGCGAAAAATTGCCATAAAAGATTAAATTTGATTTAATTATTGAATTAAACTATAATTTGTCAGTGATTTGCTAAATATTTATCAGAATCAATTTGGTTCATTATATCTGAGAAAACGTCAAGGTTTTCTTTGGATAAAAGCAATGTTTTATTTTTCGTACGAAATATTAGCGTTCACAATGAATATACATTATATATTAAAAGAATTCGAAATTATAATGCACGTCTTGCTAAAGTGCATAATTAGGAGATTTCTTAGTTTAAAAACTTCTATTAAAGGATTTCACCATCAATTGTAAATAAACTTGACGGTTTCAGCCTATCCTTACTAGAGCAAGATTTGTTCGTTAAGTTATTAGCAAATAAAATTCCTTTAATTAATTAAATTTACAGATTAGTTAGGATATATTGTGATTGAAACTGGCTCGATGAAAACATACCAATTACTTATAGGAATCATTTATGACGGACTGCAGAGATATACAGAAAACAAAACGGATCATAGCCCGTCGTAAATTTTCATTGGAGCAGAGAGTGCATATCTTCCCTCAGTACCCTCCATGTCCACCTTTCTCTATCATCGACGAAAATGATCGCGAATTCTTCTTCGCCATTCACATCGACGTTGATTTGACCCAGATCTGGTAAAACGCCATCTTCTTTGATGACTACTTTTTGAGAGCATACTCCGGCGTGAATCCTATCAGAAGCTTTCATATCCCGGAGACCTATCTCCTCCTCCCCTTTTATCCAGCACTTATTCCCCCTCTCTTGCCCTCTCGTTCAGTCAGTCCCTTTCTCTAGCTACATCTCTATCTTTCTCCGTCTTTATACATTCCTTTCTCTCTTACCCTTTCTTCCCCCTCCAGTTCCTCCCGATCATTTTCTTTCCAGATTTCTCCTCTTTCTCTCCTTCTCTTACCCTCTGCTCCATCCCTTCCCTTCTCCCCTTCCTCCGCTTTTCTACCTTTCTTTCTCTGGCATAATTTATCTCGTGTAATTATTCGTATGTATATTTGTCATGACTATATAGATTGTAACGTACATATAATTATACGCTTATAAAAGTTTCATCGGCTTTTCTTTAGTAGATTTTCACAGGTTTTTCACATGTGCCTTCTTGCGGGCGTTTTCCTAAAAGTAGGGTCAATTTAAATATGAAAAACTTTCTACATATTTAGATTTTCCCACTTAAATTAACCCAATCATTCTATAGGTACGTTCACACTATATATATGTACGTATATGACAAATCCAAATACCAGTATGAGACGTCCTAGATTTGTATAGGGTTTAGTATTTACAAATCTAATACAAGTATGCATTTTTTAAGCGTTCACATTAGGTTAGACAAGTAAGTAGACAATACGCCTTCGGACGAGGAATATCTGCTCATTTGTGCTGCTGCAAATTATGTAATTAACAACAAAGTAGCAATAAAGAAGAAAATTCGATTGTGGATTTAAAATAATTGTGCAAAAGAAGTAGCCACGGTGCATATAAATCAATAATGAATGATTTAAAAATCGAAGACCGACAAGGTAAACTAATAGAAAACACACTGTTTTAAGTATTACACGAACTCAACACTGCCGCACGTAAACAGTGTAGAGTGACAAATGACAGATGATTTAGATCCTACAGCGCATGCGCGAGTTGGTGGATAAATACAAGTTTCCCATTCGGCGCGGAAGCTTCAGATTAGTATAATACTTATCTCATAGAGTACAACGTGAATAAATCTTAGACTTGTCTTTTACAAATCCTGTACTTTTCTATATTTCTATTTATACATGTATAATATTTGTATTTATCATTCATACATGTAAATAGTGTGAACGCACCTTAGCTCTTACGATTGTAGCTCCAAACTCTTGATGAACTAAAGGGAAGAATCGTGGATGCCATTGAGAACATATCCCAAGTGCAGTCTGTGTCGGAAAACATGCAGCGGAGCGCATGTTAATGTATCCAGCATGGTAGTGATCACTTTCAGCAATTTATTTACGTTTTTTTAATAAAAATTATCATCAATCTTTAACCAAAAAGTTTTTCAAGTTTTTATCTGATTTATATCAAGAGATATAGTTTTTTTCAGAGTTCTCGAATAAAAAAATCTTCATGTATTTAAATTGCACACTTTTGTCCGTTTTTATTTATCCTTCTCGTGTTTATTTTAAATGGGTAAATATTTATGAACACTCTGCATGATACCTAATAAAATATTTGACGGATGGGTTTAGGCTCAAGAAGGGACCAATAAGCCTGATCTCGCCCAAATAAAGGCATTTATCTATCTAACCATCTATCTATCTCTCTCTCTCTCTCTATTCCAGTCCTCTTCCACTCTCTGTTTCCTCCGTCCTTCACCAACTTTCCTCTTTTCCTCCCTCCCTCCCTCTCTTTCTCTCACTGAGGTTAGAGATATATATCAATTCGTGCAAAACGTGCTGGTGGCGCTAATGGCGGAGTGGGTCGGGGTGAAGGAGGCAGGATTGAGGAAATACGTTCGGCTCCCTTTTGCAAAGACCGATAACAATGGGGCGGGAGCCGCTTTGATGCGAAAGCTCGCGAGTCTCCAACGGGTTAAAACGTTATCTAAGGCTGAAAATCGCAGAGTGGGATTCAAAAGAAAATCGAGCCGGATGAACACCGTGCAACGAACGTAATTAAATCCCCTTTACGGTTCGTGACCTTAATTACTTCGGAGCGGGTAATATTCATTTTCTTTGTACTCGGGGTTTCGTTTTTTTTCGGTCAGTTTTACCGGCGATAAGGCTAAAATGATTCAAGTTGCATAGAAAACTGCGAAAATTAATAAAGATTAACTGTAAAAATGTTTATCTATTGATGAAGCAATTCCTATCGATTTGCACAAAATGAAATAGTGGGAGGTGTTTCTTACTAACTTAGAGCAGCGGTTGAATTTCACATCGAGAGATTATCTATACCGATAATGTATATGTTTTGGTTTGATCATTATTGTAGTCATCATAAAATTTCTTGTAATTTGCTGGAAAAGTAGTGGTTCCTAATTGGAGCGCGTTCCAATTATCGATAAGTAACTCATGCGCTTATTAGTATTGATACTAAAATCGCTGGTGTACAGCATCAATATAGGTACGTTTTTATCGATCTAACATATAGAAATGGATATTTTTAAGCCTTCTAATTAACTCCGAAATAAATTACCCTATTTGTATGCTATAGTGTATGAGTATTATTCGAAGGGGGTTTGTAATATAAACCGTTAAAGCGTCTGAGGTTATGTAAAAAAAGAAGTTTTCCGGGAATTAGAAGAGACGACCAGCACAGTGGATTGCGCATTGAAGGTTAATGAAAGAGACCTTGGTCAATCAGTACACGAATATAGAGAGAATGAGACAATCAGATTTCCAATCGGGGGGCTAAACGGTTCACATTTTCGTCGTGGCGCATTTTCATTCTGAGACTAACTAAGAGTTCCTTGAGGGGAAGAAGGTAAGGTTTAGTGCGGCGGCAAGACCGTCCTTCGCAAGGGGTACGTTAAGCGCAAATCCGCGTGTGACTTTTTGAAGGAGCGGGATAATGACAACGAGGGATTAACCCCCATATCTTCCAACGTACGCATGCATGAGCGAATTGAGTTTCTCCATCTTCGTCTTCGTGACTGCGGGTCTCAGATAGGGTTTATCACATATTGCTACGAATTAATGAAATGTTTTGAATTTCTCTATGCATAATCTTGACTAATGGATTCGGTTAAGGCTGGGGAAACTTAATCTGCTAATTTAAAGAATGGATTTTATTCTATGAGTATACACTGTGCTCTGGTTTCTGTTACTTTGTTAAAATGCTCTTCATTGCACTTTTGAAAATAAAATTAAAATTCAGTATAAATTTCATATTTTCAAGTCCGGCATTAAGGTAAATAAAAAAATTGCATGTAATTTAAGTGGCAAAAACATATCAGAAATAAATATATGCAAATAAATTAATGCAGGAACAAGTACTCAGGTTCATTAATTCAATAAATGCATTAGAATTATTTCCCTTAAAAAATGACAAATGATAGCTTTAAATAACTGAAAAACCAGTCGCGGACATTTATACTAACGCCAGAATAGCATTTTTAGCTACTTTCATTTTTAACCATTCTATATTCTCAAATAAGTCCGCGCGCATGACCCACGCGTAAGTATGAGGGAAGAAGATATTTAATAATTCAACTGCTCTCTCAGGCCGACATATGTCACTGGAGCAAAAGATTAAGGACGCGAAATTAAATTAGCAATCGGGAGCATTTTCGCCGCCTTATGCTTATTTTTCACAACGTAAACGGCATTCAAAAATTTTACTCGACGCGGTATATAACTTGTTAATCTCGCTAGCTTAAAACGTTTACGATCGTAACAGCGAAGGCCGTGTTTATACCCATTCCGCAGTAGCGACTCCGCAGAAGAGAATGCGCGCCGTAGCGAAAGGGAGTTTTAAGCGCAAATGCGAAGCGAGAAAGACGGGTGTGATGGCTGCTTTCACATTTGCCCTCCGTAATCATGGCGTGGTCCCTCTCTTGTGGTTTTAACGCTTCCGAGAGAAGGGATGAAACGGAACGCGAAAAAAAGATAAAATAATAAAAAAAATACTGGGGCGGAGGGAAAGGAGCACAGAGAGAGGGCCAAGGGCGGTAAAATAATCGCCCTACTCTACCGTTTTTCCTCCTCGGTTTTGTGTCTATATATTTTTTTCGGGGAATTTCCGTCTCTCTCACAATATTGCGGCGGATCCCCAGAAAGGCAGTCTGCGGTTCGGTTAGAGAAAGTTTCCCCTTGGAGCGTTTTTGAAGCTCAAACCCCGTTAGGCGGAAGGAGGAGGAGGAGGAGGAGAAGAGGATCCTCGCGAGGGATTTTTTGTAGAAACGAAGTCCCTCGTTCCTTATTTCTCGGGCGCGTCGTTTGTTTTAATTTTAAATGTATAAATGCGCGGAATAGGCGAAAGAAGACGTGGAGACCCACCTTCGTGGAAATGTATGAATCATAAGCTATGCCGTTTTAAAAATTTCGCGAGTATGGGCATACAATTAACATTAATGCTGGATGGAAAGATAGTATATGCTTGGCGGGACTCACTAACTAGATTTAGCAGTTGAAATTTCTGGCTTTTCCGGGAGGGCGGCACCACTGGTAGGGTGACACCACACAAAAATGCTATTACCTGATTGATTTTTTAAATTTCCCAAATATAAATTTAACTATTTTCTAACTAAGGATTTAGAAATTGAAATTTTGAATTTTATTTCCGGTAAAATAACACGCCTGATTTAGTTGATGGCCCAAGTATTGCACATTTCCCAGCGTTTTAATTCAATTGAAAATCGAATGATACCACATAGATATGCCATTTTATTCTCGTATTTAAATATAAGCTTCCAAAATATAATCCATTAATGAACACGTCCCTTGGTTATACATAAGTAACGAAAAAATGTTCAGAGAAGATTTATCAAAAAGATTTCCGATCACAAAGAATTATATTAAAAGAAATGTTATATCAATAAATTTTGCCAAAAAATTTTCTTATTGTTAGTCGGATATTTTATGAGTTCGAATAAATAGTTCGGATTTTTTCCAGTATAATGGCACCCCTGACAGTGACATGATTCGAGTAAGCCATTTTTATCTTATAATATTTACATGAATTCTACGTAAAATTGGATAATAATATAAAATAATGGAATAAAAGACTTGGTATATGCATAGAGAGAAACAAACCAAATGCCAAAGGTGAGTTTTCTTTTAAGAAATGCGCCTAAAAATTCAAAGTATTACACGTGATAAATTGTTGCCTTTTCGTTTCCCACAGGAAGATTTCGTCAATTACAGGCATTGCAGCAAATGAAAATGTCTCAATAGCCGATATCATTCTTTTATCCAGATGCTTATAAAATGGCTAAAAAAGGTAGAGGAATATCTGAATCAGATAGACACTCCATTATTATTCCAACATATCCATGAAAAGGACACCATATAATTTTAGAGAATGGAGATTTTAAAAACAATGCGAAATATCTGAAATCAAAACGGATGTGAAAAAGCTAAATGGCCCGTAACTTGACAGGGAGAAAAAAATCACTATCAGCGAAAATTAAATGAATAAAGAGCACTAGAAATTATCGAAATTTGTGTGTAATTAGTGAGTCGTAATAATGGGATGTTTCATAAAAAAGTTTTTATTTGGAAAGAATTGAAAAAATGAGAATATTGGAAAGTGATGTTGTGAATAAAGTCCAGACACGAATTCTGACGGCTTACCAATTACGTGAGGGAAATTTAGGCTATTATGTTCGAAATTTCATATGGTAGGGAGTTAATACATATTAACTTTTCATACATTAACATAGGTGGTCACAGCGTAGACAATTAAAATACTTTGGCCTGAATTTGGATGTATATAAGATGGAAAAAAGATAATAAAATTTAATACATAATTGAGCATAATTGATTTTTTAAAGGATAATTAGAATAGTTACACACTCGCCATAAATGTTCATAATGTTTCACTTATCTGAAAATAATTTAATTGAAATGCAGTAAACTAGGAACATTAACGGTTAATAGAAAAAAGCGAATAGAAATATAAAATAACGTAAAATTATTGATAAAGTGTGTATTTGATAACAGGTAGGCAATTGATCTCTCTGATAAATTAACTCTTGATGCAGTTATATGTAAGAAGTAATCAGGGATTAGCGCAAACGCCAATTAATATTTTTGGCACGATATAAAATAAATTATAAGTTTATATTTATTTTAAATTAAAAGTTTTTGCATCCCTTCCATCCAATTTGCGATATCATTGATTTACTGTTCACTTGAACTTTCCTTTCCGCCATCACGGGGGGTATTTAAAGAAAACATCCCAGCCAGTTCCTCCGGCCGTAGCGGGCTAATTTTGAAAATCAAATTCTCATTTTTATTGACCGTAAAGACATAAAACAAAGAGCTCTAACAATAGAGGACGACACTTCTCTCCGGAAATGAGAAACGAGATCACTCTTCCTCGACTGGTCTAACAGGTGGAATAGGATCAGGTGACCGGGTGGAATGGGGGTTAGGAAAGGGAGAAATGGAGGGTTTAGGAAGAGAATAAAGGGACAAAGGAATTATAAATTGGAGGTGAGGAAGGCAGAGAAAGAGAGTGCTAATAGTTTTGGTGTTCACGGTAAAAAGAGAACGCATCTCAAGGAGAGACGGAAAAGGAAGAACGAATAATAGCGTCCGAGAGAGGAAAATAGAAAATCCGATGGCACAGATATCCGATATTTGAGAGAGAGAAAAGGAGATAGCAGAGAGGGAGAGAGGGACAGACAGAAAAGAATAGCAGGAGGTTGAGGCAAAGGTAGGATGGTTATGGGATACTGGTAATTTTGATAGTTCTCCTAAGAAGGCAGAGTGGATGATCGTAGACGAGAAGAGAGAAAGGAAGAAAGAAGAGAGGCAGTGAAAAAACAGAGATAGAGGGAGTGGCAAGAGAAAGCACTCCGACTTTCCCATACTTTATTAAGCCCCTTTTCGGCCTGGAGAGCGATTTTCGTTATCGGATCGTGCAACAGCGTCGTGAGTGAAATGAGAAAGGGGAGGTTTCGATCAGAGTAGAAAACGGGGAGAGAGAGAGAGGGAAAGAGAGAAAGAAAGAGAGGGGAGTTGAGTTGGAAACGAAAGCGGAGAATTCGAAGGAGTAACGAAAGAGGAAAGGAAGACAGACATAAAACGAAAGATCGGAGGATATAAAACGTTTAGTTTTTGAGGTTTAGACAACTCTTCTCACCTCTTTTTCTCACCCCATCGAATAATGACGCCTCGCATCCAAGGATATCGACATCTCGGAATCGGATAAGGGTAACATATTAATTAAGGGGCTAAGGCCGCGGCGAAAGAGGGATCTCTGCAGCGTGAAAAAAATCCTACTCGGGGCGCGTGCGAGCGGACGACGGCGGCGGTACCTGGACGTAATCTCGCTGCAAAAAGAGGGCGATATTGAATGTCATTAGGGAAGATAAACGGGTTCGCGTGGAAGGAAATGGAGGGGAGAGGGAGGGTAAAGCCATTAAGATAAGAGAGGCGTATATTCGCGACAGGTGCTTGTGGCGCAGAGTCATTCCGGTTACAGCAGCGATCCCGGGCTTTTTGACGGCAACTAGTCACGAAGTGTTCCGGAGATAAATAAAAGGAGTGGAGTATTACGGTGACGCGGATGACGGACACTGGAGAACTCGTAGATCGAAATCTCGAATCGAAAGATCGTCGTAATTGATGGTTTTTATTATTTGTACGCTTGAATGTAAGTTCCGAGAATGCTTCAAGTCTAATGTAGGAAAGGAATTTTTCACTGCTTATATAAAATGTTAAGATTTAAGTTAAATGTTTGTCTAAGGATCTTAAATCCCTGTTACGACCCTTTAAGTGGGTTGTCGATCAGTATTTTAAATATAAAAGAAAATTGCACATTCTTATATATTCTACCGCTTCCCGGAATGTATATTTATTTGGGACCAACATCTTCAGCGCGGTTGCTAAATATAAATATATATTAATAAAAATACTAATAATTCATTCATTAATGAATATTTGCTTGTACGAGAATACTCGTCCTTCCACGCTGAAGGGTTAAATGAATAAATGACCCTCTTGAACCTAATGAAATGACGATGTTGCTACACCAAAGTGAAATGAATTCGACTACTTATCCTACAGCATCAGTGAAAAATACTAGACTAAAAAACTAACTAACGAGTGAGAGAAATTATTCCAAGAAATGGATATGAATAAAACCTCGAGTTTATATAATGCAGCTCGATGAAATACGCTTTCTTGAGAACTAAAATTAATTTATTCCATTTGGAAATCACGATATGCAAAGTTCAGTAATATACGACGATTAAAGTTAACGTACACTTCTCGAAGACGATGGCAATATCTTATTTTAATCTGCGCACACGCGTGCTCGTGACGGACTAGAAAATTCACGTTGTGACTCAAAAAATAAAGCACGTAAACTTTTGCAAAACCCGTACCTTTCTGAAA
Organism: Tanypteryx hageni; assembly: GCA_028673005.1. Taxonomy (NCBI): domain Eukaryota; kingdom Metazoa; phylum Arthropoda; class Insecta; order Odonata; family Petaluridae; genus Tanypteryx; species Tanypteryx hageni. Next base: position 195,644,142 of record CM054112.1, read on the forward strand.
ATCCGAGTCCAAATAAATCGGATTGAATTCTCTATTTCCCCGAAAAAACTCGCAACCGCTATTCGATCCGCGTGTTTTGGTCCGTCAAACAAGAAAACAGTCAACATATCAATAAAACCTTTCATCCTCTTCCCGACCACACGTTCAAAACCTTCACATTGGGATCGGGGCAACGGCAGACGAATAATGAAAAGCAAACAAACAAAGCGTTTATGCGACGCGTAAAAAATTGTATTTTTTTTACGCTCGAGAAATCGCCTGGGACCGTGAGATATGGGATAAGAGCCAGTCGACGAGAAAAAAATACCTCGATTGTTCCTCAAACATGTCTGACTTAAGGCTTTGAGAAATTAAAAAAAGAGGCGAAATACGGATAGATGCGGGCCGGAGATGGAAGAGGAGAAAGGAGAAGTGAGAGGAAGGAGGAGAGAAGGGGGTGAGTTAGAGAGCTGAGAGAGTTTGGTCAAACGAGTATTGAATAGCTGGTAGGAGGAATGGGAATGTATCGGAGGTGGGTTGGGCAATAGAAGGGGAGGGAGAGGAATGGGTTAGTGTGTGTGAGAGAGAGAAAGAGAGGAGGAAGCGGAGTTTTTTGGGGAGCGTTTTTAGGGAGGGAACGGCTTGTTTCGAAAGAGGAAACGTGAGAAATGGCTTCATAAAGAACGCACTTCCGTGATATATTAGTCCGTGTCCTTTGCTTGCGTAGGGGAGGGAATTGCGGGTGAGAAGCGAGAAGTTTACACGCGAGGAGTGGAGGAAGTGTTTTTGGAGCAAAGGAAAGGCTTTTCTACCCTTGGAGTGAGAGGGAAAGAGAGAGAGATAGGCGGATATAGAGATTGAAGGATGGGATATAGCGCGAACGGAAAGGTTAACGCGTAACAGGAGCAGTTACTCACGGGAAAATTACCATCGACGAGTGAGCAACGGAAAAAAATTGTGCGTCGGAAATTCATTTGGCAGTTGTATAATTTAATAACGAAGCAGCTCTTCGCCTCCGACAGGAAAAATTGCACCGAGTTTCAATCTTAAGTTCATTGAATAAATCAGATTTATGACATTCTACACAAGATATACACATATAATCTGTTTTAGCATACTGCTAGCATCATCAGCTGGTGGAATTTTTGTGTAGAAGGCTATGAGGTTTGCTTATTTTTGATCGGGGAGAATTAAACCCACAGGCGGAAACGAAAAAGCATTAAATATTATATATATATAATATCAAACACATAATGTATATAACAGAAAAAAACTGAAAATTAAATAAATACGGAACAGATACAGAAAAGGAAGGATAAGTCCTGGTTCACTGCAATATATCATGTTCCAAGAGAGTTTTATTTGTTTATTCGGGACAGAGATGCCTATAAAATCCTTAAGCGCATATGTTACCACAGCTTATTTACTTATGTGTCTCATATTGGACTTTCGTTTGTAGAGCGATTTTATAGGATACGCTTACATAAATTTTAGCAAAAACCTCTGTATGTGCTATATTTTCGGTAAAATCTCAACAGTATTAAGTAAACATAACGCGATCACGTGATCAGGTCAAATTAAGTGATTGGATGGCCAATGTAAATATTTTAGGAAAATTCCTTTAGTGCCTTAAAACAAAAATGGGGCGACGGTCTGTATATCGGTTAAAAGTTTAATAGTTTATTAAAACCACAATAAATTTTTCTAATATAATGTTTTATGCATTCAATTGTGATTAATAAAGTGCAGTTTATCTTGTTTGAATTGACTAAATAACGTGGAGTACTATAATAGAAACTAGATGGGAGTATTTGCAGAATGATGCGACAAGCGTTTCCGCTGTCTTTGCGTCCTCCTCCCTTGAAGCGAAAGTTGCTTGGATGAGTACACCATCCCAAGCCAACTTAAAAGTGACTTTACATAAGTGGTACTCGATATGTGGATCATTAAAAATAAACTGATGTGGGCAACACATGACTTTCTCCATATTTATATGGCAAATTACGTGTTGTTAGCTCTGGGATCGTTGTCAATATTTACTTCCGGTTGACAATTAAGAAAAGAAAAAGGAGCCTTACTAAGACGTAACTAAGCGTCAATTGTTAACAATAGTCTTCGGTAGGTGGCGTGGTGGTGGCAGCTAAAAATATAAGATATCTCTTCAACAATGCATTATATGGAGAAATGTATCAAACAAAGGTTGTAAAAAATAAACTTTTCTACAACTTTTATTCCAGTACATTTTTACATATATCAAATATTAAAGAAAATATTTCAAAATAACGGATAAGCGACAAGAGTAAACACCCACTTCCGGTCGACCGATTTTTACCAAAAACTAATAAAATCTTTTAACTTTTATAAAATTGTTAAATATAAAATTTTGCGTTGACTTGATTATTAGTTTTTGAGTTAGAGCGCTCACAAAAATCTATCACATACAGACTGACAGACAGACAGCCACACATACATCACCGCGAAACTAGGCAGAACGTGTTCAGGGAACCTTAAAACATGTATTACCGTTGAAATCTGGAGTTCGATTTTTTTCATGAAAACAATACTTTCTCATACTACGTAGTAATGATATCAAAGTATGAGAAAATGCTGAAGCTTATTTTTAGAAATTTCTGCTCATTTACTTTAAAGTTAAACTTTTATAAGATATTCCACGATAGAAAGTCATACATTAATGCCATTGGAATGGAAAAATAACGTATCTTTGTTAAAAAGGCCATTTCTTAGCATTCCTCTGAAAGAGATCTCATACAAATTACGTAAATAAAAATAAAACCACAATACCTAATAAGATTTCAATAGAATTTTATGTATTATTGTTATTTCTTCAACGACCAGGTATTTTCAATTCCTCCAAAAATATAATGATGTTATCAGGAATTGGTCATTTATGTCATGACATAATTCAATTTTACTATAGAGAGAATGTAAGTAGTGAAACTAGTGTTTGGAAGAAAATATAAAAATATGGGTCGGAACTCTGGTGACTCCGTTCATCCGCTCTCGAGGAAGAGATAATTTTATTCAAAATCTATCTTCCCAAAATGCCCATCAAAGAAATATCCCAGACTACACTTACTTCAAATTCCAATATCTCATTTACCTCCATATATTCCCTCCATATTAAACTTAACTACAAGCCATCCTCTAAAAATAATTTGATCTCAATATAAAAAACGTATCGAGAATTATGTCGCAGAAATATTCAATAAGAGGGGATCGTGAAAGATCATCAATGTTTACTATAAAGGAAAGCTGACTCGTAAGGATGCCCACGAGTCGAAATGATTTAATATTTTCTTTGTTCTTTGGCCGCTATTCTAGCCAAAAAAAGTTTTTTCCCCGACGAGAGAATGCCATTTTCATTAGAGGGACCAGAGAGTTAGAGGAAGGGCGGAGAATGGAAGGCGACGGTAGTGAGATACGAAAGGTTTTTTTATCGGGAGAGTATTATTTCAATTTGGCGCCCAAAGTGTCAACAGCTTCCTTCCATGGGAAGGGGGGCGAGAAAGAGGCAGGGAGATAAGGACAGAAAGAGAGCGAGATAGGGAGCAGTGGGAGGAGCGAGAGGGAGTGGAAGGTCGGTAAAGGTGAAAAGGTGGAGTTATTTGGAGATGGGGTGTGAGCTCGAGGTTCTAAAAGGGGGAGAGATTTTTTACCGCGTCATCTTCTCCTCTCCCCTCATTCTCCAATCTCTCTACCATCCCCCCCGTCGCCCTCGTCCTTCTCCGGTCCCTTCACCCTTCCTTCCTTCTCCTTCTTTCATATTCCAATTTCTCTCCGAAAGTTCTTTTTTCGGCCCCTTTATCTTTGCTCGTTTTCCCCTCAAGACCTCCGCTCTTTCCCAATAACGCATCCGAAAAAAAGGTTAAAGGAACAAATCGATCGATATTTACACAGAACAGGAAGCTGGATCGTTTATTTATTTTAAATTTTCCGTTTGTGCCTTAAAGTGGCATGTATTGAATTATCGTAATAACTGCGACACCAGTTTGAAGCAACTTAATGGGAATTTTCCCAGGTCCCTTGCGAAGAGTAGTTAAAAAATAGCAAAAAAACTGGCGAATGCCGGAGGAAATAGTTTTTTATAGATAAATTATTATTTTTGAGTTTGTTTGATGGTTAATTTTGGTGATAAATTTAACGCGAGTTGCGACAGAAATAGATTGGTATCGGACTCGTATGCATACTTTATTTTTTAATATAAAACTCTAGTATGTAATGATATATTGTAACTAAAAGTTGATCCACAAAATATTTTAAAATGAGGAAATATATTTTTACTCCCGCAAGAAGAATGAGAGATGAAATTAATCGTTTAAAAAATTTAGTATTTTAAATAAAACTACACCAATTATTCGAGTGTAAAAACAAAATAATTATAAGGCAGACGTATTGCTGGAATGAACCAAGTTTTAAATGCACGTAAATCATCGAGTCAAGCCTTTCCTAATCCTCCGAAGAAGCCAAATTAACATTTTCGAGGAAGTTATTCCGTTTAATCGTCCTCCTTAATATTCCATTTCCCCATGCGAACACTTGAATCTCTTCGCGAGAAAGAAAAGGTAAACGTCAAAATTTGCCCGCCCGGCAATTTTGACCAAGTTTATCGTAGTTTAGGGGCCAGAGGAATGGCGTGCGAAGAGCGGAGGGGAGGAGAGGGGGAGGCGACGGGATGGGAAAGCGGGAGAAGGAGTAAAGGGGAGTGAGTTTTGCGCTTATAAAATGCCTCTTATGACCCCGCACCGAGGACTCCGTATTAATTAAACCCCCTTTCCGTCCTCACCATCTCTTCCCCGCTCCATCCATCCTGACTTCAGCGCGCGCCAGACATCCTCCACCGAGGGAAATCCCTTCCAAGTCGTCTCCTCCTTCCACCTTTCTCTCACTCCTTCCCTCTTTCTATCTCCCTCTCTCTCCCTCATCTCTCTTTGTCGCCACTATTACCGTACACACACACACACACACGCGCAAACACAAACCCGTCTTTCAAGTCCCTTCGCTACGCTCTCCCGCTTGGCTGGTTCCTTCTCGCTACGATAGCTTGACCGTCTAGCTAAGCAAATTGGGGAATATACTCCCATTTCTCGCTACTTCTGCTCTCTTACGCTGTGCTACAAAAATAAAAGGGGGAAAAATCTCGAGATTAATATCGGATTAATTTAGCGCTCTCTTCTCCGAGAAATAAACCCCATTTAAGAAGGCGTCTACTTCCTTACAGACGCTTGGCATGGGAGAACATTTGTTTTGAAGCACGAATCGAATATGAAAGGAAAAAGCATGAAAGCCGTTTAAAAGTATTGAGCCATATTTTATGTTAATTTTCATTTTATCGCCGAGTTGTTTCTTAATATAAAAATATATGAACGAAGATTTATAATTTTTTATCTACTTAGTTCATTTTAATATCATACCCTATAAATTATTATCACAATATATTTTATGTAGTTAGTTACCTAACATGAAATTCATAAAATGTAGTTAATGAAATATCCGAGATAATTTAAAATTAAATAATGACGCCTGTGCCACTAATGCAATTCTTTGGTTATCTCCGGCATTTTTTAACTCTAATTTCAGGAGTACATTTAAAAATAACTTTACATTCGCTTACTTAGTTAACACATTTATTCTTTATAGCCTTAAGTACTTATTTTTTAAGGATTTATACTACGTTATGCAAATTTTACTCACGATCTATTTATAGACTAGTCAAAATGAATCACTCCTGCGAGAGAACTTATTTTTCAGCGATGTAAACTTCAGCAAATTTTTCGAACATAAATATCCCCGACTTTCCTCCAAGACCGAAAAAAATATGATTCCAACATTCATCCCTAATGACTTCATCTCCTTTATACCTTTTCCTCTCGTCCTTCGCTTCCACTCACGTACAGGGTATCAGAAATAACGTTCAAAAATCTCGCATGATTTCCATTAGGCAGACTAATGATGGCAACGCTCCAGCTCGGCGAAGTTTTTAATATAGAATCCACGCCCGATTGGACGTCGAAGGAATATCAGAGAAATCATAATGTATTGTGAGGGTGTCGATGTAACAAGAGGCGTTTCTCGCATCATTACGAACCATTTGCAGACCTCTTCACGATTGCTTCCCTCCTTTCAATCTCTCTCACTCCTCTCTCCCTCTCACTCCACACCCTCTCCTCCGACCCATCGGGTCTCCCAAACGATCCCAGAGGGCGTGCGTTTGGACCTTTCCCCCACCCCCCCCAGCGCCGCTTCCTTCATCTATTCCTTTCTCAATCCCCCCGATCCTTTTCTCCCCCGTGTTCGAATCTCTCTCTCCGTCTCCTCACTTCGTCTCCCACTCCCCTATCTCACGAACGCTCGGCATTCAGCCGTCTCGGCCCGAGGGAGTCCTCGTCCTTCCACGTCCCAAAGGGCGCTCTCGTTCTGTCTCCCTCCCTCCGCCTTCCTTTTTCCGACTACCCAATCGTTCCCTTCCTCCATTTGTCTCATCCTTCTCCCTTCCCTCGTAAGCCTTTTTGTCCAATCGACCTCATACCCCAATTCTCCTGCCACCAACTATCTCGATCCTCTGGCATACCCTATTAACCTTCCAATTGCGTTAATCCCTACAGAGAGTTTATTTGAAATGCCCTGTACTTGTGAGGGCACAGCGGTGACGATGTTTGAATCACCACAGAGTGAAATGCGAGACTGAAGCATAAATCTTGAATGTTGTCTTGACAGTCTTTGTTCTAAAGTTTTCCTCGCTCTTCGCACGACTGCCGTTAGGTGTTTTTTCTATACAAGTGGAATTTTATGTCTGCGGTGGTGTAGCTGGAAGCTGCATATTTTTTACCCAACTGATCCCTAATCAGATACCAGCATTAAATAAAAATATTTTCACTGAAAACCCCAAAATGATCACATTTGTGTAGATATTGCGCATTAAATAACGCTTGTCCTGAGTAAACTAATACCCATTAAACGAAATAAGCTGCAGCATTCAAAGTGATCTCTTATTTTCAGTAAATAGAATCAAATAATAAAGTGGATACATTATATTAACATCAATGCACTGGATACGATTTTAAGAATAAAATTCTAATAACGAAGAAATATTTTTAGAGAAAACCAGATAAATCTCACATGATATTTTTAAACATCACTTATCATCATTTATAACATTTAATGTGAACATTCCAGCATTGTTGCGGAAGTTTTGGAAAACGGTTTGCTTTAAATTTGAGAGTTATACCTCCAAATGGTTTCCACCGTCTTTTTTGCGACTAAAAACTTGGTCATATGGGCACCGAATTGTTTTTATCCAAAAGAGTCCATGAAAGCCCTGTACAATACAAGGGTAAAGCAAAAAATGCTGGTAAAAAGCTATACATTCATCATTTTCCCTCTTCTCCCAATTCCGCTTCCCATTTCTTACGAATTTTTACCATCGTGCTCTTTTCACAGCCTCGCAATTCTCCTCCGATCACCATTCCCAACCGTCCTTCCCTCTCGCCCTCATCTCGCCCACGCAGCATAAAGAAGAACGACTTCCAGGAATGAGAGGTAGAGGAAAGAGAGGGCCATCGTTAGAAGACCGAAGAAAGACCGAGGAGAGGGCGAGGGAAAAGATTAGGGAAAATTTAACGGAGGAAGAGGAGAGGGAGAAGATAATGGAAGAGGAAAAAGAGACACGGAAAAGAGGATAGTCCGCAAGATAGCAAAATGTGAGAGGTAAAGATAGAATGAACGAAATGAAAATAAGAAGTGAAGGAGAGAGGAGAAAAAGAAACGGAACATACTCGAGGAAGAAGGTTTGGTGAAAGATATAGTAAAGAGATGGAGATGATAAAGATCGTGAATAAAGAGGAAAAAGAATTGAGAAGAGGATAGAAACGGAGATGAGAGAAGACAACTTCGGAAGCAGTACAGAACTGTTACGGATAGAAAAAAGAAGAATAAAGAGGAAAAATAAAAGACTGGCGGCGAGATACTAATGGCAGGAAAAGATAGGGAAAAGAGGGAAGGGCGACAATAAAAACTCATCGCATTTTGCATGCGATGCCGACAAAATAAAAACTCTGTCTCTGCAATAGTAGTATATTGGGAATATTAAAAAAGGATAGCGAGGGAAAGAAGGAATGTGTAAGGATAGATCCTTTTTATATCTACAGAAATGTTTTACTCGTGTTCTCTCAGATCTAGGAAAACGGCCTGGGTCTATTAAGATCAAAGAAGACTTTTAAGACGTGAGAATCGTCGGTAATTAACAATAGACCGTAGACGTTTTAAGTTTCGGTTTTGGAGTTCCTTACGAAAAAAAGAAGAAAGCTGAGTGAGAAGGGATCGCTTGAGGAGATTAATGTGGAGGCGAAATTGCTATGAGGAGGCGCAATAGTTTGTCCCTGGCGAGGAAATATATTTTAGGGACTTAATTAGAGACAACGGGAGGTATTTGGAAGCCGGTATAAATCATTCAGGGAAAGAATTAAGCAAGTGGGTCACTAGAGGCTGAAGTAGCCCCAAACTACAGGAGCCACTGGAAAATGTGCGGCATTAAAAATGGCGTTTTTACTGAACTTGGGAGTAAACGTCTCCAAAACAGCGCGAGTTCATTCTTATACTTCCAGACTTCTTTGTTTTTCTATTGCCTTAATTAGTTCCATTCTCTAAGCTCCCGAACTACTGAATGAAGGTTAATACTACCAACAAAAATGAAAAACTACACTATTGATATTATAATATCACTCTTTAATTTGTGTATTTGTTAAACATGCAACATGTACCAAGTAAAAAATCTATTTCTAAAATTAATTTATGCAAAAAATACATAACTTTACTAAACTAATCATAAGTTATTAAGTATTCTTCTATGATGTATAGATGAATAGTTTTTATTTTAGCTGACAATCTCTAGAGTATTTATTTATGACTAGTAGTTACCCGATGATAAATCGTCTGGTTGGTTAGATTAAATATTGCCTTGGTAATAAGCCTTCTGACACATTACCATGAAGCTCAGGGCCTAGCTATCGAATTAGTCATCACTTTTCCACGATGCGATTTTTTATTTTCTTTTATTGTTTTGAGAAATTTTTGCATGAAGGAACATTTTGCTCGGCCCCACCGGGTTGGGTAAGATATTTAAAGTGGTTTTGTTTCCTCCTCAAAGGAACATTTTGCTCGACCAAGAATCATCTCAAAAAAGGATTTTTACTGGTTGATATGCATTTTCAAATCCTAGCTGAAAACAACAAAAGAAGATCAAAAATCGTATCGGGGAAATGTGACGGGTAATTCTATAGCTGTTCCAAGCACAGCAACTGAAAGGTTTATTTACTTCTACTAATGTTCGCAAGGAGCGCCACCTTAACATCACCCGTTATTTCCTACATTGACTAATGTCTGCTAGCAGCGTCACCTTAACATCAACCACTACAACTACGTCGAGCAGAGCTTACCCGGTCACAAAAACCTCAATATCTCGCCAACAGTATGACCGATTTCAATTTTATAATTTTCCTGCAAATCTGCAGATCAAGACGCTTAATTTGATGCATCACACGTTAAGGTGGATCTTACCATCGCTTTAAAAATCTCATTTTATTATGCTATTAATATGTAAATTATAAATAAAAATTAGATTCTTCAAGTTTTAGAAGAATACGTTTAAGAGTAAAAGCGTATCATCATTTACTAATTACTATAATTTGATCTGCATTAAGAATTTTAGACACAGCAGCAAATAATGTTGACTCGTATCATTTTCGCTGCATTTTTATTTTGTTTTCGGGCAATAACTTGAGGAAATCCCTTTCTTAGACAAAGATCTTATTTTATTCTTTATATTTGACCTAGTTTTTTTAATAGACCCTTTGATATTAGGGTTTTGGGAGATATTTCATGCTAAGTTACTTAATGAATTTTTAGTAGACTATTTTACAAAACAGCTATAGAAAACTCTGGAATAAATCATACGAACTACTTTACTTCCAAATTAATTTTAATTTAAAAAATTTCAGTTACATGCTAATATTAAAAAAAGTATTCATGGGATATATTCGATAATTTTAATACTCTCCACTACTTTTGTGAATGAAAGTAGAATGTGCACTTTTTAAATTATGTACTACATTTTATTACATCAATGAATTAGTCTTCATAGTTGAAAAAACTTAATATCTTTATAATAGGTAGATAGGTAAAGGTGGAGACTACGGCTAAATTGACGTTAAATGAGAAATCTAACTTCTTAACCGTAAAGTTAAAAAATTAGAGACACTCAGGAAAAGGGGGCGGGAAAGAAAGGAGGTGAAAGTCAAAGAAAATGAAAAATACAAACTTACAGGTTTAGGGGGTATTACTCCACTCCAGGGACCTGAATTCAAGTATAAAAAAGGACCCGACTCCATTTATATCCTTTTCCATGTATAGGACTAGTGTTTGTGCGATTGAGTGAATGTGTGAGTGACTTCAGGTCCCTGACGTGGAGTAACACCCCCTAAACCTATATGTTTGTATTTTTCATTTTCTTTGACTTTTCACCTCCTTTCCTTTCCCCCCTTTTATCCTGTGTGTCTCTAATTTTTGAACTTTACGGTTAAGGAATTAGATTTTTCATTTTACATCTTTATACTAGATCTAATGAGGAGCTTCAACCACCCTATTTCTTTCCTCCATGACAGAAAGACATTCAGATAGAACTTTCAGCCGACAATGCAGTTGGGGTAATGAGAGACGATATTACATTGAGCGACATAAAAATCATGGCAACATAGGACTCTCAAAAAAAAACTTATAATTCATGATGGAAATAAAATAAACGAAGTCCACAAAGATTATGCATTACTCACGACCTAGATAATACACGGTGATAAGACATGAGTAAATCAATTTTAGACCCGATCGAGAGAAGCTATCATAACCATGGCCCTAAAAAGACGAAGAAACAGGAATTGCTATCTAAGAAACGCTTATTGATATTCAACAACAAAGCGTGCGAGAGGAGTAACAGGAAATTACTTTTAAAAGGGATAGAAGTCACTTGGCGAGCGTATACTTCCAAAAGAAGACGATGAATAATAAATGGCCGCTTGAAGCTTGGTTCTTTCCGAAGAAAGGAATGCAATCTAGAGAAAGGAAAAAAGTAAAATTAGAAAACGGTTCGAAACTGATGAGCCAAAAGAAGGAACCTTTGCGATAACAGATTAATATATTGGGACGGTCCTATTCAAAAATTATACCTAATGCCTCGAGAGTAAGAAGACACAAGAATCCTGAAATCATGTAAACATATTTCTTGATGCGTCAAGGAACAAAGGGAATTTGAATTGCTATGGTCAGTCTTCTCGCTACAGTCTGCAATATATTTATGAATCGTTCAAAAAAGCAATCAATATCTACATAAACTCGATCAAGTGAACATCGAGCCACCCATTCGTGTGTGATTTAATAGTTCTAAAGAATGAGAACGAATTACTGATCTGTCTACCCTTGCTTCTTTGCGGAAAAGCGCTTGCCGTCATCAATGGTTATTTAAACGGTACGATGTAAAGGAGATTTTATGTAATAAAATTTTTTGATAGGAATCAGAAATCATTTTTCTCACTCGATCCAAAGAAAGAGAATAAGTTTAAAATTGTAAATGGTATGACAATGGCAGACTTCATTTCTTCAGATCTATTATCCGCAACATTTGAAACCGCAGACGGAGAAGATAAGATATGATAAAGATAACTAAAGAATTTATTTTAATGAGTTTTCTGTGGACCTAATGATAATATAGGATATAATAAATGGGATTATAAATTCAGATGTGAATTTCAGCTATAAAATAGTCATCCTTAGCGATGGTTCGCAGAATGTAGATTCTAGAAAAGAGCGGCATCAAAAAATCCAGAAAAATCGAGAAATAAATAAAATCTATAAATTCCCATTTAGAGGGTTAGATTTATGAACTCTAACCGGTAATTTAAAAATCAATGGAGTGAAAATCGAAGAAATCGTAGAATATTAGCGCTATGTAAAATATTCGTTCGGATTGTCGAAGGGACAAGTAAGAGTTTCATGGCCATTATAGATCATAAAGACGCGATGCATATATCCCGACTGACCACGTAATGGAATAATTCGACCAATATATTCTCGAAGCATTAGCTTGCAGATATTATGCCAAAATCATTTGGTTCCTTGCAGTAAGTCGTGAAGAAGTGCTTCCTGGGCATTAAATTCTAAAGGGCAGCAAATAAAATGTAACGAATGGAAAAGAAGAGACATGAGAAACAGCGAAGTAATTTATAAATGTAAGGATCACAAATGGCATCGAGCCATCCACGCTGGAAGAGACGCTTCAGACTCGGAAAAATTTCAATGGATCCAAATAGTAGTAAAGATATCTAAAAGTGAACCCAACGATACGATATATGTCTACGAAGTCATTACGTCAACTCGAATATGGTCATGTATTCGTGAAAAATGGAAGAATCATAAGTTGTAATGCTTCATATTGGTGTGTGTGTGACCGATTGTATTATTTTCTTATTATATGAGTAGAGTGTATTTGAGAAAACAATACAAAAAGTAACGCAACAATACGAGAAAACGAACTGTTATATTATTTTACTCGTATTTATATGCGCACGTCGAGAAAATGAATCCAAAACTTTTTCACGCCTTACCCTCTCTCTCTCTCTCTCCTTAAACATGAATAACGAGGTTGATGTACGATGTAGAAAGACGCTAGGGAGAAATGAAGAGACCGTGCCAGTAAAACCTCGAGAGACTGCATCAAGTACTGGAATGCTCCCTTTTTCGCTCAGCCCGTCCCATTCTCCCCTCCTCCCCTCAACCCAACTCCCTCACAACTCTCCCTCTTTCCACTCTCAAGCGACCTTCTTGCGATGCGGCGGAACACACCACTTAGGACGGATTTTCATGACGCTAGAGTAGTGGGAGGGGGAGGAGAGGAGATAAGGGGAGGGGTCAAGAAGAAGAGTATGCGGAAGATGGAGGAAAAAAGTCTTGAAGAGATGTACGAAAGCCAAAACTCGCTTTCACCCATCCTTCAACCTCCCTCCTCTGCCATTCACCCACATACTCCTACTCCATGAAAATGAAGCGAGTGAGTGAGTAGAGAGAGATGGTAAGAGATAGAAAACTGGAGAGATGGATAAGGTTACGATGAGAATGTTTTAGAAAGAGACGGAGAGAGGAGGAGACAGAATAAATTGGAGAGCTAGATATGTCTTTATTTGATCAAGATTGGAACTAAGCAGTCTCTTATTCCATTTAATCAATTGTCAAGTAAAAACAAACCTAAGGTAACTAAGAATAAAAATTTAAAAAAATAAAATATTACATAAAAGAGAGGGAGAGTGAGAAAGAAAAGAGATTGAGAGAACAGGAGAGGTAGAGTCAGAAACGAAAAAAATTATAAACGAATTATCACCATCTTATGGCTTGAATTTAACAGACGACATATACATGTCTTTCAACCATAAATCGGCCGAGTACACTAAACGTGACTTTCACCTCCAAATAGCTAGCTGTCCTCAGGGCTAATTCACAGGATCGTTGATTCCAAATGATCGGTGAATTTCCACTGAGGTAGGTCACTTAATATCTAAAATGCTCATCTGGTTTACTCGTCCGTTTTTTGACTACAAGAACTACCTAGATCGATTACAGAAGAGGAGATACGCGAGAGAGGGAGTAAAAGAGATAAAGGGAAAGAGAAGAGATTAAGAAAGAGCCATCTGGAAATATGTGGAGGAAGGCAAATGTGGAAAAGAAAGAGTTAAAGGGAGGAGAAGCGGAGAGGGGAAAATAAAGGTTAAGATGTAAGGAGAGAGGAGGAAGAAAAGAGGAAGGGGAATGAGGAGGCGTGGTGGGGGGATGGTTGGATGCGACGGTGACGGACGACGAGATTAGGAGAAAATGGCGCATGGGAGGGAGGAGGGGGGTTTGAGGTTTGAAAAACGTAAGGGGAAAGGAAACAGGAGAGGGAAAGTGAAGTAAATAGGACGAAGGAGAGAAATATCAGATGGAAAGAGGGAGTAGGATAAATAAATAAAATCGAGGATAATTAAAGTCGGGGAAGAGCAGAAAGACGGAAGGTAAAGAGAGAGACAAAACAGTAATAGAAATGAAAGAGCTGATGAGAAGATAGAAGAGTAAGAACGAAGGAAAATGGAAGAATTTCCCAATCTAAGAGAGGACGAAAACGTAATAAGAAGGGTACAAAATGACGCCAAAAAAGAATAAAATGCAAAATAATAAACGGGTAATTGATGTGTCGGAATATAAACGGCATCATGGCAGGAAGATGGGAGAAGAAGGGCATTCAAAATGAAAAGGATACGTTTTCTAAAAGCGTTGATTTATCGGTTATTTTAGCACAACCTACATTCTCAACAAGCGAAACCATTTTCGACGACAGATTGATGGCTATGAATTATGACTCGAAAGTCGCAATAGTGGCATGGCAATGGGTTAGATTCGAACCCGAGCCCTCTGTTCGTTATGAAAGCACTTTATCTCCATTATCACTCCAAAAATAGAATACGGTAGAGTGATGGTAGAAGAGATATAGATTTTAAATACTGAAGAAAAAATCTATTATGAAATGACTAATACTGGAAGATGAAAGTTGAAAGTGGTTCTTAAAAGCAACTTTTACTTGAAGTAATAAAATTGACTATATAAACAAACATATCGATTGTAAATCTCTTATACATGCTCCTGAATCTTATGAAACCTTGAAAAACTAACATTCTGAGAATTATTCCGAATAACTAACAAGGAGCAGTATAAGAAAAGTAACGTTGCAGTAAACTGGAAATATGGAGCTTGAAAGTGAAAGTAAAGGAGAAGTGGAAGAAAGGATGGACTGAAGAAGTAATAACGGAATGGCGGACGTGGCTGCAAAAAGTAAAAAAATAGTGAGTGAAGGGGGAAGAGAGAATGATAGATGAATAGTTGAGACTGACTGGGAATGGATGGTGCAGCCGAGGAGTGGCACAAGCGAGAGAGGGAGGGAGAGGAAGGAAGAGAGAGAGAGGTTGTAAAGGGAGGTAGGTAGAGAAAAAGAAAGAAAGGAAGAGAAGCTAAAGAGAGAAGGAGATGGAAGTAAAAAAGGGATAGAAAGAAGGTGATATGAAGGAAAAGGGAGAGAGACAAGTAGAGAAAGGAAAGGAATGAGAGAGAGGTAGAGAGAAAGAAGAGGAAAGGAAGGGGAGGGAGAGGGAGATAGAGGAAGGTATAGAAAGGAAAGGGGAGGGAGGTAGAGAAAGGAATGGAGAGAGAGAGAGGTAGAGAAAGGAAATGAGAGGTAGGGAGGGAGGAAGAGAAAGGAACGGAGAGAGAGGGATGGAGGTAGATAAAGGAAAGGAGAGGGAGGTAAATAAAGGAAAGGAGAGAGAAGGAGGAAGGTAGAGAAAAAAAAGGAGAGGGAGGGATGTAGAGAAAGGAAAGAGAGAGAGGGAGGTAGAGAAAGGAACGGAGAGAGAGGGAGAAAGAAAGAGAGAGGAGAGGGAGGAAAAGAGATGGAGGGAGAAAGAGAGGAATAAATTAGGTGAGAGGGAGGATGAGGAAGGTAGAGAGGGAGATAGAGAGAGGGAGGTAGAGAAAGGAATGGGAAGGGAAGGATGGAGGTAAAGAGAGGAGAGGGAATGAAGGAGAGGGAGGGAGGGAAAGGAAAGGAGAAAAAGGAAGGGAGAGAGAGGGAGCGAGAGAAAGAGGGAAGGAGGGAGATAGAGGTAGCGGGAGAGAGACAGAAAGAAAGAGGGAGAAAGAGGAAGGAGAAAGAGGCAGGGAGAAAGAGAAATGGAATAGAGATGGAGGGATAAAGGGAGAGATGGACGGAGACAGAGAAAGTTGAAGAGGAAGAGTTTTGGAGAGGCAACGGATACCGACTAAGAATGAGAAGAAGGATGATGTTTATAAGTAGGGGAAGGTGGGGGAGAGAAGGGAGAGAGGAAGGGGTAGCAGGACGTGAAAAGGGGTGTAGCGTAGGGAAATGGGTGGAATGCGAAACATGGTAGTGTAGGAGGTCGCAGGAGAAGGGTTTTTGAAGGAAAGGGATTCGTGAGTGGACGGTTTGATTGATCGGACTCTCGTTTTATCCTTTTTTTCTTTCTTGGAGGAAAAGAGGAGAAGGAGCGAGAGTTGAAGGGAAGGGTAAGAGAGAAAAGGAAGGAGAGGATATGGAGGAGATTCGAGAAAGAGAGAGATATAGCAAGGAAGAGAAGGGAAGAGAAATGGAGACGAGAAGGTTTCCATCTAATTCGCGTAGCCGGAGAAGCGAAAGGGAAGATTGCGTCCAAGGAGTCCATTACCAAGGGTTTGAAGATGGCGGAATAGGTGGGAGCGCGAGAGAGAAACGTCTCTCATGAAGAATTTAGTCACGTACGCCGCCATGCGCGGGAACCCTACCTTTTTATCAAGTTTTATTTTTAATTTTATTTTTTTAATTCCTCCGCCATCCTTGTTAAAGGGGTATCTTTTTTTACGGAATTATACAAGAGATGGAGCGCGGCATTTTAACGAATTTATCGCGCTAATATCGCCTGGGATGAAATAATCAAGCGCTGCGACTGAAATGCGGAAATTTGTGGAGAATTTAAATGCTAATAAAACTCGCCGAGACACACTGTTTTGACACGGAGTTTTCCCTTTTTCTCTTGTAAGAATCCGTTTAATCATCTAAGGGAATCTTGGTTTTAATTTCCTTTGTTCATTCCACTACATTCATCTAAAATTATATAAATCAATTATTCAAAAAAGAAAATTAACAAAATTGATCGAAGATGGTTATCTAATATTAATAAATCCGTTGACGGTTTTCAGTGTATTATTGTAAAAGTTGGCATAAATAAATGCCATTTTCTAAATTACATATTGAAATCTGTATTTATTAGACCTTGGTGACACATTTTACACAATGTGTTTAATTATCTGCACAAGAACGTTAGTCTTAACATATGAAAGAGTCTCCTTATATCATGCAAGGATGATTTATAACTTTTTAAGAAATCTGAATACGTTCCACAAGGTGACAGTTGCTTTAACGAAATTTATATAAGCGTAACTTTACCAGAATTATACGTGAAACTTTACCGTTTTATCTCAGAAGCATACAATCTAGAAGAAAACATTAGCGAAATGATTAATTCTTGGAATTAGCATAAATTACTGAATAAAAAAAGGCTAACGCGCGTTGTAGGCAACCATATTAATTGGTTTATTGTTACAAAGCAGATCCACCGCGAATTTGACAGGAATAGAGATTTGGTGTACTTTTGAAGAGAATTGTTATGAAAATGTATTGCGCTGTACTGCTAAAAGAGATTAGCGCTTGGCGGTGAGTAAGAGATGGATTAAGATAAGAGAATATACATAGAGAAAGAGGGAAGAGAGGAAAGGATGGAGAGGGAAAGAGAGAGAGCGGGTCCCATTGGCGGTCGTGCTTGCGGAGAAGCCCACCACGAGTCGTGTGGTCATCCTCAGGATGTGTGTGTGCGGGTGGGTGGGCTCGTTTGGGTGGCTATGCGCGGCATTCGAGAGTAGGGTAAGCGGTGGATGGAAAAGGAAGAAAGGGGGATAGAGAGATGAGTCTTTTCAGTGAGAGGCGGGGAATAGTTGGGTGGAGTGGTGAGAGAAAGACAGCATGGGGATTAGCCGGAGATCGTGGAAAATGAGCGTTGGGATTACGTAGGAGGAAAGGAGAAATCTTCGAGGCAACTTGGCCAAAAGACGCCACCTTGCGGAACCTTTTAAAGAGGAAATGGAGCAAGAGAAAGAGAGATGCGAAGAGGGAGAGAGAAAGAGCTTTCTCCAATTCTCCGTCCCCATGGAAGTTATGGTGTTTTCTTCAGCACCAGGTGCGTATATTTTGGGTTTTGATGGGTTGGGTGGTTGGTGAGTGGGTAAAAGAGGTTAGAAGGGAAGGGATGGAAGGGTGGGTGGGAGAGTTTGAGGTAAGTCCCCATCGTGAGACCCCATATAGAAGGAAGGACCTGCATTGAGAAGGCTTCCAAGTCCTCGTTGAGAAGATGAGTGGAGTTGAAAAGAGAGAGAGATGATGTGGACCCCTATGGCAACCAACCGTTAACGAGATATGCGCAGGATGAGGATGAGGAAGGTTAGGAATAAAGACACACGAGTTGAATTCCGGAAACGTTGAGTCGTCGTCTCTCGGACTCCGACTCAATCCTGCGAAAGTCCTGAGATAATGGCCAAGTTCTTGATTCTCGTTTGAAAAAAACAGCCTCGTGAATTTTTTTTAAATAGAAGCGATTGGTTTTTTTGGCCATAGTGGAAGGCATTCGGTATCATAAAAATTTTATGCAAGTACGGCAAATAAAAAAGCGTTAACTGTCTCGACTTGTAATATTTTTGGTTTTTTATTTTAACTAAAACCAATAAATACTCATTATATCCTTAAGAAAAAGTACCTGGCTCACACTTAAAAGTTTCTATCATCTAAATAATTGCTTTATTTTCGTAATATTGAAATATCATGAATGAAATAACGCTCGCTTATAATGTTAATTATTAACAAGCGATTTTAAAATTGTTTTAATTGAAACAACTCGCTAAAGTAGAGTTTAACTGATATGGGGATACAAACATATTTATATACCCACATTATATATATATACCCTAACCCCAGACTTACGCGATAGTTACGTTCCCAGCATTGGTCTCGTAACTCTAAATCGCTTAACTCGAATTTTTTTCCGATAGCAATAAATGAAGGTTACTTACCCAAATACATTCACTTTTTTGCATGAAAGTATCTTATTTCCAAGTGTTTTTTATTTGTTATGTAACAAAACATTAAAAAGAGGAATGAATAAATGAATGTCTATGTATTATCGATATAACACAATGAATTTAATAAAAAAAATTGCATGAAAAAAACTGAAGAAAATATTTATTGACTGTTTGACGTTTAAAAATCTTTTATAAGGACAGCTGATTAACATGTTTACTTTCCTCTTTGTAGAGCTTCTTATAGCAAGCCACGGTCAGTCATGCAACAATTTTGTCTTTTACTGAATGATAGCAGTAGATAAAGGCATATTTTGTTGATCTTGATTTTTAATCCATGTAGTGAGCATCTTCTCCAATTTTTCCGTTATGTTTGAACGAAATAATTGTTGATCGAGCTGAGGTCAATTTCGTAGAATTAGAGCGAATTGCCCTGAGCGTGGATTCACTCAAACATAAAGCACGTTGGATATCAGCCACACTTTCTCCTTTTTCATATCGATTTAAAACATATAATTTCACTTCCAAAATGAGAGCCTTTTTCCTCCTCTTAACAGTCTCACCACTGCAAGTATTAGATTGCTTAGAATTCATATTCACTAGGATTAGAATTGAAATAAACAGCAGTTTACATGCTCGAACTACATAAAGCATACTGATAAACTGATCTAGCCGAGCCGAGCTAGTGAGCGGCGGTTGGTGACTACGCGAAATCCAAGCTGTGAGCCGATCCGGAATTAATGCCGCCATATTTTTTTCTCCTTCACGTGATTTCAGATTCTCAATTTAATGGAGTCTAGTGAAAATTAAAACCTTCCCTCCAATATCCTGCAAGTTACAACACCGCATGCTAGGTGGCAGGGCTTTGGCAGTCTGTCAAAATGGAGGGTGACATTGATGTACGTACAAAAAAACGTACTGTCATTGAGTTCTTAACAACAGAGGACATGGAACCTGTTAAAATTCACCGACGTTTGAACAATGTTTATAGGGATAAATGTGTGGAAAAATAACAATGCGTACTGTAAAACTTGAAGTATGTGTCACAAAAGTTTCATTCATGTATCTGTAGTGATAACCAAGAAAAAAAATTGGAGGCATTACTTTCGGATCGACCTCTATATATTCACGTTTTCAATCCATACAAGTATGCATTTATCCCGTAATTTTAAGGAGACATCGCCTCACCATGGTATTGGATTAAATGTGTAGTCTGTAATCTATGTTTTTGACACTTCGTGAAGTTTTTAGACCGCTACTTAGTTTTACCGACAAAATCTGATGCATATCAAGGGTGGAAAACTATTCAGCGACCAAAAAAACACACGATGTCAAAAACATCGATTACAGATTTTATACATTTAAACCGATCTCACGGTGAGGCAAAGCCTCCTAAAAATTACAGAAAAGATGCATAATTCCATCACGGTAAAACATCATAGAATTAAAATTATACCATCCATTGTATGGTATTTTAATTCGAACGAAAACACCCACGTCAGCCCAACCGCTACCTCACTTTCCGCCATTAGCGTAATTCAATTTCTCCTCTTTCCGAAGGCGGTGTCAGAACGAAAAATAAAATGATTCAGATATCAGGGAGAAGTAGAAGAAGTTGGAATTCTCAAGATTTAGGGAATGGAGGAGGGCAAAGGGACAGGGAGGGATTTCTGAACTTTCTCTTAAAGGTGGAAACAGTATTAAGGGAGTTTGAGTGTCTCCTTTCTCTCTCTCCCTCTCTCACGTTTCGCTCTATGCTATATTCTGTCTCTCTCCCTCTTAGAGGCTGACGCAAGCTGTGCCATCTGCTCTCTCTCCCTTTCGAAATCCGCCCGTTAATGTGTAAAAGCCATCGGAAGGAAATCGAAGGAAAGTGCGTGCGGTGCCCGGGATTAGAGGAGAGAGCAGGAGTTAGACGTGAAAAGAGTGAGTTTGGATATGAGGCGGATGGAGGGAAAAGGGAGAGAGGGAGGGACGTAAAGAGAAAGAGGTTGAGATCGAGTTCTTGAATGCCTCGGGAGAGAAACTTGTGTCGCAGTCTGGAAAGACGTTCCCGAGGCGGTCCAAATGGACTCGTATTAGTCTTATAAGGAGATTCGTAATAGGTGGCCAGAGAGAGCTGGAAATTAATTTAGGATTCCCACGATTGGACGGAGAGATAGGTTTTCCAAGAAAAGGAAGGAGATCTGCTGAAAATCTACTTAATAATTTAGCTATCGCGTGTAAAATTTGAAAGGAAAACTTTTATGGAAACTTTTAGTGCTTCGTATTTTTTCTTGATCGTACATCGATCTCGAGCAAAACTTCTAACGTGATTTTGGGGTGATAGGCACAATTCTTCGGAAAAAAATAAAATACTGAGTCCACCGAGCTTTGTATGCATTGAAAACCCTTTCCCAACACGAGTTTCATCAAAGCTGATTTGATTATAGGTGGTTAAATAAATTTAGCATTTATTTAAACAACACCTATTAAATTTAATTATACCACGTATTAAATTTTCGCATTGCGGTTCTGCCTTACAAATTATATTCCAAAAACTTAATCCCACAAGTTACGCAACGGATTACTGTATTGCAAACAAAAGGGATTGTTGCGTAGTCCATCAGACACTTACAAGAACAACAAATGAAGAAGAGCGTTAAATAAAAAAGATGGACAATAGATCGTGCCGATTTTTGTGATAAAAGAAGCAGGAATGGAATAGGTCAAAAAAGATCGTTCGTACCATTAAAAAGCCATTCTATAGCTTTTAACCGTGGCCTTAATGGAAGAGCGCACTGCTGCGCTGTCAATTGCAATTGCTTTGGCCAGTCGTCGCCTCTAAGAGAATGACTAGTGTTGGAAAAGACGCACTGAGTGGCGAGATAAAAGATAGAGGAAAATGGGAGAGTGCTCTTCTCGTGAAGAAAAAAAGATGAGTGAAAGATTGAAAGAGGAAGAGAGCTAAAGAGGAAGAGGGAGAGATAGAGAGAGATACAGGGAGAGAGAAGGGGTGTTAGATATAGGGCAGGGGCGAGCAAACTACGGCCGACGGACAGTATACGGCCCCTGAGAGAATTTTATGCGGCCAGCGAAGCTATGATGAAAAATCGATCTGTAAAATTTAACTTAAAAATTTGCCTTTTTTGCTAAATCTTTTAATTTCATAAATTTAGTCTTAAAATCCTTATTTTGACTTGATTTTCACATGATCACATGATCCTTCAAAACTTCCGATTTAACTGTAATCGGGCCAGCTGAAGCATTGGTAACTAACAACGCGGCCCGCCAAAGTATTCGCAACCATCGATGTGGCCAGCTATATAGAAAAGGTTGCCCACCCCTGAAATAAAGGATGAGAGCAAAGGATACAGATGAAGAGAAAGAGAGAGAGGAAAGAAGAACCGCTGGTCACCATAGCTATCGCACGTGAACGAGTTCTCCGCAAATGAACATACCTACTTAGAGACTTACAAGCGATAGAAGAAGTGCAACACACTCGTGAGCAATTTACGACCGACGTCCTTTTCGCCTTCTCCTTCGATCTTTTTCGCGTTTCCTTCCGTAGACTCGAATTCGATGGGCTTTCCGAGAAGAGAGAGAATTAACGTTGAAATTGAGTAATTGAACTGAGCGAGAGTTCAACGCCCAAACGTGATTTGTTCTTCGTCCTGGATTTTCCTTTTGCGGCAAACGAGGTCTTAGGAACTGGAATAAGCTCGCCCTCTCTCTTTGCCTCACTTTATTTTTTATCCGTTCCATTTATTTCTCCGACTAAGATATTTTTAGTTCGATTACTGCGGCGATCCTAGCATGAACGCGAATGCGGTGTATTAGTGCCTTTGGTTGGAGTATCTAATTTTGTAGACTCCGAAATAAAACGGGCCTCGGTAGATAGCGGAGGAGAGGAGATGGAGTGTCTGGGTTAGAGAGTGCTTGGACCCGTGAAATGGCACATATAGCAGAGGGAATCAATAGTGTCACGGCGACTGTTCGTTGGTTTGGTTCGGATAACTGCAGGCGGAAAAGAAAATTGAGTCGGATTGTTTTAGATGTGCCAAACCCTATGAAATTTTTGAAGTTTCTCCCGTAGGTGGAAGATAATAAAAATTCTGTTAGAATGGATTTTTTAAACTGAGTAACTGTGGTATACATCAATTCAGTATTCGATTTTTTTGCCTCTTGGATAATTGTTATTAATAGCAATACAGGAAGATACTCTGCTGCGATTTGGTTAACAAACGAACGAAAACACTCTTCTCTCTGTGCGTCGAATTTCATGGCTGTAACATAAATCTACGATTTTTCGTATAGCCTGCAATACTGTATTTTAAAAATATTTGGAACATAAAGCTTTACAAGAGAAAAGTAGTTGCATGCTTTTTGTATTGTGAATTATGAAAGCAAAAAATATGTAGTCACTATTTTCAAAGCTGTAAACCACCAAAAAAGTCCTGAAGTTTAATCATAAAAAGGTAAATGAATAAGGAAAGCTAAAAAATAATTGTTTTTATTATACTCAAAAATATCAAACAAGTTTGATTCATCAATAAATATATTTTACGTAAAAGTTATGCTCAATCAAAAGTTTTAAAATTATTTTGAAAATTTCCATCAACGTAGAAAAATTCAGCTTTTGGTACAAATGCACTTTGTGAAAAATTTACGTGTTATTTGCTATTCTATGCTAGCCAATGTACGAACTAAGAAGAAATAAAATGACAGTCATAGATCCGCAGACGGCTATGAAATAAAAAATAAGCAACGGCAAAAATAGAGATAGAGGCTATGATTGAATGCCAATATTATCCATCGTTGTAATTTGCTTAAATAAGCGAAGTCAGTTTTAATCAATGTGAAATTTTAATTTATAAGATAAGTAATTAAATAATTATTTTATACGTATTTACGTTTACGTATTTATCCTTTATCACAGAAAACCTTTTTGATGAATGAAAATTAAATGAGCGCATGTTTATTAACGGAATGATTTTGGTACTAAACAAAATTCGAAATTGTAAAACTTATTAAACTTGCTTACTCTCAAAAACCATTTACCATTTATCTTTCTTATATGTACTTATGATTGCTATAAAATTCATGCGTAACATCAATATTTTTGATTCATAAAATGTTATCTTACATCTCATTGCATTTCAGAATTGTGATTTTATGAGGAATATCTGCTATATTACCAGGAAATTGATACAGAATATCTCACAGTTACGTCAGAAGAAGAGCAGAATTGTGCCCAAAGGATATGATTGATTTGCTAATCAGTCTACGCTATTAGTTATCTCTAATTCAAATGAGAATTATCGAGCTCACATTATGGCTGGAATCAAATTGATAAGCTGCATATCTCCGATAACCATATAAAGATTGGAAAAACTTTCTTCTGGCTATTGGAAAGGTTGGAAAAACCTTTCAATAGGTATTGGAAATGCATAGTATATCATCTAGATAATTTTAATTCCTTATGCAAAATTAATTTTCTTAATGACGTCCTTATCCTCGATAACAACCCAATTAATTCCATTATATCCAGATTAATCAAAAATCAAACTTTCGGGAATCAGGTAAATATTTTGTCAGTTAAGGAATAAAAAAATCGACGACCATATTATGTTCATGTTCAGGAACCCAATTGAAGAAAGAAATAACATCCAGTTAATTTTAAATAAAACATTTCGAAACAAGTGTGTAATTGAATATTTTTTACATACTACAATAAAATAAATCAAATTTTTATAGAAGGTGCTAAGAAAAATATTGGTTAAATGCATAGTTTAGTTAATAGATAACATAAAACAAAGTGTGGAAGAATGAACAAGAATGTTAAACTTCAAATTATGGAAGGGATTGAAAGCGTAGGAATACATATACTAGATGAAATGTAAAATGATGAAGTTTCCTATGCTTAAGTGTATATTGCTGAACATCCTGCTGAACTCCAAGGGGAAGAGAGAGAGAAATATACTGTACTTCTTCCACTTGCAGAATGGATGGTTTATTCACTGATTCGAAAGCTGATATTAATACTTACCTATTAGCTTAGTTTGTCCAAGTATTTACTTTAAAGCAGAATAAAAATTACTTCCAAAACTTTCGAGTGCGAATTGGAATACGAGATATAACTGCATTTCTCCGAATAGCACTTTACCACCTCTCAGACGCTCGCATTACAAAATTAACAGAAATGGTTTGTCCGTATTTCTGTTCTCTTCTTGCAGCCCGCGAAGAAAGATCGACAGGTCGTGAGATGAAACTCTCCCTTAACCGGAAAAAAACCAAGCGCGTCGAAGGATCTCAAACCTGACATTTGCTTAATCTCCATAATCATCTCCGTAATTTAGACCCGCGGAAACATCGACGCCCTATACACCCGTGAATATTCCGGCGGAGAAATTCGAACGGGAAAAAAATGTCGGCGAACTCCATCGATCGTCCCGATGAGCGAATGCAACTCGGCGGTTTATTAATGGGTGCGTTAACGCGATAACTCCCTCACGATCGTATGTCATCGCGTCCCGCATGCGTTGGGATACGCGGGTGCGGCGCCCGGAAATGAACGGAACATTAGCGTCGAGCGAAGGACGGCATAATATATCGCCGCGGAGTTTTGACTGCTGCTGGGTATGATTTCCAATTACGCGATGCCATAATGTGCCGCGCTGAACATTAATGAGGGCCGCTGGAATCGAGTCAAAATCGTCGAACCCTGACGCAATGAAATCGAATGGGAGGCTGGAGTCGACCTGTTTTTTTTTAACACGTGTCTTTCCTCGTCCCGAAGCGCGTGGTTAAGAATAACGAATTCATCGCAGTTACCGTCGCGTAGCGTGAATGCGAACGTCAATTGACGAGAGTCGAATGAACTAACGCGGAAATTTGCAGGAACGGAATTAAATCCAAACATATATAATCAATATAAGGGGTGAAAATGTGATATGGACGCTGTTTTAATAATTTTTTAGTTTTATAAATTAAAGCGTTGATTTTGAGTTCGATACGTGACTTGGGGTAAATCGCTATAAATACTGAATTTTAACGACCTTCAACCAGTGGCGTGGAATTTTTATGACGCCAATAATGATTTGAAGTATAAAAAACCACTCCTTTTTAAATCAGAATATTGGAAAATATCACTTTTCAATCAAATAATTATTAATTCATTTTCCATTTAACGTATTTCTTATTAAACGCATACCTCTTTAACTCGTAAAAGCTCTCGTGTGAGATTTTTTTATTGAAAGGTTATATATTTCATATTATACATTTATTATGACGTTTTCCTTTCTTTGACTTGGTCTGAATACAAATGCCTATACAGAAACAACTAGGAATGTCTTCGCCTCTACATAATTAAAATATTTAGGTTATGGTGGTGCAGGTCTTTTATAAACTGTTTTTTACCCTCTATGTTTTCAAATATGCCCATCGTTCCATCAGTGAAGATCGTCTTCTGAGTTTCTACAGGTTCTGGGTCTAGCTGGAGGTCACAAACCAGGAAGATGAAATTGACAAACTATGCCTTTCCAATAGCAAGAATGCACATCTGGTTTTCTCAAGATATTTTGGGCTACTGGAAATAATTAGATTATGAATTTGATTTTAGCCATATGGTAAGCAAGATATTTCTCTAAGAAAGAGGTAGACGGTCTTATGAAGAGGTGTTTTTATATTCCATTTTATTTCAAAAGCATCTTTGTCCTTCAATATTTTAATCACTATGAATATCCTTTCTAAACGCATTTTCTTCGTCATCAGTTTCTATGCCTTTACTGTCATAGTGATGCAAGGTCTATCATAATTTTGAAACGAGAAAAAAGTCTGCTATGACCGAAAATCGAACCCGGGTCTTCCACTTGCCGGGCGGATATTCTACCACTGAACTATCGTAGCAGATAAATTTTTCTCGTTTCTGAATGCGGATGTTTTCTTGGTTGGGACGGAACTAGCCAAGCTAGTATCAAACTGCCCCAACGGATCTCCTCGAAGAGATACATCGAAGAAAACTCCTCCCTCTCAAATGGTGAGATTGCCAAGCAAGAAATTGATGGAATAAAGTGATCCGAAGATCCTATGTAGACAGGCATAAGCTGTAAAGTTAGGAATAATTATTCCCAACTTTACAGCTTATGCCTGTCTGCATAGGATTTTTGGATCACTTTATTCCATCAAGGTCTTTCAGACTAAAACCTTAAATGCAATGTTTAGAAAGACTGAAAACGGGGGTTCACGGAGGAGCATGAGCATGACTGTAGAGTTTATTCCGCGCAAAATTTTTATGAATGCTAAAAAGAAAAATAATTTGTTTACATGTCTAGTGAACCAATACATGATTCCAAACAGGGAGAACGAGACAATTTTAAAAATTAAATAAACAGTACAATTTTAATTTTAGCAAAAAACAAATAACCTACCTTAACAATGGAAAATCGAAAGTTGAAGGGAGGGATACATTCCAATTCGCGAAACCAAAATCGGTAGACTTCTGATGAAATATAACGAGATATTAACACCCTGATATTTCCTTCCGATTTGCTCACTTTAGATGAAATTATATCAAAACCGATGCGTCAAACCACTAATACGACGTACAAGTGGTTACAATTTCCTTCCATGAAAACCCAATATACAAGATTTGACCGCAGTCTTCTTCCATTCTCCTTCTCCTAAGGCAGAGGAAGAGGGAGGGGCAGAGTGGGAAGGAGGAGGAGAAGAAATAGATAGAGAGGGAGAGGGAAGAGAGAGATGGAGAGGGAGGAACGAAATCAAGAAGATGTTCAATTAAGAGAGGAGGTCGTCAAGAGATGGGAAGAGAGAGAGAAGCATAGATAGAAAGATAGAGATGGAATGGGGGGAGGAGAAAGTGAGAGGTCAGTCCTAGAAATGTCCGTCCACTTCTTCCTTCCCTTTGGCATTCACTCCTCTCTCTTTTTCCGGCGGCGAGGGAGGAGATAGAGAATGTGTGCGTACGGATAGAGCTAGAAGTGGAGGGGGGAGAAGAAGAAAAAAAAGAGTGCTGAGGGAAAAGCAGGTTCCTGAGGCCACCTCGTTTACTGCGCCGAGCAAAAAATGATCCAGGAAGGGAGGTTGGGGGAAGAGATAGAGAAAGGAGAAGGGAGATAGCAGGAGAGTTAATGGATCGGTAGAAGGATGGAAGGGAGTAATGCGGTTTGAGGAGAGGAGGAGGAGGTGGTAGTGGAGGAGGAGCGGCGAGAGGAGGAGCACTATTAAAAGGGTCACTTCCCCTCCCTTTTTACCCGCGATGGGAGAAAAGGGGAGAAGAGGTGATGGAGGTACGGGTATATTTATATGGCAGAGTGAAAAAAACGTAAGGCGCCACAAGAGACAAAAGACGATCGATAAAGGATGTCTGATAAAGAGGGGTGAAGTACGCGGGCGAAGAAATCCTAAATGTGAGAAAGATTGAGTGGGATAGATTGGTAGAACAGAGAGATAGGGAGAGAGTGGAAGGGAATAAGAGGAAAAAAAGAGTGGAAGAGATCGGAGAGGGAGAGTGAACTGAAGGAGTGATGGACTGGATCGTGAAAGAGAGAGCGAATAGGGGAGGAGGAGTGAATATGAGGGAGTGAGAATCGGGCATGGGGACATAAAAGAGATGGAAAATCGGGGAAAGGCGGAGTTAGTGGATGCAGGAAGAGAGAAAGAGAGAGAGAGAGAGAGGAGACAGAGGATGACCTGGGACGAGGAGATGAGGAGAGAAAAGTGGGTGAGGGGAGATAGGCGGGCCATTTGAGGAAAGTGGTTTCCAAGAGGTGGACCGGGAAAGACTTCGGCTGGGAGGAGGGAGAGAATGTGAATGGGGGAAAAATAAGGAAGAGGGAAAGAAAATCCCTTCTCTCCTGATTGATCTCCCTCGGATGGGAGCAACGGGATGGCGCCGGAGAATACGCATCGCTGAATGCGATTCTCCATCCTGGAGACGGGAGAAATGATAACAATTGAATGCCGATTATCGCGGACCGATCCGTCGCAGATTCCGAGGCTCTCATTTGGGAGTGAAATTTCGTAAAAGACTCTCTCTCCTCCTCCTCCTTTTATCTGTCTATTACGACCATTATTCCAGACGCCTATGAATGGGCCACGAGGGGACGGAGAGGATCTGCGAGTAACTGCGAAGATGGTCCCATAAATTGAACGATTCGATCGAATTCCCTATTGAATCTTTCTTAATAAGCTATAAAAATCTTCGGAATACCCTTCTGGAGTTGATTGAATTGGAATTTTTTTAATTTTAAAAGTTGGTTATCGTGTTGATTTATGTCATTTCGTATCGTACTAAGGAGAGCAGGGACCGTTGAAGTTAGATAAAAAGCGTTAATAAATTATGAAGGCCATTCAACAGAAAAAAATTAAGATAAATAATACCTGAAAAGTATTTCAGCCTGAAAATTATCTTGCTAAAGTATAATTGATCCATGATGTATTGCTTTAATTTTATATAAAGCTAAGAGAAACAGATATATTAACCATGATAGTTTTTACGAATAGTTTATCCAAGGTAAAAATATTCAGAATATATGTCATTTTAAATGATTATCTCTACTTCAACAGCAGATTGAGGCACAACTTTGGATAAATCCGCATTCCCAATAAAAATAAAATAATTAAAAGTACAAATTTTCGAAAAAGTTACTTTTGTTTGTACGTGTATTTCATTACATCCCAAACAAATTTAATCCAGGGTTGATTTGTTTCGATTAAATTGCGCATGACGAGCAATAAAAATCGTCTCATTATAGTTAACTAAGATAGTTTTTAGATTTGTTTTGCTTATTTTATCTTGCTAAAAATAACCTAAGAGAACTTACTTGAATCGGTGCAGAATTAACCTAAAACCGCAATAGAGGTAACCGAGGGCGAGGCTGATAAACGTTTACAATTCTAAACCGGCAAAATTTACTACATGGGCGCGATAAAAATATGCATGCGAACGGTAAAAGCTTAATCTCGTATCCGGCAATTAAAAACAATATAATTAGGTACACGCTTTGAGATGGAAGCATAAAAAATGGCGCCAAAAGCAGGATAAAATCCTAACCCTGGTGGAATAAGGAAGTGAGAGTTAAGAGTGGGAGTGAGGAGGAAGGTGAAAGGGGACCCGTTCTTTGGACCTAAAAATGAAGATTTTCGGACGCAAGAGAGAGAGAGAGAGAGCGAGATAGAATAAAACTCCCTGAAAACGAAGGAAAAGGAGTTTCCCGTGGGAAAGGCCGGTAATGGTCTCGCAGACTTTTTTCTTAAAGACGTTTCGCAAAAATAGAAAAGCAAAGAGGATATGGAGAGTGGGCGAAAGCGTGAGAGAGAAACGGAAATCGAGATGGAAAGAAAAAGAGAGAAAGAGGTTCTTTTCCTGGAAGGTAGAGGGAGCAATTTAAAAAAAAACCTGAAGAGGAAAAGCGAACGAGAGGGAATGAGAGAGAATGATTGAGGAGCATGAGAAAAGGTACGGAGAGAAAGATGAATGGCTAAATAGGCATAAAAAGCGGAGAGGTCTTTAAAACGCAGAAAACGCGTAGAAAATGGAAGAAGAGAGGAAAATGACGCGAGAAGAATATTAATGAAGAGAGAGAGAGAAAACTGAAAATATGAAGATGAAGGTTGGAGGGAGGTAGTGGGAGAAAGAAGGGTAAGGAAGGTATGAGGGGTGGAGGGGGGCGTAAAAACGATACGAAGATAAGGAGGGAAGGGAAATGAAGGGATGTATAAAGAGCGCGGAAGAAGGAATACGGGGACGGATACTTCAGAAATGAGGGTTTTTTGAAGCAAGCGTATGCTAATGAGAGAGCGGGAATATGGCGGGAATTCTTTAGATAAGGTGGTTGAGAGAGATATTGAGAGCAAATAGATTGGCGGCAGAAATGGTGAGAGAGAGATATTGAGATAGAGAGAGGGAGAGAGAGAAAGAAAAGGGGAGGGAGGAAGAGAAACGAATTCAGTACGAGGATCATGGAGGTAAAAAGGTAAGAAGTAGGAAAGGAGATAAAAATAAGTATGTACTTGAGACGTAGAATGACAAATATAGTGAGCACTATGCTTATGTATGAAGGAAACAAGAAATTATATGAAGCTAAATAAATGGAACAGCACACGTAGTAGAATCAATGGGACATGCGCAGAAATACGTATTGCGTCACTGAAAAAAGAGTGGAAAATATCACAAAGGAAGACAAACCAGAG
This sequence comes from Tanypteryx hageni, assembly GCA_028673005.1. Lineage (NCBI taxonomy): Eukaryota > Metazoa > Arthropoda > Insecta > Odonata > Petaluridae > Tanypteryx > Tanypteryx hageni. Next base: position 195,675,075 of record CM054112.1, read on the forward strand.
TGATAAAGAAGCGTAAAACAATAGATTGAAAGTGGCAGCGTATGCACCTGTATAATGCGCCTATGCGTTTTTAATTGAAATCCCAAGCACTGAAATTCACCTATTCACGTGAATACGTATTGTGTCAATAAAAAAATTGGAGAACATTTCGAAAGAGAACAAACCAAAGCAATACAGAAGAGTAAAACGATGGATTGAAAATGGCAGAGTATTTATCTGTATAAATTTGCGTATGTGTTTGTACTTGATAGCCTACATACTTAAATTCACGTATTCACAAGGGTTATTGTAGGTATTACGCAGCGGCCGAATGGGAGTCCAAGATAACGGAAAAGGCAGGCGGTAAAAGATCAGAAAATATAGAACGTAAGCTCTGAGATGGGGGGGGGAGGAAGGTCAGAGGGCCCAAGCCCCTTCATATCCTTCTCCTACCCCTCGTCAGCCCCTCGTTCGCTCCCTTCCCCAACCTCTCCGTCTCTCTGGGGAGAGTTGCTTGGAGTGGGTGGTTTGGATGCTGGATCCCAGGGGCTGTATTTCACCCCGGGTCATTTAATGTCGCCACTCGTTGCGTGCCCCTCACTCCATCCCCTTCCTTCCCTCGCCTCCTTATCCCTCCACCATTCCATCCACCGAGTCCCAAACCATTTTCACCTTTCGCCTCCGCCCATCTCCGTTTATACCCTCTCTTCTCTCGATGCCTCCCATTGCGATACGGGACTAAAGAGAGCTTGTAGATGCCGCTATCCCTCAAACGCAGCTCTCAAAAAGGGTCCTACCCTTCCTCCTCCCGCTCCCAATCTCGCTCATCCACCTGCTACACGTACTCGGACGACTCGCCCTCTAGCTCTTTCTCCTCTTCTTTCCCTCTTCCCTCTCTCCATCTCACTTCTTTTTCCTTCCCTGCCCCTTTCCTCTCTTCCTTTACTTCCCGCGGTAAACTCTCGACTCGGGGCCATAGGAGTCGCCTCGCTGAGCGTCGTTCTCACGGGAGATGGATGGTGTGGTCCACGGCCAGGATTAGGACGGCGGAAAAACCCACTGTTGCCCCGTTATGGAACGGAAAACAAGGAGCCGGGTTTGAGATTTTTTTTATTTCGTGCACGTACTCGCGTGCGCGCGAGGCTCCCCTCAGCGCGGGAGTTTTCTTTATTTCGATTTTTTTAAAAATAGAGGATCCGCAAGGAAGAAATTTATTGCTCGATTAATTTTATTAAGTAAGAAAAGGACCGTAAGCCGACGGATCAGCGGAGTGATTTCGGCGTATTTCTTCGAGCTTTATGTTCCTGAAGTGGTTGTAAGGAATAGACGTAGATTCCGTATTGATGTTGGCGTTATTAACTTATTTTGCTTTTATTATGAGCGTTAACCATAGTTACGGTTAAAAGAAAGGTTTCGAACTTTGTCTGGTAAAAAATTGAAAGGAGATTTGTCGCTAATCGGTTCATATCACGTATGAAAAGAAACCAGAACAAGTGTGCGGCACACATTTTGCACGTTAAAAACATGAAAACTAGCCGAATATTTGGATCCAACCGCAGCACAATTTTAACATTCAATAAAAACATTCAGTGCCTATACAGTAATTCCAACGCGCTTGTCCAAGTTCGAAAACTAAACGAATCAGTTCATATTTTACAGCATACTTTGGAACAAGTTCCGAGAAAGAATAAAATTTTCAGAAAAAATCTGGTGGCCCATACATGACTTTCTCCGTATGTATCTGGTAATTTACGAGTTTTTGGCGCTGGAATCACTGTCAATATTGAACTAAAATATCTCCTTAACAATTGGCTCTAAAAATTATTAAATACAAAAATTGTAGGGAATAAAGGCATCCATAAATTAGGTTATGCAATTACGTTAATGAAGAATTACAGGAGATATTGACACAAACGGAAAAATGACAAGAATAAACATCCACTTTCGGTCTACCAATTTTAGCTAAAATCTAATCAGTTCTTGAATTTTTAATATAAATGCTAAATATGAAATTTTATGTTGATCGGATTATTAGTTTTTGAGTTAGAGCGGCCACAAAATTCTGGTCACACACACATGGACACCCACAGACATCATCGAGAAAATAGTCAAAACGTGTTCAGGGGACCTTAAAACGTATTTCCGCTGAAATCTCGAATTCGATTTTTTTCATGAAAACAATGGTTTCTCAATAATTCGTATATGGAGATAGTAAAAATACGAAAACATTGGAAAATAATTTCTAGACAAAGAATGCATATTCTTAGCTGTAATAATATTTTTACTTTCTCTATACGTAGTATGGGAAAGTATTGCTATCGTGAACAATTCTATTTAGAGAATTTCAACGGAAGTACACGGTTTAAGGTACCCTGAACACGTTTTGACCATTTTCTCGATGATGTTTGTGCGATAGGGAATTTGTAGGCGCTCTAACTCCAAAACTATTAAATGGATCAACGTGAAATTTCATTTTTCACATTTTTATTAAATTAACAAGAGCTGATTAGTTTTTGTTAAAAATTGGTCTACCGGAAGTGGGTGTTTACTCTTGTCACATTCGTTTCAAATATTTGCTTTAATACTTGATAAATGTAAACACTTATCGGAATAAAGGTTGTAGTAAATACAATTTTCTACAACTTTTGTTCAAAATATTTTCCAATATAATGCACCGTTTAAGAAATATTTAAAAAACCATATTTTTTAGCTACAACCTATAGGCGACTTTTGTAAACACTTTTGTTTACGCTTAGTTGTCTTATTTTAGTAAAGCTATTGGATCGTTGGAGTAATTTCCTCCACCTTATTCATACAGTTTGTTTATTTATAGCTGTTTTGGTTTAATTTCGTTATATATTCCCTCTCTTGGTTAATAAGTATCCCACTTTCTTCCTCTTTTCTTTTTATTATTAATTGTCGGAGTTTCGTGATTATATCCAATATCAGAAGGCTACGGTGTAAGTTTGTCTGTTCTTTGTAATGTATTTGAATTTTTCACGCAATTACTTAAAATATTTATTATCATTTAACCCATTTGAAAATTTTAGAAATATTACAGGCATGGAGAAAGTGGCCATATCAGATTTTTTAATACGCCGACCAGATTCAGTAGAATTCTATTGTATGAGGCGATAAAAAAGAATTTCCCCTTGATTAAACTTAACAAAACAATTCATAAACTTTAAAACCCACTCTTTCCAAGATCGTCTTCTACCGTAATGTTGATGTAATCTTAAACTTAACATACCCATATCCATCGTAATGCATAAATATCACTAACAACGAAAATACGCTACGGGACGGATCTCACATTGTTCGTACTGGGAATGAAACAAAAGAGTCACAATGTTTAAAATTCTCGCGCATTCCGCGAACAGTTACGCTGCAGGAAAGGCCTTGCCGTCAGAAACGAGCAAAAGAGCGAGAGAAGGGTTGATAGGGAGAGGAGGAAAGAGGGAGAGAAGGAAAGAGGGAGAGCGAGAGAGATAAAGGCATAGATCGATGCGGGGTCGCTCCGTCTCCCTCACTCTACATTCCCTCTCATTCCGATAATCCCGAAACCTTCCCTTTCTCGCGGCCCCCTCTGTCCCATCCACCCTCCCCTCTCTTGTTTGCCTCTTTTCCCTCCCCCACCCTCGCCCCACACACCCCTTTCCTCTCCCTCCTCGACCAATACACCGCCATCCTGCCCAAAGCAACGGCCGCTCGCTCGCTCGCCTTCCGGAAAATGAGCTCGTTTCATGCGGGGATCACGTTCCAATGCGCCCGGGTTCCCACTCCTTCCTCCTCCCCCCCCCCCTCTTCCCCCCATTCCGCCACCCACCGCCTTCCTCCACCTCTCCTCCCGCCAGTTCAGGTTCCAGCGACCACTCGGTCGCGCCTCCTCACACTCTCCCATCCCTTGCCGCCACCCACTCCGCCCTCCTCCCTGTCTCAACCGTCGCACACAGATCCGAAACACACTCTCCCGAGCGCATTTTCACGCTGCGAGGGGAAGTACACATGGGGAGACGGGAGGTTAAGGGCGGTACACACGTCCATCACCTCCTCCTCCTCCCTTCTAAATCCCACTCCATTCCTTCCTGTAAACACATACATACGCACGCACTCGCTACCACACCTCTCTCTGCCATCCTACCACTCCCGGTACCATTTTCCTCTACTCTCACTCTGTCCTTCGTTTATTCAACCTCTCTCCCATTCCCTTCCTCCTCGCTGATACACCAGAGGACACTCATGCTCGTTCTCGTCCACTTTCGAACCGTGTTAGATCACGGGGAAAGAGAGAGAGAGAGAGAGAAGGGGTGGGAGGTCGCGTGACCCGGTGCGAAGCATGAAGATCAGGGACGACGCCGGGGAGAATGAAAAAATAAAAAAATGAGCGTTTCGGCCACGAAATCGCTTTTCCGGGCAACATTGATTCATTAATCATTGGCGCCCAATGTCGCCGTAGGAGTGTAGCCGACGGGATATAATCCGGCATGAAGTCAAAATCGCAGTCGCGATAATTTGGAGGATCATTTGTCTCTCGTGTCTGAGAGGTTTTTTTATTTCGGGGTTTTCGTTCCGTCTATTTGTTTCTCGACGGGTAAACGCGTCGGTTCGAATTGTTTTCCGCCGGCTTGATCATTTTTTATTTATTGCTCCGCGGACGAAGGAGTCGGTGCGCGATGTTTTTTTTTATTCGGTCGGATCAGTTGGCGAAAAAGAGGGTGCCGGAAATCACTTGGTTCCGTTGACGAATTTAATTTTTATTTATTATTGTATTGTAAAAAAATTGCCTAAATGGTCCCTTTGCGAATGAAAGAGTAAACAAACACGAAATTAGGAGATATCGATCATTCATAACTAAATACTGTGGGTTGTAGTAATATAGATTCAAATTTGCATGTTCAAGAAACCAGTTTTTAAAGGAACATCTTTTTTGTTAGAAGAAACAAAAAATGCAATGAATTAAAATGTAATTTAAATGATTGTTAAAATTTTCATTTTTCAATTTATCGAATATTTATCTCGGTAAGTGGGCAGGAGTAAAAATTAAGGTCAATATAAATATAATGATTAGTCAAAAATAGATTAATGGAAAGGTTCCAGTTTAAGTAAACCAACAGATATTTAAACCCAGGAGCGATTAAATAAAGAAAAACACTAGTTTTCATTTTATATACCCGAAATTAATTTCATTTTTAACAAGTGAGGGAGGAATTTCAGAGCAAATTATATAAGTAGCTTTTTTCATTGTTTTTGGATCCTGACGTCATCATAAGATTACATCTTTGGTCAAGATCGACGTCCTCATAGTACTCGTATAGCCTCTAAATTCCCTTTTAAGGCATTATATCAAAGCAATGTAATAATATTTCCCCTTTAAAAGCAGTGAACTCGTTGCCATGGCAGTTGATATTTCCCATTGTTAAAACAGGGATAGATTCCATATTTTCTGGATTAAAGGAAATTCTTCACCCTCATTCGACACATTCAATTATATATTTTTTTAAATATAAATCTCAATATTTCAACTATAGAACTGTCCATGTCCCGAGCTCATATCTAATTTTAACTGATTTAAAAATGCAAATTTTTTATTACCTTCACCCTTCACCTTCACCGCCCGTGTGCAAAATAGAATTTGCCGTCCCCAAATAATTTTTAAAAATATTTTAGCTCGAGAAAAAAGTAGATCCAAACCAATTACAATTATATTAACATATTTATTAGTTACTAACGTATATATTATTAACATATTTTTAGCCTACTTTCCAGAATGGAAATAGGCTTATAGTTTTATCGTTGTGTCTGTCTGTCCCCCTCCTATTAAATTTTTAAACCAATTAACTAATTTTCATGGTGGAAATCTCTTGCTACTGAGGCCGAGCTCCCGAGGATAGTTTTTGTTACAAATATTGAAGTCCAGGGTTCGATTCCAGGAACTATCCTTCCCATTTGATTTACATGGGAAATCTGAAATCCATCATACAGAGTAATTTTCTCTTGCACATTAAAATATCTTAAAATTGTAATATCGGAGCGAGTTTTGTACTGTTCTCTGAAGAAATGACTGGAAATTCTAATTTCTATTGCAGAATTTTTCTTATCGATTGTATTTCTTCGAATTTCGCGTAAATACTGGCGATTTTTCAGTTTTTATCACTCATTACGAGAGAGTTGCCATAGCAACAACTATTGTTGGACTCTGATTTGGTATATTCTAATACGTACACGAGTTATTTTTGCCGCACAAATACGCGTAATCAAATCAATATTCCGTTCGAATGTATTTGTAGTATTTTATAACGCTAAATTATGAAATTTGGGAACACAAAGAGCTACATATCCTTGATGACTTTAAAGCTATTAAAGCCAATATAAGTATAAAATAAATGATTAAATGGAAAGTAGGCATCATAAGTTCAGTTTGGATCATCTTGTTTTAATAATACTGAGCAAAAATTAAAATGTTACTATCATATACAACAGACAGTTATACGGTTTTTTTATTACATAGTTACAGTTTATCAAAAACATTACTTTAATAAACACTGTGCGGGCTTTAATATTAGAAATGCGTTTTATGACATCATCTATATCTAAATTCTCGCAACGCTCAAGTTCTATAGAAATAACAGATAAAGAAGAAAGCTTATCCTGTGTCATGGATGATCGTAAATATTTTTTTATTATTTTTAATTTAGAGAATGATCTTTCTCCAGACGCAACGGCAACAGAGAGGGTCAATAATATACGTAGTGCCACTGAGACGTTTGGAAATGTTTTCGCTAGATTATTTTCTACCATATACTCTAAAATCTCAATTATATTCATGTTAGGGGCCAAAAATGTTTGCAAAACTTCTAATTCATTCAACAGATCTGTTGCGCTGATATTAAATTCATTTCTCGTAGCATTACTCAGTTTGATCTCTAAATCTGTGCAAAACTTCAGTTTATCTTCTTGGCTTAATTTATTAAAATTATGGATATCGTATAAAAAATGAATAGTTTTGTTATGAGCCTCTAGATGGGTAACCGGAAAAATTGTGGTATCTAAAGTTTCGAAAAAGAAATGTATTTTAAAATTTTGCTTTGCATCTGATATCATCTAATCAGATGATTCATAATCAAAATTTCCTTTCTTCTTTCGCTGTCGAAGGACTGCTACTTCCAGAAATTTAGGTTCAGTATCTAAATTTTCAGAAATTTCTCTGACAGTGATCAAAATATCATTAAAACCTTCGTCAGATCTTAACTGACTAAAATATTGAATGAGATCTTTAAACATATCAATATGTACATATGCAAATATTTAAACATGACTGTTGCATGATTTTACTGACTACGTTAACTCTCGATAAAATTTTATACCAAATAACTACTGAACAAATGAATTTATATGATTGAATTTTCATGCCAAGGGATTGTGCCATTTGTTTTGTGTTTAAGTCACGATTTTCATCTGCAAACATTTCAAACAACGCATCGTAAATTTCTGGTAAATTGAAACTTAATGGTTTTATAGCTTCAATCCTGCTTTCCCATCTTGTATCAGAAAGTGGTTTTAATGTCAGAATATTTACATATTTTTTCATAACTTGCCATACACAACTTGAACTATGAAAAAGAAATTGATTGATTCGTTAATGACCTTAGCAGCATAATTCACGACGGGGTTAAGTGTGTGTGTGCAGAACATGGCACAAAGAAAGCTCTGGGATTTATATTTAAAAATTTTATTGCTAACCGTTATTTTTCCCTTTCATATTAGCTCCATTATCGTAAACTTGTCTCCTCATGCCCTGTTCAAAATATTTTCTGTTATTTTTTTATGAGATAATTGAAATAATTTCGTTTTGAATTCTATTTCCAAGGTAATGCGGCATACTTTATTTATTTTTTGCATTCGACTAATATGTTCTGATATAACAGCATTAAATTTGCTTATCATTTCTACCAGTTTTAAGAAGTTGTCGCTGTTTGATTCATATAACCTGATGAAAGTTCCCCGTAAAGCAAGGTTCTGCCTAGATAAAAACTTTATGATGCATACAATCCTTTCAGTCACCGCGTACCAACGCTTTCTTTCGCGATCAATAACACATTGATTTTCGTGATCAACTGTGGTATTATTTTTAGGCGCGTTTCGCTTCCAGCATAAGTGCCTATTAGCGTCGGTTTGTCCGTCCGTCCATCCGCATGTTTGTTCTCGGCTTCTACCGAACGGTTTTTTACGAAATTTTATATTAAGGACTTAGAATTAAAGAAAATAAGAAAGTCATAAAAATAAATCACCTAAGTCAATCAGGAGTACCACTTTACTGGTGACAAAAAATGAACTTTCCGTTATATCTCGTAAATGTTTGGTGAAATAAAAATTGTTTTCAAATAAACTTGTAGAACTAGTAATGTAGAGTATTTATTTTTCTATAAATTATTATCGTAGGAGTAGCCGTTATCAAGAAAATTGAACAAGAAAGTAGTAATTCGCTTTGAACTTGGGAAAATTCATGCATAGCAACCTAATTGTTGTCAACGTAAATAATTTCATTGGTTACTGAAGTAAATAAGATCTGATTTTAATTACAAAATGCATTTAATTCTTTACGTGTGCGTGACAGATTTTGTAAGCGGAAGGAAATGGATTCTCTACGGCGAAGGAAAGAACATAAATGTAAATATTACAACTACTGAACTCAAGTGAGAGGTGTTTTAGTAATTTTCGATTGTTCGGTTTATTAAAACTGATTAGAAATCACTAAATATAAATTGAAATTTCCCTGGAATCATTTCTGATATATCGTATTGCAGTATTTAGTCATTAAAATAACGTAATATTATATTGATGCACCAACTAACGGGAGAGAAGAGATTTTTAATAGATAAAGATACAATCGGGTCGTGGTATTTTGCTGTTTTATGGTGTGTGTTCGTTCAAATTATATCGTATAGTTTCAAATACTCCATCGCACGAAACGTGCCTATTTGTGGTACACTGTACACTTTTTCCTAACCTGTTTATATCTCTGGAAAACTGAATCAAATTCTAGTATGCTTTCATATGTTGACCACTTTTCTCATGTAAACAGCTATTTTTGACAGAATAATTCAGCCAATTTCTTTCTACCTTTACACCATTTTCTAAGATTCTATAATAATAGGCATTTGAAAAACTTCTACCACACTTATCTTTGGAAAAATCTGTATTGAACACTTGTACAGGACCATTTTTAGTGCTTTTCGTCATTTCTGAAAAGCACTATTATCTTTGTGATATCCATCCGTCCGTCCGTACGCATATAGTATCAGGGAAGAATTGGCTAAGCCAATTTAAACCAAATTTGGTGCATAGAATCTTCATATAAATATACGACCAAAATGGCATATTTAGACCAGATCGACTGAGTAGGGGTGCCAAAATTGCAAAATTAAACTTTTAGGTAATAATGAATTTGGAAGGAATTGGCCAAATCGATTTCAGCGAAATTTAGTATGAAGAAGGTGTGTACCATTAAAAAACAAAATCGATATTTTAAATCAGGGGTCGGCAACCTTTTCTGCAAGGCGGGCCACATTGGCAGTTTTGAATGCTTCGGGGGGCCGCAATGGGAGTCAAGAAAGACTCGACGGGCCGGATGAGCGAATAAATCAGAAGTTTTCTCGAGATTCTGTGATTTCATATGAACTAAATCATGCATAAATAATTTACTAGCGTTAAAACTTCACCCGAAAAGGCTTTGAGACCATAATTTTACTAAAAAAATAAAATTGCCCATGAGAAATTTTCCTGATCACTTTTTCATTACAGTTTTGCGGGCCGCATAAAACCTTCTTGAGGGCCGCACGTGGCCCGCGGGCCGTAGGTTGCCGACCCCTGTTTTAAATGAAGATATAGAAATTAGGGCTGCCACAATACAAGTAATAAAAACATTTCTTTTTACAAGTATTTGTAAAGGTGAAATACTCCTTTAGCCAAACAATTAGAGGGTTACAACACCCAATGCATTTCGCCCACAAGGTGGGCATCATCAGGGGTAAAACCTGTTTCAACAGTGACTGGGAGCCAACTGCAAGGTTTGAAACGGAAAGTACAGGTTTTACCCCTGACGATGCCCACCTTGTGGGCGAAATGCATTGGGTGTTGTAACCCTCTAATTGTTTGGCTAAAGGAGTATTTCACCTTTATTAATCCTAGCCAAAGTTATTGAGCTACTATCAATTATCACAAGTATTTGTGTTTAACTGTGATCATCAATTTTAACCAAATTAAAAATTTGTAATGTATACATATATACAAAACCATAATAGCATATTTGGATCGGATTAACGAAACAGGGCTGCCACACAAATTAAATACTTTCAGTAATTACGGATTTGGAAGGAATTGCCAGAACGGATTTCAACTAAATTCTGTATATTTGTACAACATACCATAATAAAATCAAGATGTTTAAAGTGGAGATAAAGAGCAGGGCTACCACAATAAAAAGTAAAATGATATTTTTACACGTATTTATAGAGAACTGGAAGCATGAATTTTAATCCAATATGGTACATACATATAATCTTTATATAAATAAATAACCAAAATAGCATATTTCGACTAAACAGGGCTACCACAATATCAAGCTTAGAATTTTTCTGTAACTATGAGATTGGAAACTTTTAGCGGAACCGATTTTAAAAATAAATTTCGCATGTACGGCGAGTATAGAATGACAAAATGAAATGAACATGTTTCGAGCGTATCTAAAAAGAAGGGCTACCGTCATATTAGAAAAAATAATTTTCTTATGTGAAAGAAAATACATTAACATGAGATTACACTACGGCGAATTTGACGAAAAGAACTTATGTACCACGGGAAACCCGTGCACATCCCTACTTATTAAACAATGTTAGCCGGTATTTTTCTTTTTTGAATTCCGGCCACAAGCCTGGATCACCTGAAAGATTATTTAAATGACCTTCTGCTTCTGAATCCGGATCAACATTACGTTGAACCTCTTCTTTAGTATTTGTATTATCCATAGTTTCTTCAATAATAGGGCGCACAATGTGGTTATCCGTTGTCTTGATCATTTCCTGCTCTATACTCTCGTCCAAATCTACGTACATTTAAAGTCGACGTGGAATTGTCTTTTGTTTGAAAAAAGTTGGCAATTGAAGAGGAATTTTTCTGTATTTCCTTAAGTCTTACAATTCCTTTTTTTTCTATACTCAGCCCCAGAAAATCGTTTTCTTTTACTAACAGGCATCTAAAACAAGGATTAATTTTTAATAATGAAAATAAAATCTAAACTTAAAAAAATATATAAAAAATATCAGAAACTAAAATTAAAAATGAAGCAGTTTGATTGATAGAATGAAAGTTGTGTTTACAGAGGAAAAATTAAACGCTCATTTAATCAAACCGACCAGAACCGACGGCATCAAATTAAACGCTAAACACTCTTTAATTTCAATATTGGCAGAACAGAGAGAATCCTTAAACTATTATGTAAACTGCAATTCTCGCTATCGATATAAATGGTTCCTTACAAAACAACAGACACGCCTGTTAGTGTGATTGTGATTAATATAAAAAGCTTCTTCCGGAAAAGAGCAAATAATTTTCTTTAATTTTCAATCAAACCGTAAAAATCAAATCCAAGATAAACTGCTTAAAGGATAAAAAGTATTCTTTTATTGAAATTACTATGAGTACTTACTCTGATGTAGACATTTCCAAGTTGAATGCAAAAAAAACACAAATCACTATCACTGTTGTTGAATAACTTTTTGATTGAAAAAAAGCGGTGACACAAAAGTACACTTCTGAAAATAGATGCAACTTCAACAAAGGTCAACATAAGACTACTGGGATCTTTTCTCAAAAAAGCCTTTTAAGGCAAAAAAGTTAGAGCTTGAGGTGGGATTAAAGAAAAATGAACATCTTGCAAAGAAATATAGCATTTGAAGACTTTCATTTTGGGGACTTGGAATATTGTAAATATTAAACATTCCACAAGGGTTTTTGGCCTGGCGGTAGGAATACGTGCAATTCAGAGGCTTTCTCCATGCGGTAAATAGAATAAAAAAGAGTAACTAATAAGAAGTTGCCATTTTCAGCCATTCTATTTTGAACACCCAGAATATCCCTAATACGAAGATTTGGGCATTACTCCTATTTTCTGCCATTCATAAGACAACTCTGTCGCCCAAACGCAATGTACAGGAAGACAGATTTCTTCATCTTGCGTCTCAAAACATGAAAATGCGGCCATAAACACTCCTAACCAGTGGCGTAATGGACATGTGTGGCAGATGACGGGCAAAGGAGACTCACGGAGAAACGAGACCCCCATCTACGTGTTTTAACATGACTGGGTCCTAGAACGACACTGCTCCCAACCAACTGCCAAAATGCCACAGGGATGCGCGAGAAAAAGAGGAACGAAAAAAGTAACGTTCTTCAGTTTAGGTTCGGCTTGTTCCAATCCGGTACAAAAAAAGAAAGTAATAAATGTAGAGGGTTTGTGCTCAAGTCTGTACCAGACTTAAACTGTTGAAGGTTTCTGCTCAACTGCCGCCCCTTAGAAGCTGCCGCCCGTGTGCGATGCACACACTGCACCCATGATAAGCACGGCCCTGGCCACCGATTATTCTCCACTAGCTGAGCCTAGATCCACCAAATTTTCGTCATATCTAGCCCTCGTATCCAGAAAGTTTGGCATCTCCGAGGTACAGGATTCCAGACATATTGCCCAAACAGTCGGACAGACAAACTGAATACATAAGCAATTTATTTTATAAAAAAGCGTAAAAAGGTAATTTTTGGTATGCCATGAGCCACCGTAGGGTAATGGGCTCTATCCTTTTTAGAAATACAGTGACATTCGAGCGATGTATGCACACCATTTACGATTTTACAAGTCATCATACAAAGGATGATTTTCAACGAGGATGTTTTCAACAGAGTGGAGCCACGAGTCACATTAACAACATAAAGGAGCTTAGATTACTCTTTGTAAACGGTATTATTTCCAAGCCATTATGACGACCTCGATCTCCAGATCTGACTCCCTTGATTACACTGCTATCTATCTCTCTTATCCTTTCAAAGGAACAGTTAAACCCACTTAGTGCTTCAATGTTTCTCAACCTTGATTTTAACAAAACAATACTCATTGTGCATGATTTATACTTTATTTCATTCATTTACTTATTTTTTCTCCTCTATTTTTTGTTTAGTCATAACAGTGTTATTATCTATTCATTTTGTCATTTTTCATATGTTCATTCCATCAATGATCTATTCGTATTGTGCCAAAATTTTACTGATCATACCTTTAAGTTTTTCATGTATTCATCTTTTGTTCTAAATATCAGTTATTAATGTCTTTAGTGAATCTCAGTAGGTTTCGCAGGTTTTTCACACCCCCTTCTTGTGTGGGTGTTTTCCTGCTGTGGGTTTTTTACATAGATTTCATTATTCAGCAGTCCATATTTTTCCCCCCACAAAATTACATCTTTTCAATTCTTGTATTTTTAATGTTACTTGTATTTACATAAAGTGCTATGTATTATTGTATATATTTCATGACGAGGGGTTAGGTGGAAGATGGGACTTTTTAGTCTCAATCTCGCTCCAAATAAAGACCACATCAATCAATCGATCAATTAACTCCCTTGGGAAAAAGTATGCATTACAAATCTTCATATTCATGACTAACTAAAGGCAAGAAACAGGGATGTTATTGAGAATATCTCCAATAAAATCTGTCGGAATAAAGGTGCTTAGAACGCGTTTATGAATCTAGCGTTGTGGGTCGTTTTCGACATTTGATTTGAAAATTTTTAAATAAAAAATTCTATGTAACATCAACCTTTAATCATGAAAAATTTCACAATTTTCTGATTTATTTCTTGAGTTCGAGTTTCACATTTTTCATGGTTCTCGAATAAAAAAATCATCCGACAAAAAAGAAATGCCTCCTAATGTTTTAAAGAAATAATTCTTCCGGGTGCTAATAATATGCATAAATGGAAATAAATAAAGAAAGCAGCCATTACGCATGTTTACACATAAGCGTAGCCGAAAACCTAACATGCCGATATATAAGGCTCCTCATTCTAAGTCATGTCCTTAGACATTTTGAAATTTTGATAAACAACAAAACTTGGTTCATTGATTTTTTTCTGCTTTATTTTAAATCGTGGGTAACTTTATTCCCCCCCCCCCCCTCTTACCTCTCACCCTCCTTCGCGCATTTTGTTGCATTAAAATAAGACTCATATTACCCTTGTTTGGCAAATTACGCCCGGCATTCTCTCCACGTCTCTCTCCTTCTCTCTCTCTCTCTCTCTCTCTCTCTCTCTATTCAATTTCCTCTCAACCGCCTGCAGTTTCTCTTATGTTTATCTCCGAGCGCTGTTCCCGCCACCTCTACCATCAAACCCTCTTCCCCCTCTCTCTTTCCCTCCCCTCTTCCCACATCTCCATCACGCCCATGCCCTCCTCATTGGTTCCTCGGCCGTTTTCCTCTTTTATGGAAGTCGTCTCATTATTAAAACCAGCTCCTCTATCTCCTCTGACGTCCCATCCTCATTCAGCCAAAAGGAATAACGTACGGATGCTCCATTCCTTCTCTTTTTTATTTGTATCCCTTAGTCACACTACAATCTACGACGCTTTTTCCCTTTCCCTTCACACCTGCGCCTTTGCACCGCGATCCTCCAATTATTTTCTCTTTTCCCCTTCTCCTCCATTCAATTCCCTTATCTATTCTTCTCTCTCTCTCACGCGCACTTTTTTGAGCCCTTATCTATTTCTCTCTCTCTCCCTTTCTATCTTGATCTATCCTGCTACTCGTCTTTCTCTACTTTTGGCTCTTTCCGCTCCTGATGAAATGTCGTTTCATCTTGTCGGCTCAGTTTTTTTATAGATCCCTCCTTCCGAGAACATCTTGTTTTATACTTAAATTTTTTATTATTTGTAATTAGTAATTTCTAGGAGAGAGATGGGATAAGAATTTATTATGACATTTTTTTCCAAGATCAAAAGACTAATAGGAGAAAAAATGTCATATTTCTTCGAAATTTTTTGCTTTGGCCTTCAGATTTGTCCCCGGATTTATAACAACTAAAGAGATATATTTTAAAGAATTTTTTGTTTTAAAATTACCGATATGTCACACAAATGTATGTTGAAAACGAATGATTTTAATTTTCCACCATTTTCGTAAAAATGTACATTTCCTATGGATTATACTTTATTAAAAAAGATTAACTTTGTAAAAAGCCATAACGGAATGAATTGTAAAGTTAATAATTTATTACCTATGAAATTATCGAGTAGGTATATATAAAACTGTAAAAGTGATAAAAATCAATGACTGTTTATCAATTAAATCTTCATAAATTATTGACGAATGAAAAAAATATCGTAGTCATGAAACATTCATTCGTTTGATAGATTTGGCCATGAGAGCAATGTAAATTTCACTCGCTGCTATTGCATTACTCACGAAAAAACATGAATTATGCATGTTAGTAAAAGTAGCAAAAGAAGTTTGTCTATATAGTAGATTGATGGTACGAGGCATTAGATAAAAAATAGAGATTGGATCGTCTTTTACGGAAAGCGTTTTCCTTAGACAGGCGGAAATGTAGACTGACAGAAGAGTATGTAAAAAAACTGTGAATTCACTCGAGATGTTGAAAGAGATAAATCGCGAAGGAAAGTAATTATTCGAATACAAAAGAGAATTTGTATGGTAAATTATCAGAAGAATAGCTCTAAGTGATAGGAGGAGAATTTTAGGCAATAGAGTGCTTCTGAATGAGTTACGTAAATGGCCAATGCCAACGATTAGCAATTTCATGTACAAAGTGTCATGATTCTGGTTTAAAGGGAAATCGTTTTCAGTTCCAAAACGAAACGGCAAAATTATATTACCTACATAAATAATACCTAATATAAAGCATTTGAGTTCATACTTTCTTCGTCTTGAACATAGATTTTTCATAAAGTGGCAAAGATGGGCAAATATCCTTAAGAGACATGAGTGGTCAAAGAAAAGTTATAAATTGGAACAGAAGATAAAATCTGAGCAGATTTAACAATAGACCTTCATCGCAATAAATAAAAAGGCAGAGCTGTCCGAAAAATATATCCTCAAATTTGAATTTCAAGGCAAAACCTAGAAAAAAGTGAAAGATTGAAATATTGTCAGAACCTAAAAACAGTAGGTAAGTAGGTAGCATTACCCTATGTAACTCATGACAATAGGAGATTTATAAATATAAGATAATATATTGTAGCCACGACATTTTTGTGGCTTGGTTTAA
The DNA here is from genome assembly GCA_028673005.1 of Tanypteryx hageni. Lineage (NCBI taxonomy): Eukaryota > Metazoa > Arthropoda > Insecta > Odonata > Petaluridae > Tanypteryx > Tanypteryx hageni. The sequence continues at coordinate 195,691,379 of CM054112.1, forward strand.
TACGAAGGCTTCCCTAAAATCCTCGCATACTTTGACACATTAACATTTTATAAATTCAGAATAGGACCTAAGTTTTGGAGACATCACTGATTATCGATGTTACTCCATTTACCATCGTCATTTGAATATACTTCGCGCGGAGATTTCCATTATACGGTAAGAAATGCACTAAAGTAACAGACAAAAAAGGCCACAGAGTCATCTTTAGCCCTTTATTTTGCTGCGTAGCACGGGGAAAATATTCGAAAAATGGGTTGAATAACGGGGTGACAAAGGAGCGGAGATGGAGGAAAAAAGCGTTTAGAATTCAGAGCAACCTTTTTGGTGGCTCAGGACAGAATGAAAATACGTTACGAGCATTTAATGCGCTTTTTTATGGAAAAAGTTCGCTCACGCTGCATCCCATATCATTGTCACTCGAAAAATTCGGCATTGCATGAAATTCAGAAATGTGTAATATAAAATCGGTATAGGAATAGTTGATTATTGCACGTTAAGTATGGTCCGGAGTCGCAATTTCACTTATATCGATCACTTTTTAAAATCAAACAAAAGTTTTATATTTTGTATTTTCTCGCACTTTATGTCACGTGAGAGGCTTTCAATATGATGAAATCAAGTTAATATTAGGTAATTGCTTTAAAAACCGAATGCATATCGAGTGAACTACATATTTCGTTGCAAAATTTCCACGTGAGATCAATTCATGACACACAAAATAATTTTGAACTACATATTCGCTTGAAGCTGGCAATCTCCGAAGATAAGGTGGTGGAAGCATAGTCACTAGAGTACCAACTGAAAATGCTATTCCCGTCGACTGCAGGCATGCCCTTGAACCCTAGCCTAACCAGCCTTACGATGTTAGGAGAGATTGGACTATCGTACCTGAACGCTAGGTTGCATTTTATTTTATGCATCGAAAACTGCAATTCCATGGATCATTGATTTCCCTTAGAATACATGTTACCCGAGAGAGATCGGACTTATCGCAGCTATAAAAAGAAAAACGCTGTCTGCGGAAGAAATTTCTTTGTAAAGTGAACCATAGCATGAATTTATACAGGCAAGTCGTTTCGATAGATGGAATGTAAATAAAAGGATGACGTGTAGAAGAGATTTGATGGAAAATATTTACGTTGCATTCAAGTAAAAGCACTTAAAAAACACTTGTCTCAGGCATCTCCAATAGCCACAACTGTAAACATTTGCTGCGAAAATGTTCATTCATGGGATGGGAAAATCCTATCTTTACCAAAAAGAGCTCGCCATTAAAAACATCCGCCCCCGAATTTTCTATTTTAAAAGTTATATTAATTCCTCGATAAAGCTAATTTTCGATTGATAACCAAGTTTGTGATAAATTCTTTAGTTTTGATTTATTAAAATGCTTATAATAATTTCAGCCATTATAGCAAAAAAATTCTGATTAAACAACAAAATAAAAATGCAGCACAAAATACCAAACTGTACAATAAAGCCAGCATGAAGGTAAGGTATCCCAAAAAATAATATGGACCTCTTTTTTTGAAAACTAAGTGCCTGCAAAATGTCCGAATAAATCCCTTCCATAAAGGCTCAAAAAATAGTTTCCTAACACTCGTATTACTCCAAATCAATCTCCGCGACATCCACTTCCCGAGAAAAAAACAGAATAACCAAAACAGGAATAAGAACTTTGACTCTTCCTGCGTCCGGAGTGAAAGGTCCTATTTCCGAAAATATTCGGGCGTAATAAAATCGCTGCATACACGATTTGGGGAAAATCATCAATAAAAGCGGTGAATGAGGGGCTAAAAATGGAAGAGTAAAAGGGAAATAAGGAGTGAAAGGCCATCGGGAAGAAGGATTCCACGATTCGAGATCAGAAGATGGCGGAGCGAAGATTATCGAAAGGCTAGAGGCAGGGAGTAGAGGGGTGTGGGAGGAGGAAAGGGAGAGAGAGAGAGCAAAGGGAGGAAGGAAGACCAATGAGCGGAGAATTGTCTGGAGCGAAGTGAATTTTCTCGAAGCGAGGAAGAGGGAGAAAAACGGGTAGAAGGGACCTCGAGAGGGAGATAAAGGAGACTTTTATTGAAATTTTTAGCCCCGTGTCCGCATCAACCTCCTGCATCCCTTATTCCCCTCGATCCCCTTCAAAGCTCGCCTCCTCCCACTCCATCTCAATTGAAACGGAAGGGTATCCCCTCCTCTTCCATTCCCTCCCAACGTGCACCCTAGCTGTTTCGCGCTTAGGATGCCCGCCAGAGTAATTTACGAGTTTCTTCCGTCTCTTTTCTCTCCCTCTCATCTCCCCCCTTCTCTCTCTCTCTCCTCCCCTATAACCCACTCCCTAAGAAAATCCTACCTTATTTTTTTTGTTCCGCCTTTTTTTATCTCACTCTCTCCCCCATTTTATTCCGATCTCCATTCCATTTACTCTCTCCACCTCTCTCTTACTCTCTTCTTTCATAATCCTACGCCGACTACTTTCTATCTCCTCTTCACCTTCCCCCCTCCTCTCTTCCCTCAAAACGAACCCTTTCTGGATTCTGGATCTCTCTCTTTCTCGGAACCATTATCCCTCTCCTTATACCTTCTTCTAAACCTCGTTCTTCTCTTTCGCTTTATAACCTCCCTTAATCCTCTCCTTCTGTCCTCTCCGCTTTTCTTCGCCGCAAACGTTTTTATAACTCGGTTCTTTAAAGTGTCATCATCCTCTACATTCTGCACTCCCAAGAGTTTCAAATCTCTAACGCTCTTTCATTTTTTAATCCCATAAAGTAGCCCTTCATTCATACCCGCCCGCGTTTATCCAGACCCATTGCCACATAGCCTGATATCCCTCTCATGCAACTGACCATTTATTCATCTAGGCCTATTGAGTTTTGTCCTTGTTTAATTTCTCCTTCCTTGCACAATTAAGAGAATTATTTCTAAGGTCTATCACTATTTTCAACGCCATATATGTAACATCTTTATTACATCATCATCAAATTTCTTTTGCCGAGTTTTCATTTTGAAGTTTCAATTACCAACCATTCAATCCTCACTGTAATCATCGTTTTCTTCATAAGTTTCCTTTTCCCTCTTAGTCAGCTTTTCCCAATATTCGCAATGAAGTTCATAACAGCTCTCTGTAATATTTTATCTTCCTTTCCTTTTTTCCTCCGATAACAGATTCTTACAGCATTCTAAAACGAATTCTCTAGCGGATGTTCTGCCCCGTGTAATTCATGAGATGGACTGCCAAGTTCTTTCTTTTTCTCATTATTTTATTTTAATTCTACCGTAAAGATTTAAGGCGGCGAGATATTTCTAAGCCATCCATATGAACGTGGTTTCTAAAATTATCTCTCTTTTTCGGAACCTAGGATTAAAGTGAATGTTATCTAAATATATTCCCTTTATCTCAATATTTTCCCTTTTTGCAGCGTTTTCTAACATTCGCTTTTTTTGGTTAACATTCTTACGCTTATTTGCCTCCCTTTTCTTGGCAAACTTGATTCATAACGCCCCTCGCCTTGACTCGCCCCTACGCGTAAACACATCTCGTCATAAAATTTATCTTCTATATATGATATAAAACCTTTGCCAAAAAGGACGAGAGTGAAAGGTTGTTTATCGTTCATTTAATATTTCTCTCGACTTTCGCGTACTCTTCTTTCACATATATGCTACTACTTCACGGAAAATGTCGCCATCCAACAACTTCTTTTCAAACAATTTTCCCTCTCATACCTCGCCCATATCCTCCTAATTTTGAATCTCTTCTCTTCTTTAATCTCTTCCGCTCTATTCCTCCCCACCTTTATTTTCACCTCTAGTCGTCTTCGCTCCCCGATTTCTCCTCCCTGTTTAATACCGCATCTTAACTACACCCACCACTCCCTTTCTCTACTTCCCTTTCCTCCTTTTGGTATCCTCGGGGTCTCTTCTCTCACCGCCCCTTTTTACCTTCTCCCCCTCTCTTCTCCTCCCCTTCCCTCATTCTCCATCCTTTGCTTCCCCTCCCCCTTCCTGCGGAAACCTCGACTTCTTTTCCCTTTCCCGCCTCATTTTCCAACCCCCAAAAATGATTTACATTCTTTCCTTAAACATTTGTTTCCCTTAACGTCTTCATTAATAAATTTCCCTCCGCCCTACATTACTTACTTACCCTACGTCTAAATATTTCCTTAACCTCTCGCTCCCCCCTCTTTTTGTTTCCCGCTCGGTTTTAAAAATTATTTTTTTATCCCTCAGCCCTCTTTCGTAAGGGGGAGGTTCTTCTTGTTTATTTTTTCGACCAGAGCTTTTTTTGAGTGCTTCATAGAGAAAGTTTATTCTTTTTTCTTTATATTCGCTTACTTAAAAAGGAAGGTAGGGTGGGGGGTTGACGTGCGAACACTTTATACGAAACGAATTTTTATCGGAATACTTAATGTATGGTTTGAAGCTCTCTTTTTTCCCTCTCTTTTAATGTTGACGGATACATTCAGTCCTAAATTTGAAAGTGAAATCATTTATTGCAAATTTCAAATTTCGCAGTGAAATCCAAAATTTACTTATTGCTTTAATCAACAGAAGCCATAAAATTGAGTCTTTTCCATTTCAGCGAAAAATGGCTTCACTCTCTCGTGTTCTCAGAAAGGTAATAACATTTACTAATTTCATAAAAAATATTTACATAACTGAGGAAGTTTCAGGAGAAAAACCTTTGAATGTTTTCAAAGAACATAAAACGCTGTCAATCATCTTGAGTGAAGCATCCAACGTTATTATTTATAATTAAATACTCTTAAATAATGTAATAAAATAAAATTAAGGTAAATCTTTCAGAAATACCGCATGCAAATCATTTATTATCAAAAAGTAAAAAAGAAGCAAGAATTCGTGACTGAATAAATTAGTGTGACGGGCTAGGGTTTCTCGGAGAGGAAAGGGCACAAATGAAAGTTACGCGTAAAAACACAAACACCTTTAATCGCCTGGGGCGCACACTACACTACGTAAGCTTCCACAAGAGAGGAGAGAACTGACGCGCACCCTGTTGGCTGCGCGCAAAAACAAAATAAAATGAACAGCAAAGTCCGTTATCGGTCTGGTCTCGTTACATCCTCCCCCTTAGAATGGCATGTACGACCTCGAATGCAATTCTACAAGGTCTGCTACTGGCGGCATCTCCTAGGTGGCTGCATCCTAGTAGGTAGCGCAGGTATGTGGGAAGCCACCGATGAAGTAGAAGGCACCGATGACGTAGAAGGCACCGATGTCCTGGAAGGGAATGATGTCCTGGAAGGCACCGATGACGTAGAAGGCACCGATGTCCTGGAAGGGAATGATGTCCTGGAAGGCACCGATGACGTAGAAGGCACCGATGACGTAGAAGGCGCCGATGACGTAGAAGGCACCGATGTTCTAAAAGGTACCGATGCAGGTCTTGGGGCTGATTGCTGTTGCCGTGGACGGCCTCGTTTCCGCAGAGGCCGTAATAGACACGGATCAGGGGCACCAAGAGTGGCGACAAAGGGAGTCAAGGACGACACATGGTAAACACCAAGAGGGATATTAGGTGCTTCAGGAGTTGCAAGCTGATATGTGCTCGGTGAGATCTGCTTGCAAATCAAATATGGGCCATCTCGTCGAGGGGCAAACTTTGAAGTGTAGCCATGTTTGGCTTTACTTAACGCGTGTATCTCGACCAGAACCCTATCCCCAATCTTAAAGTTAATGCCGCTTCTTCTTTTCTCGTCAGCGTATGATTTTGAGCGATCTTGCTGAATTTCATGCTTTTCCTTCGCTTCTCTTAGTGCTTTCGCAAAGGTTTTCAGGTACGGAGTAATTTCCTGTACAAACGGCGAATTCTCAACTATCGCACGTAGATCACGGTTGACGTCGTCAGGTGTACGAAGTTCACGCCCGAAACACAAGTAAGCAGGGGAAAAACCGGTTGCCTGACTCTTCGTCGAATTCATCGCGAATCGAATGCTCGGTAGGTGATTTTTCCATCCGCTGTGGCAATTGGCGGTGAAGATAGCCAGTTGGGTCTTAAGGTCCCGATTCTTTCGCTCTACAGGGTTGGCCTCAGGATGATACGCAGGTATCAAACTCTGGTTGAAACCCAGACAGTATGCAACCTTTTGCAGTACATCGCTTACAAACTGCGTGCCGTTGTCACTAATGACCCGTCGCGGGGTTCCGAACCGAAGGATCACTTCGTCGATTAGAAGTCTTGCGCACGCAGCAGCAGTAGCGACTTTCAGTGGGAACAATTCTACCCATCGAGTTGATGTATCCTCCACTATAAAAATCCACCGCTCCCCGGTAGATGTCTCTGGCAGTGGACCAAATAGGTCCATCGATAGCACTTCAAACCGTCGCTGTTGTATAGGCGTTTGTAGGAGTCCAGCTGGTTTGAGGTTGCTAGGCTTAAAGCGCTGGCACTCGATACATGATTTCACATGATCTGTGACCGTGCGACGCATTCCTGTCCAGTAGTATCTGGAGCCGATCTTCTGCAAGGTCTTTTCTGCACCGTAATGTCCGGCGGTGGGCGAATCATGATATTCGTACAATATCTTGGGTATTTGTGTCCGTGGTAAGACCTGCTGGGCATCTCCATCATCATGCTCAGGGGAATATCTATACAAAATGCCATTGAGCATAATATATCCCCGGTCAGTCCATCGTACAAAATCTACCGCATTCTCCTGTGACTCGAAGCAGTCGATTATCTGCTTAATTTCTGGATCAGCCAGCTGCTCCTGCCTGATAACTTCTGCAGAGGTGGTCGGCATGTCGACAGTCACAGAACAGATATTCATATCCTCGTATTGGCCTGGTGGACGTGATAGCGTATCAGCCACTGCGTTACATCGCCCTGGAGTGTATTCTACTTGAATATCGTACGATTGTAGAGATAGAGCCCATCTTGCCAGGCGACCACTAGGTGACTTGAGTGTCATGAGCCAGCGGAGAGGTTGGTGATCAGTAACAACTGTCACAGGTGCTCCTTCTAAGTATCCCCGGAACTTTTCCAAGGCCCAGACAACTGCCAACGCCTCCCTCTCAGTCGTACTATAATTGCGCTCAGGGGCAGTCAGCAGTCTGCTCGCATACTCGACGGGGCGTTGGTCTGGAAGCTCCCCCTGGAGTAGAACCGCTCCCAAAGCGTAAGCGCTTGCGTCTGTTCGGAGCACATATGGCAGTGTATGATCTGCTTGCCGAAGGATGGGCGGTGTTGTTAATAATTTCTTGAGCATCTTGAATGCATCATCTTGACTCGGTCCCCAATTCCATAGAGCATTCTTTTTCGTCAAATCACTTAGAGGTCGAGCAACACTGGAATAGTTGGGCACAAACCGTCGGAACCAGGACCCTGTCTGCAGAAACGTTATGAGTTCTTTGACATTCTTAGGTGCTCTCATTTCTGCGATGGCGGCTATCTTACCGGGATCTGGTTTGATTCCTTGAGATGAAATAAGATGGCCAAGATATTTTACCTCCGACGACCCAAGTGTGCACTTTGACCTATTTACATGTAACCTGAATTGTTGCAGGCGACTGAACACTTGGCGAAGGTCTTCCATGTGTTCATCAAAGGATGACGATAAAATGATCAAATCATCCAAGTACGCCAGTACCTGGACATCTCTAAGACCAGATCGGAGACGGTCAATCAGCCTTTGAAAGGTGGCAGGAGCATTTCGGAGACCAAATGGCATGCGTTTGAATCGGAAGTGGCCCAAGGGCGAGATAAACGCAGTTTTGTCTCTGTCTTCAATCCTGACCGGAACCTGCCAATACCCTGAACGTAAGTCAAGCGTAGTCATGTACAGGGACTGCTTTGCTGCGTGAAGTAGGTCATCTACACGAGGTAAAGGGTATCTATCTGGAACCGTCAGACTGTTCAGGCGTCTGTAATCAACGCAGGTCCGAAAGGTTCCGTTCTTTTTGGGCACGAGGACGACGGGAGCTGCATAGGGAGAATCACACTCCTCGATGATGTCCTCAGCCAGCATTCTCTCAAGGTCCTGCTGAAGAAACTCCTTTTTGGCAGGCGACAGCCTATATGGGGGTACAGCGATTGGAGTATCATCGGTTACCTTAATAGCATGCTCTGCAAATGGAGTGGGCTCCTTGCTAGGAGAAAAGACATCTTCATATTCAGCGAGAAGTGCGGTGATGCGGCGTTTCTGGTCCTCATCCAAATTCTGTCCTTCATCATCCTGTAATGGCAGGTTGCTGACGTGGACGTTGCTCACAGGTACAGATGTAGCAATATCTTCTTCTCGTACAAAACCGTGGCGGCTACTGGGATCTTCCTTGAAGAACCATTCATGTCCGGGAAGATCCAGAACCATGCCAGCACTTCGGATAAAATCTATGCCAAGTAGCATCCGGCTCTCCGGATGATCCGGAATTGCGATCAAGGTCGTGAGGATTTTACGGTTGACGACAGAAATTTCCACAGAAAAACTCCTGGCTAATACTCGATGCGTTTTTCCATCAGCTAACTTCATGTCCAGGGAAGTCTCGCTGAACGGACGCCCTCGAGAAATTAATATATGATAAAGCTGTGCACCGGCTATACTTCTTTGGGAGCCAGTGTCAAGACAAGCTAGACCATCCAGTCCTAAAATCTGGACCGGGAGCATTGGTCGCGATGAACCATCATCAATAGAGAAGGTTGACTGCGTAAAATTGAAGGATGAGACAATCGTACTTTCAGTTTTCATGGGAGGCGCACAGTTAGGACAGTTGCTTCTGACGTAACCTGGGGCACCGCACCCAAAACACGTTATTTGTGGTTTTGGCGAATCAGATTTTGGGGTTTGGGGTGATGATTTTACTGATTGTACAACATCACCCTTAGTTGCCTTTGCTTTCCTGCAATCTGATTCAACGTGGCCGAAATATTTACAGTAACTACACCTCGGACGCTGTTTCTTCTCCGGTCGGTGTCTACCTTCATTACTACTGAAATCCTTTGATGGTCGCACAACCTCACGCCGTGAGTGTTCAATGTCTTTTGCACATTGCAAAAGACTCTTGAATGAGTCGAAATCGCTAGGTGAAAGTCTTTTCCTAACTTTTCTATTCATTAACCCGTATACAATATCTAATTGCGCGCGTTCTGGCAAGGTATACGGTAATTGTGACAAGAGGGCACGAATGTGGCATACAAAAATCTCGCTTGTTTCATTTTCGTGTTGCTCACGTGCAAAAATCTCTCTAAAGACGAGATGAGGCGGCAATTTGCGAGAGAACGCGTCTCGAAACGCGCACACGGCACCGTCCCAGTCCGAAATATCTCTCTTTATACCCTGCCACCATGTCGCAGCAATGCCTTCCAGAAGCATTGAGACACCACGTAATGCATTTTCTTCGCTGACATTTGCGCAATCCTTAAAGGTCAAAACCGAGTCCAAGAATGCGTCAACATCAGACGAAGCACTGCCGTTAAATCGAGAAGTACATTTAGAAAAATTGCCGCTACTTGGTGTAACAAGGACGGGGCTCGTCAATTGCCTATCAAGAACAGTCATTCTTGCCGAGTCCGTAATTTGCGCAATCAGCGCCTGAAATTGTTCGTTTGATAACGTCAAGGCTGGCGGAGATTCACTCTTCCCTTCCGTGGGTAATGATTTAGATTTAGGCATGGTTGCTATTTCTAAACTAATCCACGCAGGAAACAATATCACTCAGCGGAAATACGGAAAAATTCGCTAGGCGGCAAGGCCCAAGGTCGCAGCGCGGAAAAGGCAATATGGCCGCACAAAGTAACAACCACGTGGAAGAACGCAGTTTGGCCAAAAAAGCAATATGGCCGCGAGTAACACAATTTGGCCACGCGGAAGAACACAATGCCGCAGCGCTGAAGGACAGTTAATTGTTGCAGCGCGAAAGGACAAATATTTTCGCAGCGAGCGAATAATATCAGGTGGAAATAAGAAATTTACGGACACACGTATCGCACTAAATTTCACTGTAGGTGGAAGTAGGCGAAGAAGTATCGCTTCGCGGAAGGATACTTAAGAAAACCACGTGGCAGGATGTATAGCACTAACACGTAGGAAATAGACAGCACACACTAATTATGGCCAAAATACAAATTTGAAATTTGCGGACACAAGTATCGCACTTAATTTCGCTGTATATGGCACTAAGTGAGGAGGTATCTATACACAACACGGAATTGGTTGCGCTGCTTCCGGAATCCGATGCTCAGATCTGATGAGTGTTTAAAACGCATATATTCCTTTGCACAATTTTATCTGCTCCCGAGCCGCGAGTTGGGCGCCATTTGTGACGGGCTAGGGTTTCTCGGAGAGGAAAGGGCACAAATGAAAGTTACGCGTAAAAACACAAACACCTTTAATCGCCTGGGGCGCACACTACACTACGTAAGCTTCCACAAGAGAGGAGAGAACTGACGCGCACCCTGTTGGCTGCGCGCAAAAACAAAATAAAATGAACAGCAAAGTCCGTTATCGGTCTGGTCTCGTTACATTAGGTTATATTTTTAATGCTTAAAATATTTGTTTGCAAAATGTTCGCATGATTATCAAAATATATTTTTAAAACAACTTTATTTTAAGAAAAGAATATATTCTCCCATCATTGAAATAGATTTCTACAGACAATTTCCCTTCAATTCGTCTATTTCAAGTAGAAGTGTACAAAATAACTGGGCAAATTAAACTTAATAATTGCTTATTTAATCGTCCAGACTTTACTAACGAAGACAAGAGGATAAAGGTATTTTCACTGAAACATCCGATTGGTTTACTCTATCGTAAAAAAGAGGAAACGAATAATAATTAACGAGCGGAAATCGCAGTCGCAAACACGAAAAAAATCCCAATAAAAGTGCACACTCAAAATTAACCGAATTCTCGAGAATCTTTTTTGATGTTTTATTCATTATCAATTGAATTGGTAATACCAATGAAACGGAGCCCACATTTGTGACGGACATATGATAACGAGAATACGCAATTCGTTTTAATCTCCGAAAACGTAGCCCCTTCCTCAGCCCCCATCCCTCTGCGAAGGGAAAACACACGGGAGTTTCGGAAGGTGATGGACAAGCAGAGAGAGCGCAATAACCGAAGCGCAAATTAAATTTCACTCGCTTAGACTACGACAGAAAAAAATCAAATAAATCCTCATTACCGCTTATGAATTCTTTTGTCGAATCACTGCGCTACGCGCGTCGCATTTACGTTGAGCGATCACGGGGAAGGGCGGTCGTGGGGTAGATTCGGTAGAATGGTGACTCACCCCCTCCCCACCAATCAGCCTCCGTAAAACCTCCCCATGTGTGTTTTCTGACTCCCTGCTCTTCCATTCTTCATAGACACAACGACTTCCTCTCCAGCTCTTTCTCTCGCCGATCCCATATCTCTTTGCCCTTACCTCCAGGACGCTAAGTCCTTCCAAATTGAGGTATTAGTCTTGAGAAATATCGAGTGATGTTGCCACGGATGAGGGAGGGTTTGGAGCGAGAGAGAAAGAGGGGAAGATAAGGGAAAGGATGTGGGAAGGTGGCAGGAGTTCGTTTCCTGAGGGGTGGAACGTCGTCGTTATTTCGACGGGAGGGTGAACCGCTGGGAAGAGAATCAAGCCCAAGGATGGACACGTGGAGAAAAGGAGGTTTTTCGGGAGGGTTGTTTGTGCGTGTGTGTGTGTGCGTGTGTGCGCGCGCGTGGGTGCGAGTTTGCGAGCGCTTTTCTGAGGTTAAGGGAGGAGGTAGGCTTCCCTTAATCCCCCGCTGCCGATACCAACGACAGAGAGGACGGCGCTGAGGGTAGTTTAAGAGGCAGAGGGGAGGAGAGATAAAAAGGGAGGGTGGGAAGGGAGATGGAGATGGGAAGAGGAAGAAGGCCGGAAGAACCGTGATTGGACGGCTGCCTCCCTTCCAAAAACCTCCACCCGTCACCCAATATCTCGTGCTACGGGAAACCATCATCTTCTCCTCATTTTTTTCTAAAAAAAATGCCGTTATTTATAGCGGGAGTTAATGATGAGCGATGGGAGTTTTATCTCCATTAAATATTCGATAGTCGCGGAAAATCGTCTCGGAAACCGAGCAGAAAGTAAAGGGAATCTCGAGGAAAGGAGATATATAAAAAAAAATTCGTTTTCATACGCTATTTATAAATATGTTTCCCTTTATTCCAACAATGGCGAAGGTTTTATTCTAGGTCTGAAAACACCACAAGAAGTTTTTTTGGCGAATTAAAGCTTATAGTGATAAAATCTGGGCATCAATCCATCACAGCTGTTTTACTTTCGTTTCCTTTATACTAAATTGATGCATAGATCAAAGTTTAGTTTCGGTCTTCTTTGTTCGAAAGTAATTTATTCAGAGTTTTATTCTTAGTTAAAGCATTTGCCTTAAGTTGGGAATGAATTCCATTCGAGCTTTAATGGATTGCTGCCGTCTTCCGACTTGGAAGGTTTTAAGAAGACCGCCTTTGGGTTTGTCTGGAGGTTATACCTTTATTTACTCTCTAACTTGAGTTAGGCAATAATTTAGCATTTTAGCACTTTGGAGTTTATTTTACTGAATACTTGCGGTGCTTAAACTATTGATGAAAAATAGTGCCTGATGAATTTATTTATTTTTCTATTTATTTAATGTCAACTAAAACTCCGATTTGAGTTTCATGGCCTGAATGCATACTTCAAATTGTATTAGTAAATATATTTTATCTGTAAATATTGTGAGAGTGGATGGAACGTTTGAGCAGACAATTTTCAAAATTGAAATTTTTACATTGTTTTGTTCTCGCTTGAATTTTTTTGGATGCGACCATATTGGGCTCGAATAAAACTGCCTGGAAAAATCATTGAACGATATAAATCAGCTGCAAAATAATGGAACATAATTTATTTCGCAAAATAATAGTATTTTATCCCTTCGATAGTCCAATCCATTATCTGTCGAGTATTCAGTATGAAAAGCCGTAAAAAAGTTAACATTTTAAAATTACGCGAATTTCGAATCAATTCTGCATGAATACCAATCGCACGTATGGTGGTACAGCCTTTAGGTATTCCGCACCCTATATGAAGATGAACTCTGTTAATAATCTCTTTTGTAAGAGAAAACCGGGAAACTTTACGTATTCCCTAAATTGAAAGCGGTGCCACTGTCACCAACAACGACAGCCTCGATCCAATATGACTTTCTCATAAACTTTTCAAAGCTTTCTCTCCCATTTCTTTCTCGTTTATTTTACGGTGAAAGTGAGCGTGAGAGAGAAAAGGCCGGAAGATGGAAGAGGAGGAACTAAATGAATCGAATTTCCTTAACCGTATCCACAACTGAGTCTCCCAAAATTGAAAGTGAATGATGATAAACTCGGACTGTAAAAAAACGACTATCGCTCGTTCTTTTCTTGCTCTTGCTCTCATTCTGTTTCGTCTCCTTCACTTTTTCGCATCTACTCTCTCTCTCTCTCTCTTTCTCTTTCTCTATTTCATTCACTCTTGTCTCCGGCATATCCTCCAAGAAAATTAGTTTCGGCACGACGCAAAAATCCCATTTCGACAGCAATGACAGAAAATCTGGCTATGGAAACATAGAGAGAAGGGAAGACTAGGGAAGGAGGAAAGAGGGAAAGCATCGTGGAGGGATAGAAGATAGGAGAGGGAGAAAAAATAAATGCGCGAATGAAACCTGCATGCTAAGGAAAAAAAGAAGGAAACCTTTATCTGGTTTTGCAGTCACGGAAAGCGGGACGCTGGAGAGAAAGACGAGAGGAATAGAAAAAGGCAGCGCCTCTGGCGACCGCAAGGGGTAACTCGCGAGACAAATAACAAAATAGCGTATCGGGGAAAAAGATGGAAAATAACACGGTTTTGTGGAGAGAAATAAGGAGAGCGGAGGGAGGAAAGAGGAAGGGCGTTAGAGACGAAGAGAGGAGAAGGGAGGAAGCGGGAGAAGAGGATCGGAACGGATTGGCAGAAGGGTTTTAAAGCGGGGTTGGATTGATGGCTCCAGGAAATCCCTGGAGAGTGGGAGTCAGGAGAGATTGACATGTGGGGAAAATGGAGAGGGAGAGAGAGAGAGAGAGAGAGAGGAGATGGCTCGGAAGGCAAGAGAGAAGTTGGTTTGAGAGGAAGCGAGGGAGTGAGGGGCTATTTTTTGCGAAAGACTGAGGGCGCCGAAAAATGCGGGGAAGTGATACAGGCGAGGAGGGTGGGAGGAGGAGGGAGAAAAGCTAGTAGAAGAATTACTGCAAAAAGATAAACCCCGTCCACATGCCGAGTTCTTGTTAAACGAGGCATGAAAACCCTCCGTCTCTCTCCTCCCTCGTGTCGTCCATCCCTCCTCCCCCTTAAGCCTCCCTCTCCTCTCCATTCTACTTCCAAACCAGCCTTTTCTTCCCCAATGGTTGTCACTTGTGTGCCATAAGCGTGGAATTCGGCGGAGGGACGCGGTGTCGCCCTCGTCGATTCGAAATGTTCTTATCCACCGCTTAACCGACCCTCAACTCCATTCGCGAACCACCTCCTTTCCACTTCCTCCCTTTGTGCTTCAATGTACTTCATCTCCCTGTTGCGTTTTCCCCTCTCATAACTCTCTTTTTCTCTCTCTCACCCTCACTCATTCCTCGGCCATTTTCTTCCTCCTGGGTCCAGTTCTCATATTATCACTGTATCCCTTGTTTCTTCAATTACGACTTTTTTATATTTTTAGTAGAAACAATGATACGCTCGTACGGATTTTGAAATAATAACGTGCGTCTGTGGGCTCATACATACGATGGGGCTTTGTTTGTAGGTTCTCTGTTGTGGGAGTACTTTTCGCTGTTTTTTCTGTTTACGTCTCGATTTTTTTACGAGTAGTATCCCATTGAAATTGTATATGATTTTAATGGATTATCTTACTCAAAAGAACGTAGAGATGATGTTTTTTTACCTAGGTCGAATCTTGCTTTATGTAATTTATCATCTTCAAAAAATTTTCTGAAATATTTTTAACGCGCATTGAGACCATAGAATTATAAAAAATCGCATACTTTCTATTCATTTGTATTTATATGAATTTGGATATTTTACGTATAAAAATTAATGATGCTGTTAGCTATAACTGTGTATCTCATATAATATATTCCAAAAATGAAATTTGAAACTTACATTATTACTGGAATGATGCTCAAGATAAATCCAACAGCACCAAAACGCTTGGGATTGTCAGATGCATATTTCAATCACATAGCAACCGTCTTCAGAGGTGATTCATCATTCGCTGATCCTAAATTGAAAAATATTTTAAAGATAAATATATAATTTGGAATTTGTATTTTAAAATATTTATAAACTAAAATGTATACTTTTACATAGAAACTTTTGGTTGTATGTAATATAATGAAAACATATTTGATTCAAATCATATCTTCTATAAAAAATAAAATCTAAACCTCCTCATCACTGCTTTGGCGTCTGAATATAAATAAAACTTTGTGGCATTGCACATATCAACGCAACTTGAACGCTTAGTTCGTCCACCAGATGGGAGAGCAAATAAGAAACGCATTTCCTGTCAGCAAGCGAGCTCAAAATATCCCAATTGTTAAAAAAAATAATTTCCTCTTGGAGAGGATTCACAGCGTCGAGTGAGGGTCACACCCTGTTAGAGGGAAGCGCGAAGGGGAAAGGACGGAATGGTGGCTCGAGGAGAGAGAAAAGGATAGAAAAAGGGGAGGAGAGAGAAGGGTGGAGATAGAGAGGGAAGGCGAGAGGGACAGGAGAAAAGAGGAGAAGATTGAAGGGTGAAATGTGGGGACGTTACGGGAGAACTCGAGTGTGTGTGTGTGTGTGTCTGGAGTGCGAGAGGAGATAGACACTCGGATCTAGAGGGGGAAAATTGTCGTGGAGGGATAGAGCTGTTCTAAGGCGTTTCCGGCGGTCAATTTATGTGAAGAGTACACACACGCGCACAAACTCGCTACGACACCCCATACTCCCTCGGCCGTTTCCTTCTCCCTCCTCCGCTTCTCCCATGCGTACTCCTCCGCACCGCAATCTGTCAAACCCCTCCATCCCTCCAACGCCATGTGTCGCTTTGAAAAGCGTACTGTCCAGCGGCGTGTGATTGGACTACTTGCTTGCTGGGGGAAGGGAAGTAGAGAAAGAGAGAGAGAGAGGGAAAAAGATGAAATACTATTTTTCGCTCGGGGTTTTGACGATGGGATGGGCAAAGCGGAGAATGGGTTTTGGAGATGCTTTACTTGTGTTCGCCTCCTCTCCCCCGAAAACATGTTGTGGAGAGAAAAAACGCGAGCTTTTGAGATTTCATGGAAGCGGCGGTGCGTGACGTCCATTTTAAAATTGAATTTTGCCCCTTTTGCGACTGACAGCAATTTAGTGTTGGTCGCCGAGGAATTAATCGGAAGAGATTATTTCATTAAACGGAGAATCCACTATTACCGTATTTTAATATTTTGTCAATCTGGGCAATTGATTTAACAAGTAATGAAAATTACCTTCAAGTTACTTTCTTGGTTGAACAGACGACGTAAATAGATGGCAAGTAACTCCTGTAGCGATAAAATGATTATATAAACCAGAGGAGCATTTCAGCTACAAATCAGCTTTTTTCAGTGTTATTCAGCAATCTCCGATTCTAGCAAGAGACAACTGTAGAGATTCGTTCGACCGACTTATGCCTACATAGTTGATTATCTCAACCCGTCGCCCGCTGGCCTATTGCACCTAATGGATACAAACCTTAAGGATACCTTGAGTAATTAATTATTTTAACTATTTGTTGTTTTTATTTACCTGTATATCAAATAAACTTGAGATTCAATCGATTCTACGGCACAATAAATTGCAAAAATAATTCGTGTCTTCATAAAATAAAATTACTATATTTATTATTATACTAACATTAGCTAAATTAGTTTAATTTGGTATGCTCTTTTTATTTTAAACGCAATAAAAATGGGGTTTGCGTAGTAATTTTCGACATGGATCTCGATTGTATTAATTTGTAATAATTTAAGCTTAGGGTTACCTGATTCCTTCCGTAATCATATGAAAAATTTCTCCTATAAAAATCGAAAATCTTTCACAGTTAATTTCTACTCATTCGTTATGATGTTAAAATACTTATGACTTTCATTGAGAAAATTCAACTGCTCTCTTTTGTCTTGAGCTCATGTGCGCACAACGCATAATACAAACAAAAGACACGGGAGATGGCGCTTCGCTTCCATTGCCTCAGGTATTTTCCACGTTGTTGGTTGTTTCGAGTTTGTTTCGAAGTTTTCCTTTTCTGACTGGCTCATCCCGTCCTTTTCTTCCCGATTCGTGGTCAATTGCTTGAGATGGGAAAGGAAGAGTGAGAGAAGCACTTCACGCTCACGGCTTCTGCCAGCACGCAAACAATACGCCCACGCATACACTCGCTCAACATCGGAGGAGGGGGAAACAATTGCAACTAAAAACCAAAGGCACTCGCCCGCCATTAATTGCGCGAAACGGTGGAAATGAATGAAGGAGAAAAAGAGGAAGAGGATGGGGAAACGCGAAGTCTGAAGAGGCAGAGGGGAGGGGGAGAGATAAGAATGAAGAGAGCGCCGAGAATCCATTGGGAAAACCGAGAGAAAGAAATGGAGTAGGAGAGAGAAACCCCCAGAGAGCGGCGTAGGATAAAAAACTAAAACAACGCGCTCGGAGATGAGAAAAAAGGCGGCGACGAAAAAGAAAAGAAAGAAGGAAAAACAGGAAAAAGAGAATACATCGGATAAAAAACTGCTTGAAAAGAGGGAGAGAGACAGGAGTACGCGAAAGAGGGAGGTAGAAAAAGAATAGATTGTCGTGCCGGTGTGTAGCTGAGGAACGGGGAGGAATAGAGATAGGGAGGGGCAGAAGGATGGGTTTTGGGAGGGGGTGGGAGGATAAAGACTGTGGCGCCATGCGGGTCCGGAATAAACCAGAGAGTGATTGTGTGGCGTAGTTGCCACGCAGGGAAAATGTGAAGGGAGGATACAGGTGTATAAGGGAGCGTGGACAAGAGGAATAAAAGGTTTGGATTTAAGGGATGGATTGGAGGACGAAGGATGAGGATAAATGGTGGTAAAGACAAGGATAAAGAATTGGCACACGCGAAGATATATTTCGGAATGGAAGAAAAACTCGCCTGCTTCGACCATCTTAGAGTGGGTAACAGTAGCCAAAGACAAAATAAACTCCGGAGGAGATAAACAGAGGGAGAGAGTAGTTGAGGTAAAGAAGAGAGGATTAGTTTTGAGGAAGAACTGACGTTCGTGGCGGAACTAATGACTACGTGCGATGTATTTCGATCGAGACGAACGACGCGAGTATGGCGGCAGGTAGCCATGCTCTAATTGCCAGGTAACAAAACGATCCATATGCATGGAGCGGTTTTATGTGAGGGAAGGGAGATGTTATGACTCTTAATGCGTATCGTGGCACTCTGTAAATTGAGTATTCCCTTTGAGTGAAAGGTAAGTTAGTAATTGATTGTTTCATTAATTGTTCAAACGCAATTCAGATCGGTGGAGGAATCCACGCTATTTATCTGTTTTGGTGGTATTTATGTTAGTATCCGAGAGGATTATTCCAATAAATGCATAACAAAGCCAAAAAAATTGACGCGAGCTAAATCTGTGGCAATTAAGTGACGGAATACATCATAAACACCAGCATCTTCCGAAAGAGTGTCAATAATGAAATTTAGTGACGTAAATGGGTTTATTTTAGCCATACAAAACCTTTGGCCGTCTAATCGCTAATATTTTGAAATGTATAAAATTTTATCGATGAAACAATCATTTTATTATATTACCAATCCGCTTTATACTTAAGGATTATTCACCAAAAAATAAAAGCATAATAATTATTTTTATCCTGCCTAACCTTAAAACTAAATTCAAAGAAAAAGCTAATTTTATCTAAATATTTGCTAGCTTCAAACGTAAGAACTTGTTTAGAAACAATGTATAACACAGTATTGATGTATTTAAATTCCTTTAGATTCGTTAAAATCGATAAAAATTCATTCAAGTGTCTTTGAGAGTCCAACGCAGAGTAATTTTCCGAAGTTGACTGATGAATCATGGATACATGATGGAAAAAATGTTAAATAATATTTATATGAAAATGTATCTTTATTAGAGTTACAAATTATAATTAAGTAAGATCCCATATTGGTAAAATTGGCAAAATAAATTAACTATATTACCCAATACAACTATTCAAAAATTGAGGATATTGCATGAAATATTTTTGATAATTTTACAAAAGTTGCAACACATACATTTTTCCCCCGAGAAATATCACATTTCTGTAAATATCCACTATTTTCGTTTGTAATAAAGCAATCTCGATCATTAGTACCAACATTATAACATAAAAACTCATTATTATTATGAATAACTCACGTAATATTGATAGATCGAGTTTGTTTTCCAATCTTCCAGTATTTTTAACGCTTTCTGCTCCAGTGATTTTTCGACAAGAATGGCTTTAATTCGGATCCTGTCCACCATTTAAATTAAATTACCACAGAACTAAACTAAAGAGACAAAACTCCATTGACTTTCATCCACCTCAAAATATACCGCAATTTTTTTTTCAATCAGTTCGAAACGCGAGATTCCTGGGGAGTATATATCCCTCTTTCGTCGCTCCCGTTATGCGCGCGCGTGCACGCGTATGAGAGGCGAATGCGTATTCTTTCCACGCTCCTTCTGTCATAAAACTGAGAGACAAGGAGGGACATCAGATGGAGGGCGTTTTACCCGAGACAGAGGCGGCGAAAAGGGAGAAAAAAAGAGGCAAGTAAGAAGGCGAGGGTGGAGTAAGAGGAAGAGGGTGGAAGAAGAGAGGACGTACGAGAAGCGAGGGAGGAGATACGAGAGCAGGGAGGAAGTGGAGAGAAATGGGGAGGGGGGTGCAGATTGGCCAAATAACGCCCTAAGAAGTGTGAAGGGGAGAAAAGAACGGAAGGGAGTGCGGAAGAGAAGAGGACTTGAGAGGGTGAGAGGGTGTCGAGAGGGTGAAGAAGGGTAGAAAGAGGCAAAGGGAGAGAAATAGGGAGAGGGGAGGAGGATAAGGGAGGGAGGTTTGAGTGTGCGTGGGAGGACGGTGGAGAAGAGAGGGGTCGGAGAACTCCACAGGACGAGGAAAGAAAGGGAAAGCGTATCCCCGCGCGTGCTCCGACTCGCCAATTGAGGGGGTGGGATTATATTTTCCCCTACCGGGGAGAAACAAAACAGAGCCTCTGGTGGATGAGGAGGAGGGGCGAAGAAATGGAAGGGGAGAGAGAGAGAGGATGGAGGAGGATCGTGCGTGTGCGTGAAGAGGGGAGGTTTTAGGGGTTAGGGGAGAATGGTAAATTTGCGGGTGGCGGAGAGTGCGGCGAGTTGCGGTCGGAGAGGGCGGTTTCCCTCACAGGGTCAGGTGGAGAATTTTTAAGTGTGAGCCTTCCGACCACCTCTCTCTCTCTCTGTATCTCCTTCCCACTCTCCTCCTCCTACTCACCTAGCCCGCGGTCTCCTTTGGTCCAGGTGCGCCTTTAGTGTTCCGAGAGAGCGTGGGAGGGATGGGTTGAGTGGCGGGTGGAAGAGGAGGAGAGGAAAGGGGCGGAGATAGGAGGTAGAAGGATAGGTTTGGCTTGCAATGCTACATAAACTATGACAAAGGCCTGGATCGGCACGTGAGGAGGGGGCGGATGGGGCTCAATAGAGGATATATGGCGTGGAAGGGAAGGCAGCAATCTGTGAACGAGATTTTTGTCGGTGTTACAAAATGCTGTAAAGAAGAACTACCCTTTAAAAATAAATTTTGTCAAAGTGAGGAAGAGACAATTATAGCGTTTTTTGCCAGCATCTATATGCACTCGAAATTAAAATTATGCGTGCAATGTCTGTAAACCGAAAACTGTTTTCAGAGCGCTGCTCTTATGTTTCCTGAAATTATTCAAAGGAAATATTAATGAAATTAAAATAGATTATCGATGAAAACTTTGATTATGTTTAATAAAAATAAATATAAAATAAGCTATAAAACGTGATTTCATAAATAACTTTCAAAATATCACTATTATTGCTATTTTAGCGAATGCTTTCAATTTTATTATGAGTATATAGAATTATAAATCATCAAATGATATTTAGATTCAGGCACTTTCGATTTATGTATGGATTAAGCTTAATGCGTAGGAAAATGGAAAGGTGACACTTTTTGCACGATATGAAGGGATTGAGTGTTCTGTAGACCTTGGGAGCATCTGCTCCTAGTATGGTCACCCATGCCGTTAAGGTCAATAGGCATGAGTAATCCACGCAGCTAAGCAAAGCGGCTGCAATAGGGATATGTATCCATTGGGTCCGTGTGTTGAAGTGATGGAGTCAGGTTAAAAACACCGTTAAGGAAGGCAAATGGAAACCAATTCCACTATATTTTGAAGTAACCACGAATCAGACAATAGACATAAATATGATTCACAGTGTGTACGGGATCATTCTCAATGGGGTTGTTGCAGCGCTCGGAATTAATGAAACTTAAGCCCATCTCGGCATTCATCTCACGTGATCCTTACACAACTTATAATACGAGAGAGAAAATCAAAGATAATGATAGGGGTATAGGATATAAAAAATAAAATTAGATAATATAAAGTTATAAATAAAGTGAGGTGCATAGCAGGTAAACCACCATTTGATGCTAATGAAAATTAAGGTGTAACTGGTAAACCTAACTATTACTCTATCAAAAATGCCTATAATTACTACGGTTAGAAGGAATTAAATGAACTCTACGATTAATTAAAGGGAGTTATGAGAGATTCAAAAGATATAATGAAGTTAATAACTGTGACAGAATGTAAGGCTGTAGTATGGCACGACAAAGGCGGGAGCGAGGTTGGGAAATTTGGAAGCGAAAGAAGAGGGCAAATGTTATATTTTGTAGAAAGAACTGGATGATGATAACAAATATATGGTTCAGGCATCAAGGTGAACAAAAATATGTTTGGAAAAAACCGGGAGGCATAAATTTATTAGCTTTACTATATTATGGTCATAAAAAGATATATGAATATATTTTGAGGCCCAATGGTTTTCCCGGAGGCAGATGCAGATTCTATATGAAATTTGATGGTCAATAATTCTTGTATGAAATTTACCAAATTAGTAAGAGTAAATTGAGTGCCGAAATGGAATTTAGAATTTTCTAAGGGATGTGGGAGACACTTTAAAAAAATGCAGGAATGGAAATGACTTTTAGAAGAAACTTGGAAAGTTATAAAAGTGAGCACTACAGAAATGGCGAAAAAATGTATTAGAAAAAGTAATCTCGGAGAAAATAAAAAGCATGGGAAAAATGATTAAAGAGAAGAGAGATGTATATGGAAGCAGACAAATACAGCAAAATGTCATACAAAGGAGAATGCTAAGAATTAGTCAAAAAGGAAGAATATGCGTGTCTTCTATGTGATGTATTCAAAATTACTCCTTACCATGAACATTCCAACTTTTCTTGGAAATGTATTCAATCTTGTTATTTCCAGTTCACTAATCCCATCTTATGTTAGAAAAAGAGTTTTAGTAAACTATATATCTGAGTCCCCTATTTGCATTTTATAATGAGTTCATTTTCCAAAAAAAAACAATCTCTCCACTACCATGTGTGACTTATAAATAATTTAAAATATATAGCTGTGCGTTGGCAGTGTGAACGAAAAGGTAATCTTTTTACCTTTCCAATCCTAAGAAAACGTACAGAAAGCAATGATTTCACTTTTAACTCATTATTTCAGAGGGTTTATTAATGTATGCAATTCTTCGTAGCTGCTATCAAACGGTATTATTGAGCATGATTAAAACATCTATTTCAAATTCACATTCGTAAATTTTAGAGTCGCACTTCATTTTAAAATTCGACTGGTTAATGATAAGCCTGGTTTGCATTATATCATACAATGTACTTCTGCATTCATTGCTATAAAAATATTAAAACAAAGAGGGCATGTAAACGATAAATATTTACGATCCCTACCACTGAAAATAATCGTCATTTGAATTAATTTGTGAGGATGTACTTCGTATGTTATGTTTCATTATATTCATTATCGGTGAAATATTAGTTCATCATCAACGTATCGTTCTTCTGTTTCCGTGCGTTAATATGCAAGTTAAACATAATATTTTCTCCAATATAAATTATCCCAATAAGCTAATGCATCGAATTAAAAAACAATGATTATTTGGTTTTAATTAATAAAATGACTGAATTTTTCAATTGACCACTTTATAAAACTTTCATAACATTACAGATTAAATTATATTTATTTTTGACGTCAAATATAAAATATACTACCTCAGCAAACCTCCCAATAAACTAACCCCGTGATAAAAAATTGAAGCCCGATTTAAAGCAGATTTTTGTAGTTTACATAAGAAAACAAGCGAGTGAATGTCGCAATTTTTTAAAATACAACAATATTATGATTTAATATTTTGCGATGTTATTTTAATTTTGTTTATTCGATGAATATTCTGGATTTTTCTGGCCACGAGAAATTATTTTTTTAACTGGACAAAACCCTTCCTTTCGTCAAAGTTAAAAAATAATGGAAGCCAACAAATTCCATTATCCACTTTTTTCTAGTGTGGCCCTCCATGATATAAAGGAAAAACGAGAAGAATGGTGTGGAAAGGGCATACAGGCGAACACACACTCCCAAATGGAAGAGTCCCAGCGGGAGGTGCAGTGTTCGGGTGCACTCTTGGATGGAAAGACTGAGAGGAGAGGTTGAAGATCTGGGTTTGCGGGTACGTTGCAATAGGAGTAGTTAGTAGAGGGATGGTGTTCAGAATTTGTAAGGCATTTGGATAGAGTATGAGAGCTTCTTTCTCATCGAACCATAAGGAGAGGGGGATAGGGAGGGAAAGAATGTAGGGAGAAGAAAGAATGAGAAAGTTTGAGAGAATGGAAAGGAGCGAGGAAGAGGAGAGAGGGAGTGGAGAGAGGAAGAGGAGAGAGGAAGAGGAGAGAGGGAGAGGAGAGGAGAGAGGGAGAGGAGAGAGAGAGGAGAGAGGGAGAGGAGAGAGGGAGAGGAGAGAGGGAGAGGAGAGAGGGAGAGGAGAGAGGGAGAGGAGAGAGGGAGAGGAGAGAGGGAGAGAAGAGAGGGAGTGAAGAGAGGAAGATGAGAGAGGAAGAGGAGAGAGGGAGAGGAGAGAGGGAGAGGAGAGAGGGAGAGAAGAGAAAGTTAATGGAGAGGAATAGTGTGAACGGAGAGTAACAGAATTTGACAGGGAGGAAGAGGGAAGCACAGACTGGCATGGTATATTTATTTTGGCGAGCGTATGGCGGACAAGGAGAAGAATCAAGTCGGCGTTGGTTGGTCTGGGATGGGGTTTAAACGAACGTTGCCCTGAGGCGGCGGTTGAGAGGCAGAGACACTCCATTGTCGCGGAATCTTGCGCCTCGATAACCCCGCAGGAAGGAAGGATAGAGGCGCGTTTAGCTCTTAGGTCTCGTGAATTGTAGCGAGGATGCTTCTCCCTGTTCCTGGCGTAAGGATGGGGTCGCGGCGATGCGAACCGATGTCCTCAGAAGAGAGACAGGGAAGAGATATACGCAAGAAGGAGAGTAAATTCTGGTTTAAGGGATTCTCTCCTAGGCTCCTCTATCTCGTGTGTCTCTTCCGGTTAACCACTTCGCCAAGACTTCACTAGCACTGCTCGTGCTCGAGAATGGGAGAAATACAGTGAGCTGGTCGACGGGTATGTATATATGTGTGTGTATGTTTGTATATAGGTGTGTGTGACCGATCGCGTGTACATGTATGCACATATATTCATATGCATATCCATTTATACGAGTTGGGATTTCGGAGAGATTCCATGCTGGACAAGTATATTTAGGTTAGAGTTGCTTAGATAATCGAAATAGCCTTAAGAAATGGGGAACGTTGATGAGCCGTGTTCTAAGACGCATTAACTGTGGCGAAAAAATTTGTGATGCATTTGACAGAAGCTACGAGGGAACGCTATTAAATTTCACTCTGACTCGAAATGTACAAAATTAGGTCAAAATGGCAAGCGTATTCAGTAGAATATCATGGTGTTGAATGAGTTTCACCGAGCATGGAACGAAATAAAAAATTCTGCATTCGACTGAGTAATTTTCATTCCGAGCATTGGGAACAGGAGGAGGGAATTGAGTCATTTACTTGAAAAATAATTTAAGTATCCTCCATAAAATTTTCAAATCCGTTATTTATATAGCAAATATCCACTTCAACATCTTAATTGTAATTAGTAATATATTCCAAATTAATTTATAAGAATTAAAAAAATATTTTTATGTCATATTTTAGCGCATCTTGTCTTTTTTTAGCAAGCAAACATTTCTAAGAATGAAATATTATCCACATAACGTATCACAGTGTAGGCATATGTTCTCTAAATAATATTAATATTTGCTTCCTATTATTTTATACACCTAAAAACATAAAGAGCCTCATAGAAAACTTCTTGACTCTGAAGGAAACTATATACAA
Organism: Tanypteryx hageni; assembly: GCA_028673005.1. Classification (NCBI taxonomy): domain Eukaryota; kingdom Metazoa; phylum Arthropoda; class Insecta; order Odonata; family Petaluridae; genus Tanypteryx; species Tanypteryx hageni. The sequence continues at coordinate 195,716,895 of CM054112.1, forward strand.
TAGAAGAGTATATGCATGGAATTTAATGTCCTCCCTCGACACAGTAGCTGACCTTGTGAAAATATTCAGAAAGAATAGGAGAAGGAGATGAAAAAGGAAGAGAACAAGGGGGTACGGTTATTGTTTGGAGAAAGAGGGTGAGCTCGCGAGAGATTTGAAGAAATGCAAATAATAATGAGACGTTAAGTGCTCCCAGAGAGAGGAAGAGAAAGTGGAGAGACAATAGTTGGGGGAAATGAAATAGCTGGAATTCGAAAGAATGAATAAATGACGAAAAAAAGTATCAACCTGAGTAGCGCTGGAGAGACGAAGGATAAAAATTCTATGCTATTCGGAACGGAATATGAGTCGGGGCGGATTAAAATAAAAGCTGTGAAAAATCCATTTGAGTCATGAGGATGGAGTCGAAAGATGAGAGAGAGGACGAGAAAGAGAGGAAAAGAGGATTTACGAGCGCCGTGGGAGCGAGTTATGCGCAACGGGACATCATCGGACATAAATCACGTTATAAATGGCTTAAGTTGGATATATCCCTCATCAAAATGAGACTTAATAGGAGGCGATGGAGTTGCCCGGAAGGGAGGGGCCAATGTTTAATGACGTCGCCGTTGAAATGGGCGAAACGAGTATACGGTGACCGCAATAGCGTGTTTAATGTGACAGCCGTGGTGGAGAACAGACGCCTGATTGAATCATTTTTTTTATTCTGATAGCGGAGGATTTCCTTAGGTCAGAAGTAAGCAACGTTATCTATTTGACGAGCCGCATTGAATGTTGCCAATGCTTTTGCAATCCGAATTAAAATTTATGTCGGAAGTTACCTATAATTACTATAATGCCACAAAAGTGGAAATAAAATTTAAATACGTATATAGTCCAGAAAAAAGAACGACTATGTAACTTCCATACAAATTCTTACATAATTGTACTTTTCTTCTGAAATATGATTATCACTTACCACAAAGTTGAGCCGAATTCCTTAGATTATATTTAAATGTATTTTAGCGTTAAAGTTTCGACATTCAATGGTCATAATTTTAGTTGAATATATGAATTTCTGCGTTAAAATTTTCGAGCCACGGCTTCGCGACACGCATAAAACGTCTTGGAGCCAATTTTCTGAAAAAATTTCAAAACTACTATAGTTAAAAGAAAAGTGCGATTAAGTTAGATCCTATCAGTTATAAATAACTTATAAGTTTCTCAAATATTTCAAGTAAATTTCGATTGATTCTTCTTACATTATATCTTATTATTTCGCTTTTCCTCTTATTCTCAGCAAATATTTGGATAATCATTTGGTCTCTCTGATAATAATTATTCAAACAATATAATTAAAACTAAGACAACTTTCAAAAACATTGATTTTATTTTACTGATTTTTCATATCGAAAACAAACATATTGGGAATACTTTTGTGATGCTTTAATAGGAGAGAGAGAAGGAGAGAGAGTGAGACAAAATTAATTGTTCCCTAAATTAAAAATAATTGTGGTCATATAAGAATTGTATAGCGTAATGTATTTTTTGTCATACAATTTCTATTCGCCCAAAACTATTTTTACTCTCTGGAACACTCAATTATATGAATTTTGCATTTATTGTTCACTTTTTAGTGCACATAAAATTTGGTTCCATTATTTTTTTATTTAAATTTTATTTTAACTTAATACTTAATTCACGCATACCCATCATATTTGACGGGCAATTACGCCAGTAATTTAATTAAAAACCAATGCAATGAAGAAAATGACTTGCATCCCCCTCCGGTTGCTTCTTCTGCCTCCTCTCCCCATGCATTCGCTCAACTTGCTTCTCCAATCTTTTTCCCCTTAACCCTTTCACCATTCCTTTGCCCTGATTTCTATTCTCCATTTTACCACGATTTAAAGTTATTCATTTAATGGCCTTTTTTTAATACTAAGCATTTAAGGAATAAGACGAATTTTAGTTGTATCTGCTATAAAACTAATATTAACTTTATTAGTCTTAAATTGATGTAACTGTTGAATTTCGTTTCGATTCCTATCAATAATATGATTCATATGTACAGAAATGCTGCACAAATATACTACCTAATCAAATACATAAATGAAACTCTCCCAGATTGGAACCCATGCTTTTACCATAGATCAGTGGTATTCAAAGTGTGGTACCAATACCCAAAGTGTGGTACCAGAAAAATCTGAAAGTGGTACCGGCAAAATCTTGGTATGATATCTCATATACCACAATCCCTCATTTACTTCTACTATCACTTTCATTAAATTGCTTAAATAAACTATTTCGTAACTCTACAGAATAAGTGTATATTTTCTCACTTCAGCGCAATGATTTTGTTGACATTATTTTCAGGGCAATTTTATTTTACAAATAAATGAGGTGGTACCAGGTTGCTGAAATTTTCCAAAGGGTACATGCAAAAGAAAGTTTGAATAACAATACCATATATGGTGCTAAGCTCCTAATTTTACAGGGATGAATTGTTTTAATTGAAATAGAAGTTACCGTTCTTAAATTATATATTGTTCACTACGATTTGACGCAGCGTTCCCGGCGGTAACTAAATTTTTAATCGTGTGATAAATAAGACAATTTTATGAATAAATTGTAAAATTTGATACAAAATAACGCTAAATTTGAGAAGATAGTTTATTGATTAGCACTTGTTGTACTATACTGAATAATCGAGAAATACGGTACTGATTAACTCAGCAATAAATGTCACCGACTTGTTAACTTTTTCTTTTGTACAATAGAGGCTTCATCCGTAGGCGCTACTTGCATCAACTCCGTGTCTCGTTCAGCAAGAAAAATTCGTTCGTTGGCTGCGTGCACCCCTGAACCTCCTCCTTTCGGCATATATTTGAAGTAGAAAATATATCAAGCCCCATTCACGGGCTTTCTCTTAGTGGACGACACGCTTAATATCACATTCATCTCTCTGTCAATTAAGAGTTTTCTCCTGGGACCTTTAATATGAAATATGCTAATGCAAACGTTCAAAAATAGTTGATCGCAACCGATTTTTTCAATAGACAAATGAGGAAAGAAAATATTCTGCATGGATAGACAGCAAGTTTGGTGTTCCTGAGAGTAGTGGCTTCCATATTTTACAGACCCTGTTAAATGATTTGATTCGCGGCACGTGCTATACTGCTAAAATATATCATAGAGTAAAAGTAGTTAAAATGTGTTTATTGAAGAACGTATCCTAATTTCAGCATATATATATATATATATATATATAATATTAACTTTCTATTATTCACTCCGGAGCCTCGGATTCTTGCCGTTTCGATCATCACTCGCTCGCTCCCTCTAACTTCTGCTAGTAATTTTTCATAGCATAAATTCTCGCCCCTCCGTCTCTTTCCCTCATTAACTGTACTGTAACGTCGAATAAACGGAGTATAGCTTTTTTATGGACTAGAAACGTGGATACTCAGAACTCAGAAAAATGATATAAAATACTTGAAAAACTTCAAAATGTGGACATGGAGAAGAATGATGAACACAAAATGGACAAGATAGGATAAAAATGAGGAAATGTTAAGAGGAATAGGCGAACAGCAAATGACGATACATACTATAAGAAAGAGGAAGCCAAACTGGATCGGGCATTACCTGAGGAGATAGAGCATAATTGAAGACGTGCCAGAAATAGAGCTTGAAGGAAGAAGAGAAAAAGGAAAGGGATTCAGCTGACGGACAGACAGATTTGAAAGGAAATAAAGCCACCAAAAAATGAAGAATATTTCTAAAAGCATAAGCATACGGTGAACAAGTGTTGACCCCTCTACGGACAGATTACATGTTATTATGATGATTTACGATTGGTTTTGTTGATCAATTACTTGACATGGCCGTGTAACTATATCCCTCGTCAACGAACCACTCAAACTGTTTTCTATCACAAATATTTTCTTCATTAATCAATTTCCTCTTTTATTCGAAATGCTTCCCTCTTATTTTTTTCACATTCTCTCAGTACAGTCCATCACCTTCACCTCGATGAAAATGTTTCTGGACTCCTTTTTCCTTCTTGTCATGTCTTTCCGACAGAGCCATCATCCCCGATCACAATACACTTGAGACGTTAGAGTAGTGGGAATGGTCGCACCCAAGAGGGTCAGCAGTTGAGGGGGCTGCCGTGAGATGGCGGAGAAACCGTAGGAAATCGCACGCCACTCTTCATATCCGCCTACAGTGGAAGTAGGGGGAAGGAAGGGGGGTAGAGGTCCCCCCTAGAGTGACGAGGGTGCTCAAATTGAAAGAAACAGATGGGGAAGAAGAGTGGTACAAAAAATACCCGCTGTAACAGCTAAAATGATAAAGCATTAATCACCAATCGGCCATCACATGATTTCGATTGCTGTTGAAGTATCTTTTACTTATCTGTACAGTGATGGAGAATGTACAGAAAAACCCACAGGGCCCATTGTGTGTTATTCAAACTGAATTACACCAGCTATAATCTAACATCATTGTAGTAATTTTGCTGGGAATTGATGTTAGAAAGGTAAAAATAAATGCTCTAACTGACTGAAAAAAATCCCACCTAAGATTGATCGCCGTATTTTCTATTCGACAAAAAGCGATTGAGATGGTAATAAATAGTACGCCGTATTGATTATATTTTATCCTTCCGATATTCACAGATTCTGTCATTTACTTAAGAGTCTACAATAATTATCATTTAATTTTTTTTTCTATATCAACCATCGATAATATAAAAGAAATAATAATAGAGGCAGTTCATATATTTATTTACGTTATAGCCATTAACTCTTTCACTTCAAACGGTTTGTTCATAACTTACTTCACACTTAAAGTAAGATAGACACATTATAAGTTGGAGGCTAGTATATTCTACAACATAATTAGGCTTGGTAGGATTAGATTTAAATAGATAAATGTCGATAAACATCGAATTTTTAAAACTTTTAAATTCGACGAAAATGACTAGTCGTCGATAAGCGTCGATTTTTCACCACTATATTTTCTACGAAATTATACGTCATGATTTTTAAATTTGGCTTTCCGCGCTAAAACTTCATAAATTTTATCACCAAACATCCAAAACGGAAGAGACGGTCGGTATTTGTCATACCAAACGGCCACAATACATACGGAATTCACCACACTTTGCTTTCCAATATAATTGCCTAAAGGACACATACTGAGCTGCCGCACGATCCAAAGCCAAAGGTAAAGGGCAAAACAATATGTTCGGTTTATTGCACTCTGTATTTACTCTCTACCAGATCTGACAATCTCTAAGCTTTTTGGATTCCATTTACCGAAAAGTCGGGGGACGTCTATTGTCTTCTGTGCGACAGTTTATTCGTATTGAAAAATGAGTACTGATCGTCCAATGTACTTATAATAATTTTAAAACTTATATAATCCTTCCTCCGAGAGAGAGAGTGTGTGTTCCCCGGGCTTAATTTCTTTAGCATTGCTGTCGAAGGAGCATCATTCCGTACACGCACTCGGGTCTTTATTATGCATTCATAGTCGTTTGCTACTCAAAAAGGTAAGATTTTTCAATAATTATTCATTCATATATTTTGTTGTAAATTATATTCATGTCACGTTAAGGTTTTCATGAACAATCACAATTTCGTGAATAAGGAGAGCGAAATAACAAGTAAAATATACTTTCTGATTTACACCGAAAAATTAACTGTTCCAGGTTGTTGGCCGAAGTCAACAACAAAACATTCACCAAAATTTATATAGCAACAAATAAACCAGTACCTATACAATGTCTTATTTTTATTTATACACTTTTAGCTAAATTTAATTAGAAGAAATTCAGTTTATAAAACTTTTCTAGATAAAAATCGATAAAATGTATACGATATTTGTCATCGATTTTTAGGAAAAACAAACGTTAACATTAGTGATCGCTTTTTAGGAAATATAAACGTCGAAAACTAAAAATCCTATATATGTAAGCTGTTATAATGTATGCTAAAAACACAATAAATCAGGCAAGTTTTTCTTAGGAGATTTAGAAGCTGAAATTTTAAATTCGTTTCCAGAAGGACATCAGACCTAATAGTTAGACACTATTCTAATCCGTTATTGTTAAATTGTATATTTTAATTTCTGATTAAAAATTAACAAAACCTATGGAATGTTGTTTACATCTCCACCTATGATAAACATCCTAAATATCATGTTTAATCAAAGGACATCCAAAGTTAAAGCACCTGTTACATGTATATGGACAAAAGGATAAACATACGGACGGGCCGAATACGATAGGTATATTAGATGGTTTATAAGTTATATTATCGTTTTATTTAGTTGTTCAAATTACTATCATGATCGAGCCATTCGGCGGAAATGTATTAAGATTGAAATGGAATGCAATGGGAAAAAATTGTGAATATGATAAATGTTCGCGATGGACAAATCAACATAGACGAAAAGCTCATCAGATATCCCAAACGATATTAAAGAAATTGACGCTGCAAGCAATAATAGTAGAACTATAACTTTTGCTATTTTTAGCGTTATGTTATAGATAAAGAAGCGTGGTATAAAAGGTAAATAAATGCATGTTCAAAATCTTGTGTTTCCTCGTTCACGATCAAGGCTACTCTTATTATTAAGAGGTTTTCTAGTTCTATCGTCATAGCAATTTGCCAAATAGTCATCTCATTAAAATACAAACGTCTGGATGCAATTTTATCACAAAAAGCACAATTTAAAAATGCTTGAAAATTAACTAATATCGTGCGTAATATTATCAGCATGCATCTAATACATGTAAAAATTTTGTAGAAAGAGACATTGAAATAAAGGAAGTTGATCAAAATATGCCTAAGATGATTCGAAACATTGTATGCAGCTCTTCTGGAAAACGATTGTTCAGAAGAATTTTTATATATTTATTTAATTTTAGCTATGACTTAAAGTCATATTTTGGAAGTTGTTACTTTAAAAAATATTATATCTCCGTTCAACTTTTTTTGCTAAATAAAGTGACGCAAACGCATCCGTCAAGAAAGTATTATGGTAAATCAAATTCATAAATATAAACTTATCAAATTGTCGATTATTTAAGTTTATTAGAATTTTATCTAAAAATATTTACCATATAATGTTAAATTTTTGTTTTCGGCACTACAAGTCAAAGGAAAATGTCTAACAACAGCTCTCGAGAAACTGAATTCAAACCCAAGAGCTGTTTCACGAGTTAAATTTACCTCGCTCGTCCAATAAATAATCTTTGTCGCAAGCACCGCTGTACGCGATACCAAACTCCCGCATGGAAAAACGTGTCATTACGGCCCATCGGACACATTTTTTACCCCTCAACGGCGATTTCGAGCTCTCGCATTCTCTGTCGGCAGATATTTTGACAAAACACTTATGCCCAAACGGCGCTTTTCCTCCTATATATAAGCCCGCCATATTTTTACGACGGGGACAGAGATGACTTTTTTTTAACACGCCTCCGTGATTCATGACCGAGTTTTCCACGCCCTCCGAATATCGGAATAAAGTCATCGGAGAGAGAGAGATAAAGGGAGAGAAAGAGAAGGAGAGATAGAGAAAGAGAAAGAGAGAGGGACCGTTGCCACCCGCAAAGAAACATAGAAACCGCTCAACGCTCTTGGCGGGTAGGAAAAAAAAAGTTTCGGAGGCTTATATTCCGACGTCTTACAATTCCCCCATGGATAGAAAACTTCGATATACGTCTCCCGCCAACGCCCGTTGTGTGATCCAACAACCGATTCCTCGAGACTCCTCTCCCTTCGTTTTTCCCTATTCTACTCCAAAGATTTCTTGATGGGATCATGGAATCGTCAAACTCGTGTCACTCACCACCGGTGCGCTCCTTGGGGAGTGACGCATAAATCGAATTAAATCGCCAGCGGGTAAGTGGAAGGTTGCTCCTCAAAGGCGAAGGATAGAGAAGAGAGGGAATAGGGGGAGGGGGAATAAAGGAGGAGAGGGAGGAATGTGGAGATGGGAAGGGGGAGAAGAGATGGGATGGAGGGAGAGATAGAAAAGTTGAAGAATCTATCTATATTAATAAAATTGAAATTCTGTCTGTCCCCGCATCACGCAAAAACGGCCGAACGGATTTTCATGAAACTTGCAGGGTATATTTAGGATGTTTTAACTTGAAATATAGGCTATGTATCGTAGGCAAAAAGTTTTTGGTGAGGGGTTTGGGGGGTACATACTTTTTTAAGAAAACCATGGTTTGTGGCACATCATTTTAGCGGTTTTTGAAGATCTGAATAAAAAAATTAAACTTTCTTATACACATTGTTATTTTGTCTGACTGGTGTGCGAGATCAAGACAGAAATGGGGGCCGGGCGGCGGAGTGGGGAGTGACCACGCGCTAGCTTGCTGTGGCTCAGGGCTGTCTTCGTCCAACCTCGGTACTGGACGAACTATCGCTCTCTTAACTGTCTGTTCCGCCATGACGATTAATAAGGCACAGGGACAGATGCTCCAAATAGCAGGTGTTGACTTACGATCAAGCTGCTTCTCACACGGGCAGCTTTATGTGGCTTGCTTGAGGGTGAATAGCACCAGGGATCTGTTTGTTTGTGCCCCCGATTAAAAGACCACAAATATCGTGTACAAAGAAGCGTTGAACTAATGTAAACTACCTGATGTCCCGGGCAACGCCGGGCAATACAGCTAGTAAAGAATAAAATTGGAAGCAGTATCTATGAAGGAAGTCTCTCTCTCTATGGCAGTGATCTTTACTTTTTTGACGGCGATCGAAATTCCGGTGGCATCGATTCATGTCTTCAAACAGTTTAATTTTGATAAATTATCTAATAAATACGCGTTAAATAAGTAACTAAATAAATTAGATATTTTATTGATTTATAACTGCAAAACATTACGAGTACATCAAACCTTAGCCTTTCGGTTATTCGCGGGTAGCAGTTTGTCCAAACATGTCTTCAGTTAAACAGCAATCGATTCCCTGATCACATGCTTTCTCTAATATAGTATGATGAAAAAATAGATTACAGCGTACGCCTTTCTTTATTACAAAATCGAAAAAAGCAGCTTCTCATTTTATATAAACACAACGAAGGACAAGGTTAACATTCTAATCGCATTATCACAAACAATATTGAAGCCAAAGTTTGGGTCATTCAGCCTAAAATACTCTGTCGCCTAAGTGTTGCATTTTTAGGCGTTCCTTACAATAAGTAAGAAATAACGCTTTATGGCCAGGTCTTGTCCGTCCGTCCGTCCATCTGTCCGCATGTTTTATCTCAGAAACTATTGGGCGGATGTTGATGAAATTTGGTATTTAGGACATAGGAGCAAAGAAACTAAGAAAATAATATAAATAATTTACGTGGCCTAATCGGGAGTGCCATTATACTGGTGACAAAAATGAACTTTTCTTTATATCACTAAAAACATAAACATCTTCAAACGACTTGGTAGAACTAGTCAAATATCATATGTTTTGTTCTGTACATTTTTATCAAAGGAGTGGCCGATTTCAAGAAAATCAAACGAGAAAGTCGTAATTTACTTGGGAAAAAGTTTCCCGTTTTTTAATTGTTTTCAAAGAAAACAATGTTCGTGACAACTGAAGTAATCCATATCTCCTGTAAATACCTAATTAGTTTAATATTCTTTCGTGCGCACGCAACATTTAGAAAATGAAGGGAAATGGATTGACTACGAAGAAGAAATGGACGTAAATACGTCTATTTTCTTTGCGTATACACAGCGATTGTAAGTGAAAAGAAATGGGTAATTTACGACGAAGGAATGAACTATTACTACTATTCGATTGAGGTAAGTTTTAAATAATTGTCGATTGTTTTATTAATTACAACCGATTAGGAAATAAATCGGTGAATCAAAAATTCGATATTTCCATGGTATCACTACTGGCATACCATTTTTCAGTTCTTAGACGTTATACTAACTAAGGGGTGGGGAACCTTTTTTCATTAGAAGGCCAAATTTTACTTAACGGAGACCTCATCAGGCCGCACATTGCGCTGTACGTTGCATACATTCACATTTATCAAAATTGAAATAATAATTTAATTTAATCTAATGGAAAAAATTCAATTCTTCATATTTACTAATATATTAATAAACTTTAAAGGAGCTAAAGAAAATTAAGAACTTGTAAATAAAATGTTGCATTCAATCACATTCATGAAGTTAAGAAGGCAAACACAATTTAATGACTTTTTTGTGAATGTTTGTTGTGAGCTAAGAACTTGATATTTGTTGTCTTTAGCTTCAATTGGTCTTCCAGGTGAGTTTTTGTCATCTGTGATCTCAGGCATGTCTTGCTTTGAGCCATATATGAACATGTTGATTCACAACAATAGGTTGTGACAATTCAAGAGAGTAAATGACAAGCATATTGATGCAGTCGTGGGTATTCAACAGCATTCATCCATATTTCAATGGGATCCTTCTTACTGTCGATTAGTGGCTTCAGAATGTTATCTTCTTAGAGCTCAATCAACTTCATCTGCAAATTCTCAGGTGTATTCGAGACATCAACCAGATGTGGCTGAAAAGCTAACCTCAGTGTGGCGTCATGTTTCTCAAAATCTTTAAATCTGTCACTCCATTTTCAATCATATTCATTCATATTCCAATTTTGCAAGTTTTTATTCATATTTTTTTATCAATTACCTTTGCCAGCTCTGGAAAATGCTCGGCTGAAACAACTGATCTTGTAAGGTCAATTTTAAAAAAAATTCAAACTGAGTATCACAAAAGGCCGCCGGTTCCCCACCTCTGTACTAACCCAATAATGTTTTTTTGACATGATTGCATAAATCTTAAAGAACGCCTCTGCCTCGCATGTATGCACGTATGATGCGTGTATTTTTCCATTCTTGTTACTCTTATCTCTGACAAACGATAATAAAATGTACTTTGTACTTTTTTATTACAAAAGCGAGAGGATAAGCTTTACATAGCGTGCAAACACTTAACGAAACACATGGCGATCACCAACTAACAAATGAATAAATAGCCTTCATTAAAGCGTTAGCTCCTTCAGTATGTCAACTTCAAGATGATGGATGCAAGTTTCTGAACTTGATATACGTATTTTTCTAAAGTATTAGAGAGCGATCATACGTTTTTTTAGATCATTTATTCTTGTATAAATGTATTAATGACTGTGTGCCTGGAACTTATCCCACTTTTTTCCCATAAGGTATGGAGATTCGCAGTTTCATCATTAGCAGCTGTTTCAGGAATGTATTCTTTGCAAATATAATGAAAATACAAAGGGTTCATGACCATCATAACTCCGACACACTCTGAGCAACTTACCATGACTAACACTTGCCCTGATTTATCACAAAAATATACAAATAATCAAGCCAACCAAATGGCACTGAGCTATATTTTGACTTTTCAGGTAAGGTTTATAAGTTGAATTTTTATGCACTGTAATCTTAGGTTTATAATCCAGATTGTCACTAAAGACAAAGCGATCTACTTGAAATGACTTAAAGGCCCAATTTAGGGTCCCGAATCAGGGTTCAAGGGCCAATGCTCTTAGACAATCGATTCCGAAAAATTCCAGACGTGCAGTAACCTTAAAAAAATAATGATGATTTTGTGTTATTCCCATTCTAAAATAGGTTATAAGAAAGGCAATTAACCTAATGACGCATTCGACTGGTAAACTAGACCGTGTACAAATTAGCCGAGTATAAATCATTTCCCTGAAAACATAACGACATTTTCAAATCCAAGGATATATTAGGCGACTTTTTTCACCCGCGAAGCTCAAAGTATCAGAGGACTCCTGCTGGAAAGCACTGTCGTATAGGGTTCAGTTGGTCACATTAAAAATGAATAAGGAGGAAAAAGTTGCTGGAGTTTGAGAGAGAGGATTTATACAGTGAGAAGATAAGAGAGAAAGAGAGGAGGAAGAGTAAGATAATAAACGAAAAAAGAATTGAGAGGGAGAGAAAAGAGATCGTAGAAAATTAATAGGGGTTGGAGGGTAAAAATAGGGAGTTTTTAGAAGGGAAAGGAGAAAATTACCCAAGAGAAAATAGTCGCTGATAGAGAGGTTAGATATCAGAAGTACTATTAGAGGAAGAAATATGAGAGAGGGCCGAAATAGAGGTGAATTTTGGTGGAGCTAGGGATGGCTGGGTAAAACGTTAAGATGAAAAAATAGGTTTTGCTGTGACAGAGATAGGTACCCAAATGGAACAAGGGAAGCTGAAAAGACATGGCAAAGAAAGAAAGGAGATAGAGGGAGGGTATGTTAAAACTATGAAAAAAGTTGACACCCTTGATAACCGAGAAAAGAAAACTGAGATATAGAGTGAGGGAAAATAAGATAAAAGGTGAGGATTAAATATAAACTTTGGGAAGATAAAGCAGAATGGTGTGGGAGGAAAAGAGCAAAATACAAACAGTATCAAAGGAGTAGTAGGGAGCGAGAGGAAGACCAAAAGAACTGCCTGGAGGAGAAGATTGGATGTAATTGAAAGACGGATATGACGATCCAAGAGATAATAAGAGAAGGAAGGTAGCAAAGAAAGTGGATATTCTGAAGTGAGGCACGACAAAGGGATAGACGGGAAAAATAAAGAAGAAAGAAAAAATACCTTTGAAGATTTTTTTGCTTCGCGGTGGAGAGGTCGACAGTGTTTCGAAGGGCTATTGGAAGTGAGGACAGTTTCTCTATGATAAGGTTTGAACTATTTTCTTCCTATCTCCTACAATTTTCCCTTTCTTCCAAACCATCTCTATCTCTACCCCCTTTCATTCCACTCAAAGCGTTTCGATCCTTGTTTCTCCCTACTCTCTCTCTCTCTCTCTCACTTTCGCTCTTCCTCTTTCCGTCTCTACACCTCCCTCTCCTTCCCATTCTCCTCCTTTTACCCTCTCTGCTCTTCCATGTGAGACGACCTCCTTCGCTTCTGCTCACGTGCGCCGCTCACCGCCCTCCCCCTCTTCCTCTCTCCCTCCTCCTCCAACCCTCTTCGTATCTCTCTTCCGTACAAACCCTCTCCCCTCAATCTCGATTCTCTTTCCCCTCCAAGTTCTCTCTCTCTCCCACTCCAACCCCTCAGCATCTGCACTATTCTCCTCACCGCATTCTATTCTTTCACACCCCAGGGGCTTTTTCGTGCGATTGGATTAATATCAGTTCGGAAAAGACGTGATTCTGTCATGTAAGCTGTTCAATTCCTTTTTTCTCTCCCTCTAAATGGAAAAAGAATTTCGGAATAGACAGAATTGGAGAATATATATATATATATATATATATATATATATATATATATATATATATACCTATATATTAACTATAAAATGCTAATTCTCTTGGTCACATGGTCATTATGTCCATTACGCTCAATATCTCAGTTGTTTCTTCAACCAGTTCAACCAAATTTGGTAGGATTGGATTGATCACGTACCATTCGCGTATGACATAAAAAAAATTCCAAAAAGCTCCTGGGTTCGACTTCAGAGGGTGATTTCAATTTCTCATAAGATAACACGTAAAAATCGATTTTTTGAGGTAAAGGCTTCTCTCTTTTGCAAATTAAAACAAGTGAAGTTATAAAAATGAATTTTTATAACCAACTTTTATATGGTTAATAATTTAATATGAATAAACTTTATAATATAATTATGATAACCTTTCTGCTTGCAAGGGCGTAAAAAGTTGCATAAGTGTATACCAGCTTTAGAGTGGCGTGGGGGTGTCTCTATTTAATCTTTTTACAGTCGAGAGAATGGCAGATAGAAGTAGAGAACTCAGTGGCAAACGTAAGAATGTTTGGTATATAAGTAGTAAGATGTTTGATAGTATCTTTTGTTTCATTAATGGAAATATTATCCATCCATTAATATTGCTTAAAATCAACAAAATTATAATGCTAGTTCAGAGTAATTCAGTTTTAATATGTTATATCCTCCTCTGTAAGAAACGTCTATATATAATGATATACTGAGGAGAACGATATAACATCTATATATATAATTTTTTGTAAGAAGAAAAAAAATACCCTCCTTTGCATCAAAATTCCGAGGGCCGTGATTAAGCTAGAGAGTTGCGGAAAGTGGCTTCTGAAAGCTTATATAGTGGTGACGGTGGGAAAAATGTTGCAATTATTCAAATTTCAACAAAAATAGCCCAATAGATCTCGAAAGTTCAGAATTTTTAGAAATTTTGTAAAAAAGGACCCTCCGTTGCTTCAAAATCCCGGGAGTTGTGCTTGAGCTAGAGAACTGGAAAAAGTGATTTCTGAAAGCTTATATAGTGCTAACGGCAAAAAATAAAGCGATTCTTCAAAGTTCAACGGAAAATACCCCAAAACTCTCTAAAGTTTAGAATTTTTGAACTCTCAACTTCAAGCTAGAAAGTCGAGCAAGGTGTCATTAAAAATACTTTTATGCCAAATAAAAAGTTATTCATAAAGATCAGGTGAATGGTGTCCGAATGATTGCGCGGGGAATGATGGACCGAGCGTTTATGTTGGAACTAATCACCGGTCCGGGTAAAGGTCAGACAATATTCCTGCCCAGAATCAAATTGATTTCAACGGATTTCAGTATGCCCTTCCGCCTGATTCGGACTCAATTTCCTATCAGGTTGTGCTTCGCGATGACAATTAACAAGGCACAAGAGCAAACATTTGAAAAGATTTAGATTTTCCTTTCGAAGTGCGCATTTACCCACGGGCAAAGGCAGCCGCCGATGTAAAATTGCAAATCCTCGAAAAGCCACCAAGGAAAAATAGGAAACGACGACTCTGTCTACACTAAGAACGTTGTGTACAAAGAGGTTTTATGTTGATTGCCATTTCTTCCAACCTTCACATTTCTGTTACCTTTTCAATTCCTCATATTGTACAGTTTCCTACGAATCGAATATGTCATAAAGCCTATGCTTACCTAATTAGCAACTTTCTGTAAAAACATTTAATAAACTAGCAACTTTCTTCAATAAAACATACAATAAACAATAATCAATTTTTCTGTTGCTCAAATTGCAGCAATTGCTGCAACAGGCCACTAGTGCAGGATATATATAGGAGGATACTAATGTCCAGCCCAAACTACAAGAGCTAGAGAGCTGAAAGTTTCAGTTTTTGTAGATATCATGGCGAAACCTACAGATAAAATTAGATTTCTTACCTAAGTGACATAATTTCGACTCCAGAAATTCCGAATTTGCGTTTTTTCCCATAAGAAAAGCATTTCGCCATTTTTGTAAATTAATTTCGGGCACTTTCCCGTAAGCTAGAAAAATGAAATTTTCAGTGTTGCTAGATGGCCACAATATCTCTTAGGAATTGTTGTTACTATTGCTTACAGTGTCCTGGGTTCGACTCCATATACCCCGGAATATCTACCATAAGTTAGCATGAGGAAAAGTTATTCCAGTGTGTAGACATTTTGCAGGATTATAGAATTTTTCTCATAACCAGCTACAAAAATCAAAAGTTTTAAAATTGTTCATTTTTAGGGATTGTTTTACCCCATTTGAACATTAAAGTTTAATAATTTTTATCTTGGAAACTATTAGGTGTAGGTTCGAGTTTTTCAAATCATTTTGTAGCAAATTATACATAAAAAAAGTAAATTTTGAAGAAGTTCAACAATACGACGGCTAAAAATTCGTAATTGTTTAAACATTTTTTTGAGGTTTATGTATTTCCGAATGTGCTACGAAAAGCGGAAATTTTGTATAGGTAGAATTTGTAAAAAAAACGAAATAAAAAATTATAGAAATTTTGATATTTTAATTTCTTTGGCGGTTAAAAATCCTTAAAGTTTAAACTAATAGATGAAGGTTTAGGTACTTTGGGGAAAGATAGGAAGCTGAAATTTTAAAGTTATGTAGAGCTTAGTGCAATAAAACTAACAAATATTTTAAAATCTCCAACAACTTGTTATTGCGGCCGTATTAAACGTTTAAAATTAAAACAAATAAATATTATTTCACTTTAAATGTTCTACAACTTCAAAATTTGACAAAAATGTGTGGAATTAATACCTTACATAGGATAAAGCATATTATTCTAAAAATTTCAAATTTAAGGCATTCTTTTAATAAAATATTGTTCAATAAGGAAAGATCGAAATTGGGCGCAGAGGTGAAATCTTTTGAATTAAAAACATATTTCTAATAATGTTATATCTCTCTGAAAAATTAATGTTTATCAGGGTGAGATGAAATGCTTGCAGAATTCAAGCACCAACTACTTGTGTGTATGTATACCTCTATCCCCTATGCCCTTGCTCGTCGAGGATGGAGGCTTTGTTCCGATAGAGCATCCCTTCTAGAGTATTACTCTGTCCTCGAGGATGCTCTTCTCAAACGTGGTTACCCTCCAGTCTTGGTCCGCGAACAGATCCATAGGGCGATGACGCCTACCCACATTGGATCTCATCCTCACACACCCACTATTCCTGCATCTACCCCTCCACTCACTCTTACGACACTTTTCCATCCTGGTATCCACGAAGCTCTCAAAACAATCCTTCATGCTGCCCACCCAATTCTTACCTCTTCCTCCCATCAGTCCCTCTTTATCAACCTTTTTGCCAATCCTCCGCTCCTCTCCTTCCGCCGGCCCCCAAATTTGGGAAATATCTTGTGGAGGAAGGATCTTCCCACTTCTACCACGCTTCTTGCAATAGGTTCCCACCCCTGCGGAAAACCTCGCTGCCTCACTTGCCCTATCCACCTACCATCATCTTCTTTCTCGAGTCCCTCCACCAACATCACCTACCCCATCACCTCCAGAAGCAACTGCACCACCCGTAACGTCATTTACCTCCTTACCTGCACCCTTTGTCCCGCGTTTTACGTAGGCCTCACCAGCAATCCGTTAAACATCCGAATGAACGGTCACCGGAATAGCGTTTCTCTCAGACGCCCCCTCCCAGTTGCATTACATGCTAATACCCACAATGTTCCCTTTAATAGTTGCTACAATGTTAGGATTATTCGCGCTTTACCCTATGACACTCCTGCCCCCCTTCTCCGACACTGGGAACTAGCACATATCCATCTTCTCGACTCTTTCTCTCCGCCTGGCCTCAACCTCCGCTAACCCTATTATCCCCCTTACAATGTTTCCTTGTTACTTTGTAACTATTCGGACTCTACCTCATCACACTCCCTCTTTATTGGCTATCCACCCCTCCTACTCCCCACCTCCTCCAATCATCAACCTTCCCACATCACCCTGTCATTCCCCGCCCAGTGTGTCACTTTACGTTACTCTTTCGCTGAAGAAGGGCTTAGGCCCGATAAGCTTGCGTGTGTTTTTGTGTTCGTGTGTTTTACGTGTCTCTTCGACGCCCCCAGCAGCCTGCCAGCTTGGTCCTCAACTTGGTGAGTGTCCGCTGGGCTTCCCTCAACACCTTGTTGCCACCCTCATCACTACCTTTTCTTTTCCTTTAGTTAATATATATATATATATATATATATATATATATATATAAAAGCGAAGTTAATATAAAAGTTGGTAATTAGAACTCTGAAGAGGGCTACTTGGTAGCCGAAATACGCATATTAGTCAATACTCTCTTCCTTACTCTTTCCTCGAATCCTCTTCAGCGATTCTTTGTTTTATTTTGATTATTTTTCATGTTCTCTTCCGCCTTCATTCGTCTTAGCTTACGACAAGGGTCACTGCAATTTTTTCGCACACCCGATCTGTGTGAATGTTGATAGTTTGTAGGTCTCTGGCGCGGAGGAGTCTTCGGTAAACCTTGGTTGGCTGACCTGCTGTCCCTGGCGCTGGCCTTTAAAAGCCCCTAAACGGCAGGTGGAGTGTCTTGTTGTATAGGTGTGGTTTCAGTGTATTCAATTATTAATTTTAAAAAAATGTTTTCCCCCCTTCCCTTTTCTTAGTGGAGTATCTCAACTTAAAAATTTTAATACGGAATTTGGAGATTTTTTATCTTTTATCACTGATTTTCGGCCTAACTTTCTCTTTTTTATAGTCATTTACAGACAATCGTTTTAAAGATATATTAAATTATCTTAACTTTTCATTGACAAAAAGTTGGGGTTCCTACCAAACACGAGAAAATGATGTTATAATTTCTAGCACATTCGAAGTTCTCGTTTTTTATACGATAACAAACGGGGACAGGGAATAAAAATATTTTGTTTCGCCGATGTTTTTTACGCGCAGAGGCAAATCTCTTCCCTGCGACGGTATTGACGCTGAATATGAAATTTGGAGACTACGGTGTACAGAATGGAAATAAATAAAAACTCCTGAACCGTAAAATAATCCAAGTGAGCAATCACACGTCAATAAGAGAAAAATAGAGGGAAAAAAATTAAATTTATACTTACAAGTTTGCAGGACGATGGCCTAAAGGGACCTGTTTCCGACAACAGGTCCCTGTAGGCCATCGTCCTGCAAACTTTTAAGTATAAATTTGAATTTTTTTCCCTCTATTTTTCTCTTATTGACGTGTGATTGCTCACTTGGATTATTTTACGGTTCAGGAGTATTCACGCTTCCAATATAAACAGAGATCCGCGCAACTTTTTTTCCCTCGCCCGGACCCACAATTTTTAGACTGTCCTCGACGAATAAAATACGCATAAATGACAATCCGCGAAAATCCCGCACCGCCCATCCGTGAGAGAGAAGGAGGAAATATGTAGAGAGAGTGAGGGTTAAGGAAAGAGGGAAAGGACTATGTTGGGACGAGGGCAGAGAGGAGGAGGAGGAGGCAGAGGGGAAGGGAAAAGGGAAACGGGTTGAAACTGTTGGCGAGAAAGTTGTATGCTAAGTAGAGGCGGAAGATGCGCGAGGTTTGGTATGAAAAGATGCGAAAGGGGATTGGAGGAAGTGGATCGTATAGGAGTAGGTCGTAAAAAAGAGAGAGAGAAGGAAGGGAAACGGGGTGAGACGAGAAGAATGGTAGGAGATGGAAAAGCGTAACCTGGAAGGCGAAGAGTAGGTTCTCAACTATCTCTCTATCTCTTCCTCTCTACTTTCAGTTTTATGCGTTTGTCACCACCACCCCGAAAACAGATCGTAAGTCAGTCTTATGGCGACAATCCAATCTCCACGGGTGACGGGAGTTCCTAACCACTCTTTTTTCCTCTCTCTTTCTTTCTCACTAACGCTCGTCTCCTGCTCTCTATCTTTCCTTTCTCTTCATACGCTACTCTACTCTCCTCTCGCGCTCCTCAAAGAGCTAACCTTAAGAATGCATTCATATGCTTCTCACGGAACACTTTCTGGAGTTAACGTCACCTTTGCAGAATGAATTTGGTGATTTTACGACTAGAGAGTCGTGGGATGAAAGAATGAAATCAGCAAAAAACAAACGGGAATTTTGAACGAAATACTGTATTTACTTTTTTCATTAATCAATGTAACGTCGTTATATCTCATTTTACTTCAATGAATGACAGAGAATAATATGAATTAAGGTCTTGTACGGTACGGAACCTTTTATACTGTGGAAAGACCCGGAAAACCGGCTTTCTTAAAAGTGTTCCTTGCTTCGGTTCTCATGTTTTATTTCAACTTTAGGAAAGGTAGATGATTTGAATAGAATATTTATTTCTGCTTTGAATATATGATTACGCTAGTTATTATTTGCGGAACATTTTTCCAATAATAAGCCAATAAATTCATATATTCCCTTCAAAAATTAAACTTTTACAATTATATTCACAACTTTACTATTTTAATTGTCATTTCTTTTCTAATCAACTATCACTGCACAACAATATAGTTATAATATTTACCGATGTGTGATAGACACGATAGATAATTTTTATAGTAATATGACAGTAATGGGCGAGCGTTATGGCACAAAAGCTTAATTTATGCAGTCAATTTTAATATATGTTCCAAAGGAAAATCCGTAATATGGTTTCGTATTAGTAACGCGAAATATATGTGTGTGCGAAATATATTTTAAGCACCTTAAATGCAAGGCATAAGCAACCTAAATAAAAAACCCATAATACAGCAAACCTCTGATCTAATATTTACGATGTTATTACCGTTAATAGCAAAATAAAGTACTAAAAGCATAATTAAAAAAATAAGAACTCATTAAACATAATAAAAAGGCGGATTTAAGAATATGTAAATACCTAAAACGTCTTATTTTTAAACTATCCCTGTAGAAATATTAATAGTGAGCGGAGACAACGGCGAAGATGAAATAAAGAATTTATTAAAATTTTATGAAATTTCTGCATGGGAGTTGTTCTCTTTCTTTCCTTTATCCTTGTTGAATCAATACATTCATCTCTAATTATTCCTCAGATTGCCCTCAGCCTTCCGTGGGATCAATAATGGGAACGTATCAGCGTCTGCCTAGAGGGATTCTAACGCTTGGAAAAATACGTGCTCATGCATTTCTGCTCGACATATTTTAACACTCGCGTATGGATGGCCAATGCTGCGGCGTTCTCTCACTGTATCCTGAAAAGTACTTTCACCCTCCGCGTAAACAAAAATGATACAGGGGCAAGATGAGAGATGAAGAAAAACAATGGTTGGAATTAAAATATTGAATTGCGCTCTACGCAGATTATTAAGTTTATACAGTATAATATATAAATATTGAAAGGCAATATTGCAGATAGGCAAATGCGTTTTCCTGAAATGGAGCTAGTATTAAATCATCTGGAAAGGTCGTGTGAGAATATAGCAATCGAAGATTGATGATAAAACGAAGAGTTGGCAAATGCTTTTACTGGGAGAAAGGTTAAATAAACAAAAGTAAAATACAGTCAGTTTTCATACTGCGCGGTTTCATTTAGTACGCTTTATATGTATAAGCAGTAACCCTATGGAAGACCTGATCGTGTTTGGTGTGCTTTGAATCGTTCATTGCCCAATGAAGACTAAATCTCGTTCGCAGAAAACAGATTAGATTTCGGGAGCAACCGACGCGGCCGAAGACGCAAATATCGTAGATGTAGGAGATAGGTGTACAGAACTAAACGTATACAAATAGCGAAGACAAATGTTCGAATGTCTCAGAGGATTCATTTGGGTTTAATTGGCCACGTTTCCCTTTTGTAGATGCTCGATTTTCTTAAAAATTTGAACGTAGAATTAAACAAACAAACTCCGCGAAACCAGTCTCAAAAGTATTTAATCATTTTATATTGATTAGAGAACAGTTATCTGGGGAAGGGAGAGGGAGGAATTTTTTTAACCAGCAATAAAAAACGTTTTGAGTTGCTTTAACACATTCGCTGAGTTAGGAAAGTCTGCGCCCATCTCCGGTGACGGGCGACTATTTTGATGACCTGATTAGTTTGATTAGAAAAATTAAAATCTCCTCAGAAAAAGATAAAAAAACAGGAACCAGAAACGGCTGCTCGCACTTTGACGGCTCATTGTCAATTGACAAATTCCGAGTGAAAGAACGACCGCCCCAGGCCGCATAGGCACACATCTGGCAAAAGAACTGTTGAGTGCACGCACGACCTCATAAGATACCGCCCGCATTTATTAGAAGGATTCCAAGGCCCCATAAGAGGTCACCCGCAGCGAATGTTTTAATAGTTTGTCTCCCAAAATAGGAGTTGCAAATAGGGTAAGTGTCCCAGTCGCAATCGGTAATTGTAAAGGCAGGCTGATAAATTCGGATTTTCCATAATTTGTTCCATAAAAAATTATCAAAAAGCTGTTGCATCTTCTATTAAGCCTGTTTTAAGTTAGCCTAAAGTATTTCCGCTTCGTTAATCATTAACACCTCTCAAATAATATCGTACTTTGGTTTCTTAAAGGTGTTTTTATATCACATGGTCCATCTTTTTTAGAAGAAATTAATATTATCCTGCGCAAAAATCATCTTAAATTTTAAATAAATGTGTATTTTTATGTTAATGCTTATTTTTCATTTACGGTTAAAAGCTTATGACCGAAAATTTTATTTTGAGAAAACTTTTCAAGATAATATTCTACAAATATAAAACTTCAGCACAGTTTTAATCGACATAGGAATGCATAAACTACGATGTGAGGTATGTAATACTGTTTTGCGATGCCAACCTTATTTATGTTGAAAATAGATAGCATAGATTTTCCTATAAGTAAATAATTTATGACCCAATCTTGAATTTTTGAAAGCGAGCAATTTTATGACACACCTAGTCTGGGCGCAAAGACGGGTGCATGGTTAAAACCGTACACATCCGCGAAAATTCTGGGAAACTCGGGTATAGTATAACGCAATTCGGGAAGCGAATCTTCCATGATTAGGCGCTGGCGATAAATATTGCCAGGATGCGGTAGAGGCAGAATGGGAGAAGAATCGAGGGGGAAGGGAAGTAGAGAGGGGAGGGCAGAACATGTCGGGGAGTGAGATGAGAAATATTTTCGAGGGAAGGAAAATGAATCCGAGGGATGGGAATGCGGGGGCGAGGGGATGGAAAATTCCATTCCTTTTTTCTTTCTCTCTCTCTCTACTCCATCTCTATCTCTCTCTTATCCGGGAGATAGAATCTTTCCATCCCACACTCTATGTCTCCCTTTCTCTCTCTCTCTCTCTCTCTCTCTCACCCTTTCGCGCCGCTCCGATGGAGAATACGCTACGAACGATCCCGCGAGACGGAAACGGAAGAGAGAGAGAGAGAGAGGTGAGAGACTCGAGAGGAATGATAATAAAAAAGAGGAGTCTCACGTACTAGGCATTTATTTGTACTCTCTCCCTTTCTCTCTCCCTCTCTCATCCTCCCTCGGCTAAAATTCAACGCGGGCAAAGAAAATGCTATCTCACGCCGACACGCGCTCACGTCTAATCCTTCGCGAAGATAAGCAACCTTGTATGTGTGAGTGTGAGGTAGAGAGAGAGAGGGGGGGGGGGGTGGAGAAGGAATCGGAAGGAGATGGGAAGGAGGGAAGAGGATGTCAGGCAGAAGTTGGTTGGATGAGAAGGGGAGAAGCAAGGATCATGACGTGATAATGCAGATGACTCCCGTTGTTTTTGCTTTTTTATTTTTTTTCGGACCGAATGACACGTTGTTAGCGAAGTGATTCACTGCAGGTGAAAATTACGGAAAATAGACAGAGAGAGAGAGAGGGGAGGGGGATGGGGCGAGAAAGGAGTTTGTTGCATGTAAATGATGAACGGCATGGTTTTATTTCGTTCGAAATTACCTCTGGGGGCTGTATGCGAACTATTTCAAGGTCAAGGGGTTTTCCGTCCGAGCGGGAGCGAAAGTTTGTCGGGCAGAAAAAATCGCATCACCGGCGAATATGTTTTCTTTTCGCTTCATTGTGTAAATCTATCATCCGATGAGGCGAGTTTTCGCGACTGCGTGGAATGAAAATTAATTAGCGATATTGATGATTAACGGCCCTCGAGTGTTTATTTTTTTGCTCACTTTCTGCAGTAATGCGTTGATTGAATGTTCAGCAGGCGTGCATGAAGGTGTTTGGTAATTATAAAACAACAAGCAGTGATTAAGCAGCATACACGTCTGTCGAAAAATATGCGAGTAAAATTAGAATCACACGCGGCCCTTTTGGGAGATTAACATAAATTTAGCGTCAAAAATATTACAATTCGTTGAAGTTTTTGACTTATGAGGTCAGAAATTGGCTCCATAAGGATATTACAGGCAATCTTCGGATGACGATGCGATTACACCATCTAAAATAAGCTGCTATTTGAAATGGCGTCGTTGTCATCACAAATTGTCGTAGACTCTCAACTCTAAACGTTATTTACGATTAGGCTTATCCTGGGATTTCAAAGTTCAAGATATATAAATTCCTGTTTTATTTTAGAAATCAAAAATGGATCGTTATAAACTTGAAATGAGATAAAGCATCTTATGATACTTTGACAAACTCAATAAAGGAGACTACTTCAAGGAGACTGCCTCAATAGAAGAGAAGGAAAGAAGATTTAAATGCTTTCACCTTATTTTTCCAGGGAATCAAATCGGCTTACGATAACCTTTTTGAAGCATTCATTTTTCCTTTTCCTTTTTCTTCAAACGAAACGAATCGTCGTCAATTGACTTCATATGCATCGAATTTTATTTTTGTCTTTTTGTTAGCCATTTTTCTTGTTTATTTTCTTTTTAAAACATTGATTTTTAATGTATCCATCAGTTCTATAAGCGCGAGTAACACGGAAGAAAGCCCTCCAATTTCCTGCTAAGTACAACATTATGAGAGAAACAATTTTCTCCGCCACCATGAATTTCAACATTTATTATTTAAAATAGGGCGTAAGTTCGATGCGCAGAGCATGTACCTCGTAATTCAACGACAAAGTTTCTAATCCAGCCCTTAGGAATGGATGTTGGTGTTCCTCGTTCCACGTAATTGGCCTGAGTAATGTAAACTAAGGTAAAAGGATGGTGTTACGCAGCATTTCGTTTTAAGCAAAACTAACTTTGTTACCTAAAAAATAAATGAAATAAAACAAGAAATAAGGTGTATTCATTCACGTAGGTTAAAAATAACAACATACTAATTCATGAGTTTTAAAATAACGAGTTGTGGCCACATGTGAGATTTATAGATATTTTACCGCAGTAGTAACTACATTTTGTCGGATTAACCGGAGATATCTTACGTTTAAATTTGTCATTTACTTATTGATTTTTTGTGTTTTAATTTGTGTAGTTTAATTCATTAGTTTTGGTTACAGATTCTTCTATTTATTTTTATTTACATACCTTCTTATCTATTTTAATTTATCGATATCTCATATTTCACGGGTTTTCACGATGAACTCATTTACAATGAATAAAAACTATATCCATGGGATATAGAATGCGTACTCGCTATCCAAAGATTAGGCGGAAAAATGTGCTCTATCAAATATAGTTGGAGTGCATATCTACTTCATTATTATGGGATAATTATAAAGCGTTAATTTGCATGCGAGATGTTTCACAAGAAATAATTTGGCGGACCGAAAATAATTTTTTTCGGGGCTGGCGAGAAAAACTCTTAAAAATTGTGTATTTAAGCACACGCTCCGCGCTTCCGTTTATTTCACGGTCGGTTTTATCGCTCACGCGAATCGAGAAATTTTTTCGAAGTTAATATGGTATGAATTTTAATTGGGTGAATTCCCACCTTTCACGTGTGTTAAAATTTAACGCAGCTTATCATTGAAGAGTATTTTCTGGTTTAGATTAATTGGGTAATTTATAAATAACACCAAAAAACAAATTTTAATTTTATGGTTGTCTTAACAATTAACTGTAAAAATATATATATACTAGTAGTTGGTTGCAAGCATTTCATATCTTGAAAAAACATTCATTTTTCAGACAGACATTTCATCATTACAAATATTTTATAAATTCTAAAGATTTCACCTCCGCAGCGATTCCCGTTTTCCCCACATGTAAAAATAATAGATTAAAACAATCCCCAAATGTTGCAATTTTAAAAATTTTACACTATCTTCATTATAAGGTTCTAATGCTACACATTTAAGCCAAATTTTAAAGTTGTAGCATTTCTAGAAGTAAAATAATATTTTTCTAATTGTTTAAATTTAAAAAATTTTTAACGGCCGCCGAAATTCATATATGGTAAAATTAAAATTTTTATTTGCGTAAATTCACTACTCTTTAAATAATTTGAAAATTTTAGCTTCCTAGCTCATCCCGTAGTACCTAAACAGTTATCCAATTGTTTAAACTTTAAGAATTTTTAACTGCCAAACAAATTAAAATATCAAAATTTGTATAATCCCTATTTCGTTTTTTTAGGAATTATACTTATTAAAAAAATTTCAACTCCGTAGCACATGCGGAAATACATAAACCTTGAAAATTTGTTTAAACAATTGCACATTCTTAGCGGCCGCATTGTTGCACTTTTTCATGATTTTCGTTTTTTCTAGTCGGTTTTGCAGAAAATCCTATCCATGAAAAAAATTTCGAATCTCCAGCACATCTGGAAATGCCTAAACATTAGTATCCTCCTATATGTTATATATATGTTATATCCTCCTCTGTAAGAGTCGTCGATATATAATGAAAATCCCGCATTAGATTACAATATAAATTTGAAAAAATCATAGAAAAAATAGAAAAATTTGCACTATCATATCAAAACTTCTAAAAGATTTCTCTTTAAGAGAAAAAAAGGAGACAAGGGATGTTTTTATCATCCCTATGAATGATCAATAAGAAAATTCTCAATCATCCATCTCGCCATTTAGAGGTAGCTGAGCTCCTAGGACGCGGAGTTGGAGGGAGCCTCGCACAAAGAAAGTAAGAAAGAAAGAGAGGGAGAGAGAGTAGAGGAAGGCGGAAAGAGGTTAGGAAAGGAGGCGACTCCTTTTGGAAATCCCACACATTTCCAAGTCGAGTTCTTCAGTCGAGCGTCAAAACGTCTTTTCACCGATCACACGCAAACACGATCCGTCCCTTTTTCATTAGAATCCGCGCTCACGCTTTTTTTCACCCCTTCGCCCTCCCGCAGCCCTTCATTCAAAAACACCTTCCACCTTCCCTTAATCCTCGGCGTATATACCTGTTCCCTCGTTTCTTCCTCTCCCTCTCCATTCCTTCACCTCACGATCCGCAGCTCACCCCCTCCCTCTCTCTATCCCCCACTCTACCCTCCCATGTTTCGCTGCCATCACTCTTGCTACGTAATAATCCGTCGGATCGGTGTGAGGCGAAAGGACACGCTTACGCATCTCTCCCAGCGAGACCGAAATGGGAAAGAAAAGAAAAAAGTACGAGAACAGTGAGGAGGGAAGAGGAGAGAGGAAGGAAATGCATAGAAGCAGAGGAAGGAAAGAGGAGAGAATATGCGAAAGAGGGGATAGAGGAGATAAAAATGAAGGGAGTCGGAGTTAGACTGAGGGAGGAAGAGGGGGGAAAGAGGGGAAGGGGAGGATAAAGTAAAAAAGGAAAAAAACACAAGAAAAATGGAGTGGAGGGAGGGAAGTCTTTTTTTCCAATCTTTCGAAGCTTTTATTACTTTTCGAAGGCACCTCGTTTCCACACACGTTCTCTCGCATCGTTTCACATCTTTTCTCTATCTCGCGCCCCTCCTGTCTCTTTCCCTCCGCGTCTCACCTCCCTCCCCCCTCTCTCACCCTTTGATGCTGTCTTGCTCGCGACACCTTAGTGTCACCTATCGAATCTTCAAATCCTCTCTTTTCGCCGGTATCTACCTTAACCTACATATCCATTCTCCTCGTCTTCCTCTCTTTAGTCCTGTTTATATCGTTATTCTCTTAGTTCTTTTTACTTTATCGATTTAATGAGATCCGTGGCCCTGTACTAATATTTTATGTTTCCTATTTTTGTTGTCTTACTTAACCCCATTTTGAATTAACTCCACCGGAACATACTGTAAACCTATAAAGCATTTACTTTACCACTCTAAGAGGTAGTCGCCTTTATTATCTACTCTATATATCCATTCAACGCCTTTCGAGTTACTTATCCCATGGATTAAGGATTAACGGCCCTGTTTAATACTCTACCATGAACCTTGACCTACCACAAGAATTCATTTTCAAGGCAATCCATAAAACAGTAAAAAATATCAAATTTGTAGCTTTTCATTTTAATTATTATTGCCACAAATCCATAGCGCTTTAATTTACAGTATCTCACTGGAATATTTCAGATTACTAGCTGTGTATTAATTATGATTATAAATTAAAAACTTAATTTTTGCAATCCTTATTCCTGCATGTCTCCCTCTTTTTCCTCTCTTTAATTATTTGCCCTTTCCTCACTTTCATCCTCGTCGACTTTCTTTTTCACATTCTATTCTCCTCAGTGTTCTTTCCGCCGCACTTACTCCTTCGCAAAAACCGTATTTCTTGCCGTCTCACTCCCTTTTTCCCCTTCTCGCGAGGAAATCTGAATCGAGCGTTTCCTTAGGGAGGAAACCCAGAACCGTGCGGAATGACGGACTAGAAAATAGACGAGCGTGAGAGGTAGAGAGAGACGAGCGAGAGAGAGACGGGTAAGGAGAGACGTGGGTAAAAAAAGAAAACGAGGTTAAAGGCTCAGCGAAAAGAATTAAGCGCCGTAGAGTAGAGGTGGAGTAATGGGAGGCAAGGCGGGAGGTCGGTTAGGAGGCGTAGCAGGAGACTGGAGGTGGAATGGTGCGGAGGGGTCGGAGGATAGGGGTAAGTTCCCAAAGCCGCACTTGGAGTTTCATGGGAGTGGAAAAAAGTTCGCTCCGGTGCATCGACCTGATTCGATCGCTGCACTTCAGTAGGATGGGTTTGATTTGAAAGAATAGAAGAGAGAAAAAATAAAAAAATTCGAGAGGTTTGTATTGTCTGGATTAAGTGGACATATCTGGGGCGAGGAGGAGGAGTCGTGGTCTCACGTGGGGGAAAAATGAGAAGCGATTTGGATGGTAGGTGGGGATATGATATCATGAACAATTATTTCGAAAAACGGCAAAGGCAGGAGCAAATTGCGTGAATAAATTGTGGCTGTAAATATTTTTTTTATTAAAGAATGTTCGAAAAAGAGCAGCGCGTTTTCTTTTCTTCTCTTAAGTATGAAACTCGTTTCCTCGAAAACGAGTTTGTGTTTCATCAAACTCTTCACCTCTGAATGAATGGTTTCGAGTATTTTTATTGACGGAGATGGGATTCAATTACGAAGATATATTCAAAATTTCAACGCATCAAAACTATGAAATTACTATGGGAATCAAGATTTTCATCAATGTAGGTAAACGTCTTCTTATAAGAATTGTTTGTAGACTATTTTAATGATCACATTATGGAAATTGTTATTTTTGTTAGGCTCGTAAATAAAACACAAATACATACTTTTTCGAAGTGATTTTTGTCTTACATCCTTTATCCGCATATAATACAGAGCTTCAATACAGTAACGGATGCACGGATAGATATTGCAGACCTAATAAAGTCTATCTCACCACGCACCTAATATCGAGTTCCGTTGACGAATACATTGGAGATGTATGTACTAAAGATAAAATGACATATCCGTAAAGACATGGGGAAAGTAGATTTAGTTTATAGAATCTAAATATAGAAATGTAATTATTTCATTTCCTCAGTACTGCATTTAAAGTTCATCTAACGCAGTTACTGACAATGACAAGCACGTGCGCACACGCACAACATGCATATACATTAATAAACGCGCACAGAAAAACATCCAAAAAGTACCTTTATCAAATTGGAGAAAAAAATGAAGTTTTTGGCTCACTGAAATTGGAAAAAAATTATTATTGCCTTTGAAAACTAGAGATTAAGTAAGATGAATATGATTCATGCGCGATAGAGAAATAGTTCTTTGTTTATAATAGAATAAGTAATCTAAATATTTTTCTACCAAACGGAAATTTAACCAATATTATTCCTAGCAATGCACACATTTCTTTTTGAGAGTCAATGATGGAGAGAGATTTGGCCGCGAAATCTATCGCGCGGAAAATATCTGTTTTGAACGTGAAATGCTATAAATTCCTGTCTAAAATATATAAGTAACTCATAATGATTAACTGATCGGAACTACGATGTTTAAGTGTAATTGATGCAAATATCTGTAGCTGTGTCCATGAGGGTAAAGATCTATATAATAACATCAAATTAATAAAATGGGGGGAAAATGCGTAATTTTTTAAGTACGGCGTTGAAAAACAAATTAGAGAAAATAACGTAAATGAATCTTCTCTTTTATCCAACCAATGAATTATTACTCGAGCGGTGGTGCGAAACACATAAATTAAACAGAAAATTTCCCTCGCTTTAACGTTTGTTTCTTTTATAACCGGCAGTAATTTCGTCCGTCATCTCCTCCATGCACAAGGCTCCGTCGCCGAACAAACTTCATTAAACAGGAAAATGGAGCTAATTTCCATTGTTTTTTATCTCGTCTACTCGATGATGATTCGAAGGCGAATCGAAAAGTAAAGAAAAAAACACTGACAATTAAAAATAATAGCAATTTCAAACGATTTTTTCCTCCAAGAAACACCTAAAGCGAGTTGAAAACGGTATGGTGATCAAAGGACGATGACGATACGGGATGATGGGTGTTTTTCGGTTATTTTTAAAACATTTAACAGATAACATTCTCCGCCGAGGAATATGGGTTTATGCGTAAAAGACTCACGATTTATGAAACGGTGATTTCTTCAATTCATCTTTTAGATTAAAGCCGATGGCCATAACCCTTTTCTGCTAATGAGCATTGCAATAACTTAGTTTTAATCGAGCAACCAAGGAATAAAATAATATTTGCAACAATACTTCCTTTAATGCTACAAAAAGGTCATTTGACACATACAATCAAAGCTGGAGAAATAAATTTTTAAAGATTTCAAGTTTATGAAAGCCTTTTATGCAGCTGTCTCCAAAGTCTAGAAATATATGACTGCCGAACTTTCTCCAACACCTGTTATATTATTTATTTTTAATAAAACACATAATTCTTGAATATCAGTATAATGAGAACTATTCCTTTATAAAACGTGCTATTAGAACTTGCGAGCAGCATTTTTTTGGATCATTTGGAAAACACTTAATGAAACCAGGAGAACTCGTGAACAGCATGTTGCGGAACTCTGAATTAGCGGAGAGAAAGGGGGAGGGAGAAAGAAGATAAAGTGAAAGAGATGGATTAAAATAAAGAAAGAGAAGAGGAATTAGAGAATGTAGGAGGGCGAGAAAACCAGCACGTCTTGATGGATAGAGGTTGGGATAGGCTTATGAGATGAGAGAGTGGCGAACACTTTTCAAAACGCGAAATTCTGAGGATTGCGAGGGAGGTGCTTGTATTCACGTCAATGCCACCGGGATTCTACATTCACCAGAACAACCTGGAGAGGATGAAAGGGAAAAGAAGAAAAAAGAATAGTGGAAAGTGAGAGTTGTATAACGAGGGAGCGAGAAAAAGAGATAGAGAGAGACTCACAGGATAGGTAAGGTGGCGAGAGAGAGGAAAGAGAAGGGATATTGGTTTGTGGTTGGTCTAGATTGCACACTCACTAAAGAATCCTCCGAGTCAGAGTGAAATTGAGTCCAGAGATTGGAGCTCTAGATTTAAAAATATTCCCATTAAAAAGAGCGGGCGAGAGAGAGAGAGAGAGAAAAAAAGAGAGAAAGAGAGAGGGAGAGAGAGGGATACTAGAGTCCACCCCCGCATTTCCGAAAGGAATCGGCTAACGCCTCGTGTATTCACTATCGGATCGCGTAGTCAAACGCACCGCGAGCGCTCGTATCTTACGCCTTTAAAATCCACCTTTTAGCTTTGATTCGTTAATCCCCATTCCTCTCTCAGACAAATATCCGCGGTGGTGCCTTTGAAAGCCTTTACTAGGCACGGAGAGCAAATTGTTAGCCCTCCCCCGAGGGAGGTTACGAGTGGGCGAGACGCGAAATGACATGCCTAATGCTCTTTAATGAAGACCTCACCTGTCTCTCGTTTCGCATACCCCTTCGGCCTATCCCTTCCTCCCGCTTTCTCTCGGATATCTCCCTCATCCCAATCCCGGCGATTTCCTTCTGGCCCCGTCGCCCTATCTCCCTGAAACTTCCTACCTTTTTAAAGCACACCTCTATTATATTTGAGCAACGCCCGATGCACTCTCTCCTTCTCACCGTGTCACATTCCTACGTTCCCAATCCCTTCCCATACCTCCCCCTCTCACACACACGTTTCCCATCTCCCTTTTTCTCGTGAACTACGTCTGGCTTCAACCTTCCCTGTCGCAGCCTAGCAAAGCGGCGGAGTGAAGGCAGGAGGTTCAAACAATTGGGAGGATGGGATTTAAGATTTTTTTATTTATACCAGATAGAGTCAAAAGGATGGTAGCTGTGGAAGTGCGAGGGAAGAGATTTTTTGCAAAAAGAGCCCACAGCGAGCGAGAGAGAAATTGAAGAAGAGGAAGGACAGAAATAGAGAGTAAAAAGATAGGTTTGGCACGAAAGAAAGAAAGAGAGAGGATGAACGGGATGATAAAAAAGGGGGCCTGTTATTTACTTCTTTTCGATCAAAGAATTTCGGAGTCGGAATTGAGATGAGAGAAAGAAAGAAAGAAAGAAAGAGGGAGAGAGAATGGGTGGGCGAGATGGAGAGAAAGAGAGAGAGAAGCAGAGAGCTTCCTATGGTTCTCCACACCCTCGCAATTTCAATTCCCTCTCCGATGTTCCCCTTTTAATCTCCCTCCCACCCTTCATTTCCTATCCTCCATCCTCCTCTTCAGACCCTCCACTCGCTCCCGCTCGACCCTCCCCTTCTTCCCTCGTCTCCACGCTAGCGGCGCAAGGTATTAAAGATTTTAATGAACCGCTTCGTAAGTGGGAATGGATGGGGGAGGGAAGGTTGGGGTGCGAGGGTACGAGGGCGTCGGATAAAAAATATAATCGTCGGGGAACTTTTGCCTCTCGGTTAATCTCTCATTTCACCCCCTCTAGCCCTTATTTTCCCCCTCCCTGTTCCTTCCCTCAGCCGCCACTTTTTCGTCCGCCGGGATGTGTCCGCCTTTTTCCTCCCGGACCGGCAGCCACCGGCCCCTCGTCGTCTCCTCGCAAGCCCCCCTCTCGACCACCGTCACATAAAGGGATGCTAATATTTATGCGCCCTAGACTCGCGTCGCTGTCCATAAATATTTCAACGGACGTCGTCGTCGCGACCTCTCTCTCCCCTGCCTTTCCACCTTCGCCCTCTCTCTACCCTCGGTCCCTCCCTCGACCCTTCCTCTCTCTTTCTCTCGCACCCTTAATCCTCAATGCCACAACACTAATTGGGCAAAATGTTTACCTTATCAATTTTCATTAGGCCGAAGGGAGTGAACTGCGGAGGGATATTTTTTAATTATAGAAAACGCTCGACTGCGCGCTGTGATGCATTACCGCGATCCAAGGGTTAATTTTAAGGCTTTGTGGTCAACTTTTTTTACAGTAGCAAAGCAGTGTAAATTTATGGAAATAGATGTATTCATAATTTCCATTTCCCGTCGAAGAAAGACATGATGAAACGATAAATACCCAGACTCCTTCTATAGTTGTTTATAATTCATGATACCCAAAATTTAAATAATTTAAAATCTTGATTCATAATCCATTAGGTTGATCGGATAAGGGAAAAAGTCTAGCTTTACGTTAAGGGAATGGAATAATTCTGAAATTTTTCTAGTTTTAATACCATGTTTAAAATATCAAGCACATAAAACAAGTGAAAATATTTTGTCTTTGTATATAGTGTCCGATTCTTATTAATTTAAATTTCCTAGCATTGTTAACGCACAATACATGACATTTGGCTATAAAAGTTATTTCATAAAGATTATACGAATTCAAATCAAATGTTTAATTTCTGGAAAAACTCCTTCAAAATATGAAAAAATTAATATTATAAACTGAAACGGACGACTTAACTTTATTATTTTGGAAGTGGAAGCATTGTTCGTGTAGTGTTTAGTTTAATATCCACAGGCAACCGTCATCAAGCGTCAGACGGAACTTTATTTCTGTCACAAAAGAGTAGCTTTGATGAAAAACCCTCTTTGACGCAAATCGCAGAGCATTTACTTCCAGCGGAAATGTTTGTGCAACAACCCTTTGTTTGAAGAAGTCTCTTTTTCCCAGGGA
Organism: Tanypteryx hageni; assembly: GCA_028673005.1. Taxonomy (NCBI): domain Eukaryota; kingdom Metazoa; phylum Arthropoda; class Insecta; order Odonata; family Petaluridae; genus Tanypteryx; species Tanypteryx hageni. Next base: position 195,750,469 of record CM054112.1, read on the forward strand.
ATTAAAAAACCGGCCGCATAATCTCTATAATTTCTCATCGTTTATCTTAAGACAGGAAAAAATTCAAAGGTTTTCGAGATTGAAATAAAAAATATATAAAAGGAATCATTTTGATTTTTCGGGAAGAAAAAATTAAAGGATTTTCGTCAATTCCCAATTTAACCGTCCCTTATTTTTTCTCGAGTGCATGACTGACATTCTGGGACCCTTGCTTAATAAATGACCCGCCGTTCCTCGTCTCTTCATCTCCTTCTCCCATTTCCCTCCCCATTCTACACTCCGCCTCCACCTCACCGACTTCAATTTTCTGTGACCTACTCCCGAAACCGGTGACAAAACGAAAATATTTTCCATCCTACAATCTGCCCCTCTTCTTACCCAGGGGCTTTCACGACATTTGGAACCTGTGAAGCGGGACATGAAATCGGCATGGGAGGTGTAGTGAAGGACCATCTCCCCTCCCATTCCAGGATATAACCTCTCTCCGACGCCCCCATTTTCTTTCTTTTCCCTCCCCTTTTCCACCCCACCTACTTCTGGCCTATTTCAACACATGTCGTTCCTGTGAGGGATATATAGAGAAAAGATCTCTATCTTCTCCGTTCATACATCTACCTATACCCTTAAAAAACTCGATAACTTTGGAGAATGTAGAAGCGATTTGAAAATAAAAGACACAAAGAAATCGCTTCCTTTGTTTTCATCCGACGCACCCATCTTTCGATCGAAACGCCGCGTTATTAAAACGAACCGAAGAGACGCGAGAAAGAATGAAACAGGCGAGAGGAAAAAAAGAGAGAGAGAGAGGGGGTCGGATTTCGTAGAAAAGATGAAACAGAATCATCCCATTCCGTTTTTTTCCGTTCCGGGAGGTTTTCGGAAAAAAAACGCTCGGGAAGTTTCGAGAGGTATACGGAGAAAGAGAGAGATGTGAAGGAAGGCATTCGCCTTACAATCTTTTGGATTCTGGTTGGGTTGGTATTTATGCGAGACGTTGATTGCTCCTGACCCACCCTTCAGAGGGGTGAAGGGGAAAAGGAGTGGAGGGGGAGGAATGAGAGGAGGGATCAGGAGAGGAATGAGGGGAAGGGTGAGGAGGGATCAGAGGAGGAGTGAGGGGAGGGGAGAAGGTGGATCAGGGAAAGAATGAGGGGAAGGGTGAGGAGGGATCAGAGGAGGAGTGAGCGGAGGGGAGAAGGTGGATCAGGGAAAGAATGAGAGGAGGGGAGAAGAGTGATCAGGGGAGGAGTGAGGGGAGGGGTGAGGAGCGTTTGAGAAAGAGAGAGGAAGAGAAAGAGAGGCGAGAGGATTCCTTGTCGAAGGTGGAGTTCGGGGAAAGACCTGTAGGAGGGAGGGCAATAGGCAAGGAGATGGTTAGGAAGCGGAAGAAGAACATGGGGCTTCTTTATTGAGCGAAGGTTGTGGCAGTGAACCCTCATTTTATGGAATGTTTGCAGAGCGGATAGAATTTGGGAAAGGGTTCGGCAAGTGTACGGGATATTTAACTTGGGATCATTTACTTGATGCGATATCTATAGCCTTAAGGCTAGTCTGATCTATTTGATTGGCACTTTATAGTGAGTCTTTTAAAGGCTGTAAAGCTTTATGATAGGATCTTTTATTTGTGGAATAAGTAGTCATTATTTCTATCGTGATTCGATTTTGTTTCTCTATTAAATATAATTCTATTGATTGTTCGTTTTTTATTATTTCAACATCGATTCATTAATTCATTTAGTAATGTTGAAAAATAATAAGAATAAGACATTATTGATGGAAATAATACGAGATCAAAGCTTTTTATTTCGGCAACCAATATAAAATATAACGGTAAAATGAATATTAATATCGTGAAACCAACTAAACTAACTCCATATTTTAGTTAGGCTAAAGAACCCGAAAATTTGTGGAACGTCATAATGAACGAACATCAAACAAAAAGGTTTTCGTAGCAAATTCCATTTATTATACATAAAAAACTTAAAACTGAAGAGGTGTGATTTGTAATAGTCTTACGTTTAAATGCTTAACCATATCAGTAATTCATGTCTATTATTCTATTAAATACATTATGTTAATATCGAAAAGAAATTAAAACGGAGAAGTAATTTTTAAACATAATTAAAAGATAAAATTGCATGTCAATTGTGACTTAAACATCCCACCCTAACCAATGGGCATTGCTGGTTAGTTTTTGATAATAAAATTAGAAATACCTTCCCTAATTTTATCGGTTAGTGGAAAATCCTTGAATAACTTTTAGGTCGTCTCGAAATAAAAGAAACCGTCACGCGTAGCGGTGGGAGGGATATGCGTTGATGCTGGAGAGCCAAGAGTTGCGCAGATGTTGGAGAACTGAGTGTCAGTGTGTGAGGAGGAGAGAGAAGAGAAGATGATCGAAAATTGGAGTGAAACGGGAGTGTGCGGGGGAGGGAGACAGAAAGAGAGAAAGGAATAAAGAAATGAGGGAAGCACTGGAGAGACGATCAAGCCGAAGAGTGGCGTCGTCTTCGCAAGAGTTAGATTGATGATGAAGAAAGAAGCATAGTAAGAAGAAGGGCAATGCAAGTAAGAGGAAGGGGGTGAGGGGCGGCGCGGAGAAAGGTCGCGGTGGTTGCGTGGGAAGGTCCCCGGGGAGGACTAGGAGGGGGTGAAGAGCGATTCGGAATGCGCCCACGGACGGATGCAATACTCCTTTCTTCCCTGGGGAATAGAAGAGGGTGAGTATGGAAGCGGAGGATGAGATGAGAAGGAATCGAGGACTCTGGATGCCTGGAATGCTGGCGCGCTTCTCCTCCAACTCGAGGACCCGGAGATCCATTCGACATCTCGTGATTGATAAACCGATGCGCGGAGCACAAACCGGAGCCATTTATCAGAGCGGGATATTCATTTTACGTTTGACGCCCGACGTCGCCAAGAAAAGGGAACATCCGGGGCCGGAAACATGCAGCCGCGGGCCCCAGGGATTCAGATTATTCGGATGTAAAAAATATATATAACGCTCGCTCGGTTCATAACTCAATGGGACTTCGCCGTAAAAGTAGGATTCCGATTCGAGATGGGGATTTTACTGGGATGGGGTTAGTTAAAAAATGCATCTCGTATATCTCCCGTTCTTAAGGGTGATTGGTAGATTTGAAATAAAAAGAGCTGCAGTATTTTATGCGGAGGGATTGGCGATTGGGTTTTTCACGAAAGATAATAAAGAGATATGTGAAAACAGGGCTAAACTAAGTTAAAACGATATCGAAATATTCACATTTTGTGAGTACTGCTACACTTATAAATATCAATATATTTATTGTGGAATTCATTATACACTTGAATAAAATATGCACTACTCAGCACACCAAGTAATTTCATAGTCGCACTTGTACGATCTTGTCATTTTCATGCTACAGTGTACAAGCGTCCCAATGTACAATTCACTCACATATACAGACCAAGTCCGAACAACTTTATACGGTGGGAGGTGCATTTCACACACACGCGTACAGAAGGGAAGAGAGGAGGGAAACCCGGTGCCGATATTTGCCTTCTATTACGAAAAGCAGCGAGGGGACCAACTGCTTAACGCACCTTTCGAAGGAACCCAGCGTGTTCTCCTCTAATCCTGTAATCTAGTTTATAATAAATTGTTCATAAAATTTAGAGAAAAATTTAATAATGTAAAATATTTCCAGGAGAAAGTGAAAGAGTTTTTGTTAAATAAGTGTTATTATTCAGTAAGGGAATATATGGAAGACAATGATGTGTCATTGATTGATAGATGTAATGTTAAGTATATTGTGAATTATAATTCAATGTAACATTTATATTGTAATGTATGTGTAACGTGTAACAGTTAATGTATGTATGTATGCATCTGACGAGACACCTATTTACTGACAGACTTGTACTGAAACCATGTAAATGTAATGTGTCAATAAAAATTCTATTCTATTCCAGAATTACAACGGAAAAATAATAAGCTGAATAATATTTTACCGGTTTAAGGAGCGGATAATTTTCTTTAATGAGTTATGAGTCCGAATTTTAAAAAAATCGTTATCTACTACTTGGAAATGTCACCCTCTAACATTCTACGATAAAATTAAACCCTAGTTGTGGGTCTTTTAATAAGAATATAGACAAAAAATTGATTATTTTTCAACGAATGATGGCATTTATCTCGTTATTATTAATTTGAAGTCCAAATTGTTAAGAAAGTAAAGAAGAAGCTTTTGGTACAAAATAATTTCGGTGAATAATTTTACCGTGCATATAGGAATGTAGATCAATAAATGAAACACGTTCCAAGCATAAATATGGATTGTGAATGGAAAGAAACCTTCCCTTTCCCAATAAAACATCTTCTATATGAATTTAACCTTCTTATCTTTTTGAGCATTCAACGGACTTTTTAATTAAAAGAATCTGAACTCGTATTCACGAATTCCACAAAGAAAAAATTAGAAGATTTGAAAAATTAAAATCCAGCCAAGAATATGGTAGATAAGCGGATATAGTTTGCAGGGGTAACGTGTAAATTGCAATTCTCCAAAAATGACCTAAATATCTTACAGAGCTGGTATAAAATGAGCAAGGAATACCGAGAAATGCTCATACGCCATCACTCTTTCCTTATTAAAATATGTATATAAATATCCGCACGAAAAACGAACGTATTTTACGCTCGACTCCTCTTTCATACCGATAATGAGGACAAAAGATACTTTACTCAGTTAATACTTCCTTGGAAGGATAAGAGTATAACAGATAAATTCGAAATGAGATATTTCTTGCATGTAGTACATACAGTAAGATCAAAGAATTTTCAATAATATAAAACAAAGTTTGTATAGAAATACTCTCTTTTACAGACTATTACATCGCTTTTGGGCCTGTTTTGCTCCTATTAAAAAATAAATAACATCGAATAGTGAAGGACTCGCGATTCTTGCCGCTGGAAACGGCACGACTTAGGAAACCTTACACTTTGTATTGGCATGCATCCGCATCTTGCTCGTAAAAAATTTTGCAAGGACATCCCAAGTTCATTATAATAATTAAATGTGCTCAGAGAAAGTGAGAGATATTATTTTGCGTCATAGTTTCTTTGCTGTATGGAGGGATTACTGGAAGAGCGAACTGAAGCTTCCGCAATCTTCCGCAACTTCTTAATCAAATTCCACGAAATTTTTCCGATGTGTTCGCTTGTTAAATTTGAAATTATAATTTCAAAACAGATTTTACTCGCAACGCAATAGCAAGCGTAGCGAAAAAAAAGAGAAATGAGGTCACGGAGCGTTCCTTTTTTCCAATTACCGTGAGCGAATAAAAACGCGTATAAAAAATTAACGAAGCGAACAAAAAGGAAAATAGTCTTCCGCACGCTAGGCGGCGTGACGTACCAAATCCCCATTCAATACCTTGAGACTGGATATGGTAGTTATAGAGAGAGGGGGGAAAGAAAGAGAGGAAAAGAAGGGAGAAAGGACATTGGAAAGAGAAGAAATAGGTGAGTTTTGGGGGCTTCTTAGCGGATAACAGGGTCTGAAAGCGTGGACCGGAAAGAGGTGTAGCTCAATGATGGAGAAAAAGGGGTTATAGAAGGGATTTAAGTGTGAGAAAGAGAGACGAAAGGAGAGAGAATTGGAAAATGTACAGATATATATAAAGCAAAAAAGGGGAAGAAAAGAGAATGAGACAGAAAAAAAGAATCTCCTTGCGAAGAGAGGATATAAAGTAAGAGAGAGAAGCGAGGTATGACTTGGTAAATCACGCACTATCCGCATGTTACGTGTGCGGGTATTTTGGAAAGATGCAGAGTCGCAAATTCCGAAAGAGTAGAGCCCAGAAGCTTTAAGGTCGTTGGATGAGCAAACGGCAGAGGATAAGGAGGGAAAGAAAGGGATAAAAAAGGAGAAACACGGAAGAGAGATGAGCCGTAAAAGAGAGAGCGAGTAGAGAGAACATAAAGAAGATATATATATATATATATATATATATATATATATATATATATATATATATATATAGAGAGAGAGAGAGAGAGAGGGCAAAATACCACAATACAAAAACGTGTGTGAGTGCACACGTTACTGAGGGAGACTTTTTTCCGGGTTAGGAGACCGGGTCGGTTACTCAAGGCGCGAAAATAATCGGTTTCGGACCTTAGGTTTCGGATATAGGTTTGGATATTTGTAGCCTTCTCCTCCAACATAATTTTCCTTACCCCTATATTCTTATGATCTTGTACTTTTCCCTTCTCCACCCTCTCTTAATACGCGAGTGGAAAACTGAAGGGCGCCGCATAGCGCAAGGTCTCTCATACTCCCTCTATGTATCCTCCGGTTTACGACATCAGTGCACGCGTTGAGGGAGGCTTCTTGTGCCTATAAGTCGAGAGGGAAGAGAGAAGAATATTCCAGGGGACGCCTGTGAGAATGTGATGTTGAAGGAGGTAGAGGAAGGGAACGGCGAGAAGGGGCGTGGAATGTGGTGGTGGTGGGAAGCGATGTAAAGGGCGGTGGAAAATTGAGTGGATCGCTTGGGAAAGAAAACGAGGGTGGGAGGAGAGAGAGAGAGAGTAGTAAGGAGGGGCGAGGTGCGACGTAACGGAAGGGGTACGGGAGGTGATTAAATGGGCCGTTTTACGTGGGCGGGGGCGCGGAGGAGGTAGTCGTGGTGACAGAAGCGATGGGAGTGGGTGGAGGCGACGAGAGTGGGAGTGGCAAAACGAGAAGAGAGAGTGCGGAGACGAAAAGTGGGTGAGCGAATTGAGGGTGACGGATAAGGGAGAAAAGGACGAAAAAAATTGGTGTGGTGATGGATTTGGCGCAAGTGAAAAGGTGTTGGAATTTTCAGTATATGTGGGAGAGAGAGAAGAAAGAAAGGACGCTGAATTGGAAGTAAGGAGAGAAAGGGATGTGATGGCGGCAGAGAGCGAGAGAGGTGTGGGTTAGAAGAGAGGGGCTATGATCCTTAGGAGGAAATGCGAGCAAGGCGTGGGAGGTTGCAAGTGAGAAATCGCGGGAGGGCGAGGGAGAGAGATAACAAAAGGGAAAAGAAGAGGAAAAGGAATGAAAAATAAAAGCGGAATGGAAGAGGAGAATTATGAATAGAAGGAAAGTGATGAATGTGGAGGAGAGGAAGAAGAGGGAGAAGGAACGTGGATGTAACAAAAACAAATTATGATGGATGAGAGGTTGAGGAAGAATACGACGTTGAAGGAGGGATGATAAAGAAATAAGAAAAGAGGAAAAGGAGAAACTGGGTGAACCAGATGAGAGAATGAGAGATTTAATAATCATCATTAATCTGGGCAGACTGGGATTAGAATCTCTTCTGCCATCTAACAAATTACCAAATACAAAAAAAAAACAGTATAATATATAAGCAATGCAACAAATGTAACGCAGTCGGTAATGGAAAGGGAAGGATATTTTCGAGGAAAATCTTAGGAAAATCATATAACTATAACTTATAATTATAGCTATAATATAATTATAAAAACCCCACAAGAGGAAAATGCACATGCAAGAAGGGTTGTAAAAATCTGCGAAGCCTAACAATAGCATTTAAATAATATTGAAAGGAATACGATAGAGAGGAAGAAGAAGAAGGTAAGTAGGTATAAGTCGGTGAGAGAGGAGAGAGGAGGAGGAAAATGAGGGTTGAGTAGGATGGAATAGGAAGATAGGTGAAGTCACTAGTTAACGAAGGTATGGGCGAAATTTCTATCGAGTCTCACATTCAGTTAGAAAAAGGAGCATCGCCATTCGTATTTGCTGAGGGTTTTACGCCACTGATTAAGTTTTTGAAAGTTTAGGAAATGAACTTACACCAAAACGAAGTTATTTCCCCTTCCTCTTTTGCAAGAGCAAAAAAATAAGAATCATCCTTCTGCAGACTCCGTACTGTGTCGATCCGTTGAATCAGAAAAAGACGACTCTAAATACAACGATTGCAACTTCTGCCGAGAAGTAGGGAGAAAGATTCAAAAACGGAGGAGGAATTATCCTGAACATTTACTCGCTTTTCGTTCGTTCTCTTCAAAGTCAAATGGTTTTCAGAGAAACGTGCATTAATTGTGGGGTGTTTCAAGTTCGTAGTCGTTTCAATTGACGTTTTAAGTCGCGAAATTCCATATATCAATACAAGAGACCGAAACGTCGGAAACTACAATTAAATTTCCGAGTCTTCTCTTAAGTAAGCATTGTGCATGCGTTGGTTCATCGTAGAGTTCCAGCTGAATTTGATTTTTGTGAGGATTTAATTACAGTTTCAGGCAGTTCTGACGCGGATTAATATGTCCAAATGAACTCATGCCATAGAATCTGTGAAAGATTTTATTCTTCGGTTGTAAGATCCTACATTATGTAAATCTTCTGTTAAGTATGATAAAAACATCGGCGAATTTTCCATAAAAAATTCTCTTCTTTAAATTAAATTAGTTTAAAATAAGTTACATTGTACATATTATGATTTATTAACCAATGATTATTCCACCAGCGTAGTTACTAAGTTTCGTAAATTCACATATGTTAGTGGAAAACCATTCCTGCACTTTTTTGTTTTTGTTAATTATTTGAATGCTATTTTAACAATTTAGCTCTTAATATCAAATCATTGGGCATTTTTGCCATTGGGAGAAATATAAATAAATGTATTTTAATAAGTTTATATAAAAACACTGAAATTGTCACAATAAAATCGAGGGTTAAAGTAATTAAAAGGTAAAATTTCCTATAGTAAATAAATAATAAACAAAAAGTAAAAAATAATAGCAAAATGAACGCTTTATTTCAATGGTAAAAATGTATCACACTGTAAACATTTATGGGTACCCCTAAACCTTTCCGTCTTTTACTCAGCTTCAGTCGAACGTGAAGTCATGTTTCGAATCAGACATAACATGCCTGAAACACGTTCACGTCTTATTTCATGAAATCGGAGGAAGCCCAACCCTCAATCTACTCCTATACTTACTACATCAAGCACATAAACTTGTCATTCCAATAAGCAACTCAATATTTCAAAATACATCACGACGTGTTTCCGGCAGGAGAACTGATATTTTCGATACGAATAAAAATAAAAATGTAAGTAGACATTTCTATTCTCCGTGGGTTATTATCTTCCAGGGAGCGTGAACATGCTGATTCTGAAGAAAAAATATTTTCTATCACGACGTTACATGTGATGGCGCCAAAAACATAAACTAGAGACGGATTCATCTGCGATGAAAACGTAAAGATTGAAACGTGCTTTCGTGAAATGTGAAGAGTATGCCTTTATATATATATATTTGTGTGTGTGTATATATATATATATATATATATATATATGTGTGTGTGTGTGTGTGTGTGTGTCTAAATTTATGTAAGTGTATGTGTTTATATGTATGCATATTTACATTTGATGGGGACCAAATAGAATGAGAGGGCGTGAAGGCAACCATGCTGCTATCACGTATCGATCCCTTACGGCCATATAAGCCCAAGAGGGTGGCGTGAATATATCGGTCGTAACAGACGTCGTACCTGCATCTCTCCCCTGTCACTCCCTTCCCTTCCTCACTCCACACTCTCGTTCGCGCACGGAGGTTTCCTCCATCCCATCCCTTTCCGCCACGTCCTAACACTGTATCCCCTTATCGAATCAGCTCGCACCTCCAATCCAGCCATTCCGTGTTCCACTATCCTCCATTTCCTCCATTGTGACACCTCCTACGCACTCTCACCATCCACTTCCATATGTTAGGGAATTTCTCTCTCTCTCTTCGTTTACTCCATCCCCTACTATAACCTATCGGAGACCAAACGCACTCTATCTCTCTCATTGCGGCGTAAGGAAAAGAGGAATAGTAGTGTACACCTTTTTTGCGCCCCCTCGCTCCATTCGGAATATCCTTTAAAACTCTCTCCCCTTCCATCTTCTCCTCACGAATTTTTTTACAACTCCTCCTCTCTCTAGCCATACGCGTAAAGTCCCATCCCTTCCCCTCCTATGCAAAGATAATATCCTCCCCGGCTCCTTTAACGCCTCCCCTGCTCCAGAGACTAAATCACGACACTCTTCTCCCTCCTATTCCACCTTCCTCTTCCCGCGTGTCTCGGAACCCTATTTTATCACCGTCTTGGGCGAAGCTATATCCTCCTTCGCGGTTTTGAGAGCCACTCAATGCAACCAAATGCGTCCTCTTCCCCCTTCCCTATTCTTCCATTCCCCTCCCTCTCTCATCCTCCCTTTTCCTACGTGTCGTCCTCCCTCTCTCTCCCCTGCGACGAATATGCACCACGCGCGGTGGCGTACACGTCCGCTGCTTGGACTGTGACCCCTCCATGCATTTCCTTGCTGGTGGCGGTCTCTCCTCACCCATTCCATCCTGCGGTTCTTGGGACAGCGAGCGGGATTCGACGCACACACGTCCGCTATAATCGAGTCCGAGGCTGTGGGGAATTCCGTTTTCCGCGCTCGTTTCTTTCCTTTCGGCTTTTCGCGATCCGTCGTGGCTCGAACGACCGGCTTTCGGGATTTATGGACTTATCGCTTAAATCGGGTTAAAATATTCCTATATCAAATTTCAACGGACACCTATCGCAAAGCCTTGGAGTTATGCGTCTACGCCGTGTAGGACAGTAATTTTTTGTTCCTAAAGGCCAATACCCATCTTTCCGAGAGATGTAAAAATACTCCTCCATTTGCAATTATTCTTCCTTCGCTCCCTCCAACCATCAATTTATTTTCGCCGGCAGTTTTCACACGCTCTCCACTTTGTCATCGAGATCAGCGTCGCCGTAATTCCACATATATTACTTCCTATCTACCTTCATCGCCCCAGAAATTGACTTATAGGTCTTTCCTTTCCTTCCCCACACCCCATCTCCTCGTGCACACACTCCCTCGCCCCTCCCTCTTCCATTATTCCGCGGAGGGCACAACTCCGCGCCTTACACCCCTACGGCGTACTCCTCACGCTACCTCCCTACCTCTCCCTCTCCGTACCATACCTCTCCCCCGCGCTAAACAAGATTCTCGCGTCTGTACTCTGCCACCTTACAATGCAACCATAAGGCCATCAATCCATTCCAAGCTTACCCCTTAACCCCCCTTCTAAACCTCCATTCACTCCTCTCCGCTCTCTAGTTTCGACGCTTACAATGTCGTCACCGGGTTCGATCTCGGTTTGTTCGGTCCGCCTCTCTTACCCCTCCTCAGGGAATGGATTTATGCTCGTTGCAGGGAGGGGGATGTAAGGAATAGGAAAGGGTGTATATTGTGCGGAAGAAGATTTGATTTCGTCAAAAAGGAGACGGGATGCCTTTGGGTTTGAGAGGCGTGCGAGTTGCTACGCCATTGTCGACTCGCTCCTCTCTATATCTCTTTAAAAGGTCGCGCACAATGCACTTCGCTCACCTTGTGACCCTCATAGCCCATCCATTTATCCTAACCTCTTCCCTCTTCTATTTCTAAATCTTTCCGGCCCCTTCCTTTCTCGTCTTCTTCAACGTCCTCGTCGCCTCTCCTCTCCTCACCCGCCCCCTTTCCCACTCTCCGCCGACGTTATCCTATCCGCTTCGACGCTCCCGAGCTCTTCCGTCGACACCTTCGCCTGATTCTGCATTCAGTTACCTAATTCTATTGTGTCCTTTGAAATTCCCCGCCCCAGCCATTCCTATTCATTCCACGCTCTTCCCCAATTTTTCTTCCATTTCTTACGGAGCTTTTTCTCCATTCACCTTCCATTCCTTTATTTCGCACGCAAAGAACTCTCTTTTCTCTTTTCTCGAGACGTTCAATTAAATTTCCCCACTCGGCTTTCATTCATTCGTTTCTCTCTCTCACTCCCTTCCTTTCCCTTCCTCTCCTTCCGCGAGACGCTCGCACTTATTCTTCTCGTATCGCCCTCTAGTTATTTTATTATTATATTTTATTATTTTTGCACTCCCCACTCATTAAAATCACCGTCTCGCCTTCTCTCTTTCCCCTCTTACCTTATTTCCCTGCCGCTCTTTCTTTCTTTTTTCTTTCCTTCCTGTTTCACCTTTCGAATCCACCCTCGTTTCGTAAATAAAATGCTACTCATCTCACCTTTCATTTCTTTTATTATTCATTCAATCGCCTCAACTGTTTTCCATCTTTTACCAATTTGACGTAAGTAGCTGAATTCTTTCTCTTCTCCTACACTAAATTTAGTTATTTTTCAATTTTCTTTGATTTCACATATATTACATAAACCCACACGGTGAATAAATATATTCCTGCTATTATTTCATCTCTTTCTATGCGTATTCCATGGCGCATTAAAAATAACTCATTATGTCTCACTTCAAGGTAAAATGAAATACATATTTTATTTTATTTTTCATTGATTAATTTTTTCGACTCCCACAACATTCACAAAACAATTTTGCAGCCAAAAATAATTTAAGTCTACCTATTAATTAATGATAATAAATTTTAAACATTTTGAAGCAGTATTTGCTATCCTACGAAAAAATATTTTTTCCGTAAAGGAATATATCTCATTTTCTAGAATTTACATGTAAATTAGTTTAATTGGCCGCTTCTTACTCTTTATTTAGCATTTCAGCCTAAAAGCTTAAAAATTAATCCTTTTTAAAATTTCTATACGTATTCAATTTTTAATCGAGCGTAAATCCCCATATCTCTTCTGCTAAATCCTGAATTTTCCTATTTCTTTCCTTACGAATTCGACACTACCTCTGCTGAGCCCATTCTTTCCATTCAATCAACTTCAACCTTTGCTCCCTCAGCCTACCGTCGACATTTTTATTATCTTTTCCTAAATCGAAATACGCGAGGCGCCACCTCGTTTCACCTCTCTCTCTCTATTCCATTCCATTCCTTCCTATCGCCTCATGCTTTTCCATTCCCAGTCTCTTCTGCATTCCTCCCTCATTCTTTTTCTTCCCCCAACCTTCGACTCGCTCTCCCAAAACCAATCTCTCTCTCTCGCTTGGTCTCTCCCTAAGATATCCAATACCCTCGAGATGTTTTTGTACTTCCTACCCTATGCGGCTACCACCGTCGTCTGGAAGAGGAAACCACCTCAAAAGGCGTGACAAGGTTATGTTCCTCTCTCTACTACGAACTTTACTCTGCCCTATTTTCTCATCTCTCTCCTACTCCATAAACACAACTTTCCTTCACATTTATTCCCTTAAGCATGAATTTGCTTTAAATAAACTTATAGAGGGTATTACTTTATGCTGACCAAATTAATCTGCGGCCAAATGGTCAAAAATGTAGGCTTTTTCTCCAATTCGTTAACAGTTTTTACTTTTAAATGGAAAATTATCGAGCTCGTTTTATGGCTCAAAACAAATTTAAAAATAAGTAACATAGCCATAGCAAAAAAACAGATGCACCTTTTGGCTGCCAGGCAGTTGTTATCAGTGATATTCACCGATAGTAGATTCTAAAAGAAAAAAGTGACGTATTTTATTAGGTATTCATACTTTACGTGGGATATTGTTCGCTTTAAGTACGTGCAGTATGACAATCGTCCGCAAAGGTTACATCGAAAATACCATAAATTTACGGATAATAATTTTTTCGATATGTTTCAGCGGTGTATGGTTAGATTTAACAAATAGATAATTTCAAAAATTGAATTTAATTTCCGAGACTTCAAGCATTAATTAAATATAAGATACTTAATAATGAATTTTTAAAATATTCCAGATTTAATTTCAAATTTTTGGAATGGGGTGTTTCATTTCCTTAGGTTTTAATTAAAAATAATAAATAACTGAGGTGAATATCTAATATAAAAAAGTTAGAAAGAAAAAATTATTCAGATATATCATTTAATGCGATATAAAATGGCTACCATCCAGATGACTGGATAATCCAACTTGCCTAATTTTCTAACTAGTTTCTCCAGTTAACTTTACGCATTCTGGCTAACTCTGCGCCGTAAGGATGAAAACATTCTATCTGAGCAAGATTAAAATTTTTCCTCTTGAAAGCGACCGGAGAGACTTCAGTTGTGGAAGCAGTTTGATGCTTCAACTTTTGAGAAGCCTCCATTGACAACGATCAGATAGCCCAAGAATCATCATTCCAGTCAAAGACTCCATGGATCGTTACAAAGAAGTTCTCATCCCTCCCTCCTAAAAGATCCAAACTGCAAATTAAGATATCTGGAGAAAGATAAAATTTTGAAGTGGATGCGAGAGATGGAAGAGAAAAGAATTTTCTAGAAAGATAAAAGAAAATTCGGGGCGTAAGGAGGGTGGGAGGAGAAATAGAGAGGTAGAGAAGAAAATAAATTGTCAAGTGATTTAAGAAAATTTCTTGGAAAGTGGGAGAGGTAATAGAAAGAAGAGATGAGAAAGGGGAGAGGGTGAGCAGGCGAGAGATAAGGAGGGATAGGGAGTAGAGAATTGGAGGGATGCAGAGATAGAGATGGGGAGGGAGAGATGGCAGATAAGCGACTCAATCTGGTTGAAATTGTAAGTATATAGTCCCTTTTTATATTTCATTCAAAGTATTACATTTTAAATTGAGTGATTGGTTTTACCTGCTGACATATATAGAAAAACTGAAGCTTAAGTACAGTTTTTAGGGGAGAAACCTACAAAAACCTAGCTTGGCCATCACAGTAAAAATACACTTTAGTAAAATTCAAACTAAGGGAAGGGGTGCACGCAAAAACAGCGACAAAAACACATGCATTTGAAATATAACACGACTACAGCCAAACCAAAATAACTCGAATTATCGATAAGACGAAGTATTTATACTTCACATTTTAATTCATATTCTTGAAACGAAGTTCTAAAACTAGAAGTATCGACTGTATTTTAAGAGACGTAAGTAGAAAATAAAAAGTCAATCACACGATTCCTTTGTCAATACAAACATAAATTAAACCTATCAGGCAAACATCAATATATCGGCCCCACGTCTTAAGGAGAAAGGAGGGGAGATGAGAGAGGGTAGGGAAAGAGATAAAAAAAGAGAAAGGATGAGGATATAGGCATGGGAGACTGGCTAAAAGATAGTGGGAAGGAGACAGAATGACTGTAAGAGAAAGTTTCGAAGGGGAGGAGGAATGATAAGAGGGGTAGAGAGACGCGAGAAAGGAGGCGTGGAGAAAGCGAAAAAAGAACGGAAGGAGATGGGAGGAGAAGTAATAGAGATAGAGTTTGAAACGGTAGTGCCCTTTTCTTCTTTTAAATCTCGAGAGACATATCTTCCCCAAAAGCTCCGGGCCGATAAATTAAATTCTCCCTGATATTGGTAACATTATAATCTCAATCGATCCCAATTCATTATTCCTTCCAGCACGCAACGAACTTTCTTGTCGCTTTCAATTCCCGTATTCCTTTGGCCAACTCATTTATTCCTTCCTTCAATTATAGACGCGGTCTTCTATCTCTCTCTCTCTCCCTCTGCCTCTCCTCTTCTCTCTTAAGACCCTTCCCTTACGCGTCATCTTAGGTCATGCGTTTCATTCTCCCTCAATTAAGACCATCTTTCTAGCTTATCCCACCCATTCCTTGTGAACCATAGGAAACATCTCTCTCGCTCTGCCGTTCTCTCTCTCTTTAAGTCAGTTCTCACCACATCTTCTCCTAGCTCCAGCGCCATTTCTCTCTCTTCCGAGGAGACCGTATTACAAACCTACGAGAGACACAACACCACCCTGAGAGACACAAATCAACTCGACCGGATCGAATGGAACCCCATACAAAACCCATCCTGTCTTAAATCTTTAGCGAATAAACCGGTCTTGTTTTGTGGAGAAATCATTCATTAATTTGTCGTCTCGGTGAATTTATGGCCGGAGTTCAATTGGTGCGCTGTTTGCGTTAGGAATGAAGCGATCGTCTTAGCATTTGACGACACGCGTTTATTTAGTCTATGGTATAAATTTTACGGCGTATTTTACAGCGGAGAAGCGAGTACAAATTGTATTTATGTTCTCACTGTTCTATCGATAAATAAAACTAATCGGGTTATATCTTTGAAGCTTATTTCCTTGGTGGGGACTTATCGGCTCCGTACAAACAACGAACATACTGATTGCTTTTAAGAACCCATTACTGCTGAAAATTTTCTATGGAGTGAATTATGAGATAAAATGTAAGTTATATCTACTTTAATAAAGTCACGTTAATAAGTTACCTCGAAATAATTGTCATTGAGAAAATTACTCCAATATGAATCGCAATGTATCATGCTGATTTTTCGTAGTCAGTTGTCAAAATTATAACAATTTAAAATGAAATGACTATTTTATTTAATTATTTCGAGCTGTTATTTATGATACGCTATCTTTTGTTGTGAGTAGACATGTATATTAATAAAATACGTTTCACCGGCTGTGATTTATGACATGATACGCTTGGATATAACCATAAAATATTCTGAAGCATCAACTTACTGGTGAAGAAAGAGGTACATCCAAAATGACTGCCCGCGGTCATTGAAAAATTCTATCCACATTATATGACGATGTGCGTTTCTAGTTTTATTTTGGGCTAGACTCATAGGAACCACATATTAACCTCCAGAGGTCGAAAAATTAATCACCTATGAAAAAATTATGAATGCCTCCTCGTCCTTTTCCTCACCCTGCTATACTTGCTCGTCGTGCTCTTCCACCGTCATCCCCAACCTCTCTCTTCCTTCCTTCCTAGCTCCCCCTATCTCACGGGATTGTATGCGAGAAGGGTCTCCTGCCCCACCGCGCGGTTGAATATTGCATCCGATGAGCGAGCGGCGGCGGATCTGAGGGGCGCCTGCAATGCTGTCAGCTCGCGTGACATAAACGCTGTGCATGAAGCCATCACTCCAGGAGTAACTATACAAGCTACCAGTGGGTTTACCGCGGTACTTGGATTATACGCAAGGATGACACGGTTTGATGCCTTAAACAAATTTAATGGTCAAGGAACCATAGAGTATCATGTTGACACGTCCTAACGAATATATATCGGCACTTCTTGCTTGTTACTTTCTCCATAAACGAAGTATAGAGAAAGTATTGTTTTCATGGAAAAAATCGAATTTGAGATTTCAACGGAAATACATGTTTTAAGGTCCCCTGAACACGTTTTCACTATTTTCTCGATGATTTTTGTCTGTATGTGATAGATTTTTGTGGGCGCTCTAACTCAAAAACTATTAATCATTTTATATTTAATATTTTTATAAAAGTTAGAAGATCTGATTAGTTTTTGTTAAAAATCGGTCGACCGGAAGTGGTGGTTTACTCTTGTCACTTATCAGTTATTTTAAAATATTTGCTTTAATATTTGATAAATGTAAAAATGTATTGGAATAAAAGTTGTAGGGAATGTCATTTTCTACAACCTATGTTTGATACATTTTTCCATATAATGCATTGTTTAAGAGATATCTTATATTTTTAGCTGCCACCACCACGCCACCTACCGAAGACTATTGTTAACAATTGACGCTTAGTTACATCTTAGTAACGCTCCCTTTTCTTTTCTTAATTGTCTACCGGAAGTAAAAACGATCCCAGAGCTAACAACATGTAATTTGCCATATAAATATGAAGAAAGTCATGTGTTGCCCACGAGTTTATTTTTTATTTATACTAACCGATGAAGAGCATATTAAGCATGAGCGAAAGTGAGAGAAAATAGAGTTAAATAGTGGAAAATATTAAAGAAATTAAAAATTTATTAAGGAAACAGGAGTCAATCCTTCCCATTTTGAGTTAATAAACAATGTATTATCTCGAGTTTGCTCGGTTAAATATATCATACTATGAATACTCCATTCGTTTAAATTGATTACACGGAACGAGGTATAAGGATTACATTATAAATTTGAAGAATAAAATGTGAATATTAAAATAAATAAAGCCAATCAGGCACATATAATTAGAATGTCACATTGTATGACACTTAGAAGTAATGCCGCTCACTTCAAAATTTTGTTTTTCAGTCCTCTAAATAACACATTTAAAGAATCAATCATGAATTTTATGATTTTACAATTCCAATGTCCAATGCAGCTAACTCTTTCTCTACATTTTAAAAATTGTGCGAGAAATAAAATTTTTCCTTACTTATGAAGTGTGTGTTTGTTTGTGTGTATATATATATATATATATATATATATATATATATATATATACCAGTAGTTGGTGCTTGCATTCTACAAGCATATCATCTCAACATAAAAAACATTCATTTTTTATATTTCATCATTACAAATATTTTTTTAATTCTAAATATTTCACCTACGGTGCGATTTTCGTTTTTCCCTTATGTAAAAAAAATAGATTAAAACAATCCAAAAACTTTGCAATTTTAAGAATTTTATACTTTCTCTATTATGGGGTACTAATGCTCACATTTCTGCCAAATTTAAAAGTTATAGTACTTCTAGAAGTGAAATAATATTTTTCCAATTGTTTATATTTAAATAATTTTTAACGGCCGCCACATTTCATATATGGTAAAATTGAAATGTTTATTTGTGCAAGTTTACTACTCTGTAAATAATTTGAAAATTTCAGCATCCTAGCTCATCCCGTAGTACCTAAACAGTTATCCAATTGTTTAAACTTTAAGAATTTTTAACTGCCAGACAAATTAAAATATCAAAATTATTATAATCCCTATATAGTTATTTTACGAATTCTACATATACAAAAAATTTCAACTCCGTAGCACATGCAAAAATACATAAACCATGAAAATTTGTTTAAACAATTGCGAATTTTTAGCGTCCGCATTGTTGCACTTTTTCAAGATTTTCGTTTTTTCTAGTCGGTTTTGCAACAAATCTTACCTAAGAAAAAAATTTCGAATGTCCAGCTTATCTGAAAGTGCCTAAACATTAGTATCCTCCTATCATTATATACCGACAACTCTTACAGAGGAGGATATAACATACTAGTAGAAGGTGCTTGCATACTGCAAGCATTTTATCTCACCTTGAACAAACATTAATTTTTCAGACTGATATTTCATCATTACAAATATTCTATTAATTCTAAAGATATTCGTTTTTCCCACGTAAAAATAATAGTTTAAAAGAATCCCCAAATGTTGTAATTTTAAACATTTTACACTTTCTCCATTATGGAGTACTAATGCTACACATTTGAGCCAAATTTTAAAGTTGTAGCACTTCTAGAAGTAAAATAATGTTTTTCTATATGTTTAAAATTTAATCATTTTTAACGGTTGCCGCAATATATATATGGAGAGTATGAAATGTTTATTTGTGCAAATGCACTGTTCTGTATATAATTTGAAAATTGCAGCTTCCTAGCTCATCCCGTAGTACATAAAAAATTATTAAAATTTAATGTTCGAATGGGGTTAAAACAACCCCTAAATTTACAATTTTAAAAATTTCGACTTTTATAATTGGTTATGACAAATGTTCTATAAACCTGCAAAATTTCAGCTTCCTAAACCTATTATATTGGTCTACACACTGGGAAAACCTTTTCCCATGCTAAATTATGGGAGATATTCCGGGGTCTCGGGAGTCGAACCCAAGACATTTTAAGCAAAAGTGACAATAATTCCTAATAGATATTGCGGCCATCTAGCAACACTGAAAATTTCATTTTTCTACCTTACCGGCAAGTGTCCATAATTAATTTACAAAAATGGCGCAATGCTTTTCTTATGGGAAGAAACGCAACTTTCGGAATTTCTGGAGTCGAACTCATGTCAGTTAGTTAAGAAGCCTTATTTTCTGAAAATTTCTTTATCATATCTACAAAACCTAAAACTTTCAGATCTCTAGCTCTTGTAGTTTGGGCTGGACATTAGTATCCTCCTATATGTTATATGTTATCCTCTGTAAGAGTCGTCGATATATAATGATAACAGGAGGATACTAATGTTTAGGCACTTGCAGATGAGCTGGATATTCGAAATTTTTTTCTTAGGTAGTATTTTGTGCAAAACAGACTAGAAAAAACGAAAATCTGGAAAAAGTTCAACAATGCGGCCGCTAAAAATTTGCAATTGTTTAAACAAATTTTCAAGGTTTAGGCATTTCCGAATGTGCTACAGAGCTTAAATTTTTTTAATAAATAGAATTCTTAAGAAAACGAAATAGAGATTTAAAAAATTTTGACATTTTAATTTGTTTGGCAGTTAATAATTCTTAAAGTTTAAAAAAATAGATAACTGTTTAGGTACTACGGGATGAGCTAGGAAGCTGAAATTTTCAGATTATTTACAGAGTAGTAAATTTGCATAAAAAACATTTCAATTTTACCATATATGAATTGCGGGGGCTGTTAAAAATTATTTAAATTTAAACAATTAGAAAAATATTATTTTACTTCTAGAAGTGCTACAACTTTCAAATTAGGGGAAAATGTGTAGCATTAATACCCAATAATGAAGATAGTGTAAAATATTTAAAATGCAAAATTAGGGGATTGTTTTAAACTATTATTTTTACATGTGGATAAATCGAAAATCGCTGCGGAGGTGGAATCTTTAGAATTAAAAGACTATTGGTAATGATGAAATGTCTGACTGAAAAATGAATGTTTTTTCAAGGTGAGGGGAAATGCTTGCAGTATGCAAGCACCAACTACTAGTCATTATATATAGACGTTCCTTACAGAGGAGGAGGATATAACATACAAGTAGTTGTTGCTTGCATACTGCAAGCATTTCATCTCACCTTGAAAAAACATTCATTTTTCAGACAGACATTTTATCATTACAAATATTCTTTTAATTCTAAAAATTTCAACGTCGCAGCGATTTTTGTTTTCCCCACATGTAAAAATAATAGATTAAAAAAATCCCCAAATGTTGCAATTTTAAAATATTTATACTTTCTAAATTATGGGGTACTAATGCTACATATTTTAACCAAATTTTAAAGTTGTAGCATTTCTAGAAGTATAATAACATTTTTCTAATTGTTCATATTTAAATAATTTTTAACGGCCGCCACATTTCATATATGGTAAAATTGAAATGTTTATTTGTGCAAATTCACTACTCTGTAAATAATTTGAAAATTTCAGCTTCCTACCTCATCCCGTAGTACCTATACAGTTATCCAATGGTTTAAAATTTAAGAATTTTTAACTGCCAAACAAATTAAAATATCAAAATTTGTATAATCCCTATATGGTTATTTTAAGAATTCTACTTAAAAAAATTTCAACTCCGTAGCACATGCGAAAATACATAAACCATGAAAATTTGTTTAAACAATTTCGAATTTTTAGCGTCCGCATTGTTGCACTTTTTCAAGATTTTCGTTTTTTCTAGCAGGTTTTGTCCAAAATCCTACCTAAGAAAAAAATTTCGAATCTCCAGCTCATCTGAAAGTGCGTAAACATTAGTATCCTCCTATATGTTATCATTATATATCGACGACTCTTGCAGAGAAGGATATAACATACTAGTAGAAGGTGCTTGCATACTGCAAGCATTTCATCTCACCTTGAAAAAACATTAATTTTTCAGACAGATATTTCATCATTGCAAATATTCTATTAATTCTAAAGATTTCACCTCCGCAGCGATTTTCGTTTTTCCCACATGTAAAAATAATAGTTTAAAACAATCCCCAAATGTTGCAATTTTAAACATTTTACACTTTCTCCATTATGGAGTACTAATGCTACACATTTGAGCCAAATTTTAAAGTTGTAGCACTTCTAGAAGTAAAATAATATTTTTCTATATGTTTAAAATTTAATCATTTTTAACGGTTGCCGCAATATATATATGGAGAGTATGAAATGTTTATTTGTGCAAATGCACTGTTCTGTAAATAATTTGAAAATTGCAGCTTCCTAGCTCATCCCGTAGTACATAAAAAATTATTAAAATTTAATGTTCGAATGGGGTTAAAACAACCCCTAAATTTACAATTTTAAAAATTTCGACTTTTATAATTGGTTATGACAAATGTTCTATAAACCTGCAAAATTTCAGCTTCCTAAACCTATTATATTGGTCTACACACTGGGAAAACCTTTTCCCATGCTAAATTATGGGAGATATTCCGGGTTCTCTGGAGTCGAACCCAAGACACTTTAAGCAAAAGTGACAATAATTCCTAATAGATATTGCGGCCATCTAGCAACACTGAAAATTTCATCTTCTAGCTTACCGGTAAGTGCCCATAATTAATTAACAAATATGGCGCAATGCTTTTCTTATGGGAAGAAACGCAACTTTCGGAATTTCTGGAGTCGAACTCATTTCAGTTAGTTAAGAAGTCTTATTTTATCTGAAAGTTTCTTCTACATATCTACAAAAACCAAAACTTTCAGAACTATAGCTCTTGTAGTTTGGGCTGGACATTAGTATCCTCCTGTTATCATTATATATCGACGACTCTTACAGAGGAGGATATAAAATACTAGTAGTTGGTGCTTGCATACTGCAAGCATTTTATATCACCTTGAAGAAGGATATAAAATACTAGTAGTTGGTGCTTGCATACTGCAAGCATTTTATATCACCTTGAAGAAACATTCATTTTTCAGACAGACATTTCATCATTACAAATGTTCTTTTAATTCTAAAGATTTCACCTCCGCACAGATTTTCGTTTTCCCCAAATGTAAAAATAATAGTTTTAAACAATCCTCAAATGTTGCAATTTAAAATTTTTACACTTTCTCCATTATGGGGTACTAATGCTACACAATTTAGCAAAATTTTAAAGTTGTAGCACTTCTAGAAATAAAATAATATTTTTCTAATTGATTAAATTTAAATAATTTTCAACGGCCGCCGCAATACATATATGGTAAAATTGAAATGTTTATTTGTGCAAATTTACTATACTGTAAATAATTTGAAAATTTCAGCTTCCTAGCTCATCCCATAGTACCTAAACAGCTATCTATTTTTTTAAACTTTAAGAATTTTTAACTGCCAAACAAATTAAAATATCAAAATTTGTATAATCCCTATTTTGTTTTTTATGAATTCTACTTATTAAAAAAATTTCAACTCCGTGGCACATTCGGAAATATATAAACCTTGAAAATTTGTTTAAACAATTGCGAATTTTTAGCGGCCGCATTGTTGAACTTTTTCAAGATTTTCGTTTTTTCTAGTCGGTTTTGCACAAAATCCTACCTAAGAAAAAAATCTCGAATTTCGAATATAATATAATAGAAAAAACGAAAATCTTGAAAAAGTGCAACAATGCGGCCGCTAAAAATTCGCAATTGTTTAAACAAATTTTCATGGTTTATGTATTTCCGAATGTGCTACGGAGTTGAAATTTTTTTCCTAAGTAGAATGCCTAAAATAACGAAATAGGTAATATACAAATTTTGATATTTTAATTTGTTTGGCAGTTAAAAATTCTTAAAATTTAAACAAATGGATAACTGTTTAGGTACTACGAAATGAGCTAGGATGCTGTTATTTTCAAATTATTTACAGTATTGTAAATTTTCACAAATAAACATTTCAATTTTACCATATATGTATTGCGGCGGCCGTTAAAAATAATTTAAATTTAAACAATTAGAAAAATATTATTTTATTTCTAGAGGTGCTACAACTTTAAAATTTGGCTAAAATGTGTAGCATTGGAACCTTATAATGATGAAAGAGTAAAATTTTTAAAATTGCGACATTTGGAGATTGTTTTAAACTATTATTCTTACATGTGGGAAAAACGAAATCGCTGCAGAAATGAAATCTTGAAAATTAAAAGCCTATTTGTAATGTTGAAATTTCTGTCTGAAAAATGAATGTTCTTTTAATGTGAGATGAAATGCTTGCCGTCAGCAAGCACCAACTACTAGTATGTTATATCCTCCTCTGTAAGGAACGTCTATATATAATGATAACATATAGGAGGATACTAATGTCCAGCCCAAACTACAAGAGCTAAAGAGCTGAAAGTCTTAGGTTTTGTAGATATAATAAAGAAACCTTCAGATAAAATGAGACTTTTTAACTAAGTGACATAAGTTCGTCTCCAGAAATTCCGAAAGTTGCGTTTTTTCCCATAAGAAAAGCATTGCGCCATTTTTGTAAATTAATTATGGACACTTGCCGGTAAGCTAGAAAAATGAAATTTTTAGTGTTGCTAGATGGCCGAAATATCTATTAGGAATTTCTGTCACTTTTGCTTAAAATGTCTTGGGTTCGACTCCCGAGACCCCGGAATATCTCCCATAATTTAGCATGGGAAAAGGTTTTCCCAGTGTGTAGACCAATATAATAGGTTTAGGAAGCTGAAATTTTGCAGGTTTATAGAACATTTGTCATAACCAATTATAAAAGTCGAAATTTTTAAAATTGTAAATTTAGGGGTTGTTTTAACCCCATTCGAACATTAAATTTTAATAATTTTTTATGTACTACGGGATGAGCTAGGAAGCTGCAATTTTCAAATTATTTACAGAACAGTGCATTTGCACAAATAAACATTTCATACTCTCCATATATATATTGCGGCAACCGTTAAAAATGATTAAATTTTAAACATATAGAAAAATATTATTTTACTTCTAGAAGTGCTACAACTTTAAAATTTGGCTCAAATGTGTAGCATTAGTACTCCATAATGGAGAAAGTGTAAAATGTTTAAAATTGCAACATTTGGGGATTGTTTTAAACTATTATTTTTACATGTGGGAAAAACGAAAATCGCTGCGGAGGTGAAATCTTTAGAATTAATAGAATATTTGCAATGATGAAATATCTGTCTGAAAAATTAATGTTTTTTCAAGGTGAGATGAAATGCTTGCAGTATGCAAGCACCTTCTACTAGTATGTTATATCCTTCTCTGCAAGAGTCGTCGATATATAATGATAACATATAGGAGGATACTAATGTTTACGCACTTTCAGATGAGCTGGAGATTCGAAATTTTTTTCTTAGGTAGGATTTTGGACAAAACCTGCTAGAAAAAACGAAAATCTTGAAAAAGTGCAACAATGCGGACGCTAAAAATTCGAAATTGTTTAAACAAATTTTCATGGTTTATGTATTTTCGCATGTGCTACGGAGTTGAAATTTTTTTTGTAAGTAGAATTATTATTATTATTATTATTTGATTTGTGTACACACTGGATTGCGTTTTCCCATGCTAACTTATGGGAGATATTCCGGGGTCTCTGGAGTGGAACCCAAGACACTGCAAGAAAAAGTGACAGTAATTCCTAATCGATATTGCAGCCCCATAGCAACACTAAAAATTTCATTTTTCTAGCTTACCGGCAAGTGCCCAAACTTAATTTACAAAAATGGCGCAATGCTTTTCTTATGGGAAAAAACGCAACTTTCGGAATTTCTGGAGTCGAACTCATGTCACTTAGATGAAAAGTCTTATTTTATCTGAAGGTTTGTCTATCAGATCTACAAAAACTAAAACTTTCAGCTCTCTAGAATATGTAGTTTGGGTTGGACATTAGTATCCTCCTATATGTTATATCCTCCTCTGTAAGAGTCGTCGATATATAATGATAATAATAATATAATATAATAGAAATAAAAGTTTTCCTTACCTATGTAGTGTGTATATATATATATGTATATATATATATATATATATATATATATATATATATATATATATATATACACACACTACATAAGTAAGGAAAAATTTTATTTCCCACACAATTTTTAAAATGTATACATATTCATTCTCTCATGCACACTCTCGTATCCGCCCACCCTGCCAGGAAGCAGTGATCGCCACCCACAAGTCGCATCCTCCCATAATCTGCCGCCGGCACTGATTAGGCCATTGGAGCGAGACCAGAGTAGTTACTCGCGGGAATGCTAGACCGTCTCTCCCATTTCACGCCCCCCTTAACTCGAGCAGAGGACGGGGATCCTCATCCGCCATCGTGCCATCCACCCACTCAAATGCACCCAACCACACATACGCACCAGAGAAATGGGCAAAGATTCCATTTTCGCGCGGAAAAATTTCTCATGCCTGTGTGTGCATGTGTGCGCGCGCGTGTATGAGAGAGATAGAGAGAGAAATGGTCAATTTCTGGTTTCTTAAAAGTGTTCATAATATCCCGGTGAATCTCGGAGAGTGGGAAGGGGAACGTATGAGAGAGGGGGATAGAGAGAGAAATTGTACGCGAGGAAGAGAGAAATGAAAAGGAGAGAGAGAGAGACAGGGTGTGCGTTACGTCCACACACTAAATGTCCATCCGCGTAAAGTTCGAGGGACCGAGGGCGTTTAAGTACCCCGAAACGCACGGAACCCACCCTTGTGCCGGTCCTCGTTAAATTCTTCCTCCCGCCGCCTCTTTCTGTCCGTCCATCCTCCTCCGCCCTCCCTACCCTTTACCCAAATAGTCCCATACATTACCTCCTTCCGTTACGAAATAGCTTTCCTTTTCCCTCAATCTCGCTTCCCCTCCTAGAATCCAGCAGTTACTGCCCTACGTGCCGCCCCTTCATCCTACATCTACACGCGCACGTTCGTGCAGACAATAAAGGAGAATAAAAAAAGAAAAAACACCCTTCCTTTACTTCCTTCCTTCATCCCCCTCCCTCGCCGGTCATAATCCTTTCTTATTTTACGCCATCCGGAATCCGGGGATATCTCTAATCTCCGAGAATTGTAATTGAAACTCCTGGGCGGAATAATCTTCAGGGATGAGGGAGGGGGAAAAAGAGCGAGTTTTCGGGAAGGGGGTGGTTGAGAAGGGGAAAGCAGTCTGAGAAGAGTAATTAGAAGGGGATAGTGGGGAGAAATTGTCAGAATCCGTCAAAGGGTGGGGAGATGGGGTCGAAATAGATGAGGGTGCCAAGGGATGGAGTGGAGAGAGAAATGACGGGGGAAGGGGAAAATTGGACGAAGGGGAAAATTGAAGGAAGGGGGAAATTGGAGGAAGGGAGCTTTTCAAAACGAGGAAGAAGAAACCCGAGATGGGGAATTTAATGGGAAAGGGTGGGAGAGTTTGCGGGACGCGAATAGGAGAAGGGGAGAGGAGGGTAATGGTATGGGGGTAATGGTATGGGGAGAATCGGTGGAGTAAATGGAGTTATTCGGGGAGAAATCGCCGCGGAGTGGGAGGAGGAAAGGAAGAAGAATGGGAGAGAACGTGTGTGACGGTAGGGAGAGGAATTGGGAGAGATAAAAAAAAAGGGATTCGGAGGGGCTGTGTGGGCAACGAGGAGGATGGGACTTTTGGAGGCGGTTAGATGAAAGCGGTCGGAAAGAGCGATATGAAGGAGGAGAAACTTCTGAGAGTAAAACAGATGCGTGTGCAAGGGAAATCGAGCCGCATTTGGATCTTTCGCGCCGCGTAATCCCATTGGCGTTGAAAATTATTACGAGAAATCTCTAAAATTAAAAAATATTCCACTTATCTGCGAAAATTACGCTGGTTTGAAAATATGCGGCAGAATTCTGCGTCCCTTTCCATCGCTTCGATCCTGAAGAGATGTCTTTGAGTAGTTAATTACGGACGATTTCAAATTGCGGAATTAAATTAGCTTCTTTAATCGGCTGTTAGATTTGAAAAGAAATAAAAGTTGTAAACTGGGGAAAATATGCAAATTGACGCTATGATGCCTTTATCGCATCCTTATTTTGCTCAGATCAAAGCGACACGCAACCGCACGTTATGAAGGGTCCATTAATAACAGCTATTTCATGAGTGACGGTCCGTATCCGCCACTATTACCTATTATCCGTTTTATGAATCTTATTCCAATTAGACTGATTACAGTACACACGCAACCATGAGTAGATCAATCGAATAAAATTATGATCGAATGCTTTTCATTTTACCAGGGGAGGATGTATGATGTCACCATTCAGCTTTTCCGGTAAGTTTAAGCCATTAAGCCGTGGTTAATAAAGATCGATTCACTGGGACCAGTAACATAGCATATAATTAAATTCCAAGCTGCAGACTAACATTAACCATAAATTATGAGATCAAATCTTAAGAACCATTTTTCAATCGATTACTCCAAATCAACTTTACTAAAAGCCAAAATATTCTTCTCTGTTTCTGTTATGTGGCAACGAAAATAGTATGCATAAATAAATTCAAACATTCAAATACCCTTCATAGAATCAGCCGACATTCAGAGTAAATCTCGACTGAAAGAATAATAATATATTATTTAATTTGACATTAATGTTCTTGATACCGGCCTTGGTAGAGTAATGCCTGATCTGTATGCCTCCAGATCTTTGGGTAACGGGTTCGAATACTATTTAATGTTCACACAAAACTCTTATTTTCGAATCGCACGTTTTGAAGGTCCAAACATTCTTTTCCCCATTTTCATACCTTTTACAATTATCTAAAGCTTAATAGAAACTAAAATTCAAAGTTTATGTTCTTATGAACGGATCTTTCCCTACCTTCTTCATTCTTCCACGTTGATAGAAGTTGCTTTAGACGCACATGCCAATTAATGAGACCACATCACATTGATGTTTGCAGGACGAGAAAATGGAAATAATTGAAGGTTCTTGTAGTAAGGATGAGCATCTTCGTCGTGCCGCGTCTGGAATGAAAAAAGAATTTTAAATATAGAAAAAATCATGGTGGTGTTTCAACACGATATGAGAATCAATTCCAAAAATAGCTTAAGAAAAAGAAAAATTAAAAGAAATAACGTATGGTTTCTGTGAACATGGTACAAGTAATATCCGAACTGTGACAAATGTCGACATAATGCTGATGAAAATATATAAAATTCAATACAATCCGTATACGTTAAAAATTAGTCTCTGGCTGCGAATTAACGCTAATAAGAGACACTTTAGGTCTAGGATGAGTAATTTTAGTAAGTTTCCTCAGCAATTTAGGCAGTTTTCTTTGTAAATTTCTCGCATAGTTTTAGCAAAAAAGTATTAGTCAGATCCATAAGGTTTCTGTTCTATAACGATAAATATAATGTTAAAAATTTGACTACCTGTTTACACACACAAATAAGTAAAAATAATGGAATAAAAATTGTCAGCTCTGTCATGTAAAAATAGAGCAAGAAGAATCGCAAGGACTGTTTAAAGATTTACGCATATAAAATAATATTTCAACGTTGAAGTAGAAGTAATGAGACAAAGCTGCAAGATAAGAAAGGGAAATTTTTAAATGAAAAGCGGAATTAATACGCTAAAATATATAGACAAGTATAAAACAGAGCTTTGTGGAACAAATGAAAATTGAAAGAAAAAAGAAAAATTTACAAGGAAGAAAGAGAGTATGAGAAAACCTCTAAAAGTGGATGAACAATGAAAAGGTTAAAGTTTTTGCGCCATCAGGGATGTAATTAAAAGACACGAACAAAATTGAAAGTATCGTACAGAAATAATAAACGGCTAATTAAATTATATGTATAAGAGCAAAGCAAGGCAAAGAGATGGCAAAAATCAATTCGAACATGAAGACGCAACGTAAGAGACAAAGTTCCAAAGCAGAATTAAGGAAAGAGAATATCTGCTTAGAAAGAACGTAGAAAATGTATACCAACTCGCTGTTGCCGTGCGACAGATTTAAGCGAGATACGCCTGGGTATTCATGAGAATCCAGAGCAGTATGTCTCTAAGGAGCGGCCCACTCTGCCTCTTCGGCGGCATTGTTGCTCCGAGATCTATTCGAGTGGATGAGAGGACTGGAATAGGGAGGTTATTCTTCCTGAGTTCAAATAGTGTGGCGGATTCCATACAAGTAACGCCGGTGAGAAGTACAGAGAAAAGAAATGGAGGATGCATAAGGCGTCCGGAGTACGACAGGAAGTTTAAGTAAAGTCAGCTTTGGATTAAGTAGAGCAGTGTATCTCATAAACGGTTGTTTTTCTCTCCTTTCTTCACGTTAGATAAAGTTCAAGAAAGAGGAAAGAGGGAGAGAGGGATGAGTGAAGGAGGAGAGATGGAGATGAGAGGGAGGAGAGAAAGAGAAGAGAGAAGAGAAATAAGAGAGAGAAGAGAAACGAGAGAGGGAGAAGAGAAACGAGAAAGGAAGAAGAGAGGGGAGTGAGGAAAGAGATCAGGATGAGACAGGGAGGAGAAATGGAGGAGGGAAGGAGAGCGACGGAGAAGAGAAGGCGGAAAATGAAAGAAAAAAAACAGAGAGAGGAGAGAAAGTCAGAGAACGGAGAGAAGGCAGGAGAGAAAGAGAGGATGAGGAAAAGGGCGTTTATCTGTCTCTCGTAACGCGGAGAGAATTGCGACTGATCTCTGCTCATTGTCTCGAAAATTTTATTCGATGTGCTGAGGGGAGAGAATTTTAAAATGGCGGAGTTGAAATTTCATGTGAGTGTATGTGTATGTGCGCTTTCAGATGGGGGAAGCATTCCGCCAAACCGTGAGGGAAATTACGTTAGATGGTTCTCGGTTTTATACGAGGTATTTACAATTCGACATAGTATAAAAGCTTGGATATGAGAATAAAAAAGTAAATGTGAAGAGTCAGAATGAGGTCTATAGCGGGTGACTATGGCCTTTCACAAAACATATTACTCATTTAATGAGGCTGTCTTAGTATGTTCTATTTTTATCAGCTATGAATGTGATCTAAATGAATATTATCGCTAAAAGTTCTACTTTAAGGGCATTTGAAGTCTCCAACAGAAAGTTCCGAATAGCTGTTAAGTTAAAAAATAAAAATATTTTCAAATAAAAAAGATTCTAAAGGAAAGAACTTCGGAAAAAACGAAAAAGGAAGATTGTATTGTGCCCTTTAACACACTATTTTTAACATGCAATAGTTGTGCGATAAACACGTAAATATTTTGTTCGATCGTCCATAGGTAATTATTACAACGCGAAATGGCATTTTCCCAAACAAATCTAATTAAAGAAAATTTTCAAATTTTATTCAAATATAAGTAATTGACTAATGGATAATTGGGCAGATATATGGAAACGGACGGTCACAAAAGTGAAATAAAATTTGGACCATATGGACTAGATATATACACTACAGAATGATCGGTCGATAAACTTTTTTAAAGGACTCGACCCTAAATCCCGGAGAAATTTCAAGGCAAAAAACATTTTATCCGATCTCGTTGGAGCAACCCCAAAAAAATATTGAAAACAAAAAAAATTTCAATTAGTCTTTAAATATGATACGGGAATCCAAAAACGGAGAAGAGGAAAAAAAACTGGAGCAACACGAGCCGGTGACTGAATATAAAAAATCCGCTGAAACGCAATGCTATAATACGAAACCTTAATTAAAGGTTCCTGTTAAGGACGGTAAAAGGACGTGGAAAAATGAACAACGAAAAAAAAATCAGACCGCGCAACGAGAGAGAGAGATAGGAAGAGGAAAGAGCTTTGTGGTCTCGTGTGTTGCAAAAAGGCACTCCGCCATTGTACTGGGAAAGAGCTCCTGTGCCATTCTCATTGTCTGTGATCCAGAGAATCCTGCAATGAACTCCCCTCCGGGTCTCCGAAAAGCCCCGGCCGACACCGCCACTCCCCCTATCTTCTCCTTTTGCACCTCCCCCTGTCTCTCCCTTCGACGCAGCATTCCTGAGAATTATTCAAACGCGAGAGAGAGACAGAAAAGGAAAAGAGCGAGATATATAGAGAGAGAGAGAGAGAGAGAGACGGCCCAGGGCGCAGAGTGCATATTCCGCGGGAACGATCCACTCCCTATTGCATGCACCTGAATATGTGACAGAATATCTAAGCCTTACACAATGGATATACCCTTTCCGACAGGAAGCCTTCATTAACCTTGCTTAGGAGGAGGCGTAGGACGTTAATGTTTCGGTATGGAGCTTCTCTTTCAAGCTCTCTCTCTCTCACTTCTGCAGCCAGCGACGCACTGGCGGTGATTCCAAGCGGTACATAGCAGCCAATATCTCGAAGGTTGTTAAGCGCGAACTTACAGCCAGAACGGTGTCCGCGAAATGGGTCTGAGGCAAAGGGAAGAGGAAGGATGGTGGGATTTTGGCGGAGGAGCGGAGACGAAGCTTCGCTAGCGGTAACGATAAGAGCGTGAAAAAGGAACAGGAAGGTGAGAGGGAGGAGATCGGATGCATCCGCCAGACTCTTGCAACTGCCGTCGTCGCCTCAACCGTTGCGGTCGGGCCACTCTAAACACCCTCCCTCGAAAGTATAGCGAGGAGTGGAGTTAGGTGATGAAAGAGTAAGCAAAAAAATCCTTTTGTCGCGCTCACCCGCCACCCTGGAAACTTCCCAACCGCGAGTCCCCGTGAAGGGGAAGAAAAGTATCCGAGAGAAGGGGAGAATCTCCCGTTCTCTTAGCCAAGGTGCAAGAGCCGCCCATCAAATTAAACGAGTTTAAATAAATCCCTTTCCAGGAGTTCGATGTGGCGGCTTTTCAAGCATCTCTTCCTTATTTTACCGAGCTAGAGGAGCCCGCGACGGAGTCTTCGTCGATCTCGCCCTTTAATTCCGCCAATCTGCCTAAGACCGCCCCTTACTAATCCGTTGGACAGTTCCCACCCACCTGGAAAATCCCTATCCGGGAAAAAATCGAGCCGTAAATTTTGTTTCGTAATTAAGTCGAAATTTTATTTACATCAATTTAAAAATCCTCTACCCTTTCGTTTTTCTTCCACTCTACCATTTACGTTCGTTATTTGGAATTATTAAAGAGTAATTAGGCGTTTGATTATTGTGCTAATTGAAAAGCTGTTGTATCGACCCCGCCCCGGATAAAGTTTATAAGAAGGGACTTGTTTGTGACAGGGTAAAACTTTTGGACTCTTAATTACCAAATATACCGAAAAAGTTTACATGTAAAGCCTTTGGAGTGGCTTGCGAAATATTTTCCCGTGGCAAAAACAACCTCTAGGGTGATAGATGTTTTTTTTAAAACGAGTTGAAATGCTTCGTGCATTAAATAATTCATTCGTTATATATGCTATGGAAATAATGGTTCAAAAAATTAATAAAAGCAAAATTTTGGATGATGATTAATTTTTGAGTTAGCATTTTTAACATATACAAAATTGCGAAACAGGGATTATTTAACTGACTTTTGAACTGATCTTCAATTAACAATGACATCTCTATAAAATTTCCGAGATGAAATAATTTTACGTGATAATGTACACGATAAAAATGTTTGTAAAATGAAATAAATAATGTGATAACTCTCACAAGAGGCAATTACTGAGTTAGAAAATAATTGGAATCCGTAAAAAAATATTACGCCAAGAATTAATGATTCCGCGATATATCAAGTCATCCCACATAATAGAGGACCTCTCACAATAAAACCCCGAATATCTCCATCATTAACCCTAACGGATCCACTCTCCTGGAAATCCATTGTCGAATTCCAATCGCGAATTCCTATCGCCAAGTGGAAACTCTCATCGGTTTTGGACGATTAGTTTTTAGCAGGAAGCTGCTGAAAGGTTACATTTTTATAACTTCCCCTCCGAAACCGTAAGGGAGAAAACGAAAAATAGAGCGTGCGTGTGTGAGAAAGAGAGAGAGGCGGAGATTTTTCACCATTTGCATTATTTCCCAAAAATGAAGACCAACGGTGCCCGTACATTCCAAAACATCACCATGGAGGTTTCTGTAGCTGCCCGGAGGCAGAGGGAGGTGTGACGGGTTCGTCATTCTACGCGAATCCTTTTCTATCACAAGTTTCACATTCCGCGCCCACAGTTTCCTCGGAGGCCAACTCCATCCAGAATCTCGCCATTTATTCCTTCGCCGCCGCTTACTCGCACGTTTTCACACGTCGTCCCCGTGACAACGCCCGCTTTGATCGCGACCTTTTGCCCTCCTCTCCCGCGGTTCGCCCTTGGCTCGACAGTTCTGGGAAAAACCGTCCGATTCTTTTCTTCGCTGATGTGGGCGTGCCTCAGTTCTCGCATCGAACCTTTTTCTTTATATTCTCTCGAGATCCTACCGAATTCCTCATCCTCTTCATAAAAAAGAGAAGTTGGATAGCGTGGGCATAGATTAATTATACTGGACAATAGTTCGCCGACGTATAACTATATATCGAGATAATAAATGTCCTTTTCGTAGAAAGGAGATTGAAGCAAACGGGATAGTTGCCAAGAACGGGTATTCACTCATGCGTGAATGAAACCATATGTGGGCGAATAATAATTACATTCGGGGGTGATAGGGAAATTTAAGTCGGGAAATCACATTAAAGATTCCAAAAGGACTATAAAGCTCAGAAGAATTTGGCAACGAAGGAATGATACTGCAACTTGAATAATTGTCAGAGATTCTTTCAAATAAGACAAAATTTCAAAATTATGAAAGTTGGAAAAGCATATTCAAGGGAAAAAATTACCATGGAGTAAGCCAAAGGATTTTATACATTCTGTGTATTTTTATTATATTTCTCAAAATTTGGGATTGTACCTGTTTCATTATGTTCTGAAAATATATTATCTTCAATGATTGTTTTTTGAATCTTGATACAGGTCAAGTTCCTTTATTGACGTAGGCAATCGAAGGAAATTTTAGTAATTATTGTCTCAAGATATATAAAACGTCATTTGAAAAACTGCAAGGAGTATCATACATAGTTTCAGGTGCGTGATTAAGAAAAAAATAAAAATTAATAAAAAATCTCTCCTGGAAAACATGAAGTATATATGTAACTGATTCGATTCATATAAGATTCAATTTTATTTTATTTCTACGACACATTATTTGAATTACGAATGAATTGAAGTTAGAAATTTCTAGAGGAAAGTTCTTAATAAAAATTTATCATACGACCGTCATTACGCTCTACCTAATGCGTATAAATTAGACAACAATAAATGCGAAATAAGAGAATGCAAAATTTTTCTATTTAAGATATTTATTCACTGATTAATAAGGAATAAAATGATGTGTGTCGATGATATAAAATGTTTCGCATTTACATCAGACTCAATATAAAGTGGTCCTTTCCACTAAACTTCCACTACATATCACCTCCACATAACAAATTCCTCAGTAAAATGTACGAGTTGACAGAAAAAACAGGTAAATGAAATTTAAAAAATGTGTAATGTCTTTTCTATCTTTCGGAGTATTCCACAGTATAGTTATTGTTAGTTTTGCCAGTTTTTATCATCTTTCAGAACTTAATCATTGATGATTTAACGGAAAATTGAAATCCTTCTAACAAAAGTACGATAGAATTTCATTTTCCTTTCTTAGTGATGACCATCAACATCTCAAGAATCTTGCCGCAACCAAAAGATGTCCCTTTCCCATTCTGTTTCCCTAGCGAATAACCGACCCCCCGATCTACCTCTGAATTTCCTTGGCCTTCCTTTGCTCTCCCTTTCTTCTCCCTTCTCCCTCCCCATGCCCTTCTATCTCCTTCCCTCTACCACGTCTCTCTCCCTCACTCCTACCGATCCTTTATCTGCGTCTCAATGGCCTTTGTCAAAGGGGCAACTTTTCGGTCCCTCACTTTGGCATGCATGATGTATTATGAAGTTGAGCTCTTTTTGGAAAGAAGAGAAAGAGAGAAAGAAAGAGGAAGGGAGAGTGAGAGAGAGTGAAAAATCTGAGTTTTGAGCTCATCTCCGACGGCGTCGTTTTACGAGAAATTTTCTTCTCCAGCATTACCTCTTTATATAAATATATAAGGCCCTTCGGTGAAACTATTGTGCATAAGAATTTTCCTCTCTCGTCCTCCCTTCATTTTAAATAATTCATGCGCTGCTCCGCTTCTTTCGCCAATTATATTTTCCTCGTTCAAGCGACCGGAGTGCCTCGCTCGCTTTCTCCATCCCTCTCTCTCACACGGGTTGTTAAACCTGTAAGAAGAAGAAGATGCCTTCCTTCTCTACATTTTCCCCTCCTCTTTCCTCGGGTTAATACAAATGCATGCAATTACAGGGCCTGGGTGAGGTGAATTGAGCGTTTAAATTTATTCTAGTCCGCGAAGACAACCCGATGTGTGCCTGAAGAATGGTGGAGGTGAATTCTAGACGATACAGAGATTTCTAGAACTTGAACGATTTTAACCGCCCTTCAATAAATAATTCTAAGCTAAGTATATAGAGATGCGTTGAGACATAACGAACGAGCATTTTTTTCCGCGAGACCATTTTGTCTCAGTGTAATCGTTGCGCATTGGTCCTAATTTCCTTCCTTTTTTAAGAGGTATCCTTATACCTCAATTTAGTCCGGCGAAGAGGCTCCAGTTGGTTTTAATGGTGAAGTTAATGAAACCGCCTTTTCCTTTAATAGTACACGGTACGCATTAAATTCCGCATGCTCTTAAAAGTCCACATAAGATTGTTGCATCTGTTACTGCGCCGTTATCTTTTGTTTTTATTGTCCGTCTCGTATCTTCCTCCTTCTCAACCTCCCGTGTCCCTCATCTTCGTCGTTCCTTCCTGTCCCTTTCTCTGTGCCACATCCCTTTTATTCCATCTTCTTTAACCGCGCAATCCCTCTTTCCTTTTTCCCAACCTCAGCGCCCTTATCATTCACGCAGTCCTTGTAAGTTTTCTTTTGTAATGAAACACGCAAAACTAATTAATTTCCCTTTTGTGTTATCTTTCTCTTAAGGAAACACCACGTATTCATCTTAAAATGGCGACGCACGCAGCGTGTAAGATAAGAATTTCTTTCAAACACTTCCGTTTTAAAAGTTTGGCCTTTTTCTCAACGAATGAATCGTAAATCTCGCTCCAACGTTTATTTTTTTGTTTAATATTAGCTGGAATAATAATGAAGGTACTAAGTTGAGCATAGCCTACTTTCTGCTGCTGGCGATGGCTTCATAAACAGATGTTATTATGGAGGGATGAACAACAAACAGCTCACAGAATATTTCGTAAATTTATGACCAACCTTAAGAAGACAACTATGCTATCTATCTGCCATTCTCTACGAAGAAACACAACGACGAAGCCCTAAATTGTAGAGATCCTGCTTAATATTTCTCGATCTGAATTTTTTCACATTCATTCAATTCTCCTTACATTTGAATGCCTGACTCAGTAGAAGCAAAAAATAACAACTCCCCTAAAGAAGAGTCATTTTCTTGAAGAAAACGTATAAAAGATGCAATTCGATAACTATTTCTACATTTACCCTTTTCCAGCCTCTACCTCACCCTCTCTCTTTCCTCTCACTATTCCTCATTTCCTTCTTTCCTGCCCGTCAAAACTAATCTTCCCACTCTTCCTCCCGACCTACTCTTCAGCTCCTATCATTCATCAAAAGCTCCTTTGCTCACCAAGAGAGTGAAGAAAGAGGACCAAGAGAGAGAGAGAGAACAGCCTCATAACTCTCCTTGCATTTTAACAGATTTAGCCCTCATACTGTTTACCACACGGTCCCCACTTCCCTCTCAAACACCTCACCCTCTCTCCTTATTCCGATACCTCCCACCCTCTATTACTTCCCTCCACAATCGCGACCCTTTTCTGGAACAGCTTTGGAGTCGACCGAGGTCCCCGCCCTTACTTTCTTAGTTATTCCATAACGCCCTCACACCTTTCCCTTTCTTCCTCTCGAGAAAAACCTCCCCCGCTTTTTGCCTATACAGCCGGCAGAACTACGCTCCTCTTTGTTCCTAGATTTTGACAATAGCCCCCTTAACCATTCTCTTCGTTGGTTTTTGCCCGAGACGTCAAAGAACGCCATCAACTTGCAAAAACCTACGCGCGCCAAACTTGGTTTCTATGCGGGAAATTAGTATTCCAAGGTTCAAGGGAGTTGTTTGAGTTATTTTACAAGGGGACAACTCTAAGTTATACAGCATGTTTTCCAAAATGAAACTCCTCGGTCTTATCGTTAAAGGTGTTGTTTTCACACCTAGGTCACATTTAAGATAAACGAAACGTTAAATATTTCCTTCGTATAACTTGCATAAAATGTGAATAAATAACAACATTCTTGTTTTAACCTTTTGCTGTCCAAATTATTTGAATTTTGAAAACAGCCTTGAAATTCAATTTGTGACTTTTAAAAATAATATATTATTTCTTGGTTTTAAAAAAATTATCATATTTAATCCTTAACAAACTGATGGAGAGGACACTAAGCTAAAGCATAAATAATTATTTAAAAAGGTTTTTTAAATGAATATTAATCATGTAGTATACAAATATTATGTAAACAATGTACAAATCTTATATAAGCTTAAGAGTTTAAACATCTTTATAAATGTTTATTCTGGAAATTATTTTCAGCCATAAAATGAGCTCAATAATTCTCTAGTGAATTGGCCTTAATGTGTGATTTAAATGCTATATATTTATAGGCATATAAACTGACATATTTCAAGCATTCAATAATTATAGAAAATAATACTTCATCACACTACTTGATTGCTTATGAAACTTAATAAAAATCTCAAAACCCTCATCCTATCCTCATCCCCGTCCTTCCTCTTTCACCCCCTACCTACTATTGAGCGTATTCCATTGTCATCTTCCACAGTCGTCCACTGCCTCTCTCACCCATCATTCCAGAGCAAATCTCATCCTCTCATTCCCTATATACCGCCCTCTCTCACCTACTATAGGACTAAAATACCCACTGCATTTGTCTCCTTTGAACTGCCTCTCTGTCTCTCTCTCTCTCTCTCCCTCCCACTCTGCGAATCTGCTAACTCACATTCCTCCGCCGTCGTTATTTCTTTCCTCTCTATCCCTCTCGATTTATCTAACTTGCTCTAATATTCTCCCTCCATTTCAATCCCCCTCCATTCTTCCCTTTCAGCAAGATATTTTCTCCCCGTATTTTCTCCGCACCCTTTAGTCTCTATTTTTTATTTCAAAGTCTACTTTCCTTCCTCTCTATTTTTATCTTCATTTTCATGGATTTTTACACTATTTTTTTCCTCCTGTTCTCTATTCTATTCGTCTACTTTGTTCCTATTTATACTCCTATACCATTATTTTCCCCCTCCCAACTTTCTCTTTCGACTATTCTTCTCCTCCTCTCAAATCTGTGCCCCCTCCATTCAGCGTTCCTTCTTTCTTTCTCTCTCTTCCCGCAGACCTCTCTATCTCTACACATCTCCTCAAATCTCTCCCTTCCTCTCTCTATCTCCTCTTTCCTAATATTTCCTCCATCCGGTCCCAGCGACTCTTTGAAGCTCTATAAACAGCGGCAAAAGCATGAGCAACGACAGAGCGAAGGGGGCAGAGAGAGAGGAAAATCCAGAGAACTCTCTAACACCCTCTCTCTCTCCACCGTTCCCTCCCCTGCCAACCAAACTCCGTCTCTCTCCCTATCTTTCACCACCCCATGACCCCTCCTTTACCCTTCTTCGCGGAGAGGGGCGGGAGAGAGGACCTTTTGTAATCCAAGCCGGCTTTTGTTGAAGCGGAGAGAAAGATGTACGGGGAGAGGGGACGTAACTATGGAGAAGTTGGTTGCAAGGCGGAAAGGGAAGGGGGAGGATGTTGAAGAGGGGAAGAATGAAGGAGGAATTATTAAGAGGGGAGAGGAAAAACGGAAGGAGAGGGAGAAAGTGAGCGAGATGGAGGGATAGGAGAAGTTAATAGAGCGAGGAGAGTAATAGATGCTCCCTAAGAAGAGTTAAGGGGTGGAGATGGAAAGTGGGCGGAGAGGAGGATGATGAGATAGGGAGAGAGAGGTCCCGTCAGTCCGAATTTCCTAGGGAGGGATAGGGAGAAAGGGAGAGAGGATGGAGATAAGGAGGAAGAGGTGGAAAGAGAGGAAGGCGTTGACGGAAGGAGTGAAGGGACAAACCCTGTCAAGAGAGTATTCGTCGAGCTAATGCCTTTCTTAGAAACCAAGGTTACTTACA
Organism: Tanypteryx hageni; assembly: GCA_028673005.1. Taxonomy (NCBI): domain Eukaryota; kingdom Metazoa; phylum Arthropoda; class Insecta; order Odonata; family Petaluridae; genus Tanypteryx; species Tanypteryx hageni. Next base: position 195,790,140 of record CM054112.1, read on the forward strand.
TTAAGCAATCAACTATAGGTAGTGCGTTCTCTGAACATACTGCCATTCCGACGAATTATTTTATTTTATGTTTCGCTAACGGAGCCACTCACTCTTCATAAATAAGGTATTATCCGAGGCCGTGAAGATTTTATAAAGAGCATCAGTAATTTTATTTCGTCTAGCAGGATATTCTTGGAGTTTCGTCCATATTTATGAGATTTCAATTTGATCGAGATGAATAAATTTACTGCCATTGGAGTTAAATATAATCAAAATGAAATGTAAAAAGTAATAGCACTTCCTTTTTGTTTGAGAGACTGGATGCTTAATGAATTCAATTAAAGGCTGGTGTGCTTATGATTTCTTATAATCATAATAATCATAGCAATGTTAACATTAAAACCTTTTGCTAAATAGAATAAAATGAGAATATTTACAATTTAGCAAGTATAAAATGAAGAATAAATGAGGTACTATAAAAGCTGGCGTAAACTTTACGCTTTAATATGTCGCTCAAATGGAGGCTATATTAATCACATAAATATAGTTGCGGAAACCAATACCCGTTGTTTCCTTATGAGTGAACAGAATTCCTAACTTTTAGAGAATATCTTTATGGTAAAAATAATACCTGCAACTCATTTGTAAAATAGATTGAGTAAATTACGCATTTAATAACATTAAAATGTTTCTAAGAAATCTCATGAGGATTTCTCTGTTCGACAAGAGAGCGATTAAATTTCGGGATACGATGATTTTATAACCGAAATTTCCGTAAGTTTAAATCTGAATTTTGAGTATTATTCGTGTATTAGAACTATAAAATAGCGTAGATGATGATGAAGATACCTCAGAGATCGATCGATCAATAAAAACCGGGGACTAAATTCATTCGAATCATTCCAGCAAAATTTCCGACGCTTCCGGCATTTCGTTTTTTTTACAATCGGAATTTCCCTCGAGTATTCGTCGAAAGGCAATCGAGGTTGAAGTCCATAGAAATGGGTGATACGCGCGCATTTAAAGCCTTCAGACCGGATTTTGCGCGTGCGAGAGAGAGGATAGAATTCTGGGTTGTAAGGGTAGCGGGTGATAAATTCATCATCCATTCCACCGTTCGATTCAAAAACCCAAAGCCATAAAAATCCCGATGACAGATTGGCAGGAAAAAACTGCTGCAAGATTTCCTGGAAATATTACGTGGGAATCCCCCTTCCCTTCTTTCCTATTTCTCTCACTCTTTCTCCTCTCAACATTCTGACTCAGACAGTTGATATTGCCAACACCCGCTTTGTTTGCGATGGCAACAGTTTGACGTGACGCAGGAAACAACAACCGACAGGCAGAACGGAGGGGAAAAGAAGACAGAAACAGAAGAAATGAGAAACGAAAGTAGAAGAATTAGACGTACCGACATAATATTTTGAGGGAATGAATATAAAGACGTAAAAGAAAGGACGGGAGAAATAGGAAACTTTTTGCTTTTTTTCGAGATGTGGAAGGAGTTAATTTTTAGAAGGAAAAAGAAACAAGTGACATAAACGTCATAGTTTTGAGTGTTTATTCTATACTCATGACCCAGGTTTTGGTGCTTACTACAAATGATGCTAACAAGAACAAAGGACAAAAAAGAGCGTGAGTAAATAATTAAAAATGAGGCACGTACTTTTTATTTTTTCTTAGTACTTCTTAGTTATGAATTACCATAAAATTATGGCAATCATCATCAATTGGATAATTGTTAATAATCCATTTCACATTTCCAATGAATAAATATTTACAATCGTGTATCAAAGTATTTTGTTATTTATGATGCATATATATGAAGAGAGAATTCAAGTGAATGTGTGGTAATTTTGAAAGAAGAGATGATTACAAAAGACTTTTAGAAGCAGGGGAAATTTTTTTCAAGTTTTCCTAAAGTGGGAAGGAGAAAGCAAGCGAAAGAAGATTCTAGAGAGCTTGAAGGTAAGAGACAGATAAGTAAAAGATGGAGGGAATGGGCTATGGACATGTTTGGAAGCGTTGAACCGCACAGAAACCGAAAGAAGGAAGACATGGCAACGACGATGTATTTTATAAAAAACCTAAAAGATATACATGGCGATAAAGCCAAAATATTAGAACATGAAGTTGATGAAAAAAGTTTTTTTTTCTTTCACAAGGAAATACCGGGAGATCATACCTTATAAGAGAAAGCATTCGAAAATTAAAGTCATAAAAAACCTACAAAATTATGCAGAGTTAAAGTTACACAACTATATATTATCAACTGATACGGGAAAGCGAAAATAATAAAAGAAAGACTACATTACTGGTTAGGTGTGATTTTTGATGCATGGATGTATTAGAACATTCTTCATTCTAATATATATTCTAATATATACAGTAGAACCTCATAAATCCGGCATCCTCGGGACGTAGCCCCCGCCGGATTTTCGAAAAGTCGGATTTCTGAAAGTGATGCACATAGCCTAAGTATCCAGGGGCAAATAGTAATGTATGTACAGCATAGTATCTTAACCAAATTACGAATAATATCGACAAAGGCTAAACAATGTGAGGTACAATTTCGTCTTAAATAATTAAATAGCTATCTTACATTGTTTTAATTTATTCCTTTTAGGCATTAACAGTACAATTCAAATCCACAGAATATTTCCATTGTTTCACTTTTAAAAAATATTCTTCAACAGTGGTCGAAATCGAAATGTAAACAAATAAATTTACGTAATATCTTCAAAGGCTCAATTTTCACGTAATATTATTACCTCAAGCTCAAATGCTGCGGCAATGATAATTCACAATTCTCATTATCGAAAATTTGCGTTTTTTCGTATTAAAAACGGATTTTCCGGCGAATCAACGACCAATATTATGCAACGGTCTATTGAAGGTTTGTCTGTTACTGCATTATGATCATAGTAACTTTTATTTCCTTCATCTTTCTCACGTTCGGGTTCCAACATCATTTCAGCTATTTCGCCGTCAGTTAGCTGACGTACGGCAGGCGCTTCATTGTCGATTTCTATCCAATTTTCAACGTCATCTTCTTCCAGATTCTTTGTAACAGCGTCATTTGTCAGTGTCTTAGCGAACCCCATAATTTCAGAAACCAGTCTCTATCTATCACTAGAATTAAAAGCTAGAACATTTGGTGGCAACTCATCACCATCTTCAAACATCCTTGCAGGCCACAAATTATGCCAGGAATTTTTCAGTGTTGCGACCGTTGCATCATTCCACGCATTAACTAGATTTCAAATCGCGTCCTTTTTAATCCGTCAACACCTTTGTCTCCACAACAAGCTATTTCTGTACACTTTTTTCTATAATAGCATTTTAGAGACCTTAAAATTCCCTGGTCCATAGGTTGAATTATAGAAGTACAATTTGAAGGTAAATAAACCGCACGCACATTACCCGATACCAAAAGCAGGACAATTATCTAATATAAGAATTATTTTACAATCACCACTTAGTCTTTTAGACTTGCTATGCGTACGTGCCTCCGGCGCAAAGTGATTAAAAAACCAATCGAGCGTTATTTGCAAAGTTATCCATGCACGTATATTAGCGTGGTAGTGAACAGGAACAATATTTACGCCCTTTATAGCACGAGGCTGTGCACTTTTACCTATTACAGTTAACTTTAGTTCATGCGTACCTGATGTATTTGAGCACGCGCGAACCGTCAGCCTCTCCTTTGACTCCTTCACTCCGCATGCCATATCGTCATTACGAGCTGCAAATGCGCTACGAGGAAGACGTCGCCGAAATAAACCCGTTTCGTCCGCACTATAGATTTGCTCGGCAGTAAGATTTTCATCCAAAATTAACTTCGCGAACTCCTCTTTTCGGCAGCATCCGAATCGGCGCCAAGTTTTTCGCCAGACATGGCTAATTTTCGTATTCCATAACGGAACTTGAAGCGGTGAAGCCAAACTTGCGAATAATCGCAAGATTTATTAATTTTCAAGTCTTCGTGGAATTTCTTTGTTTGCTCTATCAGTATTAAGCCTGATACAGGTTCACCTTCACTTTGTGACGATTCGCTGCCAAAGAAGATTATATTAGGGAACTAAACTAAGCTTTCGGACGAAGAAGAAGCTGGCATTGACGAAACTGACGATAATGCTGAGGAAGAAAATATTTCCCAGTTATTTTTAGTTACTTCGATTTTTTGTTTAAATAAATAGTGACTCTGTTATTTAATCTAGCCAATATGAGAAATCCGGTACAAATTGATGATTTAAAGATTATTTTCGGGACGTAATGTAAAAAACTGACATTCGCAAATTTTGGTAAGCCTGGTCACCTTATTTCCCAGTCCAGCAACTAACAAACTTATAAATTTTAAAGATATACCTTTACGAGAGTGAAAACATACAGAAGACTTTTGGATACATTTTATCTGCAGTCGAATAACAGTCCTTTCTAAATGCACCTAAGACGGTAGCCAACCCGCGGCAAGCCCTTTCAAAACGTGCCGGATTTTTTATAATGCCGGATTTTCTATAATTCCGGATTTTTTAATGCCGGATTTTTGAGGTTCTACTATATTCTAAAGCCATAAAAAATCACACGAGGAATTATGATAAGCTATATAAACCTATTAAATGCGATTTAAAATTTAAAAAAGTAGAACTGTACAAAACTAATCTTATTATTGCCGGAAATTTTGAATAAAAATTTCGGCAACACCAAGATAAAGAGCAAACATAGAGAAAAATTGAAGGCTAATAGGTAAAGAAAAGAGCAATCGAAATAAAATAGGAAAAAAGAATAAATCGAATAAACAGCTAAAGGAAAAAAGAAAAATAAGAGCGAGGAAGAGAGTAATCGCACCAAAGAGTGCAATAAACAATTCCGCCCTCACCCGCAAATCTTCATTCCCAGACACTCGCTAAACATCAAGTTCTCCCCCCCCCTCCCCCATTGGTTGAAGCGAGAGTGGACCTGAAGGCCATAATCCGCGATTTCCTAACGGTATGCCCAGATGACGCAACTTTCACGAGCGCGACAATGGAGCCACTGAAGCGATTGTCGAGTCTCCCCATTCCCAAAAACTCCCCGCCACCACACAACGCCTCCCTTCCCTCCTCCCACCACCTCGCCCTCGCAAACTAAACTCTCCTCCTACCATCGCTACCCAGATGAGGCTCCGTCAACGAAAAGCTTCATCCTCTAAAAAGAGTTATTAATATATTTTCCCCTGCGGAAGGGGAGGAAGGGTAGTTTTGAGGGAAAGGTGAGTTGCTATGATACGTGTCCGCTACGGATTATTCCTATCCCCCTCCCGCTCTCTCCTCCCTATACCCCTCGCTTGTTTATTATCGGTTTGGTCCCACAATACCTCCCTCATGCCTACGTGGAAACCTTGGGAAACCAGCCAATGGCGTCAGAGAGAGAGAGGAGAACTCTGCTGCCACCAGGGGATGTATCGGCAGGATAAAGGGGCAGGGGGTCGAGAAGAGGAGAAGGGGAGAGAGAGGTTCGAGTATAGAAAGCTGGGGATGGCCTCCCAGGATGAGAAGGGAGTTCTTTTGTCGTACGGGTCCCAAGCGAGAGCAGGAGGTAGAACACAAACGTGCGAGCCCTTTGCCCCTAACCCATTCCTCTCACGTCAATCCCCCTTCCTTCCTATTCTATCCTCTTACCCCACCAATCCCGCCTACTCCCGCGCTTCTACCTATTGCCTCACGCAGGAGGAATCCTCCGGGGTTTTTTAAAACGCCGCCGGTTTCCGGATTAAGCCACCGTCCATCGGCATTACAGCGGGAATCGGGATGGGGTTCGTGAGAGGAGCGGGCGGAATAGGTCGGGGAAGGGTGGAAGGCGGTTGGGTTGGCAATGAGAGAGGGAGGAAGGAGAAGGGTAGAATGCAATAGCTGTGTTTAAATCCGTCTGCCCGCCCCAAAAGGGAGTGAAAGGGGATGGATTTGTGCCCGGAGAGTGCGTGTGCGTCTGACTGTAAGCGTGTACCCGCGAGAGAGAGAGGAAAGGGAATATGATAAAGGAGGTGTAGATGAAAGGGTTCTGAAAGGAATAATATGGGAGGAATATTAGAGTGAGCTAGAGGGAGAAAAGGAAAGGTTCGTCCAAGCGACAGAAACACAAGGTTCTAAAGGCAGGAAGAGAGATGGGAGTTAATGTGGAATGAAAAACAAAACCAGGCCTGACGATGGTGCTAAGCGCTGAAACCTACTATTATAAAAAAGTTAAAATGGATTTAGACGAAGTAATTCAGAAAAAAATGTTGTTTTTTCCCTTGTGCTTCTGAATTAAACCTGATTATTTAGCGATAGCCATACAAACCAGAGGCTTGTCTCTAATTTTAATTCAATTCAATTATTAAAATATAAAAAACAACAATGCTAAAATTCAATAATGTTTCAAATAATAAAATGATTTAAAGCATCCTGTTACCATCAATTTTAAAAGGGAAGTGCTGAAGAATTTGGAAATTTAAGTTAGAAATAATATGTACTACATATTATTTCTGCTGCTCGCTGAATTGTTGCTGAAACTTACTAAAACTGTCATAACATAGCTATTAATTTTATTGAAACCTTTGTAGGAATTTTCAAAGAAATGAGCCTAAATAGCAACTGCAATTGACTTGGCCAGCCAATTAGCAATATTTCGTTGGGATATCTGAAAGAGTTTTTGGGATTGCATAAGATTTAGGAGGTTTGTGTATTGGGTTACCTATAATAAAGGATACGAAATTAGTTCGAAAAAATTATTATTTTATTGTCCTTCGATTGGTAACAAATTTAATTTATACTGATAATATATGCTATTTTCTCTAGACAAACGCTATTATAAAGAATATAATCTGCATTAATAATAAGAAATTTAATAAAACGTAATATCAGAGCATAATCAAATGAATTGCTTATTTTAAACAATCATCGGATGAATATTCACGTATCTATATGTCATCCCATTGAATTAAACTTCGGGGTGATGCTTTCTCATTAATTCAACTGCGAGAATTAGTGATTTAATCAATAAATTTAATTCTGTAACATCAATATATTTAAAAACGTTTCTTAAAAGCGTTGATAGAACAAATATATGTAACTGATTTTAGGATCTGATTGTACAACATGCAAAACGTGTCAAATTTTAAATGGTAAGGCTGAGCGTGAACGGAACCAAAGGAGAGGATTAATATGAGAAACGAGGCAAAAGAGAATAGGATGGAGCTCTGAGTCGGATAGTGGGAGAAAATGAGAAAATACAAAGTCCTACGTGGGAACTGGGATTTAAAACAAACAAGTGACATAAATGGAAGAGTAGATGCATTTGTCAACGGACAAGAAAAGAATTATACGAGACTCTCGTTTGTTTATTTGGGCTTAAAGTCCTCTAATGTCAGCTTAGAGCCAATCATGGGGATTGACTGGAGGAAATCAGGAGTGGGAAGTTGTTTAAATGCAATGCAGATGACTCTGTCCCCGACCGGATTTGAAACCGCGAGCTTACAGCGGCAACCATTTGAAAAGCGTGACGTTGGAAGGGAAGAGAGAATAATCTAGACGGAATAGGAGAAGACAATAAAAGGGAGGATAAAAGAGAAGATAACTATTGGGGCGCAGTAATTAAACGGCAGGAAGAAAAATAGAAAAATGATTACAGTAAAACGATGGTAAAATGAGGAAATGGTAAAAGCATTATTAAACAACCATTATTTTATCAATTTATGAGTTGAGTGAAAATTTATTTTTAACGTTCTCGGACATTAAAAATGATCCCTTTAGTAAAATTTTGTGACTACATTTGAAGTTTTCTCGAAATTTATATATATATATATATATATATATATATATATATATATATATACACACACACACACTAGCTGAAGTACCCGTTCTTCGCACGGGATATTTCATCAATGTATCGCCGAAAGGGTCAGAGCTAAATAAGGGAAGCACCCAAGAGCTGTCTGTAATATGCCCCGTAAAGTTTATTAACATCCGATAGTCGCGAGTGAATATTGCTTGGTTAAGAGAGTGCCTCTTTATAAACTATGTTGCGAGTCTTTGCATCCGGGGCACAGATGAAAAGATCCTTGCTGCTACTCACCCTGGAGCAGGCAACGTAGAGTTGTCCGTGTGAGAAGCAGCTGGATGTCAAATCAACGCCAGCAATGCGGAGGGTCTAACCTTTTGACTTGTTAATTGTCATGGCGAAACAAACGGTGTCAAGGTAATTCGGGAGATAAAAACCGACTCGCTTTTACCGCACCCTGTTAGAATTACTGCTTCTATCACATATCTATGGAGGGCTTTCACCTGCAGCCTTGTGCCATTACATAGCTTTGGAGCTCTTAGATTTCGCATGAGCATTATTGGACATCCAACTTTCAAAGTGATTTTATGCGCAGGGAGCCCAGGAGCTGTTACACTATTCAAAAATTTCGCAGGATTGTTCACTGCGTCGTCCTGATTGTTTTATAGTCGCCATTTTATTTCAAGATAGCGGCCTGTATTTTTGAGTAGCCTGTCCTTTGAGATAGGTCTTGCTATTAATGCCACCCAAATTTCATTAAAATCCGTTGTTTCCTTTGCCGCTATTTTGTTTCAAGATGACAGACTTTGATTTAAAGTAGCTTTAGTTTTAAGTGGGGTTAATTTACAACTAATCTCCAAATTCCATTGAAATCTGTTGAGCCGTTTTTGCGTAATGCAATAAAAACAATTTTTTTCAAAATAAGCCGCCATTTTATTTCAAGATGACGGACTTTTATTTAGAGTAGCCTAAGTTTTAAGTGGGGCCAATTTATAACTATAATCCCAAAATTTCATTGAAATCCGTTGAGACGTTTTTGTGTGATGCGTGTACAAACAATCAAACAAACAGAAAAAATTTCAATTTTATTTATATAGATATTTAGACCGGACAAAACTGCAATGGACAACTTTCAGTAATACATTTTTGAACATCCTAGGAATAAACCGGAAAGTGATACATTTTTAAATATAAAATAAATAAATATATTTATTTATTTATAATAATAAATATAAATAAATATATAGATAAATACATAAATGGATAAGTAAATAAATATTTATTTATTTATTTACTTAGTATTACGAATTTATTCCTGAATGTTGTCTATTGCAATTTTCTCCGGTCTAAATATTTTCACTATACTTCTTCGAAGTGTATGAGATCTACTCGCATAAAAACGACTTCGGGACTATGTATATAATTACACTACATTTCCTGGATGAAATATATCAATAACACCATTAAAACCTCTCGGAGCTAAACATATTACTCCGTAACAAGTTTTATATTACATCTGCTGAAAACGACAAAATAACGGGCGAAATCGGAAACTATCGTAGAATCAGATATCGTTGTAATAACGTGCGAATGTACAATATAACTTTCGAAGTAAACGCACTGATGAAATAACGAGTAATTACATCCACGTGGGCATACATAAATTCTGGCAGATGAAGCGATTATTTTCCATTGTGATTGGTAAATATAAACAAGCAAAACAAAAATAAATCAGATAATAACGAAGCTCAATCCGAGACCTTGTGAGAGGCGGACCAGATACACGAAAAAATGCCGTCAGAGTTTCTCCCCCAAATACTCAAAGAAGAGAAAGGAAGAAGAAGCGGCATTTGAATATTTTGGAGTTAAGCCATATTGAACTAAGAACGAGAAGAGAGAGAGAGAGAAGGAGAAAGAGAGAATGACGAATAAACGGATACTGGATGTTAAAGAAAATAGGAAAGAGGGGTTGATGGGCGATGAACGGAATGCAAAATAACGAGAAACGAAAAATATTTCGTTTTGAAGTGGCTATGGAATTGCGTATCAGAGATGGAATTCGTCGAATGTTTTACAGCGTAAGGGTTTGAAAGGGTGTATATGAGCACAGATATCACGTGAAGATTTTATGTGAGTGAGGGAAGGGGAAGAGTGGAAAAGGAGGTAATGAAGAGGAGGGAGGGAGAGAGAGGGAGTGATGGAAGGGGGATTCGGAAACGAAATTGGAGGGGAGTGGATGAAAAGGCGAAATTGAAAGAGAGACCGTTTCAAAGGGAAGTCCGGCGTAAACAATTAACTCAGATGAAACGGTGTGATGAGGTATCAATTGATATTTGAAATTATAAATACCTAGAAGGCGTTTGGAATGCTAATTCGCATTTCGGTGGACGAGACGAATGAATGCCAAAGATTAATCTTGTTCTGAGAATCGGGACCGAAAAGGACAAAACTGGATGCAAGGCGACTAAATGATAAAATGACTGACGATATTTGCGAGAACTGAGTCATTCTTTACAAAATAATTCTCTTGCAAATACTACGTTCGAAAAATTTGTAAAGTATTTCCAAAAGAATAAAAACAATATGTGCATTAATCTGAATAAAAATAATATTTATTTTCTTTATGTTGTACACCTTTATATTGATAAATTGCAATTATGCAAGTAAGTTATCATTGATTTCTAAAAATTAAATTTATTCAACTATTTAATAAATGTAAATTAATTGTTTTAATTAAACGAAACCCACATTTATCTTCAGTTTTAAATCAAAACTATTTCGTTTATATTTGATTATATTTATGCTAAAACATTAAAGCTATATAGGTACTTCATGACTGAAATATGCATTCATTCTATGAAACGAGTTTTAGAAGGGAGCATCAAAACACATCCATTCTCCATTAAAACTCATTTATTAAATTAAAGGTGAGGCATGAGGTAATTAATGTACAAACCGTAACAATGCAAATGAATTGTTAATTCGTTCGTTTGTATCAAATCCATAGCAGCGTATAATTAAGGCTAAACACTATCGAGAACAAGCAAATCACCAACATTAAAATCATCGTCGTTCTTTAAATTCTTATTTCAGCTAGGAATCCCTAACAAATGTGTCCTTTGTCTATTTAGTAACACAACTAAAAGTATATTTGAACAAGTAGATTGTGAACCATGAACATGGATAAAATTAGCGCGCTTTTGTTTTATTATTAAATTCGGTAATATTTCGGTTTTATTTATTTTGCTATGAAGATTTCTCCCGTTGACATGAATGAAGAGCTGAGGATAATTTAGAATCGGATCACATATTATATGCGTAAATTTTGCTTATCTTATTTTTATGCGGTTATACCAGCACATATTTGGTTAGTAGTGCCTCGTTTGTAAGAGGTTTCATTCGGAGATATTAAAAAGATACATACATACATATACATATACATATATATATATATATATATATATATATATATATATATATATATATATATATTAAACTCAAATCTAAAAAAATAAGTGGCGTCATATATTACATTCACCTTATAAATTTCAGTCTTATATCTCTTACTGATTACTTGCTATTTCAATTTAATTGACTGCACAGACGGACAGACAGACAGAGTAAAAGCAAAAGATTGTTTACGAAAAAACGCGCTAAAAATAGTCGTCCTGTTAAAAGAACTGAAAATATCTACACACTTTTAATATGAAAAATGCATCGATAAAAGTTTATATTAATTTCGGCGAAATGTTTGAACTTCATTAGGTTAAACGAAATTAGTTCACAACTTCCCTTCCACGTAATATCAATACGTCTGCTGTTTTAGGGGACATTCGAAAGATCTATTCATGAATCAAATATTTGTATTATTCAATTTCTAAACAATTCATGTGAAACTTTAAATCTAAACAATCCAATAAACGTTGTTTATGAATAAACAATAACAGAGAAACACATGTATGAATAGCGTCCAAATAAAATGCTACTTTACACTGAATATAGCGGGTCCGTGCATCATATGGACGAAAAAATCACCTCATTTGCAGCTCCAGTTTGAAAAACAAATTACCGATTTATCAAATGTAGGTTACTGTCGACCAGCGCATATTAAAATTATCCGAGTTTTGCGGGTGGATTAATGACAAAATTATGTAAACGTGGGATGAAAAACAAAACTCAGTCGAATACACTCTGATGAAAATTTTCTAAGCGAAGATGATAGTTTTAGCACTAATGCAATTTCACAAAAATTTCCGCTTCAGACCAATCCTGCATATATAGCAAAAATATCTAGTAACGAAGCTTCCATACCTAAATCTTCTCATGCAAATCACTGTAACGCCAACATAGCAGGCGAAAAAAAACGCTTTTCTCCGGAGGAAAACATCTCCATTTTGAAAATATCACAGTCGCGATTATCATACGCATGCCTGGGCCCTCTCCATATGAAAACCGAGCCCGCTTCTTTCTTTTTTTTAATCAAAAAACATTGAATCCGAGTCATATCCAATCATGTTCACTTTGAATCCAGAAATTCCTTTGGGTTTCAATTACATTTGAATTTGACAAAATATTGAAAAAAAATGAAAGAAATTGTTTTCTCTCCGCACTCAAAGGGTGTATGAGAGCGGGAGTTTCGGGGGCGACAGAGGGGTATTATGGAGGGGGAAATGGGGGTCGGAGTGGGAGTAGGGTGGTAAGGGATAGGGTCGACGAACGTGGAATATGAGGAGAAAGAACAATAACACTAAGCTTTTTGGGAGTGAGGCGGGGAGGCGCCCAACAGCGGGATAGGGAGGCAGGCGGCGGCCGAGCTAGCAAGCATATCCAGCCTATATCGCCGGCTCACGCTCGCGCGGGGCTTTATCCCCCTCACTTTCCCCCTCCTCTCTCCATCATCTCCCTCCCTCACTTTCTCTCTTTCCACCCCTCCTCTCTACCTCCCCTTCCCTTTCTTTAACTATGCTTCCTCCCTTCCCATTTTTCTCCCCCCTCCACCCGCAGTTCAGATAAAGGGCAATAAATAGGAGGTTCTCCTTCCGCCGCTCTCTCTCTCTCTCTTTCTCCTTCTCCTTCCCCCTCTTCTACACTCCAAGAGCGGTTGTGCGCGGCGCTGGAGTCGGGGTGCTCTTGTTGCCGTATCCGCGAATACGGAAACCGAAATTGGAGTAGGGAATAAAAGCGAGCATCGCGCGTTCGAGGTTGGAGAAGAATGGTTGACCTCGAGTGAGAGAAAGAGGGAGAGAACAAAACGGGCAAAACAAAAGAGGCGAGAGAGGGATAGATGGGGGATATATATTCGCCATTCTTTTATGTATCGAGTTGCTCGGCGAAATTAAAACGCAGGGGAAAAAAGAAACGCGACGGAAAACAAATACGCGAAAAGGATATACCCAGCACTCGCTTCCTATTACTGATTTGCGTCCGACCTTCCGGTGCAAACATTTTTATATTCGCGTTTAACCGGATATACAAAAGTATATGGTAGTGTTTGGTTTAACGGTGAAAACAATTATGCGTTGGGTGACATAATATCGCTCCTATTTTATTCTCTACGTAACATGGGTGAGATAGAAACTTTCAACAAAGAAGTTGCCCTGGAGTAATTCTGAATTACTCCTCTTTGAATAAAAATTGATATAGGTTTAAATTGTTCCGGTTCAATTTATCAATTACGCAAATAAATCTCCATTGATTGATAGAATTCTTTCAAAATTATAGATAGTGTATCCATAATTATCGCTTCCGATGCGATTTAAGTGCTCTGAAAAGGAAACATTTAAACCATAATACCTATATGCAATTTAAGTTATAATTACCATTATGTGTTTAATAATGTAATTTCCCGTCTAAAATGACGAGTATGTGTGAATAAATTATTGTATTAAAATTAAAGCACCTTCCTTTATTTATAAATTAACTAACATTAAATTTAAACATGCATACAATACATTAAAACGAATAAATATCATAAAACTTTAAAATACAATTTAAAAGATATTTCTTACATGAAATTATCTTCCCCATTTGCTAACGGTAGTTGAAGCGTTATTACGATGTAGAAGAAAAGTTATTGGTCTTTGGAAAGGGGGCTGTTATCAAAGAATTTTAAAATTGATTTAGATGGAGTCTAAAGGTGACTATGGTGGTTATTTTCGTGTTTGTGAATGGGTTGCAGGATTTCTTTCAAGTTTTTTTAAGAACTTGTCCAAAGAAAGTTGAAGAGAGGCCTTCCGTTTTTCATCATACAGCACCTTGTAACATGTCATGTCATTACGAAGAGATTTTACAGCAGAAGAACTTCTTTCATCATCGGGGTCACAGTCTTCTATGTCAGCTATCATATCATCTAGCTTCTTGAAGATCTCACCTAAATTTTTGGTGTTCAAAGTCTTCTTAAGTGAGGTGGGGGTTTAATGGGCATCAACATTATCTGGGTCTGCTGTCATTTGCTCTTGTAACTGAATCAAATCTTCAGTGGAAAGCTCCTCTGCATGAGACTCCAACAACTCGGTGAGATCAGCAGCATCCATCTCTAGATCGAGTTTCCTCCACATTTTAAAAATTTCTTCGGTTATATTCTCTGTTATCTCTTCAAAGCTTTCATTGCCAGTAACAAATTGAGGATAAAACTTCCTCCATGCACCTTTCAAGATAGATTCCTTCATTTCGTTCCAGCAGGCGCTGATGTTCTGTAAAGCATGAAGGATGTGGGACATCCCGTGGTGACGTCACGATACCGAGAGCGCATAGTGAACACGTAGCTCCAAATTTTCCTGCCGAACATAAATGTCGCCTTACGTATAAATCTGAGCATCGCTCTATAGTATTAAGTTGCCGGAATTTCCGTAGGGGTAGTAGTCTTTGGCCTAAGCTTTCTCAACCCCGTCTGTTTACCCGTGTGCGCGAGAATCGATGTGAAGAAATAGATGAGATCTATGAGCAAATTAATGAAATTTACGAAGAAGACGGAAGAGAAAAGGTAAACTGCATAATAATGGGAGATTGGAACAGCATAGTCGGAGAAGGACAGGAAGAAAATGTTGTCGGGCAATACGGACTTGGGAAGAGAAATCGAGGAGGGGAGAAACTCGTAGAATTCTGCATCAATAATGACCTTGTAGTGACTAATACATGGTTCAAAAACCATAAACGAATGTTATGCACATGGAAAAGTCCAGGAGATAGAATGAGATGCCAAATAGATTACATCCTTGTAAAACAAAGATTCAGGAACAGCATAAAGAACGCCAAGGCAATGCAAGGAGCAGACATTGATTCAGATCACAGCCTTCTAATACTTGACGTGAGTACAAAGCTCAAACAAATAAGAAAAACGAGAAAAGAAAGACAGACCTGGGACCTAGAAAAACTGAAAAAAAGGCAGGATGTAGTCAGCATGAAGTTGGAAGATAACCTAAGAAAGTTGGAAAACAAACCGAAGACCGTCGATATAGAATGGGATGAAATTAAAACCAGTATCAAGGATACCTTGGATAAAGAGATTGGAAAACAAGAGAAAAAAATCAGAAAACCTTGGATCACGAAGGAAATGTTGGAGAAAATGGATGAGAGACGAAAATGGAAAAACGTTAACAGTGAAGAAGGTAGAGCCAACTATAGGCGTATAAACAATGAGTTGAAAAGGGTAACAGATAAAGCTAGAGAAAATTGGATAAAAGGAAAATGTGATGAAATAGAACAAATGGAGAAGTTAGGACGGTACGATATGATGTACACTAGAGCACTCGAGTTAGAAGATAAGAAATCTAATGGAATTCATGGTATGGGAATTATGAATACGGATGGGAAGATAGTCTCAGAAACAAAGGATGTAGCACAGGTATGGGAAGAATACATTAAGGAATTATACAGCAAACAGGCAGGAGCGGCAAAAATAGAACTGGAAAATGAGGAAAACATTGAAGAAGACAACTTAGGACCAAGTATTATGGAGAGCGAAGTAGAAAAAGCGATAGTGGAACTAAAGAAGGGGAAAGCTATGGGCAGCGATGGAATACCGGCTGAGATACTTAAAGTCATAGGATCAGAAGGACTAAAAGCGATCACGAAATTAATTAATAAGATTTACGACACGGGAGAGTGGCCTCGGGATTTCCTAGAAGTAACAATGATCCCTATAAAGAAGAAGCCAAAGGCAATGCAGTGTAAAGATTACAGAACTATAAGCCTTCTGTCACATACATCGAAGATCATCACGAGGATTCTTAATAAAAGGCTGGAGAAAAAGGCAGAAGAAATAATAGGGGAAGATCAATTCGGTTTTAGAAAAGGACGAGGAACTAGAGATGCTATAGGAGTAGTTAGAATCATATCAGAAAGGGCAATAGAATACAGTCAAGATATCTGCGCATGTTTCGTAGACTGGCAGAAGGCCTTTGATAGAGTAAATTGGGTAAAGTTGATGAAGATATTAAAGGATATAGGTGTAGACTGGAAAGACAGGAGACTGATTAGGAATCTATATGAGAATCAAATTGTAAAGGTCAGGTTTGAGAATGTGGACACCTGCGGAATAAATATCGGTAGAGGAGTAAGACAAGGCTGCTGCCTATCGCCAACCCTATTCAATATATATGGAGAAAGTCTAATGCAAGAAGCTTTAGAAGGCACAGGGGATTTCAAAATTGGAGGAAGGATTATAAGAACAGTAAAATACGCAGATGATCAAGTACTTCTAGCAAGAAAGGAAGAGGAGCTACAAAAAATGATAAATAGACTAGTGATAACAGGTAGAAAATACGGTATGGAAATAAATACAGAAAAATCCAAGGTCAAAGAAGAGAATCTGAACATAACTATTGGGGGAAAGCCATTAGAACAAGTTTCAGATTATAAATACCTTGGAAGTATCATAACACGAGAGGCAAAATGTACGGATGAGATCAAAACTAGAATAGGAAAAGGAAAAGCGGCTTTCAGGAGAAAGAAACCACTACTTACAGGGAATATAAGGGAAGATATCCGCAAGAAGTTGATAAAATGCTACGTATGGAGTATAGCATTGTATGGGGCAGAAACATGGACGCTAAGGAAAAATGACATCAAATACTTGGAAAGCTTTTAAATGTGGACTTGGAGGAGAATTCTGAAGATAAAATGGACAGATAGGATGAAAAACGATGAAGTGCTATGAAGAATAGGAGAGAAGCGAATGATTATACAGACTATCAGAAAGAGGAAGGCTAACTGGGTTGGACATTACCTGAGGAGAGAGAGTATGATTAAAGACGTGTTAGAAGGAAAACTAGATGGGAAAAGGGAAAGAGGTAGGAAAAGGTTTCAGTTGATAGACGATTTGAAAGGGAAAGAGAGTTATCAAGATATGAAGAGGACAGCAGAAAATAGGAGTATATGGAGAACCAGGTTTAACCAAGAATAATCACGGACCTGTCTACGGACAGACTACCTATGATGATGATGTAATGTACGTATCAGCGGACGTACGTTAAGCGGACGCTGTCTGTGTTCCGCACCTACGTACGTACTGTCCGCTGATACGTACATCGATTCTCACGCACAAGGGTAAACAGACGGTGTTGAGAAAGCTTAGGCTAAAGACTACTACCCCTACGGAAAGACCGCTAACTTAATACTATAGAGCGATGCCCAGGTTTTCACGTAAGGCGACACTTCGGCGGAAAAATTTGGAACTACGTTTTCACGATGTGTTCACGGTATCGTGACGTCACCACAGGATGTCCCTCGCCCCCTTCCTCTCCCGTTTTAATACGATAATCATAAAAACTACAAGTAGCTGTAGCTGCAAGTATTTCAGATCACTTTGTTTATTTTAGATTAAGAAATATCATGCCTTAAAAGATTGTTTTATGAAAACACACCAACCGTATTTAGTGTACCACACTGAACAACAAAATCCCTAATACATCAGACGTCACATGATTTAAGGAGAGTAAAGGATAAAGGACCAGAGAAAGAGAAGAGGAAGAGAGAAAGGTGAGGAGAGGGAGAGAAAGATAGAGGGAGGATGATGGGGATGGTAGAGGGAAAGAGGAGCGCGCAACTATGCAGTTGGTGGGGGCCTCCCCACCACCGCATTTAGCATCCTTGGCGTGTTCAAATGGCTAAATCGCCCTTATATGATCTGTAAGGTACAGATTAAAAATTTTATTTGGTAGAGAACAACATTTTCTACAATAAAGTCCGGGATACCATGTGCCTATGATTTATAGTTTTCGAGAAAAGAATTGTTAATGCGCAATAATAGTAGAAAATACGTTTAGCTATCGGTCATTGTATTCTCTTGCCCTTATATGATCTGTAAGGTATAAATTAAAAAATATATCTATACGGAGGATAAAAGTTTCTACAAAATGTTTGCAAAATCTTGAAACTACAACAAATAGTTTTTGAGATAAAAATTATTAAACTTTAATTAACAAATGGGGTAAAACATCCCCTAAAAATTTACAATTTGGTAATTTTCGATTCTTTTTGGTTTGCTGTGAGCAAAATTCTATAATCCTGTTAGACCTAAAGTCTCCATCTCATCCAAAAATGCTTAAAAATTAGTATCCTCCTAATATATATATATATATAAATATATATATATATATATATATATATATACATATCATATATTAGGAAGAAGCGTCTATATATAATGGTAAATTGAATGGATAGAAGAAATGGACTTAAATGAATTAATGCTGAATTGCATTTAAGAAAACAAAGTTATTGGCCAAGGACCGTCTCACTCTGTTATTAGGTGGTAATGCAGCTGGAGACTTTAAACGAAAGCCTCTCGTAGTGTACCACAGTGAAAATCCCAGGGCTATAAAAGGGGTTTAAAAAATTTTCTCATAACAGCCCCTTTTTCAACGACCAATAACTTTTCTTCTACCCCATCCAGCTTCAACTACCGTTAGCAAATGGGGAAGATAATTTCTGGTAAGAAATATTTTTTAAATATTTATTTTAAAGTTGTATGATATTTATTTGTTTTGATGTATTGTATGCATGTTTAAATTCAATGTTAGCTAATTTATAAATAGAATGGTGCAATATTTCAACTTGATTTTGAGTGAAAAAATATATGCTTTTAATTTTCGGGAACGCATCTCCATTTATAAAATTAATTTATATAGAAAATGACCGTCCGCTTGACGTACATCCGCTTAACTTACGGGTTTTGAAGAACGTAACCTGTATGTTAAGCGGACGCTGCCTGTATGCGTGTGTGCCCCTGGATCTTGTGCCACCAGTGGTGCAAAAATTTAAGCGTGACACAATTACACGAGAATAAATTACGCGTGACATCGCTCACTATATAATGAGAAGATCGAAGTGAGATTTTCTGACATATCTCAATTCAGACAATCAATTAAAGAAAATTTACATTAACAGAATAAATAATATTAAAAAGTTTAAAATGTATTCTTTCGTCACTTAAATCATCAGTAAATTAAATGATTTTCACGCGTGACGATACAGCGGAAATCTTTTCAACGCACAAATTACATCCCTGAATGTGCGAATAAGTTGTTCCATTGATTCCGTGCCAACTGAACTCTTGATGATGTCGAGGTTAGCGGAAGAGCGCGGTGGGAGTTGTTTGTGGAGGTAGACTAATTGGTTTCCTAGACCACTACAGGAAAGACACATTCGACTCTAAAAATAGAGCCCTGAGGATAAAAAATACAAGCGAGGATGGTAATGAGGAATTTAAGAGCGGTTAGAGTGAGAGAGAGACAAACGTAATAAGTGGGCTCGAAAAATCCCTTCAGGCATCGTGTGACTCTCTTCTCCATATACCCTTCCCCTCTCCAAACCTCCCCCTTCCCTCGTTCCCTCTCAAACAACTTCCACGATTCCTCCAGGTCAAGAGTTTTAATTCTCATCCCGAGACTCGTATTTCCTCGTGCAGGCCTTCGCCCCCCTCAGGCTCTTTCCCTACTCCTCTCCGTTTTCCTATCCAAACACATCTCACTTTAACTTTCTTTCATTTCTTTTCCGCATTCGCAGTCGAGCAGGAAGCTTAAAATATACACGGAGTGATGGTTAAAAATGCGAGTGATGTTCGGGAAAAAATTCTGCTTCGAAACCCTAACGCTAAAATTTAA
This sequence comes from Tanypteryx hageni, assembly GCA_028673005.1. NCBI lineage: Eukaryota > Metazoa > Arthropoda > Insecta > Odonata > Petaluridae > Tanypteryx > Tanypteryx hageni. The sequence goes on from CM054112.1 coordinate 195,810,026, forward strand.
CGGTACGAAAATGAGGCATGACGCCGCATAATTCCCGTAGGCTCGCTCTTTATAGTATATGCTGTATAGCACAGTATTCCAAAGTCATCCTTCCGTCCGCACGAGCGTTTCTCACCCCTATCATGTTTCCCTTTCTCGAGCTGGCCTTCCGAATGACCATCCATCAATCAGTCCCTCCATCCAAGAGCACTGCACGCACATCCATCCATCCGCTCCTTTGAGCATTGTAAAGCTCATAGCTTCGGAGATGTTCCCTGCCACAATTTCTACCACGGAATTCCGACGTCGGATCGTGTAACGTGACGTTAGGATGATTCTGAACCCCTGCAAATCAGGCGGAAATCAGCTGAACGAGATGAAAAATACCGCCGAACCTCCATAACTTGAAACTAAAAAACTGAAAAAATTAGTTACCGAAACTTCAAATAAAAGAAAAACTTAAAGTATATTAAAACGAAGGGAAAAGTATCTTCTCTCTATTGTTATATAGTTTCGAATTATCGAGGTTGGACTGAATTTGCATCAAATAAAAGTTAGACAATCAAAGAGATCATTTTGAGAAAACTCGACGCTTAAAATTGATATGAATTCATCTATTTAAAATTACGATATGATGTGTGATAATTTTTCAAATAGAGAAATTATCACTAATTTTCTCATGAACTGGGAAATTGAAATATTATGCTTCTCCAATATCCATGAAGAGGATGCTTAAACCAGATGGAAATTTCGGCCGCCAAGCAGCCATCATCATTGAGGATTCACCGATAGTCCTTTTATAGAAACTTCTAACGGTTTATTGACCACGGATGCTTTGTAACCGAATTTGGTTTTCCTGACCATTATATGACTATTGTAGAAACATTTTTCAATTTGATTTCAACCATTAAATGTCCTCGATAATTCTTTTTTGAGTGAAACCTTCCTTAAAACATACCATGCGTTTTGACAGAAAGATCAATATTCTTAAGTCAGCATATATTTTCCTTCGGCGACGTATAAGCAATCTTTCTAATGCGTACAGCGCCAGTGAATCGCAAAAGAATAACGAGCGATTCCGTCAAGACCTGCATTTATCCACATACGTATGTTTTATTCCGGAATGAAAAATGTAAGGGGCGCTCGACCGTAACGTCGTGTTATCCGAGGCCAATTCCGTCAAAACCATTTTCAGACGTCTTGCGCATTCAATTTTGCATCAAACTAGGGCGAAATCGAACCGATATAGGGATTTCCGGAAAGTTTCGCAGAACTGCGTATATATAAGAGATCGGGAAAATTTATAACCCGTGTTATACAACTCGAAGGAAAATCCCTTGATCCCACCTCTCTCTTGGGCTCAGCGTTTTCATAATACAGAAGTTCCACATCCCCAATCACCCTAATGATTTTGGTCATTTGTGTGATTCGAATTCATATATCATCAATCATACCGAGTTCAGTCCCTTATAAGAACAAATCTGTCACTAAAGAGCATGAAGCCCTTTGGTAGGGCAGCTTCCTCTACATCCTATGTGAACCCTTTCTGCCTCTCCCAGTTCCTTCTCTTCCTTAAGTCCCTCCCCCTCTGCGCCATCCCTCCCTCACTCACTAGATAGGCCGTACAACTCTTCCCTCTTCCTCAACTCAACTCAACGACCTCGTTAGCGCACCATTGAAAGTCGCCACCACCGCATACGCGCAACGAAAATTGTGTAATTTACAGCGAGAGCCAAAGACTGTTACAACCAAACGTCAATTATCGAGTCTATAGCGTTCCACCTAATTTTAAATTTATAATATCAGTGCGTAATCAATAATTGGTATAGTTTGCACACACTCTGAGCCATATGTTTACGCTATGTGATTTCTTTTATTGCGCGGCGATATATAATATGATTATCTTGTTGTACCTTTCCAGTAACATCTAGTTCCCATTTAATCCTTTAAATCGACCACTGAACAGCCTGGCAACCATTTTTAATACGGCTAACAAGAGTCCGATTATACAGAATTGACATGCAAATCATGTTTTAGCCGCTCTTGAAATAGCTTTAAATATTGTTCCAAGAGAATTTAAAACAGCAACAGAATCATCATGGAAAGTGAGTGAAAACAAAAATTTTCACTGAATAATTTAATTCCACAAAATTATTTTATATTTTATATTTATGTAGAATTAAACCAAACTATTCAGCGAAAAAATTTCGTTTTAATTCCCTTAATAATGGAATTCCAGAAATACAAAATTAGCTTAGTGAACTATACCGTTATTAGCACTGAAGATGTTAATAAATCCAGTGTTCATAAGCCGATTCCCATTTGATAAGGTTCATGATGAAAGGTGCATTCTTGAAACATGTTTCTCTCATACTTTCACTCATTATGCTTCCTGGATTACCGTTTGAGGTCTAGTTTCAAATTACCCTTTTTCACTTCGTAACCAATTCGTTCTCATCCTTTTCCTCCACTGTTGAAACGTTCGCAGTGTCTCGCTTCGTATCGCACCAGTTGCTACGTTATTGTCGTAATTCGTAATAAAGAGCTTCAAAACCGCGTCTTGTTAGCATTTCATTACCTATATTTATGAGCCCAAACATTCGTTTCGAAGTATTACATCCCGCTCTATCTCGTCCAGCACACAATCCCCGCCCTTCACATTTCCGCGCTCTCGTCATATCCATTATCGTAAAGCTAGAAATTTCAACAGTCTACCACATACTTCATATGCTATTTTAATCCACTGCCTAGCCAACCCTTTGTTATTCCAGCCCTTCCCCCTCAAACTCTCGGTCTTCCTCCTCTCCCCCACGCGTCGACTCGGCTCCAAATTACACAACCTAGACCCTCTCACGAATCGTCTCCGCTTTCCCTTCCCTTCCCTCGACCTAATTGCAGCCTCGGTCGAATGGCTCCCGAGCGAATAACCATTCTCTCCTCCTCCTTCCACTCTCCTCCCTCCGTAGAATAAAAAGAAGGGTCAGGAAGGAGAGAGGAAGAGTAACAGAGCGCAGACAGAGCCGTGTCCAGTGAAATAGAGAATGGAGAAGGAATGAGAAGAGGGAGGGGCGTGGACGTGGAATATGGACGTTGGTGTTCACGCAGATGGACCCAGCGAGTGCCGAGTAAGAGAGGCAGACAGACAGACGGAGAAAAGAGAGAGATAGAGAGACTGAGCGGGCCGGGCCGTTTGTTGATGAATGGGAGGAAATTCCAGAGGTGGCAGGTGGGTGAAGGAGGCAGCGGCAGTGATGGTGGTGGAACAGGTACAATATAAATAAATTGGGTGCGAGTTTGGCGCTGAATCGTGCGTGGGAAGGCTGGCGTGAGAGAAAGAGAGAGAGAGAGAGAGGTAGTAAGAGAGTGGGAGGTACGACGGACGAAAGGTTAGTTCAAAAATAAAGTCGCCTTGATTTGTGCGTGGAAACACAACTGGGATGATGAATGGTATGTTGGAGTGGGTAATTTGAGTTAAGTTGTTGGCTCTCTCTCTCTTTCTCTCTTCTCCTCCATCTCCTGCGAAAGAGTAAAAAATCCCACCGCGGATAGAGCCTCCCGTTTTTTTTAATTTGGGAAAGATAAATTGTCCGTTATTGTTTTTGTTTCTGTGTGCGTGCGTATTTGTGCTCGCGCGAGTTATTTTGACTTTTTTCTCCATGCTTCAACGGATGGGCGGATAAAAATGTAAACCATCGTTCTCGAATACTTTTTTCATTTCGAAAAGAAAGGTGCATAAGTGCTTGTTAAACATGGGAGACCAAAAACACATTACGGTAAAAGGTTTACTCATAAGATATATTTCGCGTTCATCCGAGCAAATGTTGAGGCAAGAATAGACTGCGCGTAAGTTGATTCGCATAAATTCATTAGACTTGTAATAGAATCTCACGGATTTATGGATAAGATAAATATGCAAACTTGCTTGATAAATGTAGAATGATATAGAATACGACAGGCACATATAAATATTTTAACCATAAGAAATGCAATTTACATTGTTGCAGCCCGATAGAACGTTTCCTCCAGCAATGCGTCGCGAAATACCGTTCCATAAAGGGGATTTATATCTGCAATGGCATTTAGGTATTTACTTATCAACACTAAAGAGACAGTATATAATAAAGAATTTTAGCAATGTAAGCCAAAATTGATTAATTTAAATAATGCATTTATATCGTGTTCTTTTTCAACGATATATCAATGTACCATCAAGTTAAAGAAATTGATAGACAAATGCGTAATATATGCACATACACACACACACACACACATTTAACTAGAAAAAATATTCGGAGAAGCCGGTTATTATAAAATTTTCTTGGACCCAAAAACTCATTTTGAATTTAAAATTTTGCGATTTATTGCTGTACGTGGTCTTAAAATGCACGCTGTTTAAGAAAAATGATCCCGTTTAATTCGTTAAATCGCCGGTGAAGCTTACGTTTACGAGCCTCGAAGCATCGAAAGGAAAAAAACCGCATGACTGAACGGCTTGTACATTTCGGAAAAAATTCGCAATCCTCCAGATATGAGACTAGGCATTCCCACTCGGAAGGAGCTCAAAACGTGTTCCATTTTGCGAAATCCTCCTTCTACGCCGCGCACTCGGGCGAACTCTTATGCACACGTCTCATTCTCGGAATGGGAGCGTCATTGCGGTGGCTGCGAACGAGGATCGTGAATTTAGGGAAGACGGCGATGATGGCGGAAACGTGAACGGTCTCATCCTCCGTTTTCAACCGGGAGCGTTTTTCTCGAGTTTCGTCGCTTGTTTTTTTATCAAGCTTCAGTGGGAGACGACTGTAGATGCAGAAAATTGAGATAGGGAAAAACAATAAGAGAATGGGATGATAAATGGAGAAATGAGAGAACTGGTGAAATAGGAAACAAGGGAAAAGAGAAAAAACGAGAGACGCTAAGGGATTTATAGTAAGAAAAAATGTAGAAATAGTTCAGGAGATAACAAAGTTAAAAACAGGTTGGAAAAGAGAATAGAAGACACAGAGGAGGAAAAGAATGACGGGGGAATTTAAGTGAATGAATTACTATAGGAGAGGAAGATAGAGGAATGAAAATGAAGAATGGAGAGGAAAAAAATTTAAACAGAGAAGGAAGGTGAAATAGAATAAAATAAGAAAGGCACGAAAGAAAAGGGGGAGGGGAGAAGTGTAGAGAGAGGTAAAGAGGTATGGAGAGAGTGAGGGAGATGTAAGGAGTGCTGTGAAGAGAAAAACCAATGGTAGAACATACATTCTTTCAACTTCAGCGCCAGGGGCAAAAGGATGCAAATGAACGGTTTTAAGTTCCTCTGAATAAGTGAAAGTCACTTCGGCTGAATTTATATTCCAATCCAAGCCACATTCTATCTTTCGTTAGTGCTTCTATTCTACCAGAAATAGCAAACTTTAAAGTTTTAGAGAGGAATGTGGAATAACTATTTTTTCATTTTCTGATAAAAACGCTGTCATTATCCGTATGCAGGGAGGATATATAAATATTTTTCCAAATTCTATTTATCCCAACTGCGAAAATTCTTAACGTCGACTGCAATTACGTTTCCATGAATTTTCAAAGTTCAAAAGGCTTTTTTGATTAAATTTCTTGATAATGGCTACTTCCACGATAAAAATGTATTTTGCAAGAAATATTTTATTTGACTAGCTCGAAAAATTTTATTTGAAGGCTTCTTCGGTATGACTAATATTTTACAAGATATGAAGAAAAGTTCCTTTTATTATTTTCAGTAAAGTGGCACCTCTGATTTGGTTATGCAAGCCATTTATATCATTTTCTTATTGCCATTACCCATAAGCCTTATATACCAAATTTCATAAAAACCCATTTTGTAAAAGCCGAGAAAAAACAAGCGAAAATTTCAAATTAAAACAAAAAAAATCGTGGAATTCCATATTAAAATAGGATAAGTTAGGCATTGTTAAATAAACACAACCACACATAACTAGTTTAATATAACTTTTTCTTTGTTATGTGGAATAACGACAAAGTTATTTTGAATTGTCTTGTGTGTTTGTGTGTATATTTCAAATTAAAAGAGGCAATTTTAACCATCGTAGAAGTCATATTGTCAAAAAGTATTGCAGTGCTCGCCAGCACCAAGTAGGAAACCCCTGCGCTAGACAGACGATGGGTCGTTAAGCATCTCCTTGAGGGAACCAGAGCAAGTATCAACCATTTATATTTATATTTCATTAGCGTATAAATAGGTCCTTCCTATATTTTATAATGGAATTATTAGCAGAATTAAGCTACAAACGTCCACATCTTACGGAATAGTTTGAAACCGTGACCATATGTTTGGAAGGAATACGTACCACTCCTACGCTACCTATTCATAATTAATAAACGGACGGACGGACAGACCGAAGCTAATAAGCACACACGTTGGAAACGAAACGTCCCTAAAAACCACTCGACGTATATATATATATATATATATATATATATATATATATATATGAGATATAAAAAAGTGGGTCTAAATTCAATTTTTCATAAGGAATACGACAATATTTGTTCTACGGAGAGTGATTTGGCCCACGAGTTTAACATATGGTAGAGATAATTTGTCGAATAGAAAAGAGAAATTAAATAATGTGAATGAAGGCGGTTTACGAGAATTGGGATTGTTTCGAGATGGAGTTTGAATAAAAATAAACGGGATTAATCAACCAACGGACCTGGCTGAATTTTTAAAAATTCTTTCCCGTTTAAATGGAGGCAGGTTAATGACAGCCACTTCGCTATGAACAAAGAGACGGGCGCTATACACTCTGGCTCTATGGCTTTCCCAGTTTGTTTATGCCTTTTCTCTCACTTTTTCATCCAACTCCTCTCGCTCCCATTCACGGCCATTTCCCTCTCCGCCACTTGCCACATCATTTAGGCCGCGATTTTTGAGCGAGGGAAAAATATTATTTTTCCTCTGATTTGTTTTTTACTCCTTCTCGTTCTCCACCTGCTTCTCTCTCTTTAATTCCCTCTTTATGCTTCCCTTTTATTTCGGCGTGGTAAGGCACTGACAAATGTTTACGATTTAGAAGAACGAGGGGTGGGGTGGAAAAGAGATGAAATGAAAAAAAAACGGCGAAATAAAATTAATAACCGGGATTCGCAGTTCTTTTTCACCTATGCTTCCGGAATTGCGCTCTTTCACCCTCCACTATCCATCCTTTTCTTCCATCTCTCCACCTCCTCCGCTCTCCCACTCTCCTTCACTATCTCAACTTCCCTCCCTCCTACATCAATCTCCCTCTTTCTCTCTCTTCTCCTCCCTCTACCCAACTCTCTCTCTCTCTCTTCATAACTTGCCTCCCTATTACTATATCACTGCCCTTTCCCCTACTTATCACTGCCCTATCCTCTACTTATCGCTCGTCCATTTCTTTTTTCCCAACTTTTACCAGATTTTCGTAAAGTAGCGCAGAACGGAGATATTGCCGCTATATCCGACGCGTAATTTCTCCCGAAAATTGCCTCTCTTCTCACCCCTCGACTTCGTCCTCAGATTGTCGTAATTAATAATGAGAGAGAAGGGCCTTTTTATTTTAAAATATAAAGGAGTAATAATAAAATAAACCATCCTATATATATGTATGTATATATATATATATATATATATATATATATATATATATATATACATATATCTCCAGAAAAAAAGTAGAATCACCTTTCTTCTCGACTTGACGCGCGTAAAAAAGAACGTTTTCCCGGTACATTTTTTTTCTTTTTCCGCTCATCACATTTGATGACCATTCTCTCGAGGTTTTTTTAAATAAAACTTCCACCCCCGCGATTCATCATCTTTTTTCCCTCTCTCTCCCTCTATTCCCGCCGCACATTTTCGTCTTTGTTGCCGTTTGTTTCATTAAGCCCTTATCCCTTAAGACCCCCCCTTATCTTTCCTTTTCGTCTTCCCCCACCCTCCTCTCCCGCGTCACCCCGAGTGACAGAGAGATTGAAGGATAAAAAGAAATCGCTCGCGCGAGTGGATAGAAAATAAAACCAAAAAATAAGAGAGAAAAAGAGGGAGAAAATTCATAAGATTTCTCCTTCGATCCCATCAACATCGAGGTTTCCTTTCTCTCCTCTGATTCACCCTTAAAAGCATTGTTTCCCACGCCCTTTTTTACGGTCTATATCTTCCCTTTCTTTCATTAGCGTCAGTTCCCTTTTTTATTAAACCTATTTATTCATTAGGAGAGAGGAAGGATGACAATCAAGCATCTCTTGACCCCTCTTCTTCTTCTTTTTCATTAAAAACTTAATTTATCGCAAAGTTACTCCGGCGGCGGGAATTACTACGGCAAATACTTCGATGTGATATCTGCGCGTAACGGTTTTATTCCATTGAAGGGCGAATAAACTCATGGCGAAGTAATTGCGACGAAAAATTAATATTCACGTATATTAATTCTGAAAATGTAGTTCGCTTGAGTACGTATTCTTCCCGAAGACATGGTTATAAATTCAAACCATGTAGAAAGATTTGACGTATGCGGTTTTATACTATCGACGAGACAGTTATAAAATGCGGGAAGCTACGCTAATTAAAAACAAATAAATAACATTTTTTTTGATTGGCTGTGATTTCCTTATATAAACACTTAATAACACGTCATCTAGCGTTTGTAAAAATACATGTCTAAACTCAGTGAAAGGCTTGCCAACTGTTTCTACCAGGGAACAGTGCAAGTTACTTTCAAATTCTGAAATTCTATTACTTTGAAAATACTAAGAATCAATAAGGTGGATTTGATAAAAATAATTATCACTAACCGATGTGATTTTTAAGCCTTATATCGATCGTCAAGTGAATGAATTGATTCTGCCGAAGCTCTAGCTAATCTACGTCCATTTTGATTACTAAGGGAGGAAAAATCAACAGCAGGCACAAAAGCATCAGGAGCAGAGCATTCGCTTGTTTGAGTTGGATTTTACGCAATAATAATCTTATTTTTGTCTTCAGGGATAGAACTTTAAACGAAAAAGTTAAATGGATAAAACCCACGAAGCCTTTTTTACACGCAGAACCTTAACATGAGCTAAGAGAAAATGAAAGGGAAAGATGGAGGAGTGGAGAGAGAGAGAGGGGAAAAGAAGAATGGAGAGGAAGATAGAGAGATGAAAATCCTTTACGAACACAAAGTTTGAGGATTTTATCTCAAAATTGGAAGGTAGAGTCGTTAGGAATGCCTTATTTTCAACCCAAAGGACCTTTTGTTTCATAGGACGACTAGACCCACCAGTTTTTCGTTACCGTACAATTGATTGATTGACAATCAGATCTCGAAGACCTTCTTCCCAATTCGCGTCTTTTCGGAGCAATCTAATCCTGAGGATGAGCGATTATGAAAGGAATCCGCATTCGCCAATTCCTTAAGGCGGGATCTGAAGATTGAAATACTCGATCTCGACGCGCAGACCAATGTTAACCCTTTGATCACCGATACATCACTCACTGTCGGACAGGAAGAGGCGGTGATAGATGCAGAGGAAATAAATATCCTTTTCCCCTCGATATAATTTTCCCCCTTATTGCGTTCCTTCTTTTGTTCCTTCCCCCTTTCACCTCTCAGACACATTGCGAATTCCATTCCTTTCCTACAGAGTCGCAGCCAAAAAGGGGATGGGATGCCCGTGGGAGTATGGAGGGTTGATTTCAGGGTATACGATAGGGGCTGGGGTTCGGAGGGGAACGATGCAGGAAGTTGCCCTCTCTCCTTCCCTCTCTCTCCGCTCCTTTTTCTTCTACTTTTACTCCATTACACCCTCTCCTCACGCCGCCTGCATGTTTCATTTCAAAAAGGAGAGTGATTAAAACGCCATCTCTTGGGAGAACGAGGGTCGGATGGAAGGAAAACAGGATCGAGTGCCTTGAAGTTTGATCGCGTCGTAAGCAGAACTTTCTGGGTTCCCGTAGGGTGGGGTTTGGGTTTGTCGGGAGTTGGAGGATGTGAGGGGAAGAGAGGATTGTTTTCGGGGGCGTTGAGAAGAGGAAGGGAGAGGGAGGGAATCGTACTGTTCCCGTGCGGTCCTCTACGTCTAGGGGATATCGTTATAGTTAGGATTTCTGGATAAGGATTGTGTTATATGAATCAGCTCCCCACCAAGAGTACCATATCTGCCTCATAACCAAGTAGGTATATTAAATGTCATTTTAATCCCAAAAAATCTTATGTGGCCACCACATGACTTCCTCCATACCAGTAATATTTCTAAAAATTCCAAATAAGTTATATGATAATAAATATTTTAAGGATCTGCGAGAAAATTTTAGATCACAAAGAACAGAAATAAAGTCAACCAATCGCCTTCTGATATTGGATATAGCCACAAAGCTCCAACATTTAAGAAAAGAAATTGGAGCGTTACTAAGATGTAACTAAGCGTCAATTGTTAACAATAGTCGTCGGTAGGTGGCGTGGTGGCAGCAGCTAAAAATATAAGATATCTCTTCAACAATGCATTATATGGGGAAATGTTTCAAACAAAGATTGTAGAAAATTAAATTTCCTACAACTATTATTCCAATACTTTTTTACATTCATTAAAGCAAATATTAAAAAAAAACATGTGACAAAAGTTAACACCCGCTTCCGTTGTCCCTTTAAAAATATTTCAAATATAAAATTTCGCAATGATTTAATTAATAGTTTTTGAGTTAGCTCACCCTCCAAATTTCCATCAGATGCACAGATAAAATTGAGAAAATGACCAAAACGTATTCAGGGGACCTCAAAACGTGTATTTCCGTTGAAATCTCGAAATCGATTTTTTCATGAAAACAATACTTTCTCCTATACTACGTATGGAGAAAGCAAAAAATAGAGAAAATCCCAAGCGCAATATCAAACGTTTTGTTTACATGGATTGCTAAGACAATTATATCGGCAAACAACAATTAAAAATCCATTTTTTCTCTCCCATTCTCTTATATGATCTGTGAGGACAGCATTTACCACAAAAAGTCCGCGGAATTCAATAGTTTCGGATATAAAAATTCAAGAAACGCACAGTATTTCCATACCGTTTTATACGTGTTTCCCATAAAGAACGCCTTTGAAATATTTGTGTACTCCATTTATGGAGTACACTTTTTGTGCTTATTACATTTAAAAGAACATTACGTTACGTGGAGTTAACTTATCCACGACGATTCATTTACGATCCAAACCAATCCGAATCAATGACACGCTCAGTTTCCTCTCATTCTCGATGAACGACCATAAATCAAACCTTTCTAAGCCATTTCGTTTCCATTGCCAATACCAACCGCCTGGATCGTCACAACCACCTCAAGATGGTGAAATATACGGCCTCTAAAACTATTTGTTGGCGGGAAGTGGGTGAAAGGGTTCATTTTCAGGCTGCGAATTCATTAGAGCGAGAGAGTCTCGCGATGATACCGATTGAATGGGATTCTCTCAGATATTGTGAGCGAGAGAGAACAAGAAACAGGTAGGGAGAGAAAGGAGAGGGATCGCCGCAGGTTACTCTGGAGACAGAGAGAAGTACAGCGGTGTAAAGGATCTCGTGAGTAGAGAAAGTAGGGTTGTTAAGAGGAGGTGAGCGTGACAGGAGAACGAAAAGGAATGGGTTTGAACTTAGGCAAGAGGGTGTGAGGGAGAGAGGGAAAGGGGGTAATGATTTGCGGAATGAGTAGAGGGAAAGGGAGTATGAATGGGTGGAGATTGACGGGAATAAGGGAGAGATGAGGGATTTGGGACTCTGGCAAAGAGAGGAGCAAACCCTAGACGTTTAGAGATAAGGGAAGAGAAGGAAAGGTAATGAAAGCTGCCCTATCAATGGTTATTGTTGGACTGTGTTGCTTGAATTACCTGAAAACTATGCAAATATTTTAGGGATTCTTTCGTTAGAATGCAGAAAATATCCAACAGTTATTTTATTCGGAGGGCGAATTTTACAATTTGTCTAACCAACTCCAAAAATAGAGCTTAATAATGAAACTGCTGTTTCATAAAAGTATCAAAGATACGAAAGATTTCGATTATGAAATATGTTTCGGAAAAATGTATGGTGATTCAAATTATTTTGTTATTTTTTTAAACTGATATTACAGCCACATCTATAAAAATGTGGTGTGAAAATGTTCTAATAAAAATAATCCATGCAATTTCGTTTTGTTGGGGTTCAAACTGTCCACAACACACCATTTAATCTCCAAAAAGAAAATTGGTCGATAATATTTAATTTTTTCCTCCAGTCGTTCCTTAGAACTAATAACCGAATCATATAAACGATTAGCAACGGTCTTCACGGTTACTCTGTAATCTAAAAAAATCTTCATTTCCATGGCCTTCTACTCTTGCACTGCAAGTATACTAGGAAGAGGACAAGAAAATCTGAAAGAAAACTAGGAAAAGGAGGGACGAGAGATTTACGGATAAATAAATAAAAGCAAAGATAGAGCATCTTGCAAGAGGGAGAATACACGAGAAAGAAACCATTAAAATGGAAGAGGACGAGAGGAGATAGAAAATCGAAACGAGAGGAATACGGATAACAGGAAGAAGAAGATGGGTACAAAAGGGGGAGAGAGAGATTCAAGAAGGAGAGAGAGAGAAGGGGAATGATGGGACGGGAAACGATAATGAAGACACGAAACCTGAAATTAGTGGGAGTGGAACGAGCGATGGGAGAATGGGGGTGAGGAGAGCCGGAGTAGGGAGGTAGAGAGGGGATTTTCGGAAGGGAGAAGAAGGCGCATGATTGCAGCGGATCTGAGGAGGGAGTGGAAGTTTGTGATTCGATCAGAGAGAGAGAGGAGGGTAAACTAAACGAAATGTAAAGTATGCGGAGGATAGGAAAATAATAAAAAGATTGTCCCATAAAAACGTGCCAGAATCCGCGCGTTCAAATATTTTCCCTTTACTTCCTTAAACTAATTTGTTCGAAGTTTTATCGACTTGGTGTCTTGGAAGAGGAGCATCGTTTTACTCTAAGCTAAGTATCGTTCACTGGATTTGACATTTTTACTCTTTTTAAGCTAGATCAAAAATGATGTTGGGGACACTTCATCGCTCATCAGAAAGCAGGAACCAAAGTTTACTTTTCTACCACCTAAAATAATAAGATTGGAAAGGTGTACTCCAAATCGGAGTACACAGGGTTTCCAAAAGCGTTCCTTGGGATTTCACAATGTTCTCCATATTTTTTGCTCAGATGAGTATTTAATGAGAAGCTAGCGAGGTACGTTGTAAAATACATATAAGTCCTTATGTAAAGTTGTCATTATTGTCTGATTTTAACCAAAATTGGAATCGGCCTTCAAACTTTAGCAAAACTCCCAAGTACCAGATTTCATCAAAATACTTCCACCGATTCCCGAGTTGAAACAAAGGAACATTGTAAACTACATGTAGGTCATGTAAAGTGGTCGTAATTGTTGTCCGATTATAACCAAAATTGGAATCGTGCGACCGAGTTTAGCAAAATTCCTCAATATCAAATTTCATCAAAATACGTCCAACGGTTCCCAAGTTGAAACAAAGGAACATTGTAGATCTTTATGTAAAGTGGTCATCATTGTTGTACGATTTTGACCAAAATTGAAATCGGTCGACCAATTTTTGCAAAACTCCCCAATACCAAATTTCATCAAAATACGTCCAGCGGTTTCCGAGTTTAAACATGTGGACGGACAGACGGACGGAAACGACCTCCCCTATATGCGTTCACTTCGTGCAAAGAACGCATAAAAATGAATCTTCGCAATTATGGCATGACTGATTGTTGTGGTGCAACGGTAAATTTAAAATATTTAAATCCCAAACCAAGTATCTTTCCAGTACCAATAAGTGATATAAATAAAATTTTAATAATTAATTAACTATTACAATGAATTCCAGATTAAGTAAATAAGTTAAATCACAGAAGACCAGTTCATTTGAGCCAATGTTATCATGAATAAATTTTTACTCCTAAGTAAGTTACTCAAGTGTTTTCTATGATCCGTTGCAACAGAACGTATACTCAGCTGGCGCAAGATCTCCATCATAAAGCAATACAGAAAAATTTAGCGCAGGGAGAGATTCAAGTATGGTTAGCAAGGCACGCCGAGGAATGATCGAAGAATAAAAGACATCACCCTATTTTTTACCCTACCTCTTCTTCCTTGAACAATTTCGAGAGACGACTTGTAAACCGGTTTCGGCTAAAACGAGAAAACCTTTCCAAACCATCTGACTGATTTAATGAAAACGACGTTTAAGAGTTTTCCACAAAGGATAATAACCTCACTTGGCAACAAGAAAATCGGAGAGGGTGGGATGATAGAGAAAGAGGGAGGAGAAGGCGGAAGGAATTCTCCTTTTAATAGCGAGAAGCTCGCCCATTCCGGAGGAGGGAGGGTAAGAAAAAAAACCATCCCACCCCTTCGAATTTTTTATTTTTTCTCGACTTCCACGTGGACTTATTTCAATGAAGTCCTGCGGAACCGTTTACAGCCTCAAGGAACTCCTTTCCCTCGAAGCTAATGCAACCCAAGGGTGGAAAGAGAGAGAGAGATTGGAATGTGAACGAGATCGAGTAAGAGGGTAAGGAAGCAGGTCGGGACGAAGGAGTTTGGGGACGGAATAGAAATGGATCATGATTAGTGTGGCGTAGGGCGGGTGGCGATGGATATGGACCCGTAGAGAGGGGAGAGGGAGGAGGGGGAGGAGGGAGGGAGGGGGGAGGGACGGAGTGGTGAATAGAAAGGGAGCATAAGTGGGGAAGGAGGAGTTGCGAAGAGAAATAGAGAAAAAGAAAGGGAGGAAGGAAATGGGAGATTGAACCGCTCTGGCCTGATGGGAGGATAAGGTGGCCCGGGGTGGAGGATTTGGAATGGTAAAGTACGGGATGCGATGGCAACGCGGAGGGTGATGGTGAGTTAAGGGATGAGTTAGTGAGATGGAGGCATGAGGAGTTGGATCGAGTGGAGGGATGGAATGGGTCGAAGAAGATAGTAAGGAAAAGGTGAAGGAGGGAAGAAGAGAAGGGAGGAGGGGGAGAAGGGAGTAGAGAGAGAAGGGAATAAAGAGAGGAGAGAGGAGGTAGAGAATAAGCTTTACTCACGCTGTGAGATAATGGAAATAATATAAAAGAAAATTCCGAATGGAGAATCACTTACAAAGAAGAAATATCAGTATCCTAGTATTTGTAGTCCCTTACTCAAGGTACGGATTGGGAAAATGCCGTGTTGGGTATTACCACGTTACTCAAAATTAATACCTTATGGAAAAATCACATGTTCGTATGTTCTTGAGCCTTCATTCGTCACGTACAAAAATGCGGAGTGTGCCAAATTGAAGCCACGTGTGTCGGATAAATAAGCGCCACATTTATTTAACCGTGAATAATCAAATCCGCGTTAGACGAGGGTTTACACAATACTAAAGAAAATCCTGAATAGGGAAAACACTCACAAGGAAGAGTAAGAATCGGTATCCAAAGTAATGCATTGCGTCTAAGCGAAAACCTTTCATCATTAGATCATTAGATATTTAACAAAGTACGAATGACACAGACAGCAAAAAGACGTGTGATTACATTAAATTTCATGGTATCTCTATCCCGTTGTTTTCTTTGAGATTTTTCTGTAAGATAAAAAAACACGATTCATACTAAAAAAAGTACTTTTCATCGGCGTAAATCAAATCGGATTTTGATTAACTGTGATAATTTATGGGCTAAATCCGATTGTGCAGAAACAGCAATAAAAGGAACATCAGTTGTTATTTATGATGCATGAATCAGAGGGCATTTTATTACAGCAGAAATTGGGACATTTTTCACGCACGACATACGTGGCCTTGGTTTGCGTTTCATTTCCTCTTGGATTGAGAATTAATAGACTGTTGAAGATTAACAGTTCAAAAGCTTTTAAAGTCCAACGAGATGCCGCACGCACGAGAAATAATTAAACTTGAAACAAAATATTAGAGGACATGAGTTATTAAAAACACACGGTTGATTCTTTCCGCAAAACAAAATCTCCTTTTGAAATCCGTTCATGTATTCGAACACATTTCAAACTGAAAATCTAAAGTAATTATTACATTTAGCGAGAATTTTCACTGGATACATGAAACTAAAACTATTTTTTTATTATAATAATAAAGTTTTGGATTGATGTTTATTGCATAAAATGACATATTAAATTAAAAGTTATGTAAAAACGGCGAGTTAAACATTATCCCGATAACTGAAGATTAACATTCCATAATCATATTTTTATTTAAATCACTTGCCATTTTTAGAAACTAATTCTTATAATCGATATAACATTAAATATTTGTTAAAACAACAAAACAAGTTATTACCGATTTAATGGCAATCGCTTGCCCTGTATAATAATTTTTCTTAAAAAATGCAACAATTGAATTCGAAATGACCGGGAAAACCTTGTGTACGTTGCCGATCATAATACCTAAGTATAAATATAATCCTAGACATCCAAGAAAAAATAACCTTCTATAAGCCCTTTAAAATTTATCAAACAAATATTTTTGCATGCAGAAATGATTCATAAACATGCGCCGCTAAAAATTAAACTCCAACATTTTAAAAGTATTTTCATGAAATACTAATTTATTCAACTACTATCAAAATTGCGAGAAAGCTTATGTCCTTATATATATAACGTTTTCCTTAATTAAATACGAAATTTCAGATAAAATGTAAATACTCGATAGAAGTCCCATCTACACCGATAACATTTAAGACTTATTTATCGAAATCAGAAAATGAGATGCCTCCGAGGCCTTGAAAAAGAATACGATTTAGGCAATACCGACGAGTAAACTAGCCAAAAACTGCCAGTAGAGAGAAAAATATAAATAAATGGAACGGTTTTGAGATGATTTCAAACATTAATAAAGTAAATAAAGCGAAAATTCCTGAGAAATGGAAGGAAACAGATGGAGGGACCTAAAATAATGATATTTATAGAGGGAGGTGAAGGATGAAACACGGAAGAGATAGATATAAGCCAGGTGAAAAGATGTGGAATTAGGAAGGAGGAAGAGAGAGAGGATTACAAAAGAGTAAAAGAAGGGATGAGAGAGAGGATATGGAGGGCAAAGAGAGATGGAGGGGTGGGACCAAAGAGTTAGAGAGAGAGAGAGAGAGGTGATATAAAGAGTGAGACAGAGAGAGGGCAATGGCACGAGGAGTGGGCGGGCGAAGGAATTGGTGATACTGCAGTCGCGAAACTCTATTAATTCCGCACCATGAATTCTGGGCGTGTTTCCCCTTCTCCTATTCCATCGACCCTTTCCCACTTCTCCTCCTACCAAACTCCGAATGGCCTTATATGAGACGCCTCCCAAATCCACGACAGTCTCCTCTGCCAAAGCCTCCAAAATCCTTACGCCACTGCCTCCTTCGCATCCTTCGTGGCCCCCTCTCTCCCCATTCCCACCCAAGTTACCCTACCTAACCTTCTCTCTCTCTCTTTCTGCTCTACTCTTATTCTTCCCCTTCATCTCCTCTGTAGCCCTCTTTAGCCATTCCCATCTCCTAAGTCCCTATCCCGTAAACTAACTTCCTCACTCTTACCTTGCATCACGGGGGCTACTTCTTCTATGTATTATGTATGAGATTATGAGACAGTATAGTGTCACAGTATTTGCTATTGAGGAGGTTCGAGATTTTTATTGTTTTCATATAATTTGTGGCAGCCATATGGTAAAATAACTGTGGACATTTTATGCGGCAATAAACTAGGAAGACGAGTGAATATTGTTTCTCTTTATAATTGAGTCCGATTTAAGTCTAAATAAAAAATATAGCATTTGGAAATATTGTAAAAGTAAGAGAAAAGTTTAGGGTAAATTGTAATTCTAATTTTCTAATCGTTTTATGATAATATTTTTATAGAAAAAGTTTTTTATAAGTCGTTTCGAAATGCCTAAATAATATGGTACGCAACTATTGAATAACATAACGACAATCTAAAAATGTTTGAAATGTGTAATGCTTTAATCATTTTTCCTAAGGGCTTTTTTGCATGTTTACATTATTTTTATTTAACAGCAACAAGTGAGGAAAGGATTGAGAGAAATATATATAAGGCCCTTTCTTCTTGTTTTAGGATTATGACGCTACCATAAGATTACGTATTCGGTTGAGATCGACGGCCTCATATTACAGTCAACTAATTCTCTTTAAAAGCATTATATCGAACCTGTACAGTAATATGTTTCTCATTTAAAAGCAGCGGACTCGTTGCCATGGCAGTTGATATTTCCCATTGTTAAAAATCGGAAAATTTTCGTATTTTTTGATTAATAACAATTGTTCGCTCTCATTCGGCACGGATTTGAATTCTATTTCCAAAACATAATAACTTCAGTCTTTCAACTATAGAACTGTTTATCCCTAGAGCTCATATCTTAATTTTAACTAATTTTAAAATGCAAATTGATAATTCTCTGCAGCAATATAATGCATTACTTAAGGGGAGTGGAAATGAAACAAAGTGGTCGGAAAAAGACACCGATCACTCCCAAGCAGCTCTTTTATAGATCCACTATTCCGTCATGTTTAGCTCTATTATAAACCAGTCTATCCTGAAAATTTAAGATATCCACGTTGCGGGATTCCAGATAAATTGCCTAAACAGACGGACGGGCAGAAAAACCGAATAAATAAGGGATTTATTAGAAAAAGGCGCTAATAAATAGGTAAATTTTCAACATCGCTATGCTATATGTATATGATGCATTTATATATACAACTTTTCCCAGGATGTATTTATCTCAAGTTATTTCTTCAGTAAGCTAAAAACGTATTTTTAGGTAAAGTGGCTCAATTACAAATTCACTGGATCCTTAGATCAGGTAAACATGTTTAAAAATTAGTTGACGTTTCCAAAGCACCGGAAGAAACTGACTCTTCATCGCTCTAATACCACCAATTTTTCGTCTAAAAAATGAGTATTTATAATTTTCCGGAATCAATCCTTCGCAGCGCTCCCAAAAAAGTAACAAAAGCAAGCAGATTCTCCAAAAAGTTAATTTTACTCCGATTTACTGCGTCCAAGGAGTAAACCAACAAACAAGTTCCGTTTGCTTTAGCACAAACTCTTTATTATCATACCGCAAATTCACTCCATCACTCCGCCTCTATCCTATTTGCATATTCGCGGCGAAAAGAGAAGCTTTTACAAATTTCTCTCCTCCCGCATAGATTACGTCGGAAAGGGTTTTCCATAAATTTGAGAGCCGCGTTTCAAACCGCCCCCCATCAGCCTCCATCCCTCTCTTCAAAAACTCTTTCCCCCTCCATTCCGCCTCCCTTCCTCCCCCACACTCTTCCCATCTTCGACGCCCACCAAACCCTCTTTGAGACATTCCCCCGAGCCAAATTCTCTTCCTCACATTCAAAGACTCTCCCCTTCTCATCCCTCCTCCCTCATATACCTACTTCTTTAAATCCCTTAGAATTCTGCTTCAGACTCCCTTCTACTTCATCCTAGCACCAAAAACGAAAGAGGTGAGCGAGATATGTTCTCCCAAGCTCTGCTTTCCCATCCTTTGCCTTTATGTCATACCAACCCCCCTCTAATCCCCGTCGCTTCTAACCTCCTCCCCCAAAACCCGCGAACCAGGCAACCAAAACAACCTACCACCCAATCGACCGACCAAGAAAAAATTACCTCGCCATTGTTAGCAGAGCCAATAAAAGCGGAGGGAGGATGAAAGGGGACTGGTGATGGGGAAGGGAGAGAGAGAGCGAGCGAGAGAGTAGGTTGGTAGGTAAAGGAAATAAAATTTCAGACGCCGTTTCCACAAATGCCAAATTCCCCCAGACACGGACCGTCTATATCTCTTCCACACTTTTTCCCTTCTCATCTCCCTCAATATTCCTCCTTTCCCCTCTCTCTCTCTCTCCGCCATCTCGCCCACCTCCTAGCTCTATTCTTTCCTCCCTATTGAGGTAGCTTAGCCAAGTTTTCCTTGCAACGAGATATTACATCCGAGATGGAGAAGAGGTAGAGAGAGCTTAAAAGGGTTTAATCCTGGTAATGAACGTGCCTCATGCAAAGTGTACTCTGTGAATTCCGCCCCTCCAATATACCCTTCCCTACACCACTCGCATCCTAAGCTATCGCGCGTTTACGTTAGTACTTGCTCCTTGCGCCCGCTCATCGGTGAACGAACACACACGTACACCGGTGCAGGTCCTTAAGACTGTTCCTCCCACCAATCTTTCCTCATCGATTCCCTACTTTCTTACCTCCTTTGGCTTTCTTGTTTGTTCTCTTTCTCCTTCCCTTCTTCGATACCACACACTCTTTCTCTATCTTTCCCTCCAAACAGTTACTCCGTCTCCTTAACCTCCTATGCGTCTCAATCGGATAGCTTCCCTGATGGAAGGACAGGAAATAATGAGGCCATTCGGAGAAACAATCGAATCCCATCGAAAATCGATTGCGCGATAAGGCTCCCGGTGCGACATCTCTCGGTGGGATGCCGTGCGAGGTAGTCGTTCTCACCCTCCGCATAAAGTGCGGGGATTCGTACACGGGGGATTGGTAAAGGAGCGGATGGAGTCGGAAGGAGGTGGTAAAAGATATTGAGAAGAAGTGGGAAAGGAATGAAGGGGGTGGGAGAGAGAGTCTATCATCATTTGGAAGGATTTAGCTAACGGTTATATCACGTGACCCCGTTTAAATCTCTGTATAATATGAGCAGGACGAGGGAGACGCAACAGATGAACTCGCAGAAGTAAATGCGTTTCGCATTTTACGGATCGACATAAGGATCCCAACGCGGAGTTTATGGGCTACTGATTTTTTTTAGACTCTATTCGCGAATCAGAATCGCAATAATTTTTTTATATTTTATCATTTTCTCTCTCTCTCAAATACACACTATATCTCTCTCTTTCTGGATTACTTAGGCTTCCAAGAAAAAGGTACGTGAAAACGATCTCTTGGAAAAGCAATACCCACAGGACTGTTTGAATCTTTTCTCAAGGAAATTGATTTATCATTGAAGAGTTGAAAACGGTGCGCAATAACATTTCAGGTTAGTTAGGGTGAATCGGGTCAGTTTAAAAATAGCCTTTCTAAAGTCAAGTCAAGTAGGTATTACCACACAATGTCAATCATTAGAACTTATAGCATCAGTTATACCACGCTATTACATGTTGATTCATAACTGTAAATGTAACAATGAAAATGAACTGTGTGTAAGGTAATTTGACGAAAAATACTGTCTTTAAAATACTAATCATTCTCTCCGGAAAGTTTTAATATATCGTAGTAGTTCATTTTGAACGAGGCTTCCTTCATGATTAGCACTAATCAGTTTTCTGACTTGAAAAGTTTCTGCCATCTTCATAGCCGTTGCAATGTAGTAAACTCATGATTACCAAGGACATACATTTTGGCCTAATAGGGTCACAAAATTATGAGTGTAAAGGATCACAGAATCTATCCGTATAGGTCGTTATTTTTATTCGCAAAACAAATTCGATTAAGATGATGAATAAAAGGGGTTGAGCACTACGGCAATATGATAATTTTGAAATAAATAAGGAAGACGTAGTCTACATAGACATCTCAGGGCGGCTGTGCAGGTCGTCTACATCAGGAGTAGGGTGGCCAGACGTACCCCATTTCGGGGTATAATACCCCATTTGCTGAAATAAATTTATAAAATACCCCCTTTTTAAAATCTTAAATGGGGTACGAAAAATACCCCTTTTCAGTGTTTCGGACATAAAATTCTTTTTTCAGTGTTCTGTACTAAATGAATAAGCGAGTGTCACTAAGCAAGCAAAATGTGAACGCGACAAATCATATAATTCCAAGTTTAGGTAATTATAAGAGGAAAGAGTTAGCAGAGGGCAACTATTTTGTTGAAATGCACGCTTAAAGACTCGAAAAAACTACTTTGTATCCTACTTATATAGAGCGTTATAAGATATTTATATTATGCATACTTTGTAATGTTCGGCACCTGTCACGGGCCCGACAAGAAGGAAGTAAAGGGTCCCGCGGTCACTAGTTGAGATCTTTTTTATCTCATTGTATTATCGTGAAGGCTTACGCAGCGAATAAAAGAAGATAGTGTACCATTAATTCTCCAGAAGGAATTTAGAGCATATAAAAAAGAGAAGCTTGCCGGTGTGATTTTTGCAGCGAAGTGTGAAGCTGAGAGTTACTGGCATGTGCTTCGGAAACTGTTTATTTATATAACTGGATTGTATCGGATTTTATTATGATCATATTGATACAGGTAATGTTTGAAGCCAATTATTGTTGTACTAATTTTAAGAATACTATTTTCCGGTTATTTATTAATACAATAAATTCTATAAATATTACATTAACCCTTGTTTTCGCAGAATGTCCTCTTCATTGTCATCAGATACCGAAGAAGAATAAATACAGAGGTTAAATCAAGAGAAGAAAAAGAAGAGAAAACATCAGAATTATTTCAACGATGAGTGGCAGGGAACTTACGCCTGGGTGATTAAAGGAAGAACTGCTGGTAAAGCGAAATGTGTATGGTGCAATTGTGAATTTTCCATAGTAAATGGAGGTGTTTATGACCTTAAAAAGCATATGCTAAGTAATAAGCATAAAAAAGGGAAAGCATTAGCTAGTAATAATCAAACTTTAAATTTATTTTTCATTTCCTCGAAGACGTCATTAGTTTCGACTGAAGAACAAAAGATTGTTGCCGCAGAAGCTACGTTTGCCTATCACACAGTGAAACATGCGCATAGCTATCGATCATCGAATTACATGAGTTCATTATTCAAAACATTATTTAGTGATTCAAAAATCGCTTCTCAATTGACATGCGCGCGAACAAAAATATCTAAAATAATAACAAATGTTTTAGCAAAAGACTGCGTATCTAAAGTTGTCGAGAATTTAAAAGAAAATCATCCATTTTCAATTGCAACAGATTCGTCAAATAAAGGGAACATTAAAATGTTTCCCTTAATGTGTAGATATTTTTCTAAATCTAGTGGAGGAGTTTAAACAAAACTTTTGAGTTTCTTTAACAGCCAGTCAGAAACTTCAAAAGATATTTCACTTTGCTTACTTCAAAAGTTGAAGGGGCTGAATTTAAATCCCGATAACATTTTTAGTTTTTGCGGTGATAATGCTAACGTAAAATTTGGTATTAATCAGAGTGTATTTACCGAATTTAAGAAATTTAATAAGGATTTAATAGATATGAGGTGTCTTTGCCATGTCTTACACAATGCAACAAGAAAAGCTACAAGCTGTTTAGAAGTTGATATAGAATGTATAATTTTAAAAACATATAATGAATTTAGTTCACATAGTAAAACATTAGAAAATTTCAAAGAACATTACGAATTTTGCGATCTAGAATATTCAGATCTAATGCGTCACGTTCCTACAAGATGGTTGTCGCTCCTTCCAGCAGTAGATAGGCTAAACAAAAATTTTGAGCCAGTGAAAAACTATTTTCTATCTTTGGAAAGATGTCCACCTATTTTGCGAGATTTTTTTTCGAACGAATTAGCTGAAGCCTGCCTTTCTTTCTTTTCAAATGCAGCAACCTGTGTCCAAAACGCAATTTGTAACCTAGAGCAGGATGGTCCAATTATAATAGAACTATTTAACTTAATGTTCAATCTAAGAAACTCTCTACTTTCTAAATTAAATGATCATTTTTATGGATTCGTAACTATACAAAAATTGAAATCTTGTCGCAACCCAGTAGAGATAAATTTGTTTAAGAAAAGAGCATACGATTTTCTGAAAACTTTAATTCAGTACATTGAAAAAAGATTTAGTTTTGAAAATAATAAGTATAAATATCTTAATATATTCAAAATACATGAAGTGGCACATTTTGATCTTTTCTTAAAAGTTATAGATTTATTTAAAATCTCCAATATTAATATTTATTTGCTATATGAAGAGTACGTCCTGTTAAAATCATTCCATAAAAATACTAACACAAAAGAACTAAAATATCACAGATATTTGGATAAAATTTTTAAATGCATACGATGTACCTAATATAGAAAAAATTATTAATTTTGTTTTTGCTTTGCCTCACTCAAATGCAATGAGTGAGCGAGTATATAGCTTAATGTTCAACTCTTGGAAAAAGAATAGGAACAGATTAGACCTAAAAACTGCTGAAGGAGAATTACTGGTGAAAACTAATTACAATATGTCATGCAAAGAATTTTATGCAGTTGTATTAAAAAATGAAAAATTGCTAAAAGAAATTCGCTCGAATGGAAAATATTGTTAGATAAATACTTCTTTTTTGATAAAATAAATCAGGTTTACTGAATTTATATTGTAAAAAATTATGCAAAACATATCATGATAATATTTTTAAAAGTTTACGTTAGTGTTCATAACTGTCATAAAATAAAATATTTAAATTTTGTTTAAAGACTTGCTATAAATTTGACTAATTGTGCCAAAATTTGACTAAATCTGTGTTCCATGCACATGTATATTGTGAAAATCTACAAATATAAAAAATACAATATTCTTATTATAATTGTTCGTTCTTTATATTTGATAGTGCGACTATCCCAAAGCCCAATAATGAATACCCCAAAACCTAACCATGAATACCCCAAAACCTAACCATCAATACCCCAAAATCTACCTATGTTACCCCAAAACCAAATTTTTAATCTGGTCACCCTAATCAGGAGTCACCAAACATTTTACTGAAAGGGCCACATAAGGCTGCATTATCCAATGTGCAGGCCACATACGGAATTTCAAATGACTGATCGGGACGTGTGAAATTTTCAGAGCAAATTTTGAGAATTTTTTCGATTCTGTAACATTTAATTCGCTTAAATTAAAAGTAGATTTCACCCAAGTACTTCATTAGATATTATAAATTATATCTAATGAATACTCTTGCTGATAAGGCGGGCCGGATCAAATCATTGCGCGGGCCGGATGTGGATCGCGGGCCGTAGTTTGGGGAACCCTGGTCTACATGATCAGGTGGCCTGCTCGACTGCCGGAGTCTGACAGTATTTGCAATAGGCAAAGAAATATTTCAATTAGCCGCGCTATTATGTATAAAAGATAAGACAAATACGGAAAAGATCAAGAGAAAAATGTTGATAGTATAAAAGGTAGGAAATAGCGAAAAAATTAATTACATATCAATATGTAACGAAATACCACATCTGGTAAATTTAAACTATAAAAATTATTGAAATAGAAAGAGGAAAAATATAAACGAAGATTCTACAAAGAATATCTCCTGACTCTGTTCCCGCATGACACACAAGGTCTATTTCGCTAAGGCAGCCGATTCATTAGAAATGTGTATTGTCACGGCACCTGACGCCACACGGCATTGGGGGAAACATCTCTCTGCTTAGCGTCAAGCAGAAGCGAAATATTGAAGGAAAAATACGAAATAAGAAATTATAGTATTCTTGAATATGAACATTTTTTAATCCATACAAAGAGGTTAAACAGTACAATGTCGCAAAGTAAACACAGCACTGAATAAATCAGTACCGTCGACAATGGCGGATAGAAGGGGGAGGGGTAAAAGTGTTATTACCCCCCCCTAAGGGAGATGGTCAATCTTCATTAAAATATTATCTCAATTTGTTTATTTTATATTCTAGGCATTATAGAAATATTTTGCAAATATCTAAACAGTGTATAATAAATCCTGTATATTTATTATAATGAGACGGTATTATTTTGCATAAATAGGTGTCAGTATATGCATTTGTTTTCTAATTACTCCCCTCCTAGGCTATGCACCTATATCCCCCCCTGACCGTCGGTCACTTTAATTAGGGCGATGCAGTTAATCTTCCTTGCTCTGGTGGCCAGTGGCGCCATTAGTTCAGCCACTGACTAGGAATTGCGTACTGCTGACGTACGAGATATTAAGATCCGCGCCTAGAGGAGAAAACCGTAGCGGACAGTGGCGGAATTAAGAGGGGTCGCACTTGGCGCGCGACAGGGGCCCCGAAAAAATGTTCGTGTATATAATCTCAGAATATTAAATGTCTCAATTTAAAAATCAGTGGAACTTCTTTATGATTCCATAGAAAAACGATCGTTAAGAGGTGTCGCAAAAGAGAGCAGCCATCAGGAGCAGTATCACTATATATTTATATTGCAGGGTCCCCGACTGCTTAGCGCCATGGGCCCCCGAATGTTTAGCGCCAGGGGTCCCCGACTGTTTAGCGCCAGGAACCCCCGACTGTTCAGCGCCAGGAACCCCCAAATATTTAGTGCCAGGGGCCCCAGGAGGCGTAAATCCGTCACTGGTAGCGGAACTATAATAACACATAATCTGCGACCGCGAGGGGCCGATATGTTTTGGGGGCCCTGCAGGACCATCTCTATTTCTATATTGCATTAAACAACGTACATATGGTGAAGGGCTCCAAAAATTATTTTCGCGGTGTGGCCGAAAGTTTGTAGTTCCTCTATTCGGAGAAAGAAACATTTATGCGTGTAAGTCGCTGTAAGACCACATCCGTAATTTGAGGCATTACTTTGTGGAATTTATCCATCATAGAGAATAAAAAATTTATATACTTGGTACTTTTTCCACAATTTTTTATTTTTTTTTTAATATCTCACGGCCATGGTTTCACTACACAGTAGCATCATCAGGTGACAAGAATGCGAATGCATCGTAAATACAAAAGGAGAAGTAGAGATAGTAGAAAATATTGTGGAAAAAGTACCAAGCATTTAAATTGTTTATTCTTCATACGTACTTTCCTTTCCACTTCTTTCCAGTCACTGCATTTAATAGTGTCCGAAATGCTCACCCACGCGTCTCTTCTTTTTATCCTATTTTTGTAGTCTCCCTCCGATGCATCCCATAAAATAGGATAAACATGGTACGCATTCTGTTAATTCAAGTATATTTTCATTATAAATAACAGAGGAGACTACGGCGAGTGCAACTATGACCTGAAGAGTCGACTCCGACCATAAACAAACAAAGGATTTAGCGAGAAGAAACCAAGCGCTAAATACGTATTTCGAGAGCCAAGCTCTCATCATCAGTAGCTCTGGAAGAAGAGTGGGGTCTGTTGGGCTGCGTGAGGAAATTTGAACCGTTGACGGTTGACGAGAAAGTGAAGGTGGGAGGGAGGGGAGTAGGAGGAGGAGGAGGGGAGTGGGAGGGGGAGGAGGGGAGAGGGGAGGGGAGGGGAGTGGGAGGAGGGGAGTGGGAGGGGGATGATGGGAGTGGGAGGGGGATTAGGGGAGTGGGAGGGGGAGGAGGAAGGGGGAATCGTTAGACCGTAAAGGGTGGAGTAAGGTACCGGGCCTCGATCAATATTCATAACGGTTTGTTTGAATTTGTTAATAAAGAGACTTTCAAAAGCATCTAATTTGTTTTCTTCTCGTATTGATTTTAACAGTGTTAGATTCTGTATAGTGTTTTCTTGTATATGGGCGGTTACACTCGAATTGTTTATCCTGTTTATTACTGTTCATATATTTTTGTGAGCAGAATGTGTGCCTTGCGGCTTGCAAAATTAGTAATATTATCATATGCGGCTTTGAGGGTAAGCAGGTTTGACCATCCCTGTGTTAATATTAGAAAGAATTGTGATATTATTGGAGTTCCTACAGTGACTTATCAGTGTCTCCTGTGAGTATAGGATACTAGTAGTTGGTGCTTGCATTCTGCAAGCATATCATCTCAACATAAAAAACATTCATTTTCCATATTTCATCATTACAAATATTTTTTTAATTCTAAATATTTCACCTCCGGAGCGATTTTCGTTTTTCCCTTATGTAAAAATAATAGATTAAAACAATCCCAAAACTTTGCAATTTTAAGAATTTTATTCTTTCTCCATTATGAGGTACTAATGCTACACATTTTTGCCAAATTTTAAAGTTGTAGTACTTCTATAAGTGAAATAATATTTTTCCAATTGTTTAAATTTTAAACATTTTTAACAGCCGCCGCAATATGTTTATGGAGAGATTTAAATGTTTATTTGTGCAAATGCACTACTTTGTACATAACTTGAAACTTTCAGCTTCCTAGCTCATCCCGTAGTACCTAAACAGTTATCTATTTGTTTAAACTTTAAGAATTTTTAACTGCCAAACAAATTAAAATATCGAAATTTCTATAATCTTAATTTCGTTTTTTTACAAATCCTACCTCTAAAAAAATTTCAGCTCCGTAGCACATTCGGAAATGCCTAAACCTTGAACATTTGTTTAAACAATTGCAAATTTTTTACGGCCGCATTGTTGCACTTTTTCATGATTTTCGTTTTTTCTAGTCGGTTTTGCACAAAATTCTACCTAAGAAAAAAATTTCGAATCTCCAGCACATCTGGAAGTGCCTAAACATTAGTATCCTCCTATATGTTATATGTTATCTCCTCCTCCTCCTCTGTAAGAAACGTCGATATATAATGATAACTACTTTTGATTCACTATTAGTTCTGCCCCTACGCGATATGCGCGTCATCCCCGGCCTCTCCTTGCTCCAGGTATCTCGGCGCTACTCGTCTTTTATTCAGTTTCGCTAAGCTCGGCAATCTTTAAGTCGTCGGATATGAGAAGCATTTGTGTAATTTTTCATAGACTAACAATTCAATAAGCCTACTTGGGAACTGATTCTTTATTCAACTGGTCCCAAAAACATCATAAAGGCCAAATTACATTCCTTCATTCTCCCTACCTCTTTCGCTCTAACTCTCCTTCCTATTCCATTATCCCAATCCAATTCAACGCATGTAATTTCATGAATTCGGCAACATTGCAGGTTGCTCTGGACAACGAAAGATTTTCCTCTCAAAAAACCTAAAATGTTCATCTTCAAAACGATTTTGTGATCCCGAATTTTTACAACAATTTTAAGTTATTTTAAATGGCAAACGAAAAATATCCTACGCTCATTTACGTGTTAATCAAATGGAGAATTTAAACTGCTCTGGTGTCGAACCCATGCGTTTCTAGCAGACAACTATCAGCTAAAACATTTTTTAAATCACGCCGAGTATTTACACGAAATATTCGTCGAAATCGAGCTGACCGTCCTCGTATCTTCATTATATAGCGCCTGCCGGTAAAGCGTCTGCGGGAACTTTTTATAAAGAGAGATGTATCATAGTGTTAGCTTTTCGCAGCTAGTGGAGCACCTAAATAAGTAAAATTATAAACATTATATGTAGTAATTACTTTTCCTCATACGTCAAGAATTACTGAGCAAACATCCTTTTTGACTATCAGTATATTTTTTGTGAATTATTCGGAGATCTTGCGTCCCAGCAGTGTTTCTCATAATTCTTTCTTTTGTGCTGATTCTTGTTTTACAATATACTTCATCGCAGAACGGAAGAAAGGGAGTGTTTGGGGATGGGGATTACAAAATATTTTGAAGCAACTTCAATTTAAAAATAAAGCACATTTGGGGTATCCATTCTTCTATTGGTGACATACACAATGCATATTATCAGAGATAAAAATATTCGTGGCTTAAATCTTCTCAATTAATAACACACTTAGGTGTTTCTATTCAAAATAACATGTTATCAGCGACAGCAACGCAAATAAATTTTGTTAATAGAAGAATATTAAACTTTTTGTGTATAATTTTTTTGGAATTCTTTAATTTTTTTAATTCTTGAAATTTTTGAGATTCTTGGAATTATTGGAATATCTGGAATTTTTCAATTATCGAAATTATTGAAATTTTTGGAATTTTTTAGATTTAAAATTCTTGTCTTTTTTAATTTTGACAATTTCGGGATTTTTTAAATATTTGATATTTTTTAATTTTAGTGATTTTTGGCATGAAATTTTATTATTATTGGAACTCCAAAATTTAAAAAATCCCAAAAAAGTCAGAATTCTCAAAAATTTCCGAAAATTTTAAAAATTCCAAAAATTTTATAATTTCAAATATGAAAACTTTCAAAAATTCCTTGTAGAAGAACTGCCAAAATTACAAAAATATTATATTTTCAAAAATTTTATAAATTTCTGAATTTCCAAAAATGTCAAAATTTTCAAAAATGTTTTAATCTCAAAAAGCAAAGTGATAGATGAAGAAGCGTCTTGTCGCACATCGTCTACATTTGTGAAAAAATTTCCTTTTCAAAATATTTGTTTTTTCGTCGTTTTCCAAACTCGAAATATATGAAAATAAATTAGCAAATGTTGACAAAGTTATTTACTTCCACGACTGTTCTCTCGGACGCCCATATTCACGGCAGTCTCCAGGAATATTACCAGGCGTTACAAACCCTCTTGGCGAAATCTACTGGTATCGTAATGTGTATAGTTGGCAAATCTATGTGTAATGTCAGAAATTTAAATTCAGGCTTGCGATTTAGATAACTATATATTAATTTAAATCGCTTTTTTCCTGTGGTAGAACGTGTGAGACAACGGCAGCACCTAGGAATATGATTGAGGAGTCTTACCATGTTGATGTGCAAACACTTAAAAAATTTGAGATCGAAGCTTTGGGTCGCTATTTATTGATGATATTTATCACATTAGAATTTCAATTGTGGGAATGGGGAAACTAAGACCCGGCGATAGCGCAAAAACGGCTTGTCCGATTTTACGAAACTTGCAACGTATCGACAGGTCGATCCAACTTAGAACTTAGGCTACATATCATATCAAATTTCAATTAGGGGGTTGTAGGGAGGGGGCAACTAAAAAACCAGAGATAGTGCAAAAACGGTTGCAACGATTTGCACGAAACTTGCAACTTATCCTAAGGTCGATCCAACTTAGAACTTAAGCTACATGCAATATCAGAATTTCAATCAAAAGGGGGGTGCGTCTCTATCGATATTTTTAATAGAGAATTTCGATATAGGTTACGGTGGGTGTATGAGTGACCCGATCTGAATGAAAGTTGAAGGCAGTCAAACGCTACCAGAACGGTAGGAGGAGACAGGCAGTCGGAGGGAGGGATGGGTGATGTTGTGTGTGTTAGTTAACCCACGTGGGAGCTGCGAGCCGGATCTCTGCAGTCGCTCTCTGCTAACCGTCGATTTCGACGAGTAACCAGTTCAAGATAGATTACAATTTTTGTAGTGAACGTATTAATCTTGCAAGATAACTCTATTCACTCAACTCACTCAACTGTAAACTTTAGTAACTCTTGTTTAAAACTGAGTGCGATTATAACTATTTCTATTCTATGAATTTATTACTCAACGGTCAGCAGGTACTAGTATCCACAAAAAGTTAGAGAAATACTATATAACAAGCAGCAGTTTCAAATATTTCATATTTTGACCCGATTCACTATGTAAATATAAATATTATGATCAAAGCAGTTAACAAAACGAATTGTTCGACCGTAGCTTTGATATAATGGAGATATTGAGATCTTTATTCGATCCAAGGAATACGTCTTAGTATAAATTAAAATCTGGTTACAGGATAATAAATAATTTAAGGAACTGCGAGAAAAATTTAAAGACTACAAAGAAAAAAAATAATCTCAAACCGTAGGCTTCTCATATTGGATATAGCCTCAATGCTCCGACAATTAATACAATAAAATCTGATGTGGTCACCACATGACTTTCTCCATATCTGTATTATATCTAAATTTCCAAATAGGTTACATAATAATAAATATGTTAAGAAACCGAGAAAATTTTGACTTAACAAAGAACAGAAATAAACTCAAACCATAGCTTTCTAATATTGGATATAGCCACAAAGCTCCAACAATTAAGAAAAGAAAAAGGAGCGTTACTAAGACGTAACTAAGCGTCAATTATTAACAACAGTCATCGGTAGGTGGCGTGGTGGTGGAAGCTAAAAACACAAGATATCTATTAAACAATGCATTATATGGGAAAATGTTTCAAACAAAGGTTGTGGAAAATTACATTTCCTACAACTTTTATTCCAGTACATTTTTACATTTATCAAATATTAAAGCAAATATTTCAAAATAACGGATAAGTGAAAAGAGCAAACACTAAACACCCACTTCCGATTGACCAATTTTTACCAAAAATATCAGTTCTTGTGACTTTCATAAAAATGTTCAATATAAAATTTTGCGTTGATCTTATTATAGTTTTTGAGTTCGAGCACTTACAAAAAGGTATCACATACACACACACATCATCGAGAAAATGGTCAAAACGTGTTCAGGGGACCTCAAAACGTGTATTTCCGTTGAAATCTCGAAGTCGATTTTTTTCGTGAACACAATACTTTCGCCTATACTACGTATATGGAAAAAGTAAAAAAGGAGCGTAAAGTGTTTACAATAGTCGCCGATAGGTGTTTATGGCAGCTAAAGCATTTAGTTTTTAAAATATCTCTTAAACAACAACAAACATTATATGGGAAAATATTTCGAACTAACGTTGTAGAAAATTACATTTACTACAACATTTATTCCAGTGCTTTTTTACATTTATCAAATATTAAAGGAAATACTTTTTAAAAACTTATGTGACAAGGGTAAACACCCACTTCTGGTCGACAGATTTTTACCAAAAACTAATCAGTTATTTTCCCTTGAACATAAACGTCAAATAAAAACTTTTGTGTTGATTTGAGTAATTGTTTTTGAGTTAGAGTACCCACAAAATCCTGGTTACCGACACACACAGAATCATCGATAAAATAGTTCAAACAGTTTCAGGAGATCGTAAAACATGTATTTCCGTTGAAATCTCGAATTCGATTTTTTCCATGAAAACAATTCGTATATAGAGAAAGTAAAAATATATACTAGTTAACCCGGTTAAAGGAACGTATTATATAATTACTAGCGTAATTTCCCTTCAAATATGACGGGATTATCATAAAAGTATTCCAAATATACGATATATGATTTCGATATGAAAAATCAGTAAGATATTCTATGATCTGGTTTGGCTTTCATGCACAATCAAATCAGTGTTTTTGAAAGTTATCTTTGTTTTAATTGTACTGTTTAAGTAATTATTAGTAGAGAGGCCATATGTTTATCCAAATATTTCCTGAAAATAAGAGGAAAATCGAAATAATAAGATATAATGCAGAAAGAAGTAGCTGAAATTTACTTGAAATATTTTAGCAGATTATAAGTTATTTAAAACGTATTGAATTTAACTTAATAAATGAATTATTTTACCCTTATTAACTCGTAAAAACAGGATAAAATGTGAACGAACTGTTAATTTACCATCAAAGGAAAATTGTGTAGTAACTTACTATTAACTAAATACTTACATGAACTGCAATGAGTTTTAACTGTATTTTAAGATCGCGCATTTCTTTTAACTATATTAGTTTTGAAATTTTTCCAGAAAAATCCCTTTGGTTAACGAAATTTAAATAAAAGTCATATAATGTTATTTTTTCAATCCTATTTGAATTTAGGTTCGAAATATTTGCTGTATTATCAGTTAAAGAAATCCATTAAAAATTACGTGACCTATATTTAGTTTTATGAAGTCCCACCACTTGGCAATGGCGCATAATTCAATAGTATAACATTTTTACTTTCTCCATATACGAAGTATAGAGAAAGTATTGTTTTCATGAAAAAAATCGAATTCGAGATTTCAACGGAAATACACGTTTTAAGGTCCCCTGAACACGTTTTGACTATTTTCTCGATGATGTCTGTGTGTCTGTCTGTCAGTCTGCCTATCAGTATGTCTGTCAGTCTGTCTGTCAGTCTGTATGTGATAGATTTTTGTGGGCGTTCTAAATAAAAAACTATTAATCAGATCAACGCGAAATTTTATATTTAACATTTTTATAAAATTCAAAAGAACTGATTAGTTTTTGGTAAAAATCGGTCTAACGGAAGTGGGTGTTTACTCTTGTCATTTATCCGTTATTTTAAAATATTTGTTTTAATATTTGATAAATGTAAAAATGTACTGGAATAAAAGTTGTAGGAAATGTTATTTTCTACAACCTTTGTTTGATACATTTTTCCATATAATGCATTTTTTAAGAGCTATCTTATATTTTTAGCTGCCACCACCACGCCACCTACCGAAGACTATTGTTAACAATTGACGCTTAGTTACGTCTTAGTAACGCTCCTTTTTCTTTTCTTAACTGTCAACCGGAAGTAAATATTGACAACGATCCCAGAGCTAACAACATTTAATTTGCCATATAAATATGGAGAAAGTCATGTGTTGCCCACATCAGTTTATTTATAATCAACTAGCGTAATTACCCGTCATATATGACGGGTATGCGTGAATTAAGTGTTAAGTTAAAATTGGAATAGTAATTAATGAAACCAGCTTTTATATGCACTAAAAAGTAAGCAATAAATATAAAATCCACATATTTGTGTGTTCCAGAGAGTTAAAATAGTTTTGGGCGAATAGAAATTGTTTGACAAAGAAATATATTACGCAT
This sequence comes from Tanypteryx hageni, assembly GCA_028673005.1. Lineage (NCBI taxonomy): Eukaryota > Metazoa > Arthropoda > Insecta > Odonata > Petaluridae > Tanypteryx > Tanypteryx hageni. Next base: position 195,844,395 of record CM054112.1, read on the forward strand.
TACAATTCTAATACACCAAAAATTATTTTTCATCTATTTAACATTTAATTTTGTCTCTCTCTCCCTCTGTCTCTCTCCTTATCTCTCTCTCTCTCTGTCTCTCTCTCTCTCTCTCTCTCTCTCTCTCTCTCGCATTAAAGCATTCAATGCATGCATTCCTTACACATCACGCTATATAAACCAAATAAAACCACCCTAAGAATTTATTATTATTAAAAATGTCTTCTTCCCCCTTAGTTAGTGCATCAGTACATATCACGTACTTTTAATGACTAAATACTGCAAAACGATACATCAGAAATGATTCAAGGGAAATATTCAATTTCTATTAAGTGATTTATTTTCTAAGCACTTTTAATCAACCAAACAATCGAAAGTTATTCAAAACACCTCACTTGAGTTCAGTAGTAGTAATATTTACGTTTATGTTCTTGTCTTCGCTGTAGACAATCCATCTGCCATGCACGCGTAAGGAATTAAATGTATTTTGTAATTATAGCAGATATTATTTACTTCAGTAACCAATAAGACTATTTACGTTGACAACAATTAGATAGCTATGCATGGATTTTTCAAATATGACGGGTATGCGTGAATTAAGTGTTAAGTTAAAATTGAAATAATAATTAATGAAAGCATCTTTAAAAAGTAAACAATAAATATAAAATTCACATAATTGTGTGTTCCTATCAGTTACCATGTGATAAAATGTAATAACGAAGAACTTTAAACAGCAATCCATTTATATCCATATCCTATATGCTTATTTATTTATTTTTTGTTGCACATAATTACCATGTGATAAAATGAATGCTAAATTCTGATTGTGGTGCGGCATATAAATTGATATATTTTATCATTTGTTAAAATTAAATAGCGATTAAAATATTAAAATTAACCAGATTTTACTTCTTATTTATTTATCGCATTTTTCAAGGGAAATAAGTTTAAACTTCCTCAAGATATAATTGACTTTTCGGCAGCCAATCAGATTCTTCAGATTGCGTTACCAACAAAATTAGTTTACTATATATAGGAGGATTATATTTTATTATTGCTATTTTTGTACTGCAGCTCCTTTTAATCCTCTACATATCCTATGTCCTCTTCCTCTTTCTCAGTTTCTGCCCATTACCATTCTCTTCCTTCCCTCTAATTACTTAATAGATTCAATAAATAAGTTATACCCATGTATAAAAATCTGACCCGTGTTAAAGCACTAAATTGATGCATTTATTATGAGGCCAATAATAGAATTCAATAATTGGGACAACAGTGGTCCAATATAAACAAAATGCGTGAAAACGTGAAAAATCGTATTAAAACGTAATTTTTGGAGATTTACGAATGAGATTTAAATTCTTCTCTTCGCATAACTAAGTTAAATACCTCATCCTTGAAATATTTTTAAATGTAAACAAAAAAGGTCTGCATGTCAAAGAATGGCTTTTTGAGTAATTAATATATGCGATGCGAATTTATAACTCCGGTTACTTATAAGATGCACTGCAAAAGAACTATGAAAATAACTATACAAATAGTTAATTATCAAAAATTTTAATAGGAAGTTAACTGAAAAGAAATTAATGAAAAACACGATTTTAATTATAAATAATTCGGGCGCCTTCTCTTTCTTGTACTAAAGCAAGCATTCAAAGCACATTTTCTTTACGCATATAGTATAAGGACGGCAATACAACCTCGAGGTTTAACAATGACACGGTCGACAAGACAACATCTTTAAAAAGCTTAAAATTTTCCGATAACTGTGATTTAAACGTATAACTTGAGCGATTTCGAACCGAAGGCAAAAGTTGACTATAATAAAAAGCATCTATGTTTATTTTCTTTAAAATGGTCCCCGTCTAAATATTGTAGGTCAAGTACTACTAATTTAATTTTGCAAAATAAAAAAGTCTGCAAGTGAAAGAAGGTATTTTTAAGTATTCTCTTATGGGGATTTCTATAGAGCGTTCCGGCGGACGGACCAACGGACGGACGGACAGAGTTTATTTATTAAATTAGTTAATGAATACTTGTACAATCTTCGTAATTCGTTCTCTAATTGGTATTTTTAGTATTTATTAGATATTCTTTTTCGGTAAAAGCAAACAAGAGTTACATCAGCGGTAAAAGTGAGAGAAAATAGCTTTCAGTAAAAAAATTAATGACTAGTACTTGACCCTACTGTAGACACCCAGATGAAAATTCAGTTTTATATATGATCGTAAAGTTCTGGATGTTAGCAGAAATAGAAAAAGGAAATAAGTAGATAAGGGACATAAATGCTTATGAAGAGTTATGGTTAATCGAACAATCAAAACGTTGTAAAATTTTCGCACAATATCTTATACACCAAAACACAATATTCTTTGGTGTACAAGGTGTTACATTTTCATTTGACATATTATATATTGAAATTTAAAATGGAAAAATTAAGCAATCAAAGATCTAAATAAAATTATGAAAAGTTCTTTCACAAACAAACCAATAGAGCAATAATCCTAGATCTCTCTATTCACGCGTGTAATAAACTAACCTTAGTTTAGACTCTTTTATATGTAGGTATGAAATGTGCAGGCACTTATGCATAGATATGTATGTTTATGTGTATTTACATGGAACATTAATATAAGCTGATCCCATCGTTGAGACTTCTCGTTATTTCACAATTTATGGGATCGCGTCGCGCGAATTGATGCATTAGGCAGGACACCCACATACAGCTTCATAAATCTAAAGTCCAACACATTGCACCATGCCAGACACCTCCTCCAATAGCTCCACACCGCCTACCCATCTCCTCCATTCTCTTCCGATGACAGAAACTACACTTTCCTTAAGCCATTCGCCCGTATCTTCTATCAATCCTTATCGCGCCATCCATCTCTGTTTGTACCATTCGGCTCCAGAAATTTTTTCAATTCCTTCTGGAAGGGTCATTTTCCCATTGTTTATAATAATATGAAATAGACTAGAATAATAAAAAGCAAATTTAACAAGATGATCCAAGCAGAACTTATGATGCCTACTTTACATTTAATCATTTATTTTATACTTATATTGCCTTTAATAGCCTTAAAGTCATCGCGGATATGTAGCTCTTTGTGTCCCAAAATTTGATAATTTAGCGTTATAAAATACTACATATACATTCAAACGGAATATTAAATTGTGCGGCAAAATTAATGCCTATACATATTAGAATATATCGAATCTGAGTCCAAAAATAGTTGTTGCTGTGGCAACGCTCGTAATGAGTGATAAAAACTGCAAAATCGCCAGCATTTACGCAAAATTCTAAGAAATACAATCGATAAGCAAAATTCTACGATAATAATTAAAATCTACATTTTTTACCTCAGAGAATAGTATAAAATTCGCTCCGATATTACAATTCTAAGATATTTTAATGTACAAGAGAAAATTACCCTGCACGATGGATTTCAGATTTCCCATGTAAATCAAATGGGAAGAATAGTTCCTGGAATTGAACCCGGGACTTTCAATCTTCGCAACAAAAGCTATCCTTGGGAGCTCGGCCCATGTAGCAAGAGATTTACACTAAGTGTTATGAAAATCGTTCTATTGGTTCAAAAGTTAACAGGGGGAAACAGGCAGACGGACAGACACAACGAAGAAACTAGAAGCCTATTTCAATTCTGGAAAGTAGGCTAAAAGATATGATGTGGCCACCACATGAATTTCTCCATATCTGTAATATTTCTAAAAATTCCAGATAGGTTACATAATAATAAATATTTTAAGAAACTGCGAGAAAATTTTAGACTTTACAAAGAACAGAAATAAATTCAAACCATAGTCTTCTAAGATTGGATATAGCCACAAAGCTCCAACAATTAAGAAAAGAAAAAGGAGCGTTACTAAGACGTAACTAAGCGTCAATTATTAACAATAGTCGTCGGTAGGTGGCGTGATGGTGGCAGCTTAAACAATGCATTATATGGGAAAATATTTCGAACAAAGGTTGTAATTTAATTTACTACAACCTTTATTTCAATACATTTTTACATTTATCAAAAATAAAGCAAATATTTCAAAATAACGAATAAGTGACGAGAGTAAACACCAACTTCCGGTTAACCGATTTTTACCAAAAACTAATCAGTTCTTTTGACTTTTATAAAAATGTTCAATATAAAATTTCGCGTTGACCTGATTAATAGTTGTTGCGTTAGAGCACTCACAAAAAGCTATCACATACACACTAACACACACAGACTTCATCGAGAAAATGGTCAAAACGTGTTCAGGGGACCTCAAAACGTGTATTTCCGTTGAAATCTCGAAGTCGCTTTTTTCGTGAATACAATACTTTCCCCTATACTACGTATATGGAGAAAGTAAAATTAACATAATGAGACACGTGAGTAGATTAATTGTACAAAATATTTTCATTGAGTGTTCGTGATCCGATGAAATTGTAAAATGCTTTTAATCGTAGTTCTAAATCCCATCTACAGTTCAATTATAACTTTAAAGGAAAATTGTCATGTAAAATGGTATACTACTTGATAATTTTCTGTGAAATCTGAGGAAAAACTAACAATAAGTATCAAATTGGTAAATAACTGTTTCTGGCGTAGATTTCCGCATCGTCATTCAGTAGTGCAGGTTGGGGCTTCCGGTAGCTGCTGCGTAGGCTGGTGCATTATAATCCGACGTTTTGATACCAATCCTGGTGATCTTCTTCAAGGATGAAGATCGAAACGTCGGACTATAATGTACCAGGCTACGCAGCCGCTACAAGAAGCCACATCCTGCACTAGTAAATAACTGTATTTAAAGAATAAATGTGCCGTCCATCAACATTATTCTGTGGTTTAAATCAGGAATTTAATACATTAAAAACATCCTATTGGAAATAAGCTGTAATTTTAAATAAAAAACGAATAGTGTTAAATTGTATTTTAAAATTTAAATGTATTAAATTGGAAATTTTACTCAACTAAAATTTATACATCTATATTTTACAAATTTGATTGAATTATGACTTTAAGATGTGGTCCTCTGAACATAGTGAAGAAATTAATAAAAGAGTTCTAAGGGATATAATGGGAAAATTAAAACATGTAATAAGGTATTAAAATTCTTAATGAAAAATATCTTGTATGGCTGTGAAACGTTTAACGTATTTTTATCAATTCATCCGCAGAATTTTGCGATTTAATATAAACACATTATTATTTATTAAATTCGTTTCAATGAGTTAATTCCCTGTGGAAGGAGATTTTTCTTTTGTGTGAATACGCAGCCTTGCAGAATTTTTATCATTTCGAATTCCAAGTTTTAATTATGTTCCATTCTAAGCCACGTTTCGAGCAAATCAAATAAATTCCAACGTTCTCCATTAATGGCATGCCATCGGAATGAATTCCAGACGCACACCCGTGTTGTTGTTATTATTATTATTATAAAAATTCAGGTGGGTTGTTTATATCGACGTTTTCATTTTACATGCCGCTCGAGTTATGAAGCATGGCGTCCCTTTACCACGCATTTCATTGAGCAGGTAATGGATGTCAAATTTTAAAGTTCCTCTTTCCCTTTATTTTCCTTTGTGGTCGCAAAAATATTGCTCCGGCCTGCATTTTCTTTATTTTGATGAAGCCATTAAATGGAATAACAACGACCATTGTCGGCATTCACTCAGAAATGTTTGCCCCGAATAAATTTGTTGAGGACAAAAAAACTGCCGTCCGCTTTCGACAACATTGCCGTTATGCCACTGTTTTAGTCTGTTTTGATACCCGAGGGTATTGATGTTTCCGACCGATTAGGAGAAAAGAACAAAAATTAATTGAAATTGCTTTTATATTCATTATTTAAGCAAATAGATTAAGATACATTTTTTGCGTGCATATAATGTGTATATGAATGAATTTTGATCACAAAAAGTTTCGACGGCTATTTCTTTATTTTGCTTTCCTGAAAGGACAAAGTTAGAGGAGTTTGGCTGTATGCCATTATACGCACTTATTTATGTGTCTTTTTACGCATAAATAATACAAAGTAATAAAAATAAAAGTGACAAATGCGCGATAAAAGGAACCAATTTTTTTTAAGGTTTGCGTAGATATCGTTGCAATATATTGGACAAGCGAAACTTCTCAGCGTGCACTCACAATTTAACTTGAGTTAGGCACGAGTCCATGCACGTATGCTTTTCAGGGTCCGTAATTACAAATTGTTCAGAATTTTTATAGAGTATGAAACAGGAAAATGACTTTGTCTTTATTCGAAGGAAATTAATTAGTTCTCAGGATGATCTTGTGGAGTAGCCATAAAACAGTTGAGCAGCTTAGATGCTAAAATGTTAGTATTCTTCGACAATAAGAGACCAATGAATAATTTTTAAATACTATCTTATGTTGCATAGATCAAATATCTGGTTCGAACCACAAGACAAGCTTTTTTTGCCACTTTCGACGTTAAGGATCAATATGCAACGAAGTAGAATGAGATTTCTATTTCACTACATTTGTACAATATCAATACAGTTAACATTTAAAAAATGGGCCATTGACATTTTAAATTTTGTTTTTGAAAAAATAGCAGGGTTGCTAAAAATGTTACAGGTACTAAAATGATGCAATAAACGATTTTAGTATCTATTTAAAGCATGAATAAATAAATTTTCTACATTCATGCTTTTCGTTTTTCGGTATTTAAGATTATCAGTCTCAAAGATTTAGTTTTTCGACTTATTTAGCGTTCCTTATTATTTTTACTTTGATGCGCAAAAAACGGATTGTTCCGAGCTATAAGGTCACCTCAAATGAAAAAATAAAATATTCACATAGATTCTAATAAAACCTTACCGTCATATTTTATAAATAATTGATGAATTGGGTCAAAAATACATCCGAACATTTCTAGCGGAAGGATTCCAGACTCTCTCAAAAAATACGGAACTGTCGATTTTTTCCTGCATTCTCCTCTGCGCTGACCTCTCTGACCTGACGGAAAACCTCGGACATGAAGGTCGATCGCACGTGGAAAGGTCGTCTTTATTCCCGATTTGTTATGTTACACGCCGAGTGAAGGAAAGATTAGGGTGAAGGTGAGGCGAATTTTTGAGCATGGGCGAGGGGTTGAAGGGGACGATTGATGGTTTATGGGTGGCAGGCACGAAAGGATTAGGAAAGCGTTCCTGAGGGGAGAGGCGCAGGAAGAGATGCGATGGTTCGGATGGCAATGTTATCGACGGGAGTGATGGGATTCGATGGAAATAGCTGTGCATGTATGCGGTCGACAAGGAAAGTGCTTGCCGTGGAAGGCAGGAATGGGAGGGGAGAGGTTGAAAAGGGTTGATAATTATTGATCGTATTTGCCGAATCGCCGCGCTGCTTTCCTCCACTCAATCCTCCACCCGGCGGGTGTGGCGGGAAGGGACCTTTTCCACCCTCCCAACCTCGTCCTTCCTCACTCCAACTCACACATCCGCGCGCCCTCCCAGAGGATGCAGGATGGGGTCAATCAGTTATCGCATCGGGCTTGTGTACGCTTTCGAGCGACGGAATGGCCGTAGAAAGAGAAGGCGAGAGAGGCGGAGAAGGCGAAGAGATTTCGGGAGATAAGAAAGGAAGAGATACATAAGAGAGAGTTAAAGGGGTTGAAACTGGAAGGCACAGGTCGAAAGGTGAGAAAACCCGGATCGAGATATTCTGAAGCAAAAGGAAAAATTGATATACCTTTCAGTATGCTTTCGCATGTGACTTTATGATGGCAAGATATCAAAGATCTAAGATATCAATAAATCGAACTTACGGAATTAAGAAGTATAACAGTATTTAGAAGTTGGATGAAATAAAATTTCGTGATGGTCTTCAGAACCTGACTGAGATTAGGTCTGCCCCAACGATTTGAGGTGCTTCAATAGATCAAAATGAATAATTCAACAAGTAAGATACCATTGCTAAAGCAAGAGGTGGAAGCTCGTTTTCATAAAATCTTTCAGGGATCTGGTTTTCCTTTCCCTTTGAATTGTTGCCAACGAAAACAATCTTCGTATCAACTAAAGTAAACAGTATCTGTTTAATCTATACCTCGCAGATCATATAAGAGAATGGGAGAGTAATATATGGATTTTAAATTTTTGTTTGCTGAGAGAACCGCCTTAGTGATCGTTGTAAACAAAATATGCGATGCTTTGCTCGGGATTTTCTCGAATTTTTATCTCCGATACCATAACTCGTAATTATGTGGCCTCGGGGACTTTGTTGTAGTAAATGTTGTTCTCTATCCGAATATTTTTGTTAATGTCAAGGTAAATAAAACAAAAAAGGTAAATAAAATATTAGCGGTCATATGTTCGTTCGCATTTCTTCCACGCCTTAGAAATGGCACTGCAGTAAACAAACTTATTGTTCAAATTAATTACTACCCATTCGATAAAAATGCATTCAAAATATATAAGAATAGTTCTCACAATTGATCTCAAATACAATATCAAAGTTTATGACCTTGCTTTTAGATATAGACGTAATTTTGCAAGATCAGAAACGATGCCGTCGCCCTTGACGACGAAATTTTTTCGTCTAAAATTTAGCCAAATTATCAACACGATAACAAATTTGTGGAACGATTCGACGCGTATTCGAAAATCGATGGCTGGAAAATGAATATCCGTTCTTGTAGGCGTCGTTTGGTACAAGTCCCGTATTCATATTGCAATTTTAAGTAATTTTAAAATGCAAATGAAAAATGTGCTGCAACTATGCAAACGTGCAAACACAGAAAGAAGGACAGATTTATCTTTAATATATGTATACAGCTTGTGTAAGTGAAAATAAATGTGTAATTTACGACGAAGGAATGAACGTTAACATAAAGATTATATTACTACTATTCAAATGAGATGTGTTTTAATTAATTGTCAATAGTTATATTAATTACAACCGATTAGGAAATAAATCATTGGATCAAAAATTCAATATTTCCTTGACATCACTAATGGCATACCATTTTTCAGTTCTTAGTCATTAAGCCATTTATATTTATATTTTTTGGCATGATTGCAATCGTAAAGAACTCCTCTGGCTCGCATATATGCACGCATGATGTGTGCATATTTCCTCTCATGTTGCAAAATATCTCCGTTAGGACTTCATTAATGTAAATGTTTGTCATTATTAAGATTGTAGAAAATATAATTTTCTACAACTTTTTTTTAAACCTTTTTTTCATAAAAGAGGTTTTTAAGAGATATTTTTGTTATTCGTCTCAATTTATGTTAAGCACGTCGCTGACAGCTTTGTTTCCGTTGCTATGATAATATTTTTTAATTCTTGATTAATTCTTAATTAATTCTTGATTAATTTTATTCGCGATTAAATTATCCCAATGCCGTCTGGCGTCATATTATTTAAACAAATTTTCTCGCAAAAATTTACTGTAATCTCATTCCCGCCAAAGGTCATTTTAATCGCGCATCGATATTTCGTTATCCATAGCAAGAGATAACGATTTTGTTTACTTATTGTTGTTTCAATGCGAAAAGAGTTTGAAGTGTTTTTCACTATGAAAATTATTCAAGAGTATAAAAATTATTCATGAGTGTAATTGCCGATAATTATTCTTGAAGACGCTGATATCAAGAACAACTTGAAAATAACATTGTAATCATATTCATTACTCTGTATGGAAAAAGTCATTTGCTGGATTTTTTAAGGTTTGAAAACGAGCTAAAAATAATCTATCGAGATCACCTTACGGATTGAATCCAATTGACGATCAAACGATTGAGAACATTATGCGCGCATTTCAGCTAATTAACAATATTTACAGATAAGAATCAATGATCGATGAAATTCCAATGAGAACGCCGTCTTTGTGACTACACATTTTACCATTAACTCTTTTATAAAGGATTTCAGTAGTAATCAATTCTTAAACACGCCATGCCAAACAAAAATTACGCAATGCCATCTTTCGGAACCTGCCCAATTTTCGTATACCTCTTTTTTAATAAACCCAACTTTTATTTATTTTATAATCTTCCCTCTCTTAGTATCTTACCGCATACTCCCTTCAACAATCTCTAACATTTCCCTCCATTATAAAATCTCCTCTAAAAATTTCTTTTTCTTCCTTATTTATCACTTTATTTAAATTCCACAAACTCAAAACTGCCTCGCTTTTTCCGTCCGACTTATTTTTCCTTTTAACTCCGCGTCAACTCCTCTTAATCTCCTATCTACGCGCGTTCTCTCTCCGCAAAGTTCAAGACCTATGCAATATTAGGCTTACTACTGAAGTTTTAAGGAATCTCTATATGAGATCTTTACTTCAGGCCTCTCTCTAATCAACTCTTATACGCATCTAGACTCCTTTTGCTTTCTCTCTTCACGATCTCTCCAGTAGTTTTCCCGACCTAAGACAGAACACCGCTTATTTAAGTGAACTTGTCTAAACCATATAACCTTCCTCCATAATTGGTCTCCACTTTTTTCATATCTTCAGTAATCACATAACTTTCATTTTATAAGTTCTTCATTACCTTCGTCTCACATTCCAGCCCAGTCGTTTTCACTTTCAACAAATAAGAAAAGGTTTTAAGGTTTTTAAAACTTTGAATTAAAAGCTTAAAAGAAAGTTTAATAGGAATTTTTAGGAGAAAATTGTGTAAAAACATGAAACAAAACTTACAAATAAGAAATACCATCATAGACGAGAGAATGCCATTTCCTTAAGTCGCATTTTTAATTTCAAGCGTTCCGACGCCCTTCACGTTTTAAAACATCGCTATAACGGAATGGCAACAAAGATTTTACTAACTCTTATTTAATTAAGTGAAATGGTGTTGACAATGTCAGAAAGTGTTTTCACAGCCACTTTTTCTCGTCCTCAGAGACAATTTTCTTTCGCGCCAACTACTGTACGGGCGACAAAAGAGCGAAGAATTTCCTTCATCCTTTAAAGTCCAGGAATATAGTACATTTGAAGCCTATTTCCAATGGTTTTCAAAGAGAGAGAGAGAGAGAACAAACAAATGAGACTTCGCCACGCAATGCCAATTGAGATAAGAGTAAAAACTAATAAAATGTCACTTAAGAAACTTCATCCTGAATTATCTAATTTTGATGCCACCCCGGCCGTTCCTTCCCCCCACTACTCCCCCTCTCTCTCTCTCTCATCAAACTTTCCTCTCCTTTCAGAGAGGCAGAGGCAGAAGAAGACGCAATTCCATTACGCGGTTGCTTTTGTCATGTCTTCTACTTTGCATTAAGATTCCGCAATGCCTCGCTTTCCATATATTTCTTCTTTTCTCTCTCTCTCTCTCTACGTTTTCTCAATCTCTAGAGCATAAATCTCTCCTTCCATCTCGTATGGAGCTTCTATTCCCCCATCTTGTTTCTTCCATCTCTCTTTCTCTCCGTCTCTCTCTCTCTCTTTCACCTGTTACATAAACTCTCGCAAAATCCATTTCCCACATTTTGGTAGAAACAATCTAGATTCAGCATCACCCTACCTTCCTACCGCCCAAGTTTCAATTCGCTCTTCCTTCCGTCTAATTCATTTTCCCTTCCAATTCCCATTCCGTTACCTCCTGAAGCTCTAAATCAATCTCCACTCATTTAACTTTATTTACTGAGATTAGAAAATATACCTATTTGTATGAGATGAAAAAAACCAAACCTTTAACAAATTTAAGATGACATGGTTTAAACGGAGTCTAAGTAAATTTTGTTTATGACCAGTGACAATGAAAAATCTTCCAAAGCAAGTTAATATGGGCGTTGCCAGTTACTAGAGGGAATCAGGTAAAATTTTTATGCCGAGGAGAATTAAATAATATAATTAGTTCTACTTTTACGGTTACCTACTTCCTTCATATTTCGAATTTGGCAATACCCATGCATCATGAATTTTAATAAAAATTCCACTCTATATTTGATCAGATTAAATTTCAAATAACTTATTAGTATTATAGGACTACCGGAACCAGAGGCTCTTCCTTATTCTGAATTATTCCGAATGAATCGCTTTAGTCGAGACTTCTCTAGCATTATAGTATTCCAAAATATGAATTTAGCAATGGTTTGCATTGCAGAAAAAATAATGATGTTAATCTAATTTTTACAGTGCGGTAGTACTTATTTCAGAAAATTTTTCCGAATAATGGCATAAATGAGCATATGCCAGGAAATAAATATCGTTCTTATTTGTTTAGCATTTATGAGTAAGCGGCTGCATGCGCTTAATAATCTTATCTTATTTATATCATAGCCAATTATAATTACCCGTACGTTTTCTAATTTTTTGCCCCACTGCCTACCCAAAACATCGCAAAATTAATAACTGGGTCATAAAAAAAATTAAAAATCGGCGGGTAGTGATTATTTCCCTCTCGACTATAATACATATCTTCATAAGCCTAATATGCCCTGCGTCCTCCGAATGCCTCCACCATACCGCATTTACCTCCGTACAAAAATCTCCTTCTCCTCGATTCACCCCTCTTTCCACATTCCCCCAAACTCGTCCCTTCCCCTCACTCAGAAACCCGCCAATTATTGAAGTCGGGTAAGCGTATTAATTAAATTGCATCCCAGGACCCGAGAATATTCGCTCTCGCTCGTCCCAGGAAGGCGTGTTTGAGTGTGTAGGGCCTAGCACCGATGCCGACGACGGTGTATGGCGAGGAATGTTAGAAGAAGCGTGGCAGGTTGGCGGGATGGCGGAGGAGGTGGGGATAATGACGAAGAAAGAGGAAAAAAGTGGAAAGGAGAAAAAACGAAATCGCGCCAAGCGAAAGAGGAGGATTTGTGGAGACAACAACAAAGAATATACAGCTCAGATCGGGGGTGCTGGGGAAAAATTGAACGAAAAAAATAGGATTTATATAAAAAAATTCGCGTTCTTTGTATTTTTTCTCGCGACCTTTTCCTCTTCCCTTCTTAACCTCTGCGCAGATACGTCTAGCAGCCGACGATGAAGAGGAGGAGGTAAGAATTTTTTCCTCTTCATCGTCGTCATGTTCCCTACCTCCCTCCGTCCTTCACGCTCGAGAGAAAAAGGGATTTGACATAGAAATTAGGTCGAAAAAAGGGCATTATTTTTTTCTCTCCATCTCCCATTTTTTGGTATATTCGCCCTCTTCCCCTCTTATCCATCCCCTCCTCCCTAATCTTTCCCTACGACATCCCACCTTCATGACCGTGATTTATTTTTCCACGTCAAATTCCCTTCTCGCCCTTTATTAAACTCGGCGCCCCTTCGCCTCGTTGATTGCTAGGAAATGTGAAGAGAAAGAAGGGGGAAGGGGATAGAGAACGGGGAGCGAGTCAAAAGAGAGAGACACAAGAATGAAAAGGGAAAGAAAGAGTTGGAGTACAAGTGTGGATTGGAGGAGGAAAGAGGGTAGAAAGAGAGGAAAAAAGAGAGGAAAACGGAGGAGAGAGGGGGAAGCATACGAATTGATATCCAAAGAGAGGAAAACGAAGCAATATAATCCATCTTTTAAATCTATAACAAAACCATAGAGAGAGAACAAATAGTTTGCAATATTTTTTCTCATTAAAGAAGAAAATCTTTGGGGAGTAGAAAGAAGAGATAATGATAATAAAGATCAACGGAAATGGATGGAGAGAGGGATTAGGTGAGGGAGAGCGAGAAGAGATAAGGAGAGAAGCAGATAGAGATGTATAGGGAAGAAGCGAGACGAGGTAGATAGAAATGGAAAGAAAGAGGAAAAGGATTAACGGAGAGGGAGGAATAGGAGCAGTGGGGAGGGATGGAGGAGAAAGGTTTAGCAGGGGAAATAACTCTTTCCCACTCCACCTCCAACAACTTCTTTTCTTCTCCATATGGGATTCTTAAACTGAAAGTTATATAATTATTTTCGAAAACAAGGAAAGGAGGTAAAAACTTATTCTTAGCTTTTTGTGAGGGGAAATGAGGGCCCAAATAAAGAGATTTGGGGTAGGGAGAGATATGGAGAGGGAGAAAAAGAGACCGAAAGAACAGAATATCGGCGATATAGTGACGGGAAGTGCGGAGGGAGATGAGAAGGGGAAATGGTTGGCTTTTATTAATGCGAGATTCCTTGGAAATACAATAAGTTCTCGAAATAAGGGGTAAGGAAAGAAACATAAAGGAAAATAAGAGTATGGCGTACATTGGGTTGAATACACACGCATACATATATAATAGATTCTTCAATAAGTGGTGGGATGGGAAGACAAGTTGGTTGGTGGGCCGCGTTCTTTCTAAAACTTCGAATTTGAAGCGTTTCTTTTCTTCCCACAACTCCGCTTACCTTCTCTCCTTTATTAGAATTTACTTTGAGTTGTTTTCCTAACCAAACAAACTTTAAAAAGTAGCTCTTCGCATCCGGTAATGCGGAAGAAAGTTTTCGCGTGGAATGACACAGGTAAAGGCCAAAACTAACGATTAATTTTAAACAGTTCTACTTTGGTAGCCCTAATTATCGTGATTAAAATAACGCGAAGAGTGTGGAGCATAAACTTTCAACCTTTCTGCGTGAAACTGTACTTCATTTTCATTTTCATGAGTTATGCGAAAAGTGACGGTTTTCAAACCATCGATACTTATTTATTTCAACTCGTTTTTGGTACCATAATTAATCTACGATCGTATCCAAAATGACCTATAAATATCATTCAGGCAAGGTAACCATCAAGGGTTGAAATAATTTCAAGATGTAAGAATAAACTCCAAAATAAAACATTTTAATCCTGTGGGATTATGTTTTCTTATATTTCTGCTGTAAATGTCAAAGAAAACTGAATTCTGCTAGGGACAGTGTGAATAAATATAATATCAAAATTTCATTTGACATTTTCATCAGACAGACATGAGTAATATTCTTTCATTTAAAGAAATGAGAAATAAAATATCTTCTTATTACTTTAAAATCTAATTCAATTTGTATTCAAGGTGAAAAAAAATAAAAAAATTCATTTAATGCCTTATTCATATATTCAAGAGTGCTCGCATAAATTATTAAATATAAACAGTCAAAGGTCGAAACGATATAATTCCTAATTTTTTAGTCAGCTTGAATTCAAAACGCAAGATTTAATAAATTGACTAAATAAAAGATTGCTTAAGAAATACGTGCTTTTTAATTAAACAATTTCAGAAAAATGTGAGTTATATAATTAAAATGAAGCAATTGTGATATTTTAAAGGACGTATTAAAAGTTATGACATAAACATTTTTGTTGAACTATTAAATTCCACATAACGATGAGATGTGCTAAAATCCTTAGAAAGGATATGGAATCTGTTTTTATTATAAGATAAAATGAAGGACGGGAGAATTTCTCTCGCCCACCATTTCAGAAGTTTGGAGATGTTCAAGGATGGCAACCACTTAATAGGAAATTAATTACAATCCTTCCTAAAACTTTAAAAAGTTAAATGGATGCAATTTAATAGGTAAAGATGAGTCATGAAGAGTAGTTAAAACCACGACCAAGGAAGAGTATTAATGTACTCAGTACAGTATAAGGAAAAAATCTGTAAAACAGAGGATTCAGGTGATGAGGCTGTCGAAAAATAGCTCGAAAGAGAGAAGCAACAGCAGTAGGGCGCTAAAAAGAGTAGAAAAGGGTTCTTCAAGAAGGAAGAGAAATAAGGCGACAAAAAGAAGACATATTAATGATTTTTTGCGATTTGAGAGAAAAAATAAGGTCATAACAATCAATCTTTGACGTACTCACTGAAGGAATTCGATTTATTACTTCGGTTTTATGAAGACTCGTTTTGAAATTTCGTACGGAGTTTTTAAAATGAAATTCCATTAATAAAAAAAAACAAATTTTCCGTAAATTTTTTTGAATCGCATGTTTTTAAACGGGTACCAAAGTTACGGTCAGAAGCGCTGTTTGACAAAATATACGACTTAGCAGAAATAGACGAAAAAAACATTCTTTAATTAACTGCAGTTGAAGTCATTTCCATATGCTACATTCGCGTTTTTCTAACGATAAATTCCATATATTTTCCGTTTCTCTTCCTGCTACTGCTGGATAATTCAATTCTAGCTAGAACTAATTCTATAGTTCGTATAACCTGACAAAAAATAAATATAATATAATATAAAAAATAAGCTTAAATAATATTCATAGTTAGCGCATTTTATTTTCCCCAAAGCTTACAAAATCTCACAAATCTTTATGGCGTTAAACAGAATTAATAGCATTGTAATTTATAATTAATATAAGCATCGAAAATGTTTCCTGAAAATAAATTATTCTGAAAAATGCCTATTTTGTTTATTTTTAATGAATCTCCTTAAAGCGTTATAAATAATGCATGAAAAATAATGTAAAATATTATTTAAAATATTGAGAGTTACGCAATAATATAGCTTCTGCGACATTTCACGAAGTATTAGTTGTCGTTTAAAATCCTAATATAATGATTCTCAAGTCTCCGTCTGTCTGTCCCGGTATTTTTGGACATTTTCCAATGAAATTAAGAGCTTAAACTTTCACAATCGTTAAACCCCCACGAGGTGGTCTCTAGAAAAAATCAAACATCCCGGAAAAAGTCCCGGATTCGACTCCGGGTGACAATTATATTTTCCCATAAGTTTACACGGGATTTTCGATTTTTTAAGGTGCAAGGTATATTTCCTTCATTCATTAAAATATGTAAATATGGACCAAATTTCTCCATTATTGTTTCATTTGACGGCTAAAACTATAAATATCTTATTTTTGCAATGTTTAGATGCCACATGGAAGGATTCGTCAGAAACACGCATTTCTTTTAGATATTTTATTGCTTTTTCGTACTCTTTTCAGGTGTTGCCAAGGCGAACCTCATTGTTGCCTCCGATAAATTAACGTCTATTATGCCTTCAAATAAACGAAAGAATTGTGTTATTTGCTTCGCGCAATGTCAAACTTAATATATTGCAACGTTAATAATTGAAGAATATTATTATTCAGTAAACATACGAAGAGGAAGAATAACGGAGCCAAAGAGTGGCAAATTAAGTCGTACATTGATGCCAGAATGTAATAAATTTCAAGCGCTTCATTTTCTGGGAGAATTTAAATTATTGTCAGAAATTTATTAATTAATCAAACAATTACAATATATTACAATATATATATATATAAGTTTTTACACACACACACACCTCAGAAGTTATATTTTAATCACGCTACATAGTCCCGTTGATGTTCAACGGGTAATTCCGCTAGTAAAACTATAAAACCTTGGGTCGTTTCTCTTCGCAGTCATGTTACGGGATTTACTCCAGCGTTTATCTATTTAGCTCTTCCCTACTACAGTTTCCTTCCTCTTATTTTCCTGAAAATGAGTGCACTTAGCCTCTATCCATTACATTAAACCCTTCTCCTATTGTAGGTCTCACTTGAGTTACCAATATATCGTTCTCATTTTTCATCTTTATGCTTCCTACTTGAAGCTATTTCCGTACCATCCATTTATTTCACGTATTTACTGTTACGAGAACATATCCTATTGTTTCCGTCCCGATTCATCACTTCTTAAAAATTCATGTTTTGCTGAGAATGCAGGTATATGAGTTATATTTGAAGCACTTTTTTGCTATCTCTTACGTGTTTTTCTCAGAATCTCCTTATCTAATATGCCCTATGTAAAATTAGTTTTAGAAGTTTATCTAACAATAAGTTGAGGTTATGATATAACAATTTAAATCAATTTTCTGTTTGCAAAATAATTAGCATATCATCCTGCCTAATCATCATACGAATTCCAACAAAACAAGCAAGTCCAAACCAGACTGGTTTCCCAAAGTTGACGTCCCGAATTGATTACTTACATTGACAGGAAATGTTTCAGTATGCGTTAGTCATTCCAAGAAATTCTCATACCATAAATACCATTTATGATTCAAGGTTTATCAATGATAGAGAAAAATTAGAAAACAAATTAATATAGCATTATCAGGTTTAAAATACTAAAAGCGATGTCAAAATATCTTTCTGGCATATTATTCTGCATGTATTTTTTTAAATAAACGAATTTCATAAATGTTACTGCTTATACGCTAATAGTTCTGAATAAACTGTCCATTGCTGAAGAGTAGTTGAATAGAAAAGAAAATAATCCATTTATTCACTCGTCTATGCTCAAGCCGAGTTCGGCAATAATTGTCTCCATGGCAACAATCTGATAAAATGTGATTTAAAACGCAAAATTAGAAATTCAAGAAAATACCATCAATTATAAAAATTCTGTGATACGAATTAGAATTCACGTTCTTTTTCCCTTAAAACAGTGCAAACCCCGCTCCGATATCACAATTATAAGATATTTTTAAGTATTACAGAATACATCTCTGCACGATAGATTTGAGACTTCCTATGTAAAACAAATAGGGGAGAACGTCCCTAAATCTACACCAAATAAAATATAGCCCGGAGGTGAGTTCTGGCAGCACGAGCCTCATACCAAGTTTCATGAAAATCGGCCCATTGAAGCAAAAGTTGTTAGTTTGGAAAACACACACAGACAGGACCATTTCATAAGGCTGTTTCCTTTGAAAACGAGCCTAAAAATCTCAGAATTGATCAAAATGTAGCTCTGTTTTCATAAAACTAAGAGAAAAAGGAATCCACGGTTAATGTCTCACGTTTTCAGGAAGAAATAAGCTGCAAATACTAGTTTAAAATATCTAAAGGAAAATATTATTCATCAAAGATTATTTATGTAAAGAGGTTTAAAACATGAGAATGAACTCCAAATTTGAAGGGTGGATAGGTTTAAATCAAAGTTAACTGAGGAAGGTGTTGGAAAGTTTTAAGAATTGTGAGACAGTAGGTAGGGAAATGAGAATGATTTAGTTGGCTGTTCAATGCGGAGATAAGTTGACAATTGAGTGGGAAAGAGAAGGGACTATATAGTTCAAGAGGAGATGCAGAGTGAAAGAAAAGTGAAAGAAAGCCAAGAAAAGACAGAGAAAGAGTAGATGTATGAGGGGAAAAGAGAGAAGGAGAGGAAAAAAGGAGCGAGAGAAAGGGATGATAGATGGAGAGATAGGAAGAAAGGGGGAGAGAAAGAGAATGGAAGAGAAAATAAATAGGAAGAGAAGGAGAAGAGAGGAAAGAACGGCGGAGGGAGGAATAAAGGGAAGGATAGATGAAGAAAGGAAGTGAGAGATAGAGGAGATAAATGGAGATGAGAAATAGGAATATGAAGAGAACGGAAGGAAGAGGAGATTAACGAGAAGGTTAAAGAGAGGGAGAGAGTTATATGTAGGGGAAGTGCTGGAGGATGTTGAGTTGAGAGTATCCTCAGGATTAATTCGTGAATTTTGAGGGTGCAGGTGGCGCTGCTCTAGACGTGCCTCAGCTTAAGGAAAGGGCGTGAGAGAAAGTTGGGGACGAGATAGAGAACGGAAGCATTGAAGATTTCACTGAGGCAGAGGGGTCTCTGATACAGGTTTTGCCTTCACTACACTCGTTTCCGGCATAGAATTAGGAATTGGGAAGGGAGAGAGGGATGGAGGGAGAGAATAGAGAGATGGAAATAAGAAATATCTTCGCCAGCCCTCTCCCTATTTTCGCTCTTTCCTGTCAACCTCTATACCGCCGCGTGCGTGGGCAGAGCAAGGCTCTGGGCATTCCACCGGGACGACAAAACGTAGGGATAAGTGGGAAATAAAAGGAAGAGATGGAAAGAACAAGAGCTTATATAGGTTCGTAAGGTACGGGCGTTGATGGGAGAGTACGGGGGAGGAGGAAAGAGTGGAAGCGCCTAATTAAAATGGGAGGTCGGATGGAAAGTAGGAAGGGGGAGGGGGTGGTTATGGTCGGGAGTAAGGGTTTGAAGGAAGGTGGTTGGAGGAAGGCGGTTGGAGGAAGGGGGGCCGTATTGATAGGTCAGGAGGGGAAGAGGAGAGGGAGTCAGATTCGAAGAAAAATGTACCACCAAAGGGTGGGGAAGCTATACAGAAGGGCGGAGCTTGAGCGGAAGGAGCCATAAATACAGGGGGTGGTGAGAAATATGGGATTCACCTGAATCTTAAATTAAAGGGATGGGGAGAGATTTTGCAGTCCTCGGTGTTCTTTTTCCGTTATTATCGCGGCTGCTGCGAAACCCCGAGCCCCGCTCTCTCGTCTATTCTACGCCCTCCGCCGCCATCTAACCTCTCCCCCATCATAACCACCCCTTCTCCATTCCTGTCACCTTCCCTTCCCCCTCCCATTCCCTCCTATCCTCGCTTCCTCCATCACTTCATCCCTCCCTCACTCCGCGCTCTAATTTCCTTCCTACGTTTCTCTTCTTCAACTGGCCCGTTCTTGGAGGTAGGAGAGGAAGAGAAGTTGGAGGTGCGAGTGGATGGAGTAGCAGGCAATGGGGGCGTGGGTGAGAGAGAGAGAGTTTACTTCGCATCCCGTCAGCTGTTTTATCGCACCCTCCCGACCGAGTCGTTATTCATCAAAATCCGAGGAAATTCCCGGTTAACGGGCGCCTTCCCCTCTCACGCTACACACTCCCTCCCCATCTCATTTTCTCCCTCTCTTTTGGTCCTCGCTGGAGATTCCCTGCCGCTTCCTCCGCCCGGTAATTTCAAGAGGGAGAGGGTTAATTGGCGCCTACATCTTAGGTCATTTGCTAATTGAAAAAAAATAACCCTTGTCTCT
This sequence comes from Tanypteryx hageni, assembly GCA_028673005.1. Classification (NCBI taxonomy): domain Eukaryota; kingdom Metazoa; phylum Arthropoda; class Insecta; order Odonata; family Petaluridae; genus Tanypteryx; species Tanypteryx hageni. The sequence continues at coordinate 195,865,034 of CM054112.1, forward strand.
CCCTCTACTTATCTCCCTTTCTCTCTCCATTTCTCTCTCTCTTTCTCCCTCTCTCTTTCTCTTGAGATATGAGCGGAGCAAATTGGGTTCTTATTAAAACGTATTTCCGTCGATGATAGGTACCGTTATAAAGTTACCGAGAGTCGTTACCCTAATTTCTAACTGTATTTTACTTATACTATATAGGATTAAAGGTTTTTATCGCTAATAATTTTTCCTGTGCATCGAATTGATTGATAAATCTCGCATGGACTTTTATTACATTTATATTATCTACAATGAAGATTTAAAAAACCTTTCGAGAAACAATGCTATACTGAAATGTACGACATATGTTCAAATCCCAAAGATTATTTAATTTGTTCTTTGCCATAGAATTAAAAAATATCAAATCAAATATAAAATATCGTAACCAAAAGCTTAGTAAGAAGACAAAAATAAAATAAAATTTTATTGGTATTTTTATTGCCATTCTTGCTATTTTCATAGAGGCTGCCAAAAACATTATTCTTCCACTAACGTACAAAAATATCCTATCGACGACGGAGTGACTTTCAAAATGAATCCTCTTCCTTTCACTACGAATCATATTGAACAAATGTTCCATTAAAACATATAATACTAATGATAGAAACGTAATTTAAATTTACTTAAATTGCGTATTATGGTTAATTTAGTTTCTTTGTTTACTGTAGAATAAAGTTCTTATTTGGCCATCGCATTAATTCTATATGGAACTACTAAAAACAATTTAAGCAGGCCAAGTACCAACTAAAATATTTGAAGTAACATAACAATACTATTATAAACGTACAATTGAAAAGGAAAGGAAAATTAACACGAAAGCTGCAACTCTGAATAATCAATTAGAAAAGGGATTGATACTTATAAAATACATTTTCTTTCACAATTAATGAAATCATACATAATTTTATTGCGAATCGATCACTTAATTAAAATTCCAGTGAAGACATTAAAAATTAATTATTAAGTATTTGATATGCCATAAATTTAAATCGTAATAGTGTCTTCAATAGTGTTGCCAATCTGGGGTATTTTCCGCTAGAATTAGCTTATTTTGTTGATTATCTGGGGTACAAAAATCTTTAAAATTCGCTAAGCGGATTTTTTGGGTTATTTTATACACGAATTTTGAGTTTTTTGCTTCCGTGCTTACAAAATTTAAAAAAGTTTAAATCGTCTATAATAATTTAAATCTTCTACAAAAAGTACATATTTTATGTGCATATTTAGCACATAATATTTACAGAAATTCTGTGAAATGATGCGCACTTAATTTATAGGAAGATAGGAATGTGACGTGGATAAAATCCCAGTCCCTAGCTTATTTTCGTCTAAATCTAGATTTTCAACCATTGAGCGGATTTATTTTTTAGCAACTGGCAGCACTTCTTCAATATTAGCTATTTCCGTTATACAGGTGTGTATACGCGCATTCGTGTGCGCACGAGGTGACAAGGTACATTTTTTGCCTTACAGCTGAACGAACAAATTTACAAATAGTATTTCTTTCGGTTAGTAAACTTGCAATTTGTCGAATAATCAAATATAAAATACACTGCCTATTCTGCAATTTTGATGATTTTCAAATCATTATGATTATCCTCCGTAACCATTCTATTATCATGTAAATTTCTGAATCAATTTACATAAGCATTTTAAGTCCAAGAGATACATAAAATCTAGATTTAATTTAGATTTACTTTTAGATTTACTTTTCCCATGTCTAAAATAGCAAGCGAGGGAATAATTTTAGAGCAAATTGCATAAAGCGGTTTTTTTCTCCTCATCATCAAATTACATTTTTGAATGAGATCGACAACCACATAGTAGGTATATTTTATATATATATATATATATATATATATATAATATATATATATATTTATGTCGAACCCTTATAATAGAAAATTTGGCCTTTCCAAGTTGCAGGATTCTAGATATATTGCCCGAACAGACGGACGGACAAGAAGATAAACCGAATACATCGGCGATTTTTTCAGAAAACAAGTGAGGGAAGAATTGCAGGGCAAATTACATAAAGCCCTTTTTTCTTATTTTAGGATTAGGACGTCATTGCAAGATTACATATTTATTTGAAATCGACAGCCTCGTAGTCTATAAATTTCATTTAAAAGTACTATATCAAGCTGTGTAATAATACGTGTGTTTCCCATTTAAAAGCAATAAACTCGTTTCCATGGGAGTTTATGTTCCCCAATGTTAACAAGATGGAAAAGTATATTCCATAAATGGAATACACAGAGATTTCAAAGGCGTTCTTAATGGAAAATACGTATGAAACGGTATCGAAAGATTGAGCGATTCTCGAATTTTTGTCTCTGAAACTATAAGTCGTAATTATATGGTCTCGGGAACTATCTTGTAGTAAATGTAGTTCTCTATCCAAATAAAATTTTTAATCTATACCTCACAGATCATATAAGAGTACAGCAGAGAAATATATGGATTTTTAATTGTTGTTAGCTGATAGAACTGTCTTCGCAATCGATGTAAACAAAATATGCGATGTTTTGCTCGGGATTTCCTCGATTTTTTCTCCGAAACCATAACTCATAAATATGTTGTCTTGGAGACTATCATGTAGTAAATGTTGTCCTCTTTCCGAATAAAGTTTTGAAACTATACCTCACAGATCATACGGGATCTTTAGACCAAGTAAACGTTTAAAAATTTTACTCACTAAAGCGCTAAAAACAGAAGCCTGCCGTGGATAAACCGAAAATACTATGAACCTGAAAATTACCGTATTTACTCCCTTAATACCCCCACTTTTTCACACTATTTTTATACTAAAATAAGGGTGAGGCCAATATGCGACCTTCTATTGTATGTGAGTGATCATATCAGAAAAATAATCTTGTATTTCCTCCTCATAGTTCATGAGGGCAATCACGCGATGGAGGAAATTACACGAGTAAATACGGTAATGCATAGCTACAAAGTAAATGCATCATAAAAACATGGCGTAAGAAACCTTCTCCAATAAAGTAGTTTTCTCTAGAAATTATCTTCCGTAAAAACATTTTGCTTTTTGGCCGCCACATGGCAACGTTTGAAGAGCATAAATGATCGTGCATCCTATTTAATCATTTTGAATATAAGATTCCGATCTATAAATCGTCAAATCATGACTATTAATCACTTAATAAATCGGCTTCAAAGTGAAAGAATGAGTAGTGTTAAATTTATATTTTTGAAAAGAAAACTGAATCTGAAAGACATATCGTTAGCTTCGCAAACACGCCACACGACTCGTTGAGGGGAGGCGAAAAACCGAAAATCCATCGCGAACCATGGAACGCAAGTAGACCCGCCGAACCGCCGTTTCACCTCTTGTAGTACCCCTCACACTCCCGCACCACTTCACACCCCTCCCTTCATTCATTACAACTGCAATTCCTTTTCCCGACACGTGAGATTTATGAAATGACATCCAAGGGCGCTCCTCTCCTCTCCGCCACCGTCTCCTCTCTCTCTCTCCTTCTCCCTCCCACCTTCATAGCGTCCCCCTTCGAAACGTCGAATCCTCCGTACTGCAGAACGCATGGAAACAATGCGAAGCTGATAGCAGTTGCGAAGCAGAGTGAGAAATAAAGAGAGAGGGAGAGATAGAAAGGGGAGCAAAGTGTTAATGGGCACAGTGCGTGGAGGAAAACAAAAGAAAAGGAGATATAGAGGGGAAAAGTGAGCATAAGGGCGAGAGGGGAGAACATGGAGGTAGATAGGGTGCTGTATGGCACGCAAATGAAGGCGGTATTGAGAGAAAGGCGGAAAAGAGAGAGAAAGAAAGAGAAGAGAGCAGTGGTCCTTTTGAGAAGATGCAAAGAGAAGAAAGAGACTGAGAAGAGCGAGGGAAGAGAGCGTAAAAGCTCAATGCGAAGTAATTAATTGCCAAGCGAGAGAGAGAAAAGAGGTTAGACAAGTGGGAAGGACTGGGCTGCGCACGGAAATGGAAGGGTTTGGGAGTTTGAAGGGGGTTTTAGAATATAAGGCGCCCGCGAAAGGGTAAATTGCTAGAAGAAAAAGCTATGAAAGAGATTTTTAATGGGTAACAGTTGCGAAAATGTGTTCAAAACCGCGAGTAAATAATAAATCCTCTCTCAAAAAATAAATGAGTCGAGTGTCCGTTTTTTATTCATGCCGACGATTTAGGATATGCGCGATGCTAGCACCTAACCTCTATAAGAATACGTTTAATTCTGAACTTAAAATGGAATATCTTTTTGGGTTTTACCCGATTTTGCCCGTTTTTTTACCTCCCGATTCGATTTTTAAAAACTCGGGTAAAACCGGAATAAACATGAAAATGCTACCCTAGTAATAAATTATTTAACATTATATTAGGGTCTTGAAACTTTCGGACACGATTTTAATATGCAAACGCTTTACAATTTCAGCTCCCGTCTACATTTGATATATATAACCTTCATTGATTTGGCTCTAATTTATTTAATATCTCGAGTTTATCACTTATTAATAACTGTATTTCAAAACGCAGACTTATAGACAGAAATGGAGAAGTAATTAATTTATGCGGGCGTTACATCTCACGGAGAAGAAGACGGACGAAAAGTTTCTCCAAGACATAAAATTGAAGCTCTCAAATTACCCGTCCTATTTACCCGATGCTATTTTCGATCTTCTTTTGTTGTTTTCTGCTTGGATTTGAAAATGCTTATCGGGAGATCGTTGTTGATTTCATATTGTTTATGTCTTTCGCAATTTTGTGAAAGATTTTAATTAATCGTGGTCGAGCAAAATGTCTCTTTGAGGAAGAACCAAAACGCTTCAACCAACTTACCCAATCCGGTGAATTCGCGCAAAATGTTCCTCCATGTTGAAAGTTCCCAAAAGAACAAAAGAAGACCAGAAATCGCATGGACGGGTAAATCGAGAGCTTAGCCGTGAATTGTAAATAAAATCAGTTAAAATATTTTTTCTTAAATTATTCTTGGTCGAGCAAAATGTCTCTTTGAGGAAGAACCAAAAAAACTTCAACCAACTTACCCAACCCGGTGAATTTGTGCAAAATTTTCCTCCATGTTGAAAGTTCTCAAAACAACTAAAGAAGACCGGAAATCGCATAAACAGGTAATTCGAGAGCTTAGCCCATAAAACTTCATCGTTTGATCATATCACAGATATGGAATTTCATTTAAACTCCACACGGCACAACATAGCACTCTTCGCTGTTTTTAGACTGATTGAATACCGACAACAATCAGCAACACTTTCAGACATTGTTGTATGTTACCAGTTTACATGTGTAATCAATTCAGGCCCAAAAATACATAACGTGTATAACATGTACTGGCTAAAAATATTATTTCTATTACACCTGATTTAACCCGAATTCTGTAAAAAAGTAATATTATATAATAATAAATATTATATTTGACATTTTTGTTAAAGGAGGAAGTGCTGATTAGATTTTGGTAAACATAGGTCAAACAGAAGTGGGTGTTTACTCTTGTCCCTTATCCGTTTTTTGAAATATTTGCTTTAATATTTGATAAATGTAAACACATACAGCACTAAAAATTGTAATAAATTTAATTTTCTACAATGTTTGTTCGAATCATTTCCCCATATAATTGTTGAAGAGATATTTTAAAAACTAGATTATTTAGCTGCCACCGCCACACCACCTACCGGCGACTATTGTAAACACTTTACGCTCCTTTTTATTTTCTTAATTGTTGGAGCTTCGGGCTATTGTTAATATCAGAAGGCAACAGTTTCAGTTTATTTTTATTCTTTTTAAGGTCTTTTGAATTTTTCTCTGTTCCTTCAAATATTTATTATCATTGAACCATTATGAGATATTTAAAAACTAATTTTTTAACTGCAACCGCCAACCACCTACCGGCGACTATTGTAAATACTTTACGCTAAGTTACGTCTTAGTAACCTTCCTTTTTCTTTTGTTAATTGTTGGAGCTTCATGGCCATATCCAATATCAGAAGGCTACGGTTTGAGTTTATTTCTGTTCCTTGTAAAGTCTACATTTTCCTCGCAGTTCCTTAAAATATTTATTATCATTTGACCTATTTGGAATTTTTAGAAATATTACAGGTATGAAGAAAGGCATGTGGTGGCGATATCAGATTTTTCTGGTTGATTTTCATATAATCAACTTTTGAGATGATTATCTACAACTTCTAGGTCATCTGCCTAGCGTAGCGGCACAATTATGCAGAAAAGTATTTGAGAGAGTCTAACTTTCTCTCTCTTGTCTCTTCTGCTTTTAATATAAAGTTGGATGTTAAATCGATATCTGTGTTAATAGATTATGTTCTGTCCATACAATTCCATACATAATATTTGCGCAATACAAGGTAAACGAAACCGATAAAATCTCGAAAGGCCTATATGTATTTTCACTTTCTCCATATTCGGTATTGTTTTCATGAAAAAATCTATTTCGAGATTTCAACGGAAATACACGTTTTGAGATCCCCTGAACACGTTTTTACTATTTTCTCGATGATGTCTGTGTGTGTGCGTGTGAGAGTTTTTTGTGGGTGCTCTAACACAAAAACTATTAATCAGTTCAACGCAAAATTTTATATTTAACATTTTTATGAAAGTCGTAAAAAATGATTAGTTTTTGGTTAAGATAGGTCAACCGAAAGTGGGTGTTTACTTTTGTCACTTATCCGTTTTTTTATTTGCTTTAATATTTGATTAATGTAAAAAATATTGAAATAAATGTTGTAGGAAATTTAATTTTCTACAACCTTTGTTTGAAACATTTTACCATATAATGCATTGTTTAAGAGATATATTTAAAACTAATTTTTTAGCTGTCACCACCTACTGGCGTCTATTGTTAACACTTGTCGCTTAGTTACGTCTTAGTAGCGCTCCTTTTTATTTTCTTAATTGTTGGAGATTTCTGACTGTATACAATATCAGAAGGCTACGGTATGTCTATTTCTGTTCTTTGTAAAGTCTAAATTTTTCTCGCAGTTCCTTCAAATATTCATCATCATTTAACCTATTTCGAATTTTTAGAAATATTACAGGTATGGAGAAAGTCATGTAATGGCCACATGAGATCTTTTCAGATTTTTTCTGCATGGTATAATCGAGAATCTTCAAACACAAGTCTCCCATAAAATACTAATTCACCTTTCATTTTCTATGCTACAACTCTGTTCTAACGATTACCATGAGCCGATACAGAACCATATAGCACTTTTTATAACAAGTATAAATCCTATGAGCAGTGTTATCTATAAGTGAATTCCAAATTATATTATATAGAAATTATTACCGAGAGAAACAGCTATACTACTCCACGTACGCAAATCAACCTAGAAAGATAAAAGTACTGCCAGATGTCTATGTCCATCGATAAATAATAATGAAAAGGTTTTAGGATGTTTTTACGAAAGATACCTAAACTACCATCTTTAAAGGTATTTACATCAAGATCATGAGTTAAATAGTATAACTACTTTGGTTCCAAAATCGTCTCCACACAAAGCGGTTTATAGCAAATTATAATAAATTATCATTTCAAGAATGATATTTTTTATTTGTCTTTTGGTAAGTATCATATTTATGCAAAGATTATTGGCGTACTTATTTGCAAGGATGAAGGTAAAACAACGTTAGAGACTTGCTGAGAAAAAGTGCCATGATTCCAACGTAAGATAACCTAGATATTTATGGCGACTAGTCCCGGCATAGATACTCATACTTCAAACAGCAAGCTAAATCTTTATATCTACCTCTACTTCGGGAAGGAAAGCAAGATATCCGGTTCCAATTTTGCATTCCATAGTCATGCATGCAATTTTAATGCTCCAGCGCTTGAAATCAAAAAATGCTGCTCGCAGAAGTTGAACGGGGAAGGGAAATCTCGAAAAACCGTAAGGGAGACGAAAGAATCCTTATATCCTTGAAGTATTTCCTCCCTCTCTCTCTCTCTCTTTCTCAAACGCGATCCACGTCTACTCCGCTGACTTGGATCGGGGGAAGATCGGCTGGCAATATGGGATGAGTGAAGAGGGAGGGAGAGGCCTTTTTTGTCCTGGAACATTACCCATTTATGAGCATTTTCATTGGTGTGATCTATCACCGTCGTGGGACAAAAGACCATGGGAATGACTGAGAGTAAAGGACGCGTTGAGTCTCCACGAGAAAGTCTAAGCCATCAATTCCTTTACGATCCCCCTCCGTAAAAGCAAGCGCAGCTCAACTCTCATCGAATTTATGAACAAGTGAGAGAGAGGAAAAATAGCGTTTGATGCAATTCGAAGAAGGGAGAGTTGGATTGGGCTTCCTGGAAGGGTATCGAGGAGAAACACAATACCATGCATGGTGCGGCATGGTGTCCACGTACTTGCCAAACCTTACGCAGCATTTTGAATGCGGTCAAAGAGAGTTTTACGCCGTATTTGTGGGCGATATAAAGCATTCTATAACCTTGCAGAGTTTTATTTGAAGCTATGAATACACTTCGAGAATCAGTGGACATATTACTTGCGCAGTTTTTGAAGCCACTCTTGAGTGGATTTTCTTGATTGACGTGGCAAGGATACATGATTTTCTCACCCCGCATATGCATGGCACGGGTTTCTGATTTCCAGTTGAAACTAAAATTTTGCAACGCAATTTTAAAAGTAAAACAGCTTGTCCCAAACACAGTAAAATAAATTGTTATTGGGGATATAGATAAACTCATGACAGCATACATCTTCGTCGCAAATTGAAGGGGACGAATATGTTTGAAATACAAGAAACAAAGTAACTCGAAATTCTAAGCGGAAGTTGATGTATCAGAATGTTTTAAGCCAAAGACATGACTGGTTCTAACTCTGAATGTTATCCAATACGACTAAAAACTTTCCTCTTGTACAATTAAGTGACGAAATTTTGTATATTAAATTGTTTAAATTACCAAAATTTATTAAATGCAGATTGAGAATTTTCAGAGAAATCCTAATATGCTATTCCAAATAAACCAATTAACAAATACACACTATTATATTTATTTAGTTACCATCGCGGACGCATATTAATAAAATATGATTTTATGAAAAAATATTTCCCCTTTCCCGTGCCGATAATCCTGCACCCGTGCCAAATATATTATTAATACGCACAAAAGTGCCGGCTTAAAGGCCTTCGGCGCCATAGCCAGTTTACATTGGATATTACGGAATTGAATATTCTTATGGCAACTCCATACGTATAGACTGATTCTAGCTCCAGTTCCACGGAAAGCTTCAAAAGTTATTGCGAGAAGAGAGACACTACACAATTCTCACGAAGAATTTTTCCTAGGATAGAAAAAGCTAAAAAAAATAAAGTATTGGCTTTTCGAGACTATCCGTATTTCTTTCGTGACATGATTTCGCGGTTCGAGACCAAAAATATGTTCTCTTCTTTCAGGCTCAATATTAAAGTAGTATGCCTCATGGTTATTCGATATTTGAAACCTTAAATTTCAATTTTAATATGCTCGTAGGACATATAGAGGTAAAACAATTTACGAAGCCATATTTCTAAGAACTGCACGAGAGGAACATGGAAAATATTCGACGCGATGTGCGCTTTGCGGTTTAATATAATCCGCTATTCGTTACAGAAGAGTGAAGGTTTTATCGCGGCTCAAGAGCAACTGGCGACTCTTATAAAGCATGAAACGCCCAATATCGAATTCGAATAAATGAAATTTGCGTAATAAAGATCCTTTCCTCCATAAATTAATAGTAATTGTGTAATTATCAAAAAGGCCATATGGGATTCTTATTTCTAACCCTTCATTATGACCTGCAAGAATGCAATTATTCGGAATTTCCACTGTAATTTAATTGCAAATTGCAACAAATCACAATCAAATGTTTCTGCAGTTGTTCATTTATTAGATAAAAGTTATTCACCAACATATCAGGCATTTCCTTTTCATACATTTTCCATTTATATTGACTGAGGATGGGAATATTTTGAAAAACTGAAAAGTAGTAATTTAATCAGTACGTTTTGTAACATGATATTTTCCAAATTTACTATTATATTTTCTTCGCATTTTTAGTTAAATATTAATGTTCTGTGACAAAAGGAGCCTCCCAAATCATTTATACCCCTACTAACTATCTTAATAAAAAAATTAAACGTTTCCATCGATATAACTTTTGGACTGCTTTAACAGCAAATAAAAAAGATATTTCAAAATCGTGGGTGTTTCTATGGATTTAATCACCCGAACCAAACCTTTTTTTGGATTTTTTCGTTGTAATTTAATTATAACATTTCGGTTATATCCTTTTGATCCAGGGAGTGAATAGATTCTTTAGAACGTGTTTTTATCCACAATCCGGGCTCCCATTGTAATCGATCACGGTGGATTTTCAAACTAAATAAACAGAATTGCTTCCATTTAATGCTTGGAAATAAAAATGTCTAAGACTATCCGTTAAATTTATCATGAGGCACACTGTTCACTATCCTCCCACCTCTAAACATACACGACAGACGTGGATTGAAAAATTGAAAGGGGGCACACAAAGTATTCCATTCTTCAACTTGAAAGCAGGTCAATCACCGATTCTCTTTGGTTCGCTTTGGAAGTCAATTCAAGTTCATATCACGATTCTTAACCTAAACCTAAAATAGGAAACTCTAGCAATAGGAAGTTTTATTTTCGACTATTTTATTCGTGCCATATCATGCTAATAATTTTTTAATGCTTGCTCTATTAAAAATAAGGGATGACTATCCTAATCGATAAACAGAATTGACTGGACATTTAATAAAGATTATAAGGGAAATCCAATAAGGCATTCGCCCGATTCATTGTAAATAATCAAATAAAAAATTCTGGTTTAACCGCTAAGTACTTGATTATTTATAAAAATTAATTTTTTTCCGATGTCACTCCGAAGTTAAATAAAACTTATATTCCAGCATTAATACGGGCCAAAAAATACTTATGGTCTTGAACTTTTGAAATTGTACCAATTACTCATCGATTTCCGCGGAAATAATCATTATCTCCCTAAAGTAGGCTATCACAATTTATTACCGTGTAAAACATGAATTTATTAAATGCGCCAATGTACAAGAACTAAAAATCGTCTCTGACAGTCGCAAAGATTAAGTAAGATAAGTGAGCCATATTCCGACACGGTCCTAATTCCAACACTCTGCTCTATTGGTCATAGTATTGATCGTAACGGGCAGAACGCAGTACTTCCTTAATCTCTCTTTAATGACAGCAACGCAGTGCTTGTTTCATCTTCCTGGCCGTAACATTGTCGCTGTCAGAACACATCTTGGTTTTGTTGGAGCTTGGCTTCGATTTAACCTTTAATTAGTCGCGTGGGGTCAATATGACCCCAAGCAATGTTTTTTCGTCAATATCTAAAGAAATGTATTAACAATCTAACTCAAACTTGTTCTACCTTCAAAACTGACATTCTAGAAGAGAAATTTGCATTTTTGTTTTTTTATTAATTTGTTATTTTTGATATTTTTATATTTATATATATAGTATTAATATTGTAAATATTGAGAAAATTAAACTATTTTAATGTGCTATTTTGGTGTGTATCCATTTGTTATGTATATATGAGGTTAAAAATGTTGCTTTTATTTTGACATCTCTCTACCTGTTGCTTTTTTCTCTATTGGTCTAGAAGGGTTAAAGGCAATACAGATTATTATTATCACATCAGAAATACAAATAATTTTCCTGATAAGCAGTATTTCATTGTTTTAACACTAGTTCTCTTATGATACATTTCTACTTCACTAATTTTCACTATAGGTTGGTTACCCCTCTTCTTCCCATCTCCCCCCCCCCTCTCCCCCCTCCAATGTACCCTTTTCCCTCTTTTTGGAATTCTCCGGGTGTTTTCTTACTTCGGCCGCACACATGCAACCGTTTTCTTCCCATAGTTTTCTACCTGCAATAAAAGTCACAAACAAACGCACGTGGTCTCTCTAAAAGAAAGCTGTTTGCCGTTTATTACCGCTCACCCTTTTTAGCACGAGTTTCTTCCTTATTTTTCGGAATAAGCACGAACACGAATGAGATCGGCAATCTTCAAAGTTTTTGGATCTCCTACCGGTCGCATGACGGTCACGATTGGGACGTTTTAGACCAAAATATGAAAATCCTATTTTCAATGGGGTTTCTATGGAGAAGTCCCAAGTACGTTCACACTTATAGGGGAGGACGCGGTTGGACCTCGGTACGAACCCCTTGGGTCGCTCGAGGAGGCAACTTTTGTCCCAAGCCCCATCGAGGGCAATCCTCGGTGACAGCAGAAGTGAGCTTGAATCTTTCTGCTAGTTGGGGGCAGCCATAAACTACTTCATGCTGTAGGTGGGGGCCGGAAAGCGACCGTGCCGCGACCGATGTCTAACCCACAAGTGTAAGTGATCTCCGCAAAAATAGTCCTATCCCTAATAAAGCCCTCAACGCGACCTTCATGCGACAATGCAACTAAAGGTAGATACATGCGATCAGCTCTGCGCTGCTTATAATGTTGGCAGAAGAACGAAAATATGGCCGTTAGCTGTGTTTTTTCATTTGCTGAACGTTTCTGCCATAAATGCCTTTATTGTTTATAAACAAAACGTTCAAAAGGAAATGACAAGGCGAAATTTCTTGAAATCATTATCGAAGGAATTAATATAGGATCTACAGATTTTGAGGTCTCAGAGTCAGTTTATATCTAGGCATCTCCGAAAGCGCATATGCACTCAACAGGGACTTGCGGAGGAATGTCCATCACCGGGATCGGGGCTATCAAGAGGAAGATGCGAACATTGCCCAAGAAATATAGACAGTAAAGTGTCCACTAGATGTGGAAATTGTGGAGCTTTTACTTGCAAAGACCATATGATAATGAAGTGCATTGAATGTGGGGAGAGGGAAAGTGATTAGAAAATACAAAAAAATATTTTAATTTATTTTAATCAATGTTTATTGTAAAAACTATTAATAAATAATTGTATTATAATGTAAGATTGATTTTATTTCCAGTAAAATATAAATAAATTAATATATTATTGCTTATCTTTAGAAATCATTTTGGGGTCATATTGACCCCACGCGACTAATTACGGAACTTTTTTTCACGCGACTAACTAAGGGAGGTATGATAATTTTCTAAATTTATGATATAAAATTGAAAGAAAGTAATTCATCCAATAAATAACTTAAAAGCTAATTTGATTCTATTTAACATGGTGTTCATAGATTGGGGAAATTATCAATCTTATTCCTGTAGCAGACCAATTAATAACAAAAAGCAAGGGATCCCTAATTCCGACAGTGTATTTATTTATGTGAGTAACATATTTATTTCTGTATAATTTGGAAATACTGATGAAATATTGACCTGTTTCTTGAGATTTTTGAATAGTGCTAAAGTAACCCAGTCTAACCTCACAATTTTTTTCAGCTTTCAATTTTCACGAACATTTTCATAAAAACTTTGTGAGCACTTTTTCTTTTCCTAAATGTTTGAATTTTAATAAAAATGTTCTGAATTTTTTTTGTTAAATGTTATAAATATGTATTATTATGGTTCACAATTAAAGTTTATTAATTCATTTTTGTGTAAGCAATGTCTCCTATTAGTTCTACTAAGTGTCGGAATTTGGATCATAAGGTCTAAATTCCGACACTTTGACAATTCTTCCCCATTTATTGTTACTCTAATTCAACTGAGAATATCAAAGAAATATTTTTTCCTGAATAGTTATTTACAAATACTAACGTTATACAAATTCTCAGTTTCCTTCAATATGCCATAAAATTATTTAAAATCGCCAAAGCTTAGAGTTTTGGAATACGGCTCACTTACCTTACTTGATTTCACGGCAGCAAGTAGAAAAGTGTTGCCTCCAATGATATACGAGAGGAGGACTTTTTTAAAAAGATCCATCGTTACGAACGACAAAAATAACTTTGGATTTGAACTGATTTCATGCGTTCAACCTCAACGGGTGCACTACCTCTGGCGAGCTTTTGACCGAGGTGGGTGTGCTCAGTAGCCAATGAACTCGTGCACGGGTCGCCCTCGCTTTTGTGCTACGGAGGAGGAGAGAGAGTGAGAGGAGGGGGAGAAGAAAGGGGGAAGAGGAAGGACTATGCCGTGGGGTTTTCGAATAGGGAGAGGGAGGGTTTGGCAGAGAAAGGGAGGAGGAGGAGAGTTGGCGGGAATTGGAGTGGGCGTTTGTATTATAAATAAGGGTGGAGTGGGAAGCGGCAGTTAGAGGAAGGGGGAAAGGAGAGGGGAGTTTGGTGGGATGGAGTGGAAAGGGGTATGTGGAAGGTAAGGGAGGGGTTGGATTGCGGGGAGTAGGTTGGTAAGTACTCTTAAATATTTCACGACACAAGCAAGGCTTCTGGACGGAAGAGGAGGAGATGGAGGAAGAGGTGGGTAGAAGAAGGGTAGGAGGTGGAATTGTTGGATGGAGATGGAATAGGATGTGTAGTGGGGTGGTGCGGTAAGGGGTGTAAATGGGAAGCACGTGATATCTGAAAAGAGGGGAGGGAGGAAGAGGGATGAAAGCTGGAGGTGGAAGGGGGTGGAGAGAAGATGAGGGGAGAGGATAGTTCAGCTACGCAATGGGTTTGTAGGAAGGTACGCAGTAAAAATTGGGAAAGAGTTGTTGCGAAGGAAGAACAGGTATAAAAAAGAGAGAAGAGGGTTTTGTTGGAAAGAATAAAAGCTAGGCTGAGGTAAGGAAATGAGATAGCGTAGTGTGAGAATCGGGACGAGGTGGGATTGGCCGAGAGATGGTAGAAGGAGCTTGGGAGGGATGGGTGATATTCTATGGCATACACATACGCACATAGTCCGAGGAAATAAAGGAAGGGGCCGAAAAAGGCGGTGGAATGTGTGGAGAGCTGAATAGAGGCGGAGAGAAAGAGGAGGGAATGCATATGAAAGGAGAGAGAAAGGAAAACCCTGACAAAAAATGCGTATGGTGTCGATGGGTTACGAAGGTTGAAGGGTAAAAAGAAAATATATATGGCTCGGGGATGGATCGAGAGATGAAAGGAAGAGATGATGTCGGTAGCGGAGAGAAAGAGGATGGGATGTGGAGTAAAGAGAGGTAAGTGGAAGGTGAACTGGTCGGAGGAAGAATTAAGGGAGAGAGAAAATGAGAGAAAAGTGAATGTGGGAATGATAAAAAAGAGAGGTCGTTTTGAAGGAGATGAAAATGTGAGAGGAATCTGATGCAAGTAAAACAGATAGAGGCGGAGTCTTTTCATTTTGATCCGCGGCAAGAAAGGCGAGAAATTTCGGCGATCATATTTCGACAACAGCGCCGCATTTGTGAAGGACAGAGAATAAACAAGTAGTTCTGGAAAGAACCTATCCGCCTACTTTCCTTTCAATACAATTGTAATATATAGGGAGTAGGGGTGTCACGTGGTAAAGAAGTGCTTTTCGTCAAATTCGCCGTAGTATAATCGTATTCTAATGTATTTGCTTTGAAATCAGAAAATTATTTTTCCTTATATTTTGGTAGCCCTGCTTTTTTGATTCTTTCTAAATATATTCATCTCGTTTTCCCATTCTATACTCACCCTACACGAAATTACCTTGAAATCTGTTAAGCCAACACCTTTGAAATTCATATTTACAGAAATACTCTAACCTTGATATTGTGGTAGCCCTGTTTAGTCGACCCGGATTAAATATGGTATTTTGGTTATTTATTTATAATTATGAAGATTATATATACCATATTGGGTTAAAATCCATGCGGTCAGTTCTCTAAAAATACGTGTCAAAGAAATGTTATTTAACTTATTATTGTGTGATTTCATTATGATATGTTGTGTAAATCTTATATACAAAATTTAATTAAAATCCGTTCAGCCAATTCCTTTCAAATCCTTAATTACTGAAAGAGTTTTATTTGTAATTGTGGAACCCCTGTTTGGCTGATTCGCTTTAAATATGAAAATATGATTTTGTATATAAGTGTTAAATTTGGTTAAAATTGATGTGAACAGTTTAACACAAATACGTGTGAAAATAATTTTTTATTCCTTTTATTGTGGCGGCCCTGCTTTATATATCTATACTAATCATCTTGATTTTGTTATTTTATGTTATACGCCTACTTCATACAAAATTTCGTTGAAAACGATTGTGCCAATTCCTTCCAAATTCATAATTACTGAAAATTTTAAGTTTGCAATTGTGGCACCCCTACTGAGTCGATCCGGTCAAAATATGTCATTTTGGTCATTCATTTATGCGAAGATTCTATGTATCAAATTTAGTTGAAATCGGTTCATTCATGAAGAAGATGTTAGGGACACACACACACGGACACCCGGGCGATCTCATAAGACTACTTTCAATTTTTACCTTCTCATATACGTAGTATATTGAAAAAGTATTGTAATCGTGATAAAATTCGACTTCGAGATTTTGATGGAAATAAACATTTTAGGTGTCCCTAAGTCCGTAAAAGTGGTATTCGCCATGCCGTCTCTCTGTCTGTTCGCCGTCCTAGGACCCAAACGCTTACATTAAATAGAATAATATCTCGTATTCATGCAATATGCAGAATCTTTTATCATGAAAATGATATTGCACAAAAATAAAGGGTAGTTTATTCTTGGTGATTTTTAGAAAAATTTCATTTACTCAGAAATGTCTACATAGCATTTAATTAAAATCAATCCAGTTATAGAGCCTGATGTTGAAAATAATACTGCGTAAGCCATTTATCTTTTGAAATCACTATATGGCGTCCAGTGGCATTACAATGTACGCTAAGCTACCTTACCCAAGCCCTATGACGTCACGCCTCTGCCGCGATCCACTAAAAATCTTATTACAGCCTAAACGGTTAAACTGAATCGAATAATATCTCATATTCATAATATCATTCACAAAAGACATTCTGAAGTGATGAACGATATTGCGCAACAATTAAGGGTACTTTATTCTTGGATATTTTGAAAAAAATTCGATTTACTCAAAAATGGCTATAAGGATTTTTATTAAAATCCATCCAATCGTACAGCCTGATGTCACAAATAATATTAACTAAGCCATATATCCCAAAATTTACTAAATAACGATCAGTAGCATTAAAATATACGCTAAACTACGCTTAACTTTGAATTATATGCGTTTTTCTTTCACAAGCGTACACAGTGGACCAAACGTATATACGTATAAGAGAAAGTTTGTATAATGTATATTGCGCCGTTTATTTGGAAAATAGGCTAAAAAGGAAGCGAAATAAAAACTGCATCGCAGAGAAATAATTTTCCTATCTTGTGCTGATCATTATCATATCATACCATTATCGTTACTACTCTTTGCCTCTCTCTGAGCAATTTATTAAAACACACAAACTAAACAATTTTTTTGCGAGAGATTGTAGTGTTCTCTTCGACCTTCCCTCAATCAAATAAAGATGCATGCAAAAAGCTTATCGTTTCTCTGAAACGACGAAAATATACTAAAATAAAAACAAAAATTATACGTGATTTTTACGATTCAAATTTTATATCAGCTTCTATGCATAAAATTGTAAAAATATAGCCATAAAATCACTATTAGGTATAAATTAAAATAATTAAATTAAAAGTATTACCCAAACTGAGAGTAGGAGATGAATTGCAGTGTTTATTCTTTTCACCATCGATTGCTTTATAACTTCAGAAAGTGCTTATTTAATTGTAAATATAACACGAGGAAACCGTTCTATAAAAAATTAATTTCAAGTAGTTTCAAAGTTTGTGAAGCCCTTTAAAGTTCAAGTTGGTTTCACTCCATGCCGTTAAAAAGAGTCATATTAAACTATCCCGTGCAAGTAAACGATCTGTTAAATAATAAAAATACAACAAAGCATAAAAACGAATGAATTATTCAAAGAAGGAAAATAACACGAATCCCAACAATTGCGCATGCTCATTGAACCACAGACACACACACACATTCAAGTATGTTAATTTTCCGTGACCTAGAAATATCTAACTCTTCCTTAAGACTTCACTTGAGGAATCGGAGCGTTCGAGGTGCTGAGTGGATGCGCCCCGCAATCCCCCAAATGCTAAATAACCGTGTA
This sequence comes from Tanypteryx hageni, assembly GCA_028673005.1. Classification (NCBI taxonomy): domain Eukaryota; kingdom Metazoa; phylum Arthropoda; class Insecta; order Odonata; family Petaluridae; genus Tanypteryx; species Tanypteryx hageni. The sequence goes on from CM054112.1 coordinate 195,883,158, forward strand.
GAAGCTAGAGAGATGTTGGAAAACTTCAGTAGTGCTGGATTTAGCGACGGAGTGCTGCATGCAACTGCATAGGCTGAGTCTTTGTCGAAAACTGCACCTAGATGACTATTTGAAAATAACCGTTAGGACTTTAGAACATTTGGATTCCAAACAGCCACGATGGCGGATGTTCTTATTAAAGAAAGGTTATATCTAACATATAATCCCGTCATTTTGCAGTGCTCTAACAAAAAATATTTTTGGAAAAATATCGTAAGGCAAGGGAATTTCATATATAATATTTCCAAGCGTAGAAAAATGCTAAATTATAAATTTTCAGATAGTATGAAGAAATAATAACATATGCTGCCAGAAAAAAAAACTGCAGGAAAAGAAACAAAATTTAAATTTTACGAATATACGGCCAAAAAGTGATAAAGAATTTGATTTTTAGTGTGTATAGGAATCTACATTTAGTGTAAAGAAAACATTTTAGAAAAACTATTGAAAATATCCACTGAAATATTTTTTAAATATCCTAGGTTGAATCGCTAGCGAGCACAAGACGAGAGATTTACAACTCGTCTTTGCACCCCCCAAGTTGCATAACTGGACACTGTTCGGGTTACCCGCGCTATACTCATTAATCAGTTCGCTACATAACTTCTGAGACATCTTTAAAAGCAACGATTGCAAATTTCCATTTCAATCTCCCTCTAGAAAGAAATACGAACTTGATACATTTACCCGACACGTTTCGGTAGGTAAAGTTAAAAAATTAACCGCCGGGCGGGAGAACAAAGGCATTGTTGGTTCGATCGATACCGGAGAGTAAAAAAAAACACACCTAGGACCCAGCCAGTAAATGAAGAAAAAAAGAGAGGAATAGTGAGAGTGAAAGAGAGAGGTCGACAGGTGACTGCGCGTAAGGGACGAGGCCAAATGGGGTGCATGGGAGCGTGATGGGTTGCGGGGAGGCAGTAGTTTCTGCGCCACACGAAGAGGTCAAAGGTGAGGTGGAGGGAAAGGGGTTTTCCGTACCTCCCACAAGCGTATGCACTCGTCTCTGTGTAAAGGTGTGCGTGTGTGAGAGAGAGAGAGAGAGTGCCTGCCTGTCCGCTCCCTCGCTTTCATCGCAACGTCGCATGCGTCCACCATGCGTTGCCCTCCGTTGGGCAGTCCTCGCATCTCCTCTCCCCCGCTACCAATACATTCGACTCTCCTTTCTCCCTCTCTCTTCCTCCCCGCCACTTCCTCCCTCTTTCCGAACGCTGAGGGTACAGAGTGTTTCCCAGCCCGTGACCCTATTCGTAGCTCTCCCCGGCGAGAGCGCTCTCGACTTTACTACATCGTAATCCCTCGCGATTACTCGGAAGCCGTTAGGCGGAGGAGGAATAGAGAAGCCTAAACTTCGCTCCCTGTATTCACATCTCTCTTCCCTTTCCCCGTCACGTAAAAAATAAAAACGAGTCCATGAGCGTACGCCCGATATTTGCGCGCGCGAGCGCAATCACAAACAAACAACAGACAACGCGGAGTCGAAATGATATGGGAGAAAAGGACTTTTTGGTCTTTGGCGGTCTGACGTTCTCTGCCGTTCGAAACGTTTTGGCACGGTTGGAAATTCCGAGTGTAGGTGAAGGAGGGGTAAGGATGTCGGGGCACACGATGTTTACCCTCGGCCCCGTGCTAGTCGCTTTTTGACTCTTTAGCATTACTTTGAAGGCTGCGGCGATAAGCTTACGGTAATTTGAATTTTGCAAACCACGCTCGACCCGGTGTGTCGCGAATTACTGCAAGTTCCCTTGCTTTAAAATGCTAATTCGAGAGAGACCTAGTTTTCTCTCGAGGCTTTGAGGTTTTTCTGCATTAAAATAGCAAATTCGCTGCTTATTAAAGTTTCGACGATTTTAATGTTTGCCAAGAAGAATTGAGGCACACAAATTATTGCTTGTCGAAGCAAATCAATGCGTCATTTATTATGGAGCCTCAATTTTTTAAAATGAGTTAATTACGGAGTATTGCGATTTTTGAACATAAGTATATAATCAAATTTCAAGTAGTTCAAGACAAATTAGTTTATTGAGACAACATGCCCAATTTTATACTATCAAAAAATTATTTAAATTATATACGCTTATCTTTTTGTTATTTTATAATTAAAATACTGTACACAGTAAAATTACAATGATGGAGGTTTTGATTCAACGCTATCTTGCACAGTAAAAAAAATCTGATGTGTCCAGGTAAGCCCAAGTTTCTAATTAAAAAGCATAATATTTTATGTATGTACTTCATTTACAATAAAATTATTCAATCATTATATATTATTTGACCATAGTAATCTTATATATTTACGACTTTTATTTGTTTTACGCTTCTTTTTATTTAAAAGTATGCACTAACGCAGTGAAATTAATTAGAGGTGGTTTAGTACAGTAGTTTTCTAACTTTAAATAGCCCTTTGAATATAATACGGCCCCTTTTGAATTCAAAATAGTAAAAATAAGAATCTTTATTGAAAATTTCTTCATTTGACATAACTATTGACAATTTTTATCACAGTTTTTTCAAAAATTCCCTTATAAAATTTTATTATTCGTGAAAACTATTTTTCGTCATTTCACCCCGCATCCAAAATAATTTTTGCGGCCCCCTGGGAAGGTGTGCCGCGATGTTTAAGCATACATAATTGCGCACCGTGGTGCAAAAAATGTTGAGAAGCATTGAAATAATGAGAAAAACAGAAAACTGTTTATGGGTATTTATAGTGTTAAAGGAGAGGGAAAAGTGGGAGAAAACTCTGCACTTGGACCAAATCTTTTATCATTGTGATGCCACGCATTCAGGCAAGCATCGCCCGCTTTTATTTCCTGTCAAATTTTTGTTTTTTGGATTGAATTTGTTTTACTTTTCGGTTCCATAACTTATACTTCTCTCTTATAATTACTACTCTCATGCATACTTTTTGCTCCGTTTCTTCAAAATCTGCCTCTGCTTGGACATTACAAACATGAGGCTTCTAATTATCCACCTCCAAATCGTTTCAGAACAGTCTATACACTTTTTGATTTTTTCATAGAATTTGTTTACACGCCTGAATTAAATTCTTCGGCAATTACAGCATGCATAAATTCTCAATAAATACCAAATTTTATTTTTTTTAAATAAAATATTTCCTGACGTTGCGACGGAATAACGATTTCCATCATCTTTAAAATCACATCGATTGTAATGAACTTCGAATTTGCTCGAGCGTTCCGACCTATAATGCCATAAATATTCTTTCCGGGAAGAAAAATAAACAAATGCATGAAAAATATCTCGAATTGAAGCAGGCCATCGATATTTATAGCTCCTGATCAGAGGAAAAACTATAAGTAATTGCGATCAATGCCAAGACAAAATAATCTCGGGATTTTGAGATGCTTATTGATCAAAACTCCGAGAGAATATTTTCCAGAGGAAATCACGCTATATAAATCCTCCCCGTTATAACAAATTGGAGAAATTTCGTCGCAATTATTCTTCTTTTTCACTAGAGATTCTTTATTTTTTTATTTTTGGAAGTTTCTTTTTCGGAGGAGGATATTGGATATACGCGGAGAGAAAGTGAGAGGAAGACATAGGGATAGAGCGGAGAGAGGGAGAATGGACAATGGGGATGGGAACGGTCGAAAAACAAAACAAGAAAAAGACCGCTTCAGGAATTCCTCGCTCTCGTTGTTTTTTCTCATCCGTAAACAAATCCAAACTGCGGAATTCAAGAATGCGGCAATGGAGAGGGTGAGAAGTAGAGATGGAGAGAACAATGAGGGAGAAATGAACGACGGAACGAGAGAGAAAAGGTGAGAGACTGAAACGAAAAGGGAAAAATAGTGCAGGAAAGCGAATAATTTGAGAACAGGAAAAGGTGTAACGAGGGAGAGATAGGGAAAGAGAATAAGAAAAGGAGAAAGAAAGGAGATGAGAGGAACCCATCGACGAAAAGAGAAATAAAATTCCTTCTCTTGTTGCGGGATGTGATTCAGTTCGACGAGATTTCTATTCTGCATGATATCATGAATAAACACAAGATTTCATCACATGCTGCTCTACCGTTCATCCCATCGACCCGCGTGCAGACGTCAGACAAGAGAGTACTTCGGACACAGGGTTACCTAAAACGAGCATATTCATCAAAATCTCGAAGTCATTTTTTTCACTATCACAACTCTCTCTCTATATATGTTTAGTATGTTTGAAAATAAAAGGAGAAAGAGAGAAAAGTAACGCGCGAAGAAAAGAGATTGCGATACATGGAGAAGAGAAAGGAAGCGGAAGAAAGTGATGGTGAGGGCGGATTGGGAAAGAGGGATGTGACAGCTGAGAATAATCCAAGCGCCTCTCTAACAACGTGTGGGGGGAGATAGGAAGGGGAGTGAGAAAAACAGGCGAGAAAGGGCGGAAAGGAGGAGTAAGAACGGAAGAATGGAATGAAATGGCGGAGAGGGAGGGAGCCAGGTGGAAAGGGAACGGAGGAAAGCAAGTAAAAAAGAGAGGAAAAAGCTCGCCAAATCGCGGATGCGAAATGCATTCAAATGCCGGCGGAAGGATAAGCGAAATTTCGTTCCTGTTTTTTCTTTCCGGAGGAAAAGATCATACTTTTTAATCGTCAGAAAAAAAGTATCTTAATAAATTGAAAGTAAATGGAAAGTTACGCACGATTATTGCGCTTACAACGTGTGACCTGCAAAAATAAACATTTCCGCGTCAAATGTTGAGCTTTTAATTATGAATAATTAACTGCCGAGTACTCACGTTTACCAAATTTCAATTTTTTGTAACCTCTGAAAACATTAGATGCTATCATACTGTGTAAAGATTCAATGATTATTAAATTCTCTATAAGTAAAACAAATGTATTTAAGAAGTTAATGGGCGAGCCCGAAAATTCGCGGAATTTCATAATGAAAGCAAAATTAACAATACGACAAATATTTTAAATAACTTTTGCTAATTCCACACAAATCTGTGGAATTAGCCTAAGTTATTAAAAATATTTTTCGTATTGTTAACTTGGGTATTAAAATGTATTAAATTTTAATTTAAAATTGAAATTTTGGCAAATAACATAATGTAATTTAAGAGAAAATTATGAAAGACTTTTGTGCACATTTCAAAGGAAGAGAAAAATATCCAATTTTAAAAATCTTCCATGACTTTCTCCATGCAGAAGAATGAATTTTATTACAATTCCTCTCGAGAACAGCGTCCTCAAGAACAATTATCGACAATCACAAACGTGGATAATTTTTAAACACTATGAATAAATTTCATAATGAAAAATACTTTGAGTCACTTTTTACATTTAAAAAGCAATAAGTAAACTAAATTTGTTGCTATGGACAACAAAAAATTGATGGGCGATTAAAGTTACCGTTGGCGGCGCTAGCAATATTTACGAGAAATTTTTTTTACAAAATATGACGGTAGAATTGGGATAATCTTGATCACGATTAAAATTATCGTTGGCAGTATAGACGTCGCCTTCAATAATTCGAAAACATTATCATAGCAACGGAAAAAATCTATCACCTAGCGACATGCACTTCACAAATTCAGAAGGATAATCAAAATATTTCTGAAACAATCCGTTCTCTGAAAAATGTTTCAAACAAAAGTTATAGAAAATTATATTTTCTGCAACTTTATTAATAACAAATACTTGCATTAATGAGGTCCTGAAGGAGATAATTGGCAAAAATGAAAAAATGACAAGAGTATACCAATACTTTCTGCCGACCAATTTTAAGCGATAATCTAATTAGTTAATTTAATTTAACTCTTAAATATAAAGTTTTGAGTTGATTTAATACGCAGTCTTTCAGTTAGAGCGCGCACTATAATTCTGTCTCACAGATTCACGTACAGAGACAAAGACATTATTGAGAAAATAGTGAAAACGTATTCAGAGGGCCTTAAAACGTGTATTTCCGTTGAAATCTCGAATTCATTTTTTTCATGAAAACGATATCTACTTTATCTATACTGCGTATGGAGAAAGTAAAAATATTTTGAATTAATATTAAGTACATTATAATTTTATAGTATCATATATCATCAAATCATACCATATGTCAAAGAGACTATTAACTCCGACGGACATTCATAATAACTAATAAAATGTTAATGCACTTGGAGACGCATAGATACACGCTTACATCATTTCTGGAAACTTTTATTAATTCAAACTCTAGTCAACATCAAAGTCTGATAACGCCAACCTTATCTCTGGAGGTTTTCTTAAAAAATCTGGACCTCTCCAGGTTCTACTCGAAATTTAAATGGGAGGTTCAAATCTTCTAAGAGAAAAAAGGTCAAGGTCAGCTATCCAAGAGTTCAACATTAAATGTCAAAAAGAACCGAAAACATGCAAATAACTTTTAAAATTGGATAAGGCTTTTTTTCCTTGCGAAAACGTACAAAAACAGTAAAAAAACCACGTAATACAGGATTAATGAATATAATGTAACGGCTCTTTTTTCAGTGAAAGCGTGGTGCTAGATTTTACAAAAACTAACGGAAAATAACGGGCCCTCTGTTTTTAAAAACGGGAAGAGAATTTCAGAGGGAAGTTCTGACGCAGCCAATCCTACGGAGAGATGAAAAAATAAATATAGAGACTAAATGGCTGCGGCGGAGTATACAGAGATGGGAAATAGAGTCGGAGTGATATTCCGCAATGGAGGAGGGGGAAGGAAGTGGGTATAGGGGGTTGAGGATACAGCCGAGTATCTCCACTAAATAGCGTTTGCGGTAAAGGACGCGCAGAGGAGGGGAAAGACCGGACGCTTCTTACCTCACTTCCGGAATAAGCCGCATAATGCCCGAGTCCACTCTGACGCACATTCCTAGAGAAGGTTTTTAGCCTAATCCACCTTAATCGTAGCAAGCATTTGCCACGGCACGTGAGAGAGAAGGAAAGCTGGCGGAGAAGCGTAAGAGGGAAATGCGGAAGGGCTTAGGAAAATGAGCTGGGAGATGGAGGAAGAAAAAAGGAGGGGGAGAAAAGGAAGGAGGGAAGGAGTTAGGATGGCAAGAGGAGAGAAGAAATTTTGTTGGTAGAGGAAAGTTATGGAAAAGGAACAAAGAGGAAGCAAAAGTGATAGAAAAAGATTGAGGAAAAAGAACGAAGGGAGAAAGGAGAGAAAAGGAAGATAGATAAAAGGATGAAAAAGTCGAAGGTTGGTGGTAGATGAATAGGAATGAGAAGCAAGAGAAAACAAAGAAAGTCTTAGAGAGAGGGGGGAACGGGGCAGAGAAGGGGAGTAGGAAGGTAAAGATAATTATGGGAGAAAAAAGTCACGAGAAGAGATGGAACGTATGGAGAGAGAGAGAAATGAGAATGAAAGAAAAGTAGTGAAACAAATGAATAAATGGAATGTAAAAAAGAGAAGAAAACCGCTAAATTGACGCGTTAGCCAGAAGAACATAAAGAAAAGAGAATGGGGTGCGTTAATGAGAGAGAGTGGCAATAGAAGGGAAGAATGAAAGAACGAGAGTGAGAAGAATAGGAACGGATAAATAGGAATAGATGGAAAAGGCGAAGAGAGAAAGGCAAAGGAAAACGAATCCGAAAGTCGGCCATGGCGTGTGGCGTTCCTTCGCAACACAGCGGAGGAGCGGAAATTTTCGGGAAAGGATTAAAGGAGACGAAGTGTCTGCGGATATGCGACCGTAGCAGCGGTGTTATTGCCTTTTGTGTCTCGCCTGGGAGATATTTCCGTCGGCGCAAAACCGAGTCGTGCGGAGAGAGGATTCATTGACCTATCTCTCGTGGAGGTGCTATTTTTGGCTTAAAGGATCTTTAAGCTAAGTTTGAGATCACATAATGTGACTCTAATGTGTCGTTAGTATCTGAAATTCCTTAGATTCGCATCCTTAATTTTTAAACTTAGAAACCATAAAATCAGGGCATGGGGTCTAGTTAGATAGATGTTTTCTTACGAGTAGGCCACAAATAAATAACTGCACATATTTTGTATTAAGTTTTCTGACAACTCCGTTTTGAATTATAACAGACAGATTGTATTCGTGTGAATAAAATAGAAACTCAGTATTGGGAAATATTATCTACATTAATGAGGGTATTCCGAATTGAAAAATTAATCTCGCGTTTAAATTTGTCGAATTCTGATCAAGGTAATATCGTTTGTTTTTTAAATGCTGGTTAAAGGGTTTTTAATGTGAAGTAATTGCTATACATAACTGGATATCAAGATCCTTTTTAATAACTTCAGATATTTGTTGAAAAACGAGATTCATTATTCGCGAGATTGTTCTTTCTTTCATTTTTAACCTACATAATGTTTTATATCAAATCTATCTGTTAGGTATAACCGATCTCCGCCAGAAACGTCATATGTCTATTATTACTAAAATTTCGATAATATTTTTCTCTTAATACTTTACGATTGGCATTTAGCTCAAGTACATTTTTTATGATACCGATCTTACCGCATCCAGCCGAATATAGCCCGATTTTATAAAATGTATATTGCAAAAATTAAGACTCGAATTATTTCAATGGTCTTAACAATTTAATCGCATAAATTTCTTTCAATAGGTCCCTAAAAGGGTTATCACGTCACCTTCACAGAAAGAGCTCTACATCAACCATCCTATTTAAAAGGACATTTTAAGGCACTTTACTTATTCACTGCGTTTAAGTTTGAAATGAGATTTTTTTACATTTAAAAAATGAGGGACGGTTATGTTCGGGTAAATACACGAATGCATCTAGAATATTCCAAATAACCAACTAACGGTGTAAGTCACACAAAATAAAATCTCTTTCAATTCATTTTCCGTGATTACTAACAATTCAACTTTCGGAAATTTATTTCTCGAATTTAAACTACTTCAGAAACATTGTGATTTTTAATTGTTGAATAAAATCTCGAGAGGGAGAATTATTTCGTAACTCTGGATCTCTGGACTCGAGGAATCTGTAATTTCTGCAAAATATCGGTCTGACTATTGCTGTCTCGAAGAAGCCCTTCCAAAAACCGTAGTCATTACCCCAGTTTCATTTAATTCGCGTAATTCTATCATCCCAAAAATTTGCCGCCACAAAACCATCAGATCGTAAAAAGATGCCATTAGTCCGAAATACAACGCCATAATTACATCTCGGAATACTTAAACGCGTTTGTTTTCGCATTAAAATTCCAACGACGGATATATTCAGCGGTTGAGAAGGTTTCCATCAGAATCCACTACATTAAAAAAATTTCTATGAAGCAGCACACGCGAGCATCGGTATGCGATTGCGTAAGCAACTTTTTATGAATAAAAAATACTTAAAAGCAGGGTTGCTGCCGATCCAACTACGCGAAACCGTTGCAATAAAAAAACTCACTGAAACTCGGACGAGAAATGAAATATCTCGCAATTAATTAAAAGAGAGGAAAGCCCTAACTAACGTATGCCAGACAATTTCGGAGAAGAGTTGGAAAAGGAAGGGAATAGTCAGCGAGCGACCAAAAGCAGAGAGAGAGAGAGAAGATAGAGTGGGGATGGTTATGCATATATATATTTTTCAACCTTTCGTGACGTGAACGGATAGATTGGATAGAGAGAGCCGAAGAGGGATGAAGACGGGATGTAAAGGGAAGGAAGGAGAGAAAGAAGAGAGAGCGAAAATGTATAGAGTGAGTAGGTGGTTTGGCAAATGGGTCCCCAGAGTTGCACTAGTCACCCGCGACGTGCGGCGGAGGCAGCACCATCGATCGCATTGTCGAGTGTTTCGCGGGGAAGTGAAATAGGGGCTGGCGTCGCGCAGATAGGCGGCAATCTGCGGGGAAGCGGCGTGGGTAAGTGGGTTGGCGGATGGGGCGAGGAGGAGAGGAACGAAACCGGGAGGAGTGGAGGGAAAGGACGGGTAAATGGCACGGTGGGGGAGGTAGGCGGTGGTGAGGTTTTCGGGAGGTGGAAGGAGGAAGTAAAAATGGTTCTTCCTTCCCCCTTACGCCATCGCCGCTGTGAGGAAGATGGGAGTTTTCGCGTGGGAGAAGTAAGAAGGAGATGGGTGGGGTGGAAAAGCGCTGTTCCCGCCGAAATAAGATAAGCAATACGCTTCTCATTTTTCCATCTTTGGAATTACGGTGCTTCGGGTAGAATGTGGGCCATTCCGCGAGACGTATCCCTTAAATTGCATTTCTCCCGAAAATGGATCCCCTCCACGTGAACCGCTTTAGAAATGAAAGGTAAAGTGAAGAGAAACGGGATGGGATAGCACGCCATATGTATCACGGAAGAAGGGAGGGAGAATTGGGGGAGGAGAGAGATAAAAAGAATAATGTGTACAGAAAGCAATTAACTGCAAGCGGAAGACGCGTTAGTTATTAAGCGAAGTTTTTTTCCCTGCGCCTAATAAAATCTCTCCCAGAAAACCGGAAACGTGAATATATTGGGTAATTACATCGTAACAAACCTTAAAAATAAAAAACGCGTATTTTAGCACATATGTTTCTGAATGTTAATTTTGGAGTTATTTTCTCCGTTAAATTACGAGATTTAATTACCCAATGACCTATTTGCAGATTTTTTCTATCGCCATGATTACAATTAGGGATTTTTAAATATTTTTATTTGATTCTGTTCAGACGTATGGAAATCACTAAATCGAATAATTCCCCTACAAATAGTGCATAGGAACCAGCTGCGGAAATCTGTAATTATTTCCAAATTTTCAAAAAAATTATTCCAAAAATGACATGAATACAAAGAAATATACGCAAATTTACAGATACATTTCCGTCATTTTGTGGGGGAAAAGAGAATTTAAAAATACAAACTAAGTTGCGCGCTATCACCATTTAAACCCCATAAAATTTACACCTTTTTCAATAAATATTACTCTAATATTATAAGCTAATAATATATAAACAAATTAAAAACATCGTTTCATAAATTTATGCATGTAAATATAATATTGCAATGAAAATCTTGAGTACATTCTCTCCTAAAACTGATAACAAGTTGATAGATCAAACCCATCCATCCCATTTCCACTAACTCGAAAAACCCGCACTCTTCTATATATTTATCTGAATAATAATTCAGAGCCATAAGAAATGAACCCAATTTGGGTGAGCTTTAAGTAGCATATTTTGCTCATCTCCCATTTATTCTTATAACCTTTCACTTTTAAATCAGGTAAAGGTCTCTGAACTACCGTTTCCTTCCATTCTCATCTCTCGGAGCAGTGGAGGAGGAATGACAAGCTGTGGAGATGAAAACATAGAGCAGAAGTGAGGGTGAAGCTCAGTATGAATACTTAAATCACAGTACGGCTATTCAGCCCTATCATTCTCACTGTCTCTCCCAACCACTCTCCTTCCCTCTCCTTCCTTCTGTTCACTTTTACTCTTTCCCTTTCTGTCTTCACCCCTTGGTCATCATCCCCTTGACCTTTCGTTACTCTCTTTCCGAATCACTTTATCCACTCCTCCCATCATGTACCTTTGCGCTGATCAAAAAATCTGATGTGTCAAGAAAATGGCTTTCTCCATACAGGGTAATGAATATTTTTGAAATAGTACTTAAGTTGCTGTCTGCACCAGCGTTCTCAAGAATTACTATCGGCATTTGCGCTCGTGAAAATTTTTCAAAATGTAAAATATTTTGAGTCATCTTTCACAATGTAAAACTATAGGTAAGTAAAATTGGTTATTTATTGCTCTGGATAATAAATAATGGATGCGCGATCAAAATTACTTTCAACTAGAAGATTTATCCGGCTTCGCACGGGTTGCTGTTTAAATGAAATATAGAACATATTTTATTACTAAAATTTATATTTAAAACTTTTCATATTGATTTTAGAAATAAAAATTATATACTAATTTACTACTTCTTAATATTAAGAGTAACTATATATAAACTAATTAATACGTTTATTAATCGCACTTAAAATCATGCAAAATAAAATACGTAAATACCAGCAATGTGTTGAAAAAACGTTAAAAACAAATTTAAATTAAATAATATACTATATTATTACACCACGTTTAAGCACGAGTCACTAAATAAGAATATTTATTAAGTAACTAAATAAACAAACCGAAACAACATTAAATCCTTGGACTTTAACAGTATCATTTTCGTCAAGGTATTTATCGTTAAAAATGCAAATTTACTCCCAATTAATGGAAATAAACGTGAAATGCAAGCGCTTTCCAGTCAAAAACAAAAAAATGATAAGAATAAGAAACTATGATCATTCTTCTTAAATACTGTGCAGGTACGAAGTTCTTACGTCAATTTGTCGAATTTATATAAGCAAAAGAATGAAAGCCTGCACTTATAAAAGTCAATTTTCACGTGTTATCGTACAGGGAAGATAAAAAATGCTAATATATATTTTTGGGAAATCTGTCGGAAATTTAAACTACCCTACGGCCTTTCCTTTTGTGCCCCCAGTAATCGTGCCAAGTTTCGTTACGATACCTTTGAACGTGTGGAGTTCTATAGCATAACATACATTACATCCAAACATTTGAAATGATAACGTATAGATATTTACAAGAAAATTTGTTTGCAAACATGACGCTAGAAGGCAATGGGATAAATTTGATCGCGAATTGAATTACCCTTGCCAGCGTAGATGTCGTTATCAAGAATTACAAAATATTATCATAGCAACGGAAACAAAACTGTCAGCGACGTGCTTAACACATTCAGACGGATGATAAAAATATTTCTTAAAAATATCGTCTATGAAAAAACGTTTTAAAGAACATGTAGAAAATTATATCTTCTACAACTTCAATAATAACATTAAATGAATTAAGGATAGATGAATTTAGGGATATAGGAATGGTAACACTCTTCTTCCCAAACTTTTTAAAACTGACCAGCCATTCATTGCACTGCCTCTTAGATTCCCATTGCGCGTAGGCCAAAGGGAATCAGCAGATCGTAAAAAAGCAAAGGAAAAAAGAAAAGTCCCAAAGGTGATATTTGGGAAAAAAGGAAAAATGACTAGATTAAACTTCCACTTCCGCTTGACTATTTTCAGCCAAAACCTTTTCAATTCTTTAATATAAAGTTTTTTTCTGATCAGATTATTGTTTTAGTATGTGTTTGAGCACCCATAAAATTCCTATCACACAGACAGACAATCGAGAATATAGTGAATACGTATTCAGGGGACCATAAAACGTGCATTTCTGTTGAAATCTCGAATTAGATTTTTCAAGAAAAAAATACTTCCTCATACACTACGTACGGAGAAATTAAACAATAATAACTTATGGTTATTACTTTCGCGCTCGCCATCAAGAAGGATGGAGAGGAAAAGAGTAATTCAAAGATAAAATCTTTTAAACACTTCACATGCAATCGTTCCAGTTTCTTTTTGTTTTGTTTTGTCTTGTCTTCATATTAATTTCGGATGGCTGTGTAATATGTTTATTCTCGGTTCATAAAAATAGCGCTTAGATCAATGATCCATAGCATGACTTTCTTGTTGATCACATTTTCTTGCTTATTCTTCAAAGAGAATGTCAAGATAAAATTATTAAAACATTAATCGATTCCCCAATAATGGATCAATAATATTTTTAGAGAATTTGCAGGATCTGGTCTATTACAAGAATTAAAATGGAATATTATTCTATACATACTGCAAAAGTCTATCATCGAGTAGTCGTATTTCCACTTACGATGATTCAAAAATGAAATTAAAGGCATCCTGAAAATTCGCAAATCTTTCAGCAAAAACTTCTCGACATCATTTCAATGTAATCTCTTATCCATTATTTCTCCTACCAAGGATAAGCCATGAAGTGATGAAAAGCAGTTGAGATTCATTATACGGAACAAGATTTGAAATTAAATCATGACGAAGAGAAAATTACTTGTTCAGTGATTTTAGCCGAAATGGCATTTTAATGCGAATAATCAACTTTTCCCATTAATGCATTAATTGGATGAAAAATAAATTGCTTCATAGATCGAAAACTCAATAATACATAAATAATTAAAGTGAAATAAATGTTGCATGCAATCAGCGGTCCCGCGCAGAGCCAAAAATTTCAACGGACGTTATTTCAATAACTAATCACTTCACTGTTTCGCAGCCATATATGTAGCTTGAAATGAAAAATATGGAATTATTCGTTCACATTGTGGAGAAAGGCAAATCGGAAACATCAAATATTCATAAAAATTTTAATAAATTTTTAAAGTTCCAAATTTGACTGACACCGTGCAGGGAAATATGATTAACCGTGCATCACTCTTTAAATGACTATCAATTCGTTAATGAAACGCGTCTTAATTTGCTGGGAAAATTTTTCCGAGTTACAAGACAAGAATTTCCTTAGGTCATAAACAAACGTGAGAGGGATGGAATTCCTGCCAAGCTCCCTAGAAAAAAATGAGGCTAATATTGTGCATTTAGAGGGGAAAAATTACTCGTTGCAAGGAGGGTTTTATGGAATTCGGAGGGCGTGGAGGACAAGATGAAAGAGAATAAGTGTTCCGGTGACAGTGACATATCCAAGGAGTGGACGAAAGGGATAGAGAGAGAGGGGGGAAGAGATGGTGGACAGTTGAAGTTGGGAAATGTTGGGAAACAAGAGGGATGATGTAAAGGACAGCGAGGGAGTGAGAAGAGGTTCGGAGAAGGGGGAGATAAAAAGAGAGGGAGAGAAAAATAAGGAGAGGCAGGAAGGGCACTACGAAGGGTATCTCAGAGAGCGTAGAAATAAGGGTATCCCATGGGTTGACTGTAGGACGAAGGAAGGACGAGGGAGAAAGGACGGAGCGGAAAACAAAGCGAGGGGCAGAAAAGAGAAATGCGGCGAGTAAAGCATACGAGAGAGAAAAAGCGAGAGTGAGGAATTGTAGAATGGGACGGAAACGGGGGCGATGGAATAAGAATAAGACGCTTAAGAAAGAAGGAAAGGCTCAATAAAAGTTAAATAGTAGAAGAGATAAAAAGAAGATGACATAAGAAGCAAACCGAAAAACATGATAACTGAATGGAAAAGAAGAGAAAGATGGAAAGGTGATAATAAAATAAAAGAAAGGAGTGCGATCGAGGAAAAGAGGAGGAAGACAAAAAGAGAAGATAAGAATTTGGATGTTACGCTGCAAGAGTAGCACCTAACAAAAATAGTACATTGGGATACCAACAAATAGTACTGCTTCTGGAAAAGAGCAAAAAACAATGTGTAGAATGAGTTACAAATAAGAATGACAGAAAAAGGATGAAGATAGGTGAATGAAAAAAGGGGGCGAGAGGGAATGAAAGAATGATGAGAATATAAAAGTTGCCGTTGTAGGAGGAAGGAAGCTTGATGGATGAGGATGTGACAGGGGGACAAAGACAGAGAGAGAGTGAGAATGTAAGAGTGAGGACAGAGAGAGAGACCTTTCTCAGCTCCCACACCTCTCCATCTTATTTTATTTCTCAACTCCAGGGATGTGAAATTCAAAAGATCGGGTCAAGGCATCCCGCATAACCTCGTTTCTGCTTATGGTTTTTCATTCTATTCCATAGGGAGAGAGAGAGGGGGAGAAAGGAAACCTCTTCTCCGCACTAACGGTTCGGTTAACCGTAGATTCATTCGTTTCATCTCCATTTCATCCCAACATGTAAACCTTCGGTTCTTGGCATCGTTCTCTCAACACATTAAAAATCTGATTTTTTTAGTAACGGCCCAACGTAAACACCCGTTTATAGAACGCAGGAGGGTTTTCGGACTAAAATTCTAAGAAAACTCAATATACTTATATATATGACAATATAGGAGAGCCGCAGGTAGAGACGGATTTTCAACTCATTAAGCGCGAAAATCGCCCCCAAAGGCTCCAAGCAAAGAATTTCGAGGAGTTTAATTTGGGATTTGTAAATGTGCATCCGTTATATCATATGTACAGACTATTTCGGTTCAAATTTCATTATCCATTTAATCAAAACACTCTCAAGCGTGTTCCACTCATAATTATTATTTGGAACGTTCAGATAAAATTAAATTTTAAAAGAAATGATTCTAAATAAATATACCGAAGCTCAATACGTTACCGGAGTCCATGGTAATCATACTGTGCAGTAGTAGCTTTAACAGCTAGAAACCTAACATCTATACTATATAGCTTCTTCTTACTTATGATATACTAGCTGAAATTACCCGGCGTTGCTCAGGTTTTTAAGTCAAACAAAAAATATTGAGGAAGATTTGAGAATGAACCAAGCAATGAAACCAGGTTAACTTTTATTGTAGTGCTTAAGGTATGCAATATTTCTTGTCTTCCCATCTTTTGCCCAAATAAATAAAATTTTCCTGCATCCTTTATCGATAAATTTCGCGACTGTATTTTTTATTAAATAATCTTAATAAACAATCGATGGAATCCCTTTTAATATATAGTTATTTCACTCAAATTAAGTTCCAGTGGAAGAAACTGCATGATATTATGTGGTCATGAATCAAAAAGACATTAAAAACTTTGGCAGGAATTGCAAGCTCTAGGGATGCAACCGGTGGAAACACATTTGAAGATATATTCAAATTTAGCTTACCCATACGTTATCCCATGCAAAGGCTGATTTTGTGGGTCTAATTTGTATGTATTATAATCTAATAAGTATAATTGGTTTAATTGATGCATACAAATGTTCAGTTGAAAGGAAAACAAAACTTACATACAGATGATCAAGGGAGGGAGAGTTAACGATTATAAATGTTGGTCTAAATTAAAGATGTTATAGAAGTATTTTTATTTTACCTTCTGAGATATCTTTCACTTTTCTCATTTTCAATGTTAATTAAAAACATATTTCGTTGTCTACTAATTGTAAGTATAGAGAACAAGCAGAATACATAAAAAGATTTAGAGAACGAAAGCATTAAAATTGCACATTAAAACTGTCTTCCGCTTACCTTTTGAAATAATTAGCCAGATTTATTGTTTTTTTGGTATGTGTATACATACATACATACATATATACATACATACATAACCGACTAGAAAAATTGAAAATCTCAAACAGTTTAATAATACGGCAGATAAAAATTTGCAAAAATTTTAACATATATTTAATGTTTATATATTTCTGCATGTGCTACGAAGCTGAAATATTTTTTAAAAGAAGAATTCGTAGGATAACCGAATAGAGATTATAGAAATTCCGATATATTAATTTGTTTGGCGGTTAATAATACTTAAAGTTTAAACAAATAGAAAACGTTTAGGTGCTCGAGGACTAGCTAGGGAGCTGACATTTTTCAGTTATTTAGAGCTTGGTGCAAAAGCGCAAATTAACATATGAAAATCTCCATGAAATTGTTATTGCAGCCGTTAAAAATTTTTTAAATTTAAATATTAGATAAATATTATTTTAATATAAGTAAAGAACGAAAATCGGTGCAGAGGTTCAAACTATTGAATTAAAAAATATTTCTAATAATGAAAGATATCTGAAAATTTAATGTTTTTCAAGGTAAGATGAAATGCTTGCATTCTGCAAACACAAACTACTTGTATCGTATATTTGGAAAATTTATTAGTATTACTTCTTGTAAATGTTAAATTTGATAATAATCTCTAGGAAGATTTGCAAGTTGAAATTTCTATTTTTGTTTACACTACGGCGACCACCCTGGTATAGGACGTGACCCAAATAAACTATTATCCCTCTGAATTCCAAATTTTCACATTTAAAGAAAAGCCATTACAGAATTTAAGGGTAACAATATATAATATAATTTTCTTTGTATCTTAAATGATTCAATAAGATGACCAAAGCATGCGATTTTCGTCCAAAATGTTAACCGTTTTACATTATTTTTAAATGTCATCACTTTTCTTTTATTTAAATAAAAGCCTCGAATGAAAAAAGATAGAAAGGATGCATTCATACTCAAGAAATGTATAAGTAGGAAATTTTTGCCAGTTTTCATAAAAAGAGCGCATCCCACCAATAAAATACATGGGATTCAAATATTGATTTATTTTTGCCATAATTTCTATAAAATATAATGAGTCGCTTTACTAGTAGAAACAAAAATCTCCTTTTTTAATAAAGAAGCAGCCAAAATTGACGAATTTGAACTACTTATTTAGTTTTTGTCTTCTTCTACCCCGATAAAAATTTCAAGTAACAAATTTGATTGAAATAGGTTCAGTACTAAAGCGGATGATATGACTATACGTGGATGGATAGGCCTCAATAAATAAGCCATATTTCTTTAAAATAACACGCTGCCAAATATCTATAAATCGAAAAGATTTTTCAATCTGTAATTCATATGGTGAATAAAAAAATGTTATGAGTGTAAAATTAGCCTTTTACTGAGGTTTGGCTGTATAATTACAATGGTTAACATTATTTTGCTTTGTTGCCCATTTACATCCGACAAATATCATTCACGTGATGGTGCCTAATACCTTCTTTCAAATAACCTAAATGACGCACAACAATAGAGAACAAGTCAAAAATCGAAATGACGACTATCCGATATATCGATTGCTCGTAAAAGAAAAAGTACGAGCATATTTTATTCGTCCATACTTTGTATGTAAAAAGTAAACTAATACACTCTCATAGGATATACTTGCTCTATGATGTATTTCTCCGTCCACGAAAGTTAAAAAGTAATCATTTTGACAGTTATTATTTTCTGATCATATTTCTATACCTATCAGCTCGTATTTACACAAGCGCAAAAATAACCGTACCAATGAAACTCCTGCCGTGTGCATACAGCTGATTTCGATAACGTAAAAAGAATACAAACAAGACGTGAATTTGAGGCCAAATGTTATTAAGGTTAACGGTGAGTTTTATAAACTTCTTCCACCAAGAACTATTTCTTTGAGAAATCCTTTTCCGAGTCTCTCTCTCTCTCTCTCTCTCTCTCTCTCTCTCTCTCTCTCTCTCTCTCTCTCTCTCTCCCTCCCGTTCTCTCGAAACATCATGGTTAAAAGGACTCGGAATTAATATTTACTTATGCGGGAATATTTTCTATAATCGCCGTTTTAAGGTGGCCTTTTTAGCTCAAGCACCCGCTCGCCCCCTCCTTTCGGAAAATTAATGTTTTCCTTTCCTTTTCTGCCTGAGGTTAGAGAGAAGGAGAGGAAGATAGCAAGTTGAAATGTCCTCTGACGAAAAGATGAAGAGATAGAGCGGTAGAAAGGTGCCGATCGAATAGGAAAAAGCGTAGTATTTTTATGGTTTAAGTGCTTTTATGGAACTACAACTGAAAGGAATAATTTTTCCCGCCTACAAAATTATGCATCTTGAAAAATAGACAAATACTGTTTCTATCAGAATAAGAATTTAATTCGAGATTTGGAAGTGCATAATAACAATAAAAGGGACAGAAATACCGATGATTTTAAAGGCAAAAAGTTCAGTAATAACGCCGGTTTAAAACCTGTTTACTAACATATTAAATTCAGCCGGATTTTTGATAGAATTTTCGTTAACAGACGCTTTTAAAAGCGAAGAATAAACGTAATGTTATGTGTAACGATCTCTTCCGCGTATTATTTTAAACTGTATTTAAGAGACCTGATCAGGTAATCTAGTTTTAAAACACCGTTCAATGATTTAGGTCGAGGGAGATATCGCAATACATCGGAAAATCAGGTGAAAAAGCAGTTAAGATAAAACATTCTGACAAACGGGAGCCGAAGAAGTTGGTGATTTCTTAGCTTATAAATATTTCTTGACAAGAGGTTATGAATTATGAAGAGAAAAAGAGCGAGCGAGCCTTTTTTCCAAAATAAAAACTCTCCCCACCAAAAACTCGCTCTCTCTCTCTCTCTCTCTTTTCTCCGACCGTTCTCTTCCTTTTGCCCCGATTCCCCTCCCACCCCCTTATCCTCCGCATTTCTACCTTTCTAAGTTATTGCGAAACACAAGCGCCGTTCGTCCATGGCCCGAAATGGTCCTCGGGAGGATATCCCTCCGTTTATTCTGTTAACCGACTATATCGTAGCGGAGCGATCATCCGGTTAAGCGACCGCCTCTCCGCGAGACCCGGGATCGCGTACTGAGTGTATTTCTCGTTCTCTCTCTCTCTCTTGTAATTTTTCCACGCGCCTCGCCGCCGAATGGCTTCACCCACCTCGTTAATTGATGTAGAAAAGAAACCGCGGAAAAAAAATACGAAAAACATCCCCGGGACATCAATCTCTTTCCCTCTCTGAGAGACTTTCTCGCTTTCTGATTTTCGCTCCCATTTATGATTAATGTGTTTTTCTTCGAGATGTGTCCTACTCGGGTAGTCCTTCCATTTTCCTTCCGTCGGCCACTCCGCTAAAGGGATTGTTTTATTCCGAAAAAACTATTCCGCGAAGCCATATCTTTTACGGGGTAAGCCTTAGATGGTGTTTTGCATTACCGTTCAACATAACATTCGGAGAACGAGGTTTACCATTCTTTCCGAGTTTTCTAAGTTTTTTCGTGTTTGTTCGTTCTTTGGAAAAACATGTCTGTCGCGCGAGTTTTAGTAAAGATATAAAAAGCACTCGTAAGCTTACGTCTCTTGATAATATTTTGGGATAGAAACTGAATTAAGTTTGAGAGAGAAAATCGTTATTTTCCCCCAGTTTGGTACGGAATTAAGAAAATTCTTTGGATGAAAAAAGTTAAAATCATAAAAATATTGCTAAATAGGGGGAAGTTGATATTAATTCGATTATTTTGACTTTCGTTCAAAAATTTACTTTCCTGTTCCATAAATCTGTAAGGAATTCCTGTGAAATTCTTTTTCTTTTTTCTTACGAACTTTCGGTTAATTACACAAATAGGTGTTATCTGTCTTGTTTACTCTTGCCGAATCCTGATACTTTGTAAATAATATATTTCATTAAATGGAATAGAATGAATAACATAGGGACAGCTTTCAAAAAAGTTAGATAACTGTTCTTGCGCCAAGCAAATAAAAATGTTCTCGGAGTTATCAATACAATAATTAAGATAAGAGTAGCATTAATGACTAAGTTATTAAATTATTGTACTAACATTCAATTTGTCATGACAAAATCTACGTTTATGGTATATTTAGACGAAGATCTTCACTTTGAAAAATGCTTTTATCGACCGGTTGTTTTCTTGACCGCAATGCATTAGATTAAAACGTCTTTATTTTTGCGGCATAACTTCAAAAATAACTGCCTTAACATCACATTCATCATTTCGCTACTCAATCTTAGACTATTGACATTTCTTCAGGAAGAGGTTGTCTTTCTCTTTCAGAACTTCTTCTTGTTCCTTTTTTCTCATTCTTTCATCTTCTTTCTTCCTCATACTTCGTCCTCAAATTCAGTATTCTATTCCCCCGTAAACAAAAAATATGTGAAATGTTTATTTAAGGCTAATTCAAGACTTTTGAATATGAAGGAATTTAAGTAATAAATTTATTATATTGCAAATGAGTAACATTTCTAGAAGGTAAAAATAATAAGAGATTGCCAAATTTTCCGGATTAGCTATAAAAATTTTCCTTCATTTCGATTCATCATCATCATAGGTGGTCTGTCCGTAGACAGGTCCGTGATTATTCTTGGTTAAACCTGGTTTTCCATATACTCCAATTTTCCGCTGTCCTCTTCATATCTTGATACCTCTCTTTCCCTTTCAAATCGTCTATGAGCTGAAACCTTTTCCTACCTCTTTCCCTTTTCCCATATAGTTTTCCTTCTAACACATCTTTAATCATACTCTCTCTCCTCAGGTAATGTCCAACTCAGTTAGCCTTCCTCTTTCTGATAGTCAGTATAATCATTCGCTTCTCTCCTATTCTTCGTAGCACTTCATCGTTTTTCATCCTATCTGTCCATTTTATCTTCAGCATTCTCCTCCAAGTCCACATTTCAAAGCTTTCCAAGTATTTGATGTCATTTTTCCTTAGCGTCCATGTTTCTACCCCATACAATGCAATACTCCATACATAGCATTTTATCAACTTCTTGCGGATATCTTCTCCTATATTCCCTGCAAGTAGTTGTTTCATTCTCCTGAAAGCCGCTTTTGCTTTTCCTATTCTAGTTTTGATCTCATCCATACATTTTGCTTCTCGTGTTATGATGCTTCCAAGGTATTTATAATCTGAAACTTGTTCTAAAGGCTTACCTCCAATACTTATGTTCAGATTCTCTTCTTTTCCCGATATTCGAATGACCTTGGATTTTTCTGCATTTATTTCCATACGTATTTTCTACCTGTTATAACTTCTCTATTTATCATTTTTTGTAGCTTCTCTTCCTTTCTTGCTAGAAGCACTTGATCATCTGCGTATTTTACTGTTCTTATAATACTTCCTCCAATTTTGAAATATCCTGTGCCTTCTAAAGCTTTTTGCATTAGACTTTCTCCATATATATTGAATTGGGTTGGCGATAGGCAGCAGCCCTGTCTTACTCCTCTACCGATATTTATTCCGCAGGTGTCCACATTCTCAAACCTGAACTTTACAATTTGATTCACATATAGATTCCTAATCAGTCTCCTGTCTTTCCAGTCTACACCTATATCCATTAATATCTTCATCAACTTTACCCAATTTACTCTATCAAAGGCCTTCTGCCAGTTTACGAAACATGCGAAGATATCTTGACTGTACTCTATTGCCCTTTCTGAAATGATTCTAACTACTCCTATAGCATCTCTAGTTCCTCGTCCTTTTCTGAAACTGAATTGATCTTCCCCTAGTATTTCTTCTGCCTTTTTCTCCAGCCTTTTATTAAGAATTCTATTGATGATCTTCGAAGTGTGTGACAGAAGGCTTATAGTTCTGTAATCTTTACACTGCATTGCCTTTGGCTTCTTCTTTAGAGGGATAATTGTTTCTTCTAGGAAATCCCGAGGCCACTCTCCCGTGTCGTAAATCTTATTAATTAATTTCGTGATCGCTTTTAGTCCTTCTGATCCTATGACTTTAAGGATCTCAGCCGGTATTCCATCGCTGCCCGTGGCTTTCCCCTTCTTTAGTTCCACTATCGCTTTTTCTACTTCGCTCTCCATAATACTTGGTCCTAAGTTGTCTTCTTCAATGTTTTCCTCATTTTTCAGTTCTATTTTTGCCGCTCCTGCCTGTTTGCTGTATAATTCCTTAATGTGTTCTTCCCATACCTGTGCTACATCCTTTGTTTCTGAGACTATCTTCCCATCTGTATTCATAATTCCCATACCATGAATTCCATTAGATTTCTTATCTTCTAACTCGAGTGCTCTAGTGTACATCATATCGTACCGTCCTAACTTCTCCATTTGTTCTATTTCATCACATTTTCCTTTTCTCCAGTTTTCTCTAGCTTTATCTGTTACCCTTCTCAACTCATTGTTTATACGTCTATAGTTGGCTCTACCTTCTTCAGTGTTAACGTTTTTCCATTTTCGTCTCTCATTCATTTTCTCCAACATTTCCTTCGTGATCCATGGTTTTCTGATTTTCTTCTCTTGTTTTCCAATATCTTTATCCAAGGTATCCTTGATACTGGCTTTAATTTCATCCCATTCCATATCAACAGTCTTCGGTTTCTTTTCCAACTTTCTTAGGTTATCTTCCAACTTCATGCTGACTACATCCTGCCTTTCTTTCAGTTTTTCTAGGTCCCAGGTCTGTCTTTCTCTTCTAGTTTTTTTTATTTGTTTGAACTTTGTACTTACCTCAACTATTAGAAGGTTGTGGTCTGAATCAATGTCTGCTCCTTGAAATGTCTTGGCGTTCTTTATGCTGTTCCTGAATCTTTGTTTTACAAGAATGTAATCTATTTGGCATCTCATTCTATCTCCTGGGCTTTTCCATGTGTATAACCTTCGTTTATGGTTTTTGAACCATGTATTGGTCATTACAAGGTCATTACTGATGCAGAATCTACGAGTTTCTCCCCTCCTCGATTTCTCTTTCCAAGTCCGTATTGCCCGACAACATTTTCTTCCTGTCCTTCTCCGACTATGCTGTTCCAATCTCCCATTATTATGCAGTTTACCTTTTCTCTTCCGTCTTCTTCGTAAATTTCATTAATTTGCTCATAAATCTCATCGATTTCTTCATCTTCATGAGCTGACGTTGGCATATATACCTGGATTGTCAGCATGTCAACTGGGACTGCTTTTAACTTTATTGCCATCAGTCTATCGTTCGTTGCTATTATCTTTGTCACGCTTTTCATTATATCTTTCCTATGTACCAGAGCTACTCCCCTTTCCCCGCTATTTCCTCCAGAATAAACTACCGTGAATTCTTCCGAGTCGAATTGTCCTTCTCCCTCCCATCTAGTTTCGCTTAGTCCTATGTCAACTCCATTTCTTCTCATTTCTTCTTTCAAGTTCGCTAGCTTTCTTGCTTTTCTCATAGTTCTTACGTTCCAAGTCCCTATTCGTAAATTACTTTCGACAAATGTTTTCCTCAAGGCAGTCCCCGCCCGGAGGGGACTATTTTACCTCCGGATTTTTTTACCTCGAGAGAACTCATATTGTCCAACCATATAATCATTACTAGGGATTGTAATGTGGTAGTTTCCCTCTTGTTTTCCACATCACAGTACTGTAGCCGTTCAAATCGTCCTGATCCCGTCTACAGCTGTATTGGATATAGACTCAACCAACATCATTTGTTTTCGGCTCTATACCATACTGACAGTACTGCTGCCTACTGCCAGGAGTTTATATATATATATATATATAAAACCTCCATTCGAGGGGTTTGAACCCCCGAACTTTGCTATTGAAAACCGACACTCTAACCAATACATCATCGATTCATATGCTACTAATTATTAACAGGTTTAGCTGCAACTTCAGTTGAAAGTTTTTACTGCTAATCTGAAGAGAAATTATAGTTTTTAGATAAGAATCTAAACATTCCACGGTATTATGTATTATATGAGTAAGATGTCATAATTTAATACCTTTAATTTCTTTAATTTACTCTAATCAACAAAAAAACAAAAGCAATAACTAACCGCTAATGACGATATAAGTCCCCTAACGTTAATTATGTTACAAAGTGAATTCATTGGGTGATTATGTAAAAAAAGACACTTCTTGAAAATAAACTTCTTTCATTTTCGCTCCATTTCTTAACTTTTCTAGACCGGAAAAACCATTTTCTCCTTCGTTCTTTCTTCTTTCTCTCCCCCTCTCCACTTATACTTCGCTTTTTACCAGCGCATTTTGTTTATTAAACTTCCGCCCCCACATTTCCCCTCGTGGCTCAACGTCTGATCTTCCGGTTTTCCTCCCCTCTCTCTCTCTCTCCTCTCTTTCTCTTTTTCTCACTCTCCTCAACCCTCACTCTCTCGCCTCAGAAATTTCCCTAAATGGCACGCTTCCTGGATTTTTTTCCTATTCCCCGCGAATTAACATATACAGCGGGGATGATGGAATGAGGAGGGAGAAAGAGGAGGAGAATGAATAGGAGCCTCTAATCAGCTCCACCACCTATCTCCCACTCCCTTTACCAGATAACCCAGGCTTCCCATACACGCGCACCAACACGGGAACAGAGTTTCGCATGCAACTTACCGCGCCCTTACCGCGGCTTCTTCTCCCCGATCCTTTCTCCTCTCGACCTTTTTTCCATCCCTTTCTCTCTCTCTCTTTCACTTCGCCGTTTTTGCGGAATCTTTTCCTCCCTATTCACGGCACTACCAACTTATCAACTCAGCTCTCCCATTCCTCCTCCTCCTTCGCTCAGAAAGTTATCTCCCTTCTGATTTTCCTGTTCTCCTGTTTTCATTTCATCATGGCCCGTTCAACCTTTATCTCTCCGGTTCATCCACCTTCCCACCCACCTCCTCCCTCTCGTTTGCCTCTTTTATACCCTCGTTTTTCTCACCACCCGCTCACTCTATTTCTCTTATACTTTTATTCCACCGATAACTCAAACCTCCCTTTTTTATATAATTTTCCATTCCTATCCTCATATGGTTCTGTCCGAAACTGTGTCGTGTCAGTCACTTGGCATGTTCCATCTCCTCCCTCCACTTCTGGTTTCTCTCTTGCTCTCACTTCCTCTTTCTCCTTTATTCTCCATCTCTCATTCCTTACCATTCCCTCTCTTTTGTGATTTTTGCATACCCTTGGCTTCATATTTTATTTTTTCATGGTTCATTTTCCTTGCACTATGTAATCAGTTCTCTCGCCTTAACCGTAAGGGTCCCAACACCAAGAGAAGCACACGCAGGCTCTTTCTATCTCTGATGATTATCAAAGCTAGATTTTATACGATCTCATTTTTAATTTAGAATTGAGTTCTCATCCATCGCTTACTCGTTCAGCTCTTGCCATGGCTCTTAACTTCCAGTTAATTAACGCAATGTTTGGGGTCACACCTACATTACATATATTCGCCACGAAAGGAAATGTACGATTACTTTTTCATTATATTTTACTTGTAAGTTTTTGCGGAAAAGTGATAACTTATAGCTACATGATCCTTAATCGACTAAATGACTTAGCAGCGATTAATATAAACTATGTTTTTGGCATTTTACTTGTTAGTGCGCTCAAATTCTCATTCTCCACAGTCCATAGGTGTTGATCTTAAAAATTATCTCCAATGCCTCGAATGTATCTGTAATTGATGATACCGCGGTACATAAAGTACAGTTTATGAAGATTTACAATTAAATATAGGACTTTAAGTAGGAAACACTACAACTCACATTATTTAGCCTTTTTTCAATCCTTAAACATTCTTTTTGGTTCAAAACAGTAATGCAATAAATAAAATTCATTACTCGTTTAGCATTTTCTATTTTCCTCGTTTTCGCTATTAATTACACAACGTTTCCAGGCAATAAATGTCTAAACAAAATATAATATTTCTACTTCACAATTTTTGAAATGCTTCAATGTCAACTTTAATTTAGGGGTTCATTTTCCGCATGAATACTTAGCTTTAATTTCTTAGTTTGGGTAATACATCAGCAGAGTGAACATTTCATGGACCTCTTGAAGTTTCTATTTGCAATTTTTTTGCAGTGCAAATTAATTGAATCAGGTGATTTCCCTTGGATTTCATCTAGTCGAATTTTCACGCTCATTTGAAGCGTAGAGAAAATAGATGATGGAGTGAAATGATTAATGTCGAATATTAAGTTTCCTTCATCGTTCATTTCTCCCATCAAATTGGCATCCTCCACCTGCTACGCGAATAATATCCAATCCTCTCGTTAATATTCTCATGCTGCCACTCTCCTTAAATTCGCTAATCTATCATGCTTCCTCTCTCTCTCTCTATGCATAGAGAATTAAGGATAATTGGTCTTAAGACTGCAAGAAGAAGAAAATTGGCATTTGAGTATTAGAAAAAATGGTAGTATCGACAATAATTTCAAACCAAAGTTTATGCTGAAATAAATGGATTTACATAAACATAAAGACATTTTGTCATTTATCGCAACTAGCCTTAAAATAACCTATGTATATAATTACGAAATGTTGAGCAAGGGAAGCGTTAATACCGAATTCCGGGATAGAATAAATGTATTCACGTAAGCTAATTGGCTGTACCCCTAAGTATAGATTCTACATGTTATAAACTTTATAACTATTCTTCGAATTAAATTTTCAGTTCCGTCTTCCTAAATCAGGCCAAATCTGAAATTAATAATGCACTCGGACGTCTAAATTTGTGATGCAGATCATTAGCGAGACGCCGAGGTGGCGGAAAATGGAAATTGAGAGATGGGCTCATGGAAGTTAGCCCAAGTCCTAATCTATGAACGACGCGCCTTTAATGAATCTTTAATGCTCGCCCCAGTAGCTCCGACAACAGTTTTGATTCTCATTTTATTTATTCTTTTTTCCGCCCGACCACGTACAGAGAGGTCGAGAGATTAACGGCTCAACAAGACCACAAAAGGGACTCCCGTAGTGTCGGGATCAAACCACGGCCGTCCGCCGGGAAAAACTCTTCCCACACATCCCAAATACCGCCTCCCTCCATAACTCTCCTGTCACCCTCTTTTTCTCCCTCCCTCCCCGATTCTTCTTCCTCCTTTTTTGTTTTAGGCCCGGATGCATGTCCCCACCCAAAGAGCTTTATATAGTTGCGGAATCAGGTTCGCCGACCGCCATATTAATGCGATAGGTTAAAAAAACAAGAGACTTGGGAAATAGAAAGTGGAGAAAAAGGAACGGGTAAAAGAAGAATGCAAAAAATAAGATAAAAGATTGAAGGAATGAACAAGGGAGGCAGAGAGGGAGAAAGAATAATGAAATAATGAAAGAGAAAAGGGTGAGATTTAGAAGGATAAGAAACGACGACACCTAATGAATTGAAACTATACGTAATAGGTTTCATTATTGATTTTGCTAGATATACATACTTTGAAGATTGACACCATACATGCCCAGTAACTCAACAAAACGCGGGAGCAGTTTTTCTTTAGTGAATTCAGTAGTTTACTCCTTTACGAGAAGTGTGTTCTCGAGGTGAGTACTATTATACCTGTTGCTTCCTATTCAAGAATTTTTTTCAAGATTGCTCCTGCTTGTAAATATTAACGATGGCCATTCGCAAAACTAAAAGGTAGCTTGCAAGTTTTCGTGAAATTAAAAAATTTCCATTTGGAAGCTACAAGTGCAAACGATGATAGGATTCAAATAAATACAGTAAATTAATTAGATCATATTGATTTATTTTACGTTGATGACATTAAGTGACTGATAAAGACAAACGGCAGACGTGTATTATTAAAAATTTCAATTTTGCAATTCCGCATTTTATTACAATAAGCAGCTGAAAACATTAATTAGTGATAGAAAAAAGCGACATCTACTAGAAAATTGTCATATTTGAAGAGTAACAAACTGAACTCTGGATGCAATACGTTGATTTAGTCTTTGGTCGTCGTACTGCACGTTGCTTCTATCCCAAAAAAATCCGCTATGATAAATCGATGATGCAAAACATCACAGTCGGGCGAGACATACCACATGTCGGTCACAGTTCGAAACCATGCGATTGTATTGATCAAACAGGAGAAGCAACTGGCTGGGTAGAAACTAATGAAGTACAAGCCATACAAAAAGAGACTAGAAGAAGAGAATTGAAGGACAGAATAAAACACAGAAATAATGCCAGCATAAATTTACCAAATTGAAGAAAGAAATGGAAGAGCAAAAAGTTAAGTGATCGTAAAATCAATTAACTATTTCATGATTGAAGATAATTTCTAGCTATAAGATTTAAATTTTAACCATGTACAGGCAAAGTCATTTTCTATGTACAGTACAAAGGCTGAGATTGGCAACCCTGGGACTTAGAGATTGCCAGTTTTTGGATTTTTTACGGTTTCTGGACAAACGTATATAGCCTAACCATGAACTATCAAATAAAGTTAACATGGGGTAAGGAAAAGAAAATTTAATATGGAAATATAGAATTTATTTCCTTGTCAAAATTATCATTATCCGATTACTAAGTAAAATGTACAGACTAGGGTTTGGTGATGATAATTCACTTATCGTCGTCAGATGTAAAGCTGATAGCGATTATATTTTCGAGAAAGGGGGATTTTTCGCATTATTTTCAAAACGATTCTTTGAATTTTTCATGTAATTTTAGTCGTTTCATGCACTTGGTATTTTCCGGAATATTTTTTTCTTTAATTATATTAACAGGCATAGTGTCCAGTTCAACTTTTCAAGTGCCCGGTTTTTAGACACCCTGTTCAGATAAATATTAAATTTATTAAATTATTTCAGTATTTATTTATGTAACAAACAATTATATAAGTATCCATGCCAATAAAAAAGTCCAATCTAATTCCTGGTTCAGCAATAAGTCGATTTCAAAGTACGTAGAATTTAATAAACTCATTCATAAGTGGGAGAGTAATATTTCACTCACGCAGATTAAATTCAGGAAACAAAAACGAATAGCGTAGATACAATAACCGCTCAAATTTTAGAATATTCTGACAACCGTTAATCTTTATCTGTATTAGACAAGTGGAGCTTCATTATCACTAACAAATCGAGATTTCAAAAAAATAATAATAATTTCTTTATTTTTTAGCTAATCCACTCTTTAATCTTAAAAAAATAAAAGACATGGACCCAATTAATCATAAAATATAATTTAGCTCGCCGGGACCATAGCAAAGCACTCTTTTATCCCCTGGTCCATTAATCCAGCATAGCCAATAATGAATGGTTTGCCGTCCGACACCCATGTCATTGCGGAAAATAACGCTTCGCTGTTATCATCGATTACACATTGGACCCCAATTCATTTTTTTCGAGGAATCAGTTATCTCTTTGGGTCAATTTTACTCTAACACTTCATTATCGTCGAATCGTGTTACTCTGGTAATCTCCTTAAATGTATAAAAATACTAGTTTTAAAATAAATATTTTCATATTTGATCAAAGTGTAAAAGTGCATATTTTATAAGAGGGTTACGCCCCCTACCCTTACCCCTCTTGCCATAAAATTCTGTTTTTATGCTCCCTTCACGGAAAACATTCAGCCTCCGTGGCCTCTCTTTAAAATAATGCTTCTGGAAATTTGTGGCACAACAACAAATTTCTATGACTCCCTATATTTGTCAAATTAAATAAAATTATAAATTTAATGAAAGAACGTTTTAGTTAAATACTTCTATAAAGTAAAGAGTAATCATTTAATTAATATCAACACAAAATTTGTCGCTAACATACCTAAATAATGAAATGGATGATGCTGTCTAGTATTGTGAAATAGAAGCTTGAGTTTAGATAATGATATTCTCATCTCTCATGATTTTTGGCCAATACTCGTTTTTATGGAAGCAACCGTAGAAAAATCAACCTCGCACAAAAGGGAAACGGCAAACGGAATCAGTGGTTTCGTACAAAATCGTTCAAGTTCTACGTTTAAATCATATTTATTTGAAAATTTTAAGCTTTTTAATGATATGTTGCTTTGTTGATCTTGTCATCGTTAAACCTCGAGATTGTATTGTCGCCTTAATACTTATACTATATGCGTAAGAAATACTTACTTTGAATGCTTTAATATGGGAGAGAGAAGGAGAGAGAAAGAGGAAGAGAGAGAGACAAAATTAAATGTTACAAAAATTAAAAATAATTTTGGGCGTATAGGAATTGCACAGTGTAAGGCATTTCTTTGTCAAATAATTTCTATTCGCCCAAAACTATTGTTACTCTCTGGAGCACTCAATTGCGTGAATTTTATATTTATTGCTCACTTTTTAGTTCATATAAAAGTTGGTTTCATTAATTTTTATTTCAAATTTAACTTAATACTTATTTCACACATACCCGTCATATTTGACGGGCAATTACACTAGTTTTGAATAATTTTTCAAGACATGCCAATTTCACTTTTCGTGGCCTGAAAAGAATCCCTTATTCATTTTTAGTCTTAGGACGAAGGAGGTAGGAGTGTTATTGTCGTTGTTTTTTACTACCACGAATGGTAGGGCCGCTATAGGGTTTGGGCCCTCTTCAGCCGGGGAATGGAGGAGAGAGACCCGGTGCGGGCTTTAGTCTGCTCTTGCGAAGAACACCAGGGGAGCCAACTGCTTAACGTCCCTTCCGAAAGACGGAGCGTTTATTTGCGCGCGCTCCTCAGGTTTCCTTTTCTCATTGGCTCGTCCTCGTCACCTTAGTACCATCGCACACAAATAGGGGGCCGGAGCGTCCTCGGAAAAAAATCCTCATAAGGATTTGAACCGGGTGTCGCTTTAGCAGATCGTACGGTGGGTCCAACAAGAGAAAAGTGTCGTTTGTATAAATGCTAGCTTGACCATATTGTGAAAATTTGTAAGCTGTTTCACGATAACTACCTCAACGGTGCATTCTCGGCTAATATTTTAGTGTTCTCGCGCAAACCCTCAATTGGTGGTGTAGTGGTTAGAGTGTTGACCCCACCGTACGATCTGCTAATAAAAGTGGCACCCGGTTCGAATCCTTATTGAGGATTTTTTCCGAGGACGCTCCGGCCCCTTATTTGTGCGTGTTGGAACTAAGGTGACGAGGACGAGGAAAGAGAAAACGAGAAAAATGAGGAGCGCGCTCAAATCAACACTCCGTCCTTCGGAAAGGACGTTAAGAAGTTGGCCCCCTGGAGTTCTTCGTAAGAGCAGGCAAATGCCGGCACCGGGTTTCTCTCCTCCCTTCCTGGCTATTCATTACACTACCTCTAAGATACCCATCGTGAGTAGGAAAGAGGCGAATCGGCTGGACTCAGATAACGCCCTCAGTTGACACGGGATAATTTGAGAAACGAGTTTTCATTCATTACGTTTTTTTTAAAGATTAATATGCAAAAAGCATATGAAAAATGATGGACCCAGTTAGTTAACTGCAAAAGAGTAGAGAATTTAAAACTTGAAGTGAGATCTTGGAGGACGAATCCCGCAGTGTGCGTCCTTTTTCAGCCAAAACAGACGAAATCATTAAAGCTCTGCAAAATAATGTAGCACGGTTATAATAGTAAAGTTTTTACAATGATCGCCAGATCACTCATTATCAGTGTTACCACGTTTTAGGCCCTAAATCATTATTTAAAAATTTATTTTAATTTTATAGTTTGTAAAAAGTACTTCTATTTAATGATGTTTATATCTAAACTTTCAATTTTTTCGCACCTCCTGAAGCAGGCAAGCCTCATGGTTTTGAGAACCGCCGCGGTAAACTTCATTTTGAGCTTTTCCGTGGCGGCAACCAACAACTTCCGTGTGATATTCATTCAAGTTTCCTTATCTATATGAAAAGCCTCTTTCTTATTCAGTTACTCAACCACCAGGGAAATCCAAGTGTGTGTCCGAGGGGGGCGGCTTCCCTCTAGCTCCATGGCAACCGCCTTCAGACAGTTCCACGAAAACCACAGGCAATTCATTCAGACGTCTCCCAATCATTGTTTGCGTCTCCCACTCATCTTTCGACTTACTCCCTCTCGCCGCTCTTATCTTCAATTCTACTTTATTTTCCCTTCCTCATCATCCTATTTCGTCCATTCCATATAAAATAACTCTCTGCGGGGTTTAGACGAAACGTACCGGAATAAATACATGCTTTTCTTAACGACCTGCTGAGTCCCTCTTGCCTACTCGTAATGAGTATCTAACAATAAGAGGTAGTGCAATGAATAGCTGGTAAATTTCAAAAGTTTAGGAAGATAGGTGACTTCATCTGGTTTGAGACGTTATTATAACTCTTTAAGGTTTACAATATATGCTTTTGGACAACTTCTTAAACTTATAAATGTGAAACCGCGTCACTGATTCACTGATATGTTACCCTCATAGTCGCCTCGTGTTTGTATACTAAACAAAACATCCGCGGAGACTTGATATCTTGATTGTAGGGGTGCGATCAAGTTTAGAGCTAAAAATTACTTTTCCTACTGCGATTAATATCTCAATCACATTTGTTTTGCTACCATCAAATTCTCTGCGTCTGCATTTTACGATAACGATATCGACATCTGTAGTTTTCGTTTAGAATTACGCTTCTTATCAGCGTCTCATTTTTGCGATTCGTTTTAGACTAGACGGTTATTTTTCGGTTGGTCGGTCGTTATCACTATAGATACTAACGAAAAAAATTTAATTTTTTTCCATTTCTCCTTTTTTCCGTATCCAAACGATAAATTAATTTCGAATTGGGCAAGAGCAGACGTGGAGGATCTCTGAATGAAAACAGCTTTCTTTCTCCCATGATGCGTCCATTTTTGTCTCCCGTCTGTTGGCTATCTCTATTTGGACTCCTCGATCACAATTTTTTTATCGCTCACCTGGTTTTTTCACTATAAATGTTTTTCCTCTTTCTCTTCTCTTATCTGTATAAGTCATCGCGATCTGTATTAATTAGGTTATCCAATGGAAGTCAAGCTTTCCCCCCTAGGATGTCTGTTTTTCTGATCTCGTATTTGTACACTCATCCACCCAAACACACACTGACACACATTTCCAGGGTTGCCCAAAAAAGTAAGCCATTGATTTTCAGCTATCATATTTTATTGTAATAGGTAACCTGTTTCTATGGTAAACTACAGAAATAATTTTCTTATTGTATCAGTTCTGTCTTTTTATAATACTTCTCTCTAATATGCTCTGTTTCTCTGTGCTGCCGGTTATTTAAAAAATCTGATGTGGCCGCCACATGACTTTCTCCATATCTGTAATATTTCTACAAATACCAAATAGGTTACATAATAATAAATATTTGAAGAAACTGCAAGAATATTTTAGACTTTACAAAGAACAGAAATAGACTCAAACCATAGCCTTCTGATATTGGATATAGCCACAAAGCTCCAACAATTAAGAAGAGAAAAAGGAGCGTTACTAAGACGTAACTAAGCGTCAATTGTTAACAATAGTCGGTAGGTGGCGTGGTAGTGGCAGCTAAAAATATAAGATATCTCTTAAAAAATGCATTACATGGGAAAATGTTTCAAACAAATATTGTGGAAATTAAATTTCCTACACCTTTTATTCCAGTACATTTTTACATTTATCAAATATTAAAGCAAATATTTCAAAATAACGGATAAGTAACAAGAGTAAATACCCACTTTCGGTTAACCGATCTTTACCAAACACTAATCAGTACTTTTAACATTTATAAAAATGTTAAATATAAAATTTCGCGTTGACCTGATTATTAGTTTTTGAGTTAGAGCACCTACAAAAAAGCTATCACATACACATACATACTCTCACACACACTCACAGGCATCATCAAGAAAATGGTCAAAATATGTTCAGGGGACCTCAAAACGTGTATTTCCGTTGAAAACTCGAAGTCGATTTTCATGAAAACAATACTTTCCCCTATATAACGTATATGGAGAAAGTAAAAAGGAGTAAAGCACCCACAACAATAGCTTACTTTTTCGGAGTAATCCCTATATATCTCATTTAACATACTTACGCGAAGATGACAAACATACGGAAATGATCTCCCTACTTTATTCTAATTTGGAAAGAACATTCTAGCTTTAATCGAGATATGCTCGCCTTACGTATCTTTTCGTCCTAACACAAATATCCGATACAGTCCAACCAAATACGCCGTCGAAGCGCGCAGGCAGAGCACAAATAATACTCGATCATCATTAACGATCGAACTCCCGCTTTTCGCATACCTCTCCTTCCTCCATTCCTCTCTCCACCTTTTTATGCCTATTCCTGCAATCGACCTTCCACTTTAATGGCATTTGAAGACTCCACACTCATCCCAGTTGTATTTGCATCCGAGTATATCCACCTCCATATCTCTCCCCTATTCAGTGCTTCAAAGTCGCCGAGCGTCCAACCCGATGGCACAATCACTGCGCATGGAATAGCGTTCACGGAGTGCTGATTTTATGACTCGGAGGCTGTGTTCGGGTGAAATGGTGGACAGAAGGAACGGGTCGAAACGGGAACGGAAGCATGCAATGCTAACGGGCGATCCTGTTGTGTACAATGAGGAGTCTACACGGTCCTTAACTTGGCCAATCATGGACAAGCTATCCTCTCTCACACACACTCGCGCCACCCATGCAATCAGCGGGTGTCCGGCAGGGATCCACTGCCGAACTTCCTCCCTCTTCCTTCCTCCTACTTCCCTTTCCTCCCCCCCTCCCTCTCCCTCGCCCCCCCTTCAGCTCCCTCACTCTCGCTCCCTTCTCCAATCCTTCCTCCACCTATCTTGCGTCTCCCAAACGCTTCCTCCCTTCCGCCCACTCTTTTTTCCTCCATCACCTCCTCATTCCTTCCCTCTGAAAGCATACTTTCTCCCCTCCCATTCTCCCTCTCCGCGACACTAAATCTCTCTTGAGGGTGGGATGGAAATTGGAAAGGGTGGTTAGATGGGTGGCGGCGGGAGGCGATGTGGAGAGGGGAGTAAAATCGCTCTAATCTCCATGCCCAAATCCCTTCCTCCTCTTTCCCTCCTCTCCCTAACTCCCTATGTCTCTCCCATAGTGTTCCCAAATGACACAAGGGGAATAGCGCACCCAAATCTGTCTCTCTACTTCCGTACCTTTTAACCTCCCCCCCTCTCTCTCTCTCTTCCTCTCACGCTCTTTCTCTTTCTATCTAACTCTCTTTTCTTTTTTCCTTTCTCTCTCTCTCACACACACACACATGCACACAGCCTACTCTGGACAAAATTACGACCACCACCCTTCCCAATCACCCTTCCTCAACCGCATCGCATGTATAAAAGCGTGACTGCAAATTATCTCTGCGCCCTCCCCCTTCCTCCCAGCCCTTTTATCCGACGCGTATCTCGTTCCCTACAAATTATCCGCCGCGCTATTCTCTTGTAGCGTTTTCTTTTTTTCCTATCCTCCAATTCTATCCATTAAGCTAACTAAAAATCCCTCCGATTATCTCTAGTGTTCTTTTCTCCTCTCTCTTTTTTCATATTATGTTTTGTCTCCACAAGATCATGCCGCGATTTATTTAAGTGGTTACTCTCCTATGCTTTATTTTTAGTTCTGCTCTATATTTTATTTCACCTTCCGTCTCGGCCGCTCTCAAAATTCAAATTCATGAATGTATTGTAAATCTGACGCTACGTATTTAATTATACAAACATAATTTTAGTTAGGAAATCATAATGAGAGTGGAATTCCTTTCATCTTCATATGCTTGTATTATATATGGAATGATAAATTAGCAAGTAAATCATCAATGCTCTATGTTTTCTATATTAAATTCGACGCTATAAAACGTCAGCTTAGCAGGAACAGTTGATGCAACCAAATATCCAATGTCACTCATACATACTATAATTACATTTCTACGACAAAACTTCTCTTGGTAACATAATACCTCATACATGATTATACCGGTTTTATTATCAAGGGACATAAAGCAAGAGTTTATTCATCATTTATTTTATTTCATCCAACGTTAAACCGAACGGGAATAAAAAAGATCGAATTTCTACACTTCCAGCAAAACAAAGTCTTTGTTATGCATGGAAAAAGAGATATTTTCGAGCCAATTCTTCTCTTTCTCTAATCCATTCAACAAAAACTACTCCTCTCACCGACATATATTCCTAGATATCTCTCCTAACCCTTTCATCTGCCATATAACATAGTTTTTCAGCCACTAAATTCAGCAATTCACTTAGCATGGATAAGTTCCCTCCGCATCAGT
Organism: Tanypteryx hageni; assembly: GCA_028673005.1. Taxonomy (NCBI): domain Eukaryota; kingdom Metazoa; phylum Arthropoda; class Insecta; order Odonata; family Petaluridae; genus Tanypteryx; species Tanypteryx hageni. Next base: position 195,920,271 of record CM054112.1, read on the forward strand.
CGGATTCCTATACTTTCTTTTCATTTCATCGCTTTTTTACGTCCACCGCAACAAAGCATGAAGACGATTTATCCTCACAAAACCGCTACCAAAATTCTGATTCAATGGATCCGCGAGGTCAAAACCTTTGACCTACTCAAACCGCTTTCTTCCTCCTTCCTCCTCTTAACGACCTCCTGCTCTTACAATTGCCCACCGAGGTCGTATGGTCTCGGTCTTTAGAAAGGCTCGCTCAAATCCCATTCCCAAATTCCCTACTTCCTTTCTCACTCTCTCTCTCTCTCTCTCAAGCACACACTACTGTCCTTTTCATATTTTGAGCTCCAATGAGACGCTACGTTCCTGCTTATCCCACCAATCGCCTCCGAGAGCGCCATCCCCATACCCGCCTCCCATTAATTCCTCCTGACCACCCCTTCGCGGAGAAACTTGGCCTTCCGCGAATTCTTTCGCCGCCTCCGTGGACAACACCCGGTCTCCACTCATTCTCTTCTTTTAGACCTCTCTCTCCACTAACCCTCCACCATTATCACCTCCGTACCCTTAATGTCCTCGTGTACCTTATTCCTCCGATCTTCTTTTTATCGCAACGCTCTCACATTCCGCATTCCGCCCTTTTAGTAGGAGGCTGAGACTTTCGACCGTTTCCTTATACGACACTTTCACTTTTCTCTTTTTTATCCCTCTTTCTCCAATGACCACTCATTTCCTCCTTTCTCTCTCTCTCTATCTCCCTTTCTATCCCTCTGTGCCTTTCTCTACCTCAGTTTTTAAGCCTCTCTCAATTTATCTCATCCGAATCTCTTCAAACGAATTCCTTCGTTAAGTCGGATATATACCTTTATTGTAGAGGCTGAATGTTAAACCTATGGAATGGAATTGGAGATATGTTTGCTTAAAATTCTCCTGTATGATGCGCCTCCTTTATGTTCGCAGGACAATTAAAAGGTAAGCCGACAAAGAGAATGGTTCAGAACCAAATGTTTCGACTGATAAAATTTAATTTTCGCAAAAAAATCCTAAATGAAAGAATCCAGGCGGAAATTTTGCTTCTAATCACATATTTTTCATTGTATCCCGTTAAACTGTCCGTACGCTGTAAAATTCGGCAATATGGGATTTTAAGTCGTCATTACACGATTTCGAAGCAATAATCAAGCTGAAAAATTATGCACATTTTTTCAAAATGCAAATGGATGAAAAGCAATGAATTAATATATCAATGAAGTACAAATTTTTAAGCTTGATAAATATTTTGGGTTTATAATACTGCGAATAACGATATTACAAATTTTTCGTATTTTTTATGGAGTTCCTCATTTAAAATTAGGCAAACTAGGTCTCACATATATTTTGATTGCGCAAGTTTCTGTTATCGAAATAAAAAAGATGCACGTTTCCCATATAAGAAATCGCCACAAAATGATATTTTGTAAAGTAGTACGATATGAGTTTCTTCCAAAATTCACATCTCATCAGATGCATCGAGTAAATTTGGGAATCCATTAACTTATCGCACGAATATTATTTTATCGCGTCGAATTCTTTATGTGAATACATCTCTTATTATATATTTCTGTTATTTCCCAATTGCGTAAGACCTTTACTTTCACACAAAATACGCAAAACGTTCTGGAAAGAAATAACTCGGGATAGAAAGTAAAGTGAGGCATTAACATTAATAGGCAAGCCATTGAGGGTCCAGATCACCGAAAAGGGAAGCGAGACTCGGCTTTTGAAGGTAAGCCTTACATAGTGTAATATGGAGAGAGCCATGACCAATGCCTTCATCCCACCCTCACACTCCCCAACCACTCGCTCTTTCCATTCCTCTCTCTCAGCCGCATTTATGGAAGCGTAATTCCTTATACAGACCTACTTATTTCCAAAAGCAATCATTTCCACATTCGAAATGGCCCACGGCCATCAACTTTGAAAACCGTACAGAAACCCATCCCATCCACTCACCTGGCCCTTTGTTCTAAACACGGCTCGCCTCCTTTCTCTCCTCTCCCATCCCTTCTGTCTCTCTTCCTCTCTCACACCCAATCACTTTAACTCAGAATCATGCTCTCCTTTACCCGTTCTTGCAAACGGCCTGGCCGAAATCTCACTCCCCTTCCTCCCCTCTTCCCCCTTGCTCTCTCTCTTTCCCTCATATACTATCTCTGTCTTTCCTGCAAAGGGAAAGGGAACCGTCCTTTTCCAGTTGACCTCCATAGTCGCATCCGTCCAAATGCGGGAAAAACATCAGGGCATTGGTGATCACTTTAGTGGACAAGACATGAGGCTATTTCCGTCATCATTATGTAGTTGCATAATCACATGGGAGACTTGAGGTCTATATCGGTAACGAGTATTAATTGTAAATAATTATTCTATAAATCTCAACGCCCATTTAAATCCATATAAAAACTTCTAAATTCGTGGACTGACCTACATTTCACTTATTTGTGCACTGACTCACTATTGCAAATATCTAATATCCAAGAATGAGTTCAAACCGAGGATTCAACAAGTATTGCTCATCAAAACGAGAGTTTAAATATTTCTAAACTTGAGATTGTTTTCGATCGGAAATAAGTTACATACAGCTCAAAAGAAGATCTTCTAATGGTCGTGATGCTAGGATGAAAAAGCGACTTCAAAGATTCGACAAAATTTGGCATTTTAATTCAAAATTATATCCACCAAGCCTTATTTGCAAATTTTTAATGCAAAAGTTATTTAGACTCGATTTTCGCCGTTCGTAACAAAAGAACCTTATAAGTAATTTTCAACGTAAACTTCGAACAGCCGAAACTTCCGCAAATACGAATGAGACCTGGTACGCCAAATGATTGCCCCCCCTCCAATTTTTAGATACTGATTTCTCCGCTCTTTTACTCTTTATAGGACATCCACACTGCCGATGTTCCGTCAATCTTACCAGGTCCTCTCCTTCTTCATTTCATCCATAACTAGTGTTATATTAACCTTCAACAGCACTAGCAATCCCCGTTTCTCCTAAAGCCATTTCTCCGGACCTTATCGAAACCCTATCTCTCACCCTCTCCTATATGTTACTATACTAACATGAAAACTCATCAATCTACCCAATCCCATATGCGTATCGCCATTTCCCCTCCCCTCGCCCTACTCAATCACCCTTTTCACATCAATCCCTTCGTCAAAATTACCCTCAACAGTTTCTATCAGCCCTTACGAACCTACGCACCCTACACGCATATTATCTCAAATTTTCGTTCTTCTTCTCGTCCTCGCCAATCTCCACCTATTTCTTCCTTTCTCTCCCGTTTCTTTCTCATTGCCTTCTCACTTCTCGAATCTCTCCTTCTCTTTCAATTTTAACCCGTCTGCCCTTCTCTCTCTGTCTTCATAACAATCCTCCTTTCTTACCCTTAGTTCTGCTTCTTTCTCCTTCCCTCTCTCATCCACTCTTTCCCTTTTCTCCCTCTTTCTCTGTCACTTCCCTTCTCTTCCTCTCCAGCAGTGTTAGTTTTTCTCCTTCCGCGGTCCTCCTTTCCTCTACTTCATTGTCCCTCTCCCTCGCTCTCTTCCACCCTCTTCTCTATTTCCTTCTCTCACCCTCACTATCCTCCACCCTCCCTCCCTCTCTCTCCCATCAGTTCACATGCTACACAATCGCCTCCCACCCCTCAAATTACATGTACACGCCCTTCTGCCCGTCATAAGCACCGTGAAATTCTTGTGCTCGCGTGCCCTCCGGCACAGTTCCATCGCTTCAACGCAGATTTATGGTAGGAGGGAAAGGGGTGACGTTAGGGGGATGGATAGGGAGAGAGAGAGAGATGACGGAGGAAATGGGAAATTTTAGGATAAAGGGAGAAGTCTTGCGTCAAAGATTATGATGGACTAAATTTCGGAGTGCCTCACTCGAGTTTATCTGTTCCGCCATTTCTGACTCTCCGTTGCCGTTGCCTGCCGCGGTATATCCGTCGTCGCCGTTTTTGCCTCTTTTGATTCCTATGTACGGGATTAGAGGAAAGGCCGAAGGAATGATAGCAAGCTATTCATGAGTAGTGAAAGTGAGTTTCATTGAGAAGAGATGAGAGGGCGTTGGGTCGACTCGGATCAATAGAGCGGCATAGGGGTTTACCCCTGTTAACATTGCATGTGGGACAGAATCAGGGGCTCTCCTCCGTCTGCCTTTTGGAAATTCATTTTGGTTTCTTTTCCCTGATCTCCATCTCTCTCTTCATCTCCTTCTTCTAGACCCTCCATTACTTCTCCCATATTCCTCTTCTTACCCCAAATAATGGATGATATTCCTACTTAAAGTTTCCACCTAACAAGATAAAATGGATGCTTGTATTGAAACTCGATGAAAATATCTGACAATAGTAGATATTCCAAAAAATTGGACAATGCCGACAGTATAGGGATGCATATCTTTTTTTGCGATGAATGTAGATTAAGTCAATTTGAAAGAGAATTTATTTATGGAACCGTTCTAAAATATGAATAAACGCTAAAAATATTACGCTTAAATTAAAAGTGCTATTTTACTGAAATTATCACCAATTGCGAAAGTATTTGCCCATCCTTCATTTAAAACATACATTAATTAAGATAAAAGTAAATTTTTTCAGTTAAAGTTTCATTTCAACAAATTATGACTCATTATTTGTTAGTAAGGCCATTTGCTACATCAAGTTAAATTTGTTAGATTTGAGAAATCTCTCGCTAACTGCACCTGTCGTATCATTGTTTATATTTTAATACTTATACAAACATCTTAAAACGTCTACCCCTCTTCGCTAATGTAGCTCTATTTTCCGTAAACATTTATCTTTGAGCGAAAGAGAGGAACAAAACAAACGAACTTTATGAATGAGTCCAAATTCCAAATATTATACGTAACCTGAAATGAGGGTAACCGTATTTCGACTCCCAGTTTTGCAAAATCCGTAAGTGAATTGTTCCTCTAAAGTCGTAAATTCACGTGGATAACTTGGCGTACTCGAGTATTTGCCTTGCCATGTGTAGATTGTTAAACCTTATCAAGGACGCTTTCCATTTACCTACAAGCTGAAAGCATTCGTCTCGAGCTAAACTAACAACCGTGCATAACGCGCATCCAGGCATTTCAGTGTTTGCTTCCTCATTCAACCTACTAATCCCTCATTATCGACTGAACGTTTGCGAAAAGTGTGCAAATCCAACGCACGCGAGCACAAATGTATACGTATTTCTTCCGCATTCTCTCTCCCTCCCTCTCGATTATTACCGACTCATTATAGACATAATGGCACAGATTCACCGGAAGGTTTCGTTTCATGGAATTAAGCTTTAATCAGGCTAATGAATATTTTTATCGAGTGTTACATCCGAAAATAATGCTGCCAGAAAGTAAGAGTCTATCGAAATGTAACTATATGGGGTAACGTCACTCCAGTTCCGCCTGGTTAAATTTTACCACTAACATACTATTTCTGGATATCGTTCATGGGGGTAAACGTCTAAAACAGTTGGAAATGTGTTCTCTGCTATAAGTAGCTATGCAAGCCCCTCGGGAAACAAAATATATATAACAGTACTGAACGTTGGCGCTTCTATTGTTTTTTTAACTAGCGTCATTTTCATACCATAGTCATCCAGAATTAATTAAACATTTGTTTAATTAATGCTGGATGATAAATTGGTTATTTTTAGTAAGATATTTCCACAATAATGCCATGCCTTGGCAATTATCTCGGCTTCAGGGAGATGAAAAACAACATACTGAGACGTTCCTCTCGCTGCTCTTTACGCTATTTAGTGTTGCTAATCCTAAAATAATTATTATGACCATCCACATCAGTGGTACCCAACCTTTTCTACATGGCGAATCAAATCGGTGGTTGCGAATTCTTCTGCGGCCCGAATTGGAAGTTGCTAATTCTTCGGCCGGCCAGATTATAGTTTAAATCGGAAGTTATCTATATCTTTTCGGGTGCCATATAAATGAATCAAGTCTAAAAAAAGGTTTTTATTGTTAGTATTTCAATGTTAAAAGTTTTATTATCAAAATATTCATAGAAATGAATGAATTTGTGTGTTAATTTTTTATGATTGCTTATTCATCTTAACATTGCGAGCCGCACAAAAACCTTTCGTGGGCCGTAGGTTGGGCATCACAGATCTGCATCGTTTTCTCCTTTAATCAATTCTCTGATTTATGCTCGCTGGTATTGAGAACAATTTCCTTACGGCCACGTTCACCTTCGAAGTCCAAACTGCAATAACCATCATTTTTCAGTTCATCCAACCACATCACATAGACTAAAAATATAAGCAACATAGAAAAACAGTAATTCTTAAATGAAATTATTGCAATAAAACAATACGTACAGAAAATTATGAAATATTATTGAATTAAAAAATATATAATTAGCTGATATTATCACTCTTACATTACGATCGTTTATATTACAAGATAAAGGGAAATCGTGTGTCGCACTAATGAAGAAAGGTACTGAAAGACTTAGGGCTGCAATTTTAACAGCATTCTTGGGGTGATATAATAGCAAATGATAAATTGAAATAGTAATCCTCACCATCACCGCAGATTTACGTAGCCCGTGCTCCCATGGGAGTGTCAACTGCATCGCGGTCTTTCCTTTATCTCCCTCAATGGCATCAGTCCCTCAACGCTAAACCGCCAAAATCTCTTTAAACCGCCTTCAGCAATCTCGAGCTTGACTTACTCATGTTCTATCGATTACTCTTTATTTCTCCATTTGGCAACGTTCTATTTAATGCAGTTGGCTCTCCACGCATACCACGCTCCTAATGGCTAATTTACCTCTAAAACGTTTTTATGCATAACGCCTAAACGTGGAGAGCATCTTGTCCATTCCATAGTCCGACAAACTCTCCGCAATATGTAATTTTTGCTCGCGCCTCCGTAAGGTAATCCTCTCCAAAGCCTTCATTCGAAGTTAAAGTGTCCACAACACTACAATTGACATTATTTCTGTGTGAATGTATCAATCAATAGCATTCACTGCTTTTGTTTCTGCAAGTTAACTATTACATATTTTTTCAAGAGCGAAATGAGACGTTTCTTTTTCAATTCAACATGAATATATCTATTTAATACAATATAACTCTCGAATAGCCATAAAAAGGTTAGATAAATCATACGGGTATTTCGGCTACAAAGCAGTCTTCATCAGTGTTGGTTTACCGATAACAAATTCAAATAAAGCGCATTTCTTATTAGGATCTGCTATCGGTAAATCAACACTGATGACGACTGCTTCGTAGTCAAATTCGCATCTAATTTTCCCAACATTTTATAGCTATTAGAGGTACAAAATGTACATTATGCCAATTAGATTTAAATGATAAGGCGAGCTAGATAAATAAGTCTCTGCCAAATTAAAATATCTGATAAAATTAGCCATTAAAAAGTATCTCATTGTAACATAAAAGAGTCTGAAATGAAACGATGGACAAAATCAAATTTTTTATCAGTCAGTCAGTATCTATAGCCTACACTAAGAAAAAAGCAAACAAAATTTACGTGAAACTGGCATCTGACTTTTGACAATACCTGCGAGCGAAGGAATAGATGTGGTCCCGAAGTTAGCAAACTATACAGAATCCGTAACTGAATCACTGTTCGAGGCCTTCGGCGTAAGATAAGCGTAACGGATGCATGCACGAAGAACCAATTGGCAGAATTGGTACTGATCTCTTGTTGTCCTGCATTCGATGAAACGTAATCACGCTACTCCACGACGATTCGCGAGCATCCCGCCCAAGAACTTTGCATCCATCGGCCACCGCTTGCTCCCTTTCCCACCGAACGCGCTCTCGTTCGTCGTTCCCCTTACTTCTGATACTTTTTACCTCTCTGCATCCACAGACCGTATAAACTCCGCATCCGAACAGAGCATACAAGAGCATTATCTCCGAACAAACTATCGCCATCCAAATTCACGGATCATAATTCACCACATCAATCTCCATGTTTACATTATGACATGCGCAGCATCATCCAATGTTTTCTTTCTGGTTCCGTATTTGTTCAAAGCCATGCGTATATCGATGTACACATTCATAAACGCCGTTATGATACATAATTAATTACTATCGCGTTCTTTTTACGATAACACTAATTCATCTTCTAGCCACGGTATATTGTAGGATGTTGCCGGTGACCCAGAACCAATTTTGTTTCAAAAGCACAAAGGATAGTTTTCTCAGATTTTCATTAATTTTCAGCACTTCCAAAAGATAATTCCCAAAATAAAATCAATTCAATTTTTTTTTTTATGTGCCCCTCGTTTTATTAAAGCTACTAATGTTTTCTCTTAGTCCTTGATATTCTAAGTCAAATTTCTCTCCTAAAATATTTTTGCAACACCTTTATTGTCACATTGTAAACAATGCAGAATCTTAATCTATTTATGACCTGAAGAGTCGACTCCGACCGTAAACAAACAAAGGATTTAGCGAGAAGAACCAAGCGCTAAATACGTACGTATACTTACTTAATCTATTTATTAGCGATTTCTGGGACATCCTTACGCTTTATTTACGAAAGACTTACTATGACAGATGAAAATATCACGTGCTTTTTATAAGTGCTGATGTGGCAGTTTTGGCATTTTGCTCATGGAAATTTGAAAGTGAATATTACCCACGGAAAATTACGGTATATGGCTTGAAGTTTAGTGACTATTAAAATATGTAATTTATTGTAACTACAAAGCTACAACTTGAAAAAAAAACTTTAAAAAACACTAAAATTATCTAAAATGCGGATAATAAAACGTCTACTCATTGGATTGCAGTAACAACAGTGAGAAAGAACCTTCAAATTGTGGATATTCAACTATGTATGGATATAAAAAATGTATACATTTCACACAACACACATCAATATACCCATAAATATATCTTCCCTCGCCTCTCCAACCTGTTTCCTTCCCACCCCCATAACTCATCCCCCGTATCCGATCCCTCTCCCTTCTCGTGAGCGTCATTTCCCCAATTCGCCTCGTCACCAACCAACCCTCCTTCCCCTCCCCCCCCCCAACGACCTGCATAGGCAACCCCGCATCTCGGCCTGTGCTAATTCTCGCAATCCACGGACCCTTTCCCCTACCCGCCCCCTTAATCAACAAGGGCGTCCGGAAATACCATTATCAAGCAATACATCCGCCCGAAACTCAATCTACGGAATCGTCCGATCACTCTTGTGCCTGGAACAAACGGGTGTTAGACGGATGGGGAAGAGAGGGGGAGATGAGAAGATTGATATACCTATATGAAAGAGGGAGTAAAATAGGAGTAGGAGAATTGGTAGGAAGAAAAAGTATGTATGAACACGGGATAAAAAATAATGAGTGCGCGACTCGAAGGTTTTTTATATCGAGAATAAATGACATGGAGAATTTTTTTTACCGCGCTCGAGAGATTTCTACCCTTCTGGATATAATAAAATCAAGAGAAAGATAGATACCCCGGGTTTTGCTATAGGAAGAAAGGAACGACGATTGAGAGCGTTTCAAATTATACTTTTTGGAAATTTATTCCCTTTTTGGAGAGAGAAAAAAAGTTGAAGCAAAAAGAGTCGAGTATATTTTTCTCTCGTGAAAAATACATTACTCGTCCCACCGACGTACGGCCGTCTATGTGCGACAGAATTGAACGCAGAGTGATTTTTTTAAGATTGGCTATCAAATTCGTTCAATTTCCTGTCACGCTTAAGTCATCTCCCTTTTTATCCCTCTCTCTCTCTCCCCGTTATGTGGGTAATTTGACCTGCTTCCGCCCTCTCATTCTCCCTTATAATAATCTTTCTCCGTCTCTCTTCCCATCTCCCCTCTCTACCCATCCACCTCCCCTCCTCCCTCCGCCTCCTTCCACCACCCTTCCATCCTCCTTGCTGCCCCTATCTTCCACTCTACACCACACCCATCCTTTCATCTCCCTCCCTCTTTCTGCTCCTCATTCTATTTTTACATTCTATTTTTCTCTCTTCTTTTCTAATCGTCCTACTTTCACTCTTCTCTCCACGTCTCCTCCTCTATACTCCTTTCCTACTTCCCATTCACTTTGGAATTCTGCATTTCTATATCGCCAGTTTTTCCTATCATTTTCCACTACATCCTAATTCTTCATCACACTCTCTCTCTCTCCGACCCCTTCCCATCTTCCCTCAGATTTATCTCCATAAGTTTCCGGCGGTGCTCATGGAAGTGCAGCGTGACGGCAAACGCAGAGTCGGCGATTATCTCGTGGATTCGTCCTCGCGAGACAATTCGGCATTAATGACGTATGATAGTCATTTGTCCCAGGTTGTTGTACGTGTTACGGGAGATGGGCGTAAAAGGAAATGCAGCAGAATTGCTCGATTTGATGTTCCTCACGTCTTGATTAAAGGGCGAGGTCTTACGAGCACATCACGTTGAGATTATCTGTCGTATGGCATCCCCTTCATAGGATTTTGCTAGAAACATATGGCTAATTTTGATGTTACTGCCTCAGTTTCCTTATCTAGACAAATTCGTCAATTTTGTCTCAACGACTTCATTACTACATGTGCATTATAAGGATTAATGGGAGTAAATGTAGTTAAAACTTCACTAGAGAATGATCAAACTCGTCTTATGGCTGAGAATAAATTCCAGAATAAGCTCTTAAGCTCTTTTATGTATTTCTTACAGCTTTTCGTAAATCTGTTATGGCTATTGCTGATACTTAAAGACAAGTACATTATTTTTTTAATTTTTATACTTAAAGTGCTTTCTCTAGACTGCAGTTGAAACTGTTATATAGGGCCAGCCTGAGGGTACTGACGAGCGTACAATTACACTATGGGCCAATACACATAATTTCAATAATTCAAAATTCACTTCTTTCTGCGAATGGGCAGTCTGCTTTCATTTTACACGTTATTGCCATGTTTATAGACCAGTCCCTACTGATTGCATGCCATGTTTTGCTTTGAAACATTCTAAATTTGCCAGCACTGCTCTGCGATAAAAAAGTCACCAATAAGACACGCTGCTAGCCGAAACTGTCTGGACCCATTCATCCGCATTGCATCGCCTGTCAAATTATGACACAATGGTCAATTGGACATCGCTCCAAAATTGAGTTCTTATCCAGTAAGCATTCAATCAAAATCGTTCGGACGGTCCCTGTAATGAACTGATTGTCATGAAATTTGGTATGCTAGCGCTCGCTCGCCATAGAAGGGGGACCGTAATTAAACGCTCTTCAGGCCGAAGTACAAATTTGCGCCATATTTTCAATCTGTTAACACGAAACGATATCATTCTTGATTTCACGGATTCTGGTAGCGCAACATGCATGATGGGAAGTAATTTCTGATTTTCTCTAGACCATTACTCAATCCCTGCTTGTTGTGGATAGACAAATCCATTTCGATATTTTCTATACCGTACGCCTTCCTTTAAACAACCTGCGATTAATTGGTTCTATAAATTTCTACCATATTTTCATTTTATTCTGTTGTCTTAGTCGTAATTCGATCGTGTTAATAATTAATCTAATTTATCAATTCCCTACATTCTCCCGAAAGTTTTTCAAGTTTACTCTAGCCTTCTTATTTGGTAATTCTCCCATAATCTAATACATATTTTACATATTGCACCGAATGGTTCGTTTCCGCTCTTTCTGTTTTTCTGCTTTCTCAGTAATTCACCACTCCTCTGATGTACTTGTTTGAACTTTAAACCGATTCTTTCAGAAATAATTTTTTTCGCTTCTCTCGGCGTGCTTTTTTTTAAATTGAGGTTGTGAGTATAAATAAAGGGACAGACGCTGCAGACAATCTGCCTGTGCCTTGGATTCGCGAGAGATAAATACCCAGCAGAAACTACCTTGTGTTTCGCGAACGGGCGTTAATTTTCATTAAATGTCGAGGGCTCTCGCCACTCATCCACCGACCCGTCAGCGACTGCGCAACCACGACGTCGAGAACGCATCCAGCTCTTTGCCATTTGTGTCGGTGGAAGCAAGAGTGGGTAGCGCAGGTCAGCTGCACAGGGTGCTCTTCCGCATTCAGCCCACGGTAAAAGAAAGCAGGTCGGAGTAATTAGAGCAAGAAGCGTAGCAAAAATTAGGCCCATTTCTCTCGGTAGAATCAGAAATTTAATATTTTGGTTTCCAGTTAGTTGACAGCCCTAATAAAGTTTGACAGAATATGAAGACGTGATTCGAATAATGTATTATCTCCCTGTACTTTGAAAATTTCTAGATACCATTTGTATAATGAAGTTCTATCCGAGAATTAAGGAATGGGAAATTTCAAATTTTATTTCTGGTAGCCATGGCTACAGTGAATGAGTGATGTGACTCAGAAAGGCTATTTTTGTCTTATCTTTTAATAAAAATTTATCACGCTAAAGTTGATACGTGCAAACAACAGAAAACTTGATCACGATTTTCTCAAAACCCCGGCTCCATGACGACAAAATGTAAATAATGAGAATAATGTTTTGTTCTGCTCTCCAGATTCAGAAAATAAATTACTTTTTCAGATGAATATTTTACGAAAGTAAAAGTTTCATTTTGTTTTCTGTAAATTGGCAAGCTTAATTGGGTAATTTGGCACAACTAAGTCATTTCTGTACTCTATTTTGATTTTAATCCTGAACTGAACAAATGTGTTTCTCTGATAGCTGTAAAAAGGATGTAACCCAACCCTTTTATGGCTGTTGCCAGTGGCGGATCCATGGGGGGGGGGGGAGGGAGGAGAACGATGGGGGCGATCGCCCTCCCCTTGGACGACCCCATTACCCTCCACTGGGTAAATTCATTTCGCGCACATTCATTGTTTCTACACCGAAGATTAAGTCTGTAAGACAAGGGAAAGAAAGATTCTGACGGGGGTAGGGATTTTCAAAATGAATAGTAGTCGACTGAGGCGGAATCAAGAGGGGGGAGGGGCAATTAGGGCGTGATCACCTCCCCCTGAGAAGTTTCTGGGTCCGCCCCTGGCTGTCGCAGAAATTGTTTTTCAATTTAATTTCCAACGTAAGATGATCTGGGTGATTTTTTTCTTGATTCAATCCAAAATACAAGATTTCAGCAATATACGTCCAGCACTGATATTCGCGCACGAACAACCAGACGGGCAACCCAAATAAACCTAGCAGCCGCTTTTCTTTCAATAAACACGCCGCTTAGCAACAAGTTTACTATTACTACGTTACGGTTTATCTTTCTACAAAAATGGGAAAAAATTTCAATCCCGGACCGAAATTTTACCTGCTAACGGAGATTTTCCAGGATATTAAAATTCTCCTAATCTCTTTTTTAAAAAAGTCGATAATTTGTCTCCACTTCATCCCCATCATAATGATAAAGGTACGCCCATTAAACTTTTGAATTTTCCTCACTAACGAAGTACTCGTTGCGTAAGCTCTTCCAGTTTAACTCATTAAAAAACAAACTACAAATAATGTCCACGCTTGGTCAGATTTATAAATTTCGAATATCGGCAGAATAAATTGAAAATCATAAGTTAACTGAAAACATCAAAAAGTCACATTCTTAAAGTGTTGTTGTTCAAATTTCATATGAGAAACTAATTTGAATCAACATTTAAGTTGTACGGTAATAAAAACATAAATAGACAATAACGTATACATAGGTAGAAGAAAGACAAAATTTAATGCTAAAGTATACATTCATAAAGCATTTTTCTGAGCCCAGTAAACATTTATTCTGCAATAATGGAAAAATGCAATACACTCGTTGAGGTTTATTTCACGTTTTACTCGGCTACAACGCAAGTATACACTCCCGCTCTGAAATAATGTTCGTTAGTACGAGGACAGCGTGTTTTATAAATCTTCTGTTCTCAAGGATGTGAGCAAACGTACACTCGACGAGAAAACGGAGATCATTCGAGCTTTTAATATTTATCAACGCTCACTCTATGCATCTTACGCCAAATAATCAGAGCACTAGCTCAAAAATTGTACTCCTAATATCGTGATACAACTTAATTTTGTTAGAAAAATATTTTTTCGAATATTTTGTTAAATTAGGATCGAAACATACGCGATATTCCTAAAACATGAGAGGTTGTAAAAAAAATTCTCCTAACGAGAGGGAGCAAGTCTGGATCGCTTGCATTTTCATAAGCGGGCAATCTTCTCACGCTGTGCGACACTACGCACGGGTGGAACCCTGGCGCCCTCTGTATTCCGCCGACCCGGCCTAATAATCATGGCGGAATTCCTCGCACGCTAAATACCACTCGGATGCAGGACGCTGTTTTCCATTTGTAACCCTCCAACCTCCCTTCCGTGAAACGTACGTCGCGGCGCGTACACATAGGAAAAAAAACAAAGCGGGACCTTATTAATGCGGGGGTTTTAAAAAATGCACCACTACATCACTCTTGTCATTCTTTCCTGTCCTTTAGCGGGCGAAACGTGTTTCTCTCTTTTACGTACCGTGCATATATATATGCAACGAGCTTCCCCTCCTCTACACATTTCACTCTTCCCCCTTCAGCCGCACCCCTCCCCTACTCCATCCCCTTCCGAAACCTATACCACCCCTTCCCCTTCACCGCCGACTCCCCAACTTTCCCGGTCTGTGTACACGTATCTCTATTTCCCGCACCGTGGCTGCGGTGTCTAACTTGGCCTGAATTATTAGCGAACACCTTTCCTGCAGTATCGTCGCCACGGCCGAGGTGTCGCTACTGAATTTTTTTAGTTTTCGCGTTATTTCACGGGAAGCAGGATATTACTTTTGTCGCCGCGTAGGCGTACGGAAAAATCGTTTTTTTTACCCGAAGGGATGGGTGAATTTTTTTACCCCATTTCCTCGGGAGAGGAGGTTATCGTTGAATTTTAAGGTTTGCGAGAAAAAGTGGAGCAGAGCCACAGAGTATAGTATATGGTAGTCCGAGCTAAAATTTAAAAAATGCAAAATTTCCTAGGATTTTATAACATTTATCCACGCACGGGTCACGTCACATATATACCTATTATAAACCCTATGGCACTTCAAGAAATGCTACGGATCTGAAATTAGGTAGGATGATTGGTCATTGGGCATAATCAACGAGAAAATTCGAAAACTTTAAGAATTTTAATTTTTAAGGGGTTATTTTAATCCCATTGTTCCATTTCAATAACCCATAAGAAAAGCATGGAAATCTCTGCAGGGCTTTATAAAATTTCACTTTTAAATTAAATAAAATTAAAATAGAGACACGAAATTAAAATAGTTCTATAATTGAAAGAATGTGGTTTTATATTTTTGAAAACTAAATTCAAATCCATGCCGAATTAGCATATAAATTTGTTTTTAAAGGGAAAAAGAGACATGTTTAGCAATGAAAATATGAACTACCATGGCAACGAGTCCAATTCTTTAAAATGGGAATTTTATTGTGACAGCATTGATTTAATGCTTTTTAATAGAGAACTACTTATAATACCGTTGATTTCAACCAAAGGCGTGTACATATGATGATGTCATAATTTTAAAGCACGATGAAAACATTCTCGTTCTGAAACGGGAGAATTACTCTACTACTGGTAGAATACCCCCCGGCAAGCGGAAGACCAGGGTTCGATTCCCGGCCATAGCAGATTTTTCTCGTTTTCAAATTTTCTAACGATATATCGTATTAAATAAAAAATACATTATGGTATTGAGGAACTATACATTATAATAGTTTTGATTTAGTGCTTCTAACGAGAATTAGTGGATTATATTATGATGCCATTGATTTCGAACTACGACGTAGACTTATGACGACGTTATAATTCTAAAACCCGAAATTTTAGCAAAACGTGAAAAAAATTAATGTTGTGTTTCGTAAAGTTTTCCGAGAAATATTTAACTCTAATTACTAAACTAAATGAGTAATAGAATTGAAATATGGATTGACAAAATTGTGGAAACAATAATTCCACAGTCTTCTATTACTAACAACAAAATATAATGACGTCGTGGGTATATCGCGATTATTTTATCAGGAAACGTACCAAAAGGCACCAATGGAGATGCCATAATCCTAACACAAAAAATATCCTAATTTTTCCATAATTTTACCGTAAAATATGGACTATTGTTCTAATGATGATTATTGTTATTGCTAATATAGGACGATCCGAGCCACGAAGCTTGAAATACAAAAACTTAGATTTATGTCAACGGTAATTCTAATATATATGAATCCAGAATTAAGGTTACACCTAATGCCCCAGAATGGCTGAATCTCCCATTTTTCGTAATGACTTTAGAGGATTGTTAGGATTGAAATGGCAATAAAAATAAAAACTACTCATTAAATTTTTAAAATGCTAATTTTCCAGCCTAAATTATATCCATCACGTTCAATAGATTAATTATGGATTATTAATTATATAACTAAAATTATAAACTGAATATAAAGCAATATGGAAGCGAATGTTAAATTTAAAGAAATATATTCAAAGCGTTAATCTGGTTTTCTATAATTTGTGTATGGGAGAGTGTGTGTAAATATGCAACTAGTAACATTTACTCTTTGCGTCAATTTACAAGCATTAGGCCATCAGTATCGGAGAACCAATACGATCAATGATGAAGAGAGTAATAATAGATATACAGTTGCTGGAAAAGCGAGTTATATCAAATGGTATACACCATAAAACCCATAATGTGAGCTATAACTTTCATTTTCATAATTAACAATTTCAATAAGATATAATAAAAGTATCTTTTTACGGAATAGGGTCACACTCAATTCCATTCCCTTAAAACCAATTTTTTAAAGATCCCCCAGATAATTTACAATCTCTGACAAGCAGTTCCTGTTTCCTCTACGACCGACGCTTATCTTTACGACATTTGCTTTCTAAGTGACACATAGATATGATTCCCTACAGAAAATAATTTCGGCGCAATTAACAGCACTCAATTAGATTTCTCACAGCATCGCCAAACGATTTATGGTTCTTCACAATTAGTCACTTTTATTCCACAAATAACGACAGTTTTGATATTTATTTATTTTAGATAATCCCATAACATAACTATCTCGACGTTATGCAAAGAGTATATCAGCAAACACAAAAGCAAAAGTGACCACATACGACTATGCTCGCTACAGGATTGAAACCCACAACCATAGCAATGAAATTCAGATATGCTAACTACCTCTACCAAGCCCGGTATTCCGAAAAGAAATTAATTTTACTGCATCGCATTATCTTTTTGTTATCTTGTCCGCAATCCACGACTTCCCAATTATACACACGGCAACGAATCCGAAAATCAATCGCGCCCGAAATATTTTCTTAGTCGGACTTGGCTTCTTTCGCTTTACGTCAGTATGTCAGAGATATGATTAGTGAGGGGTCAAAAGCAGGAGCAAGAGGGAAGTCCCGTTGTGAAGGGGAGAGTTCAAGATGGAAGACAAGGTGATTTACTTGCATAGTAGAACTATCGCGACAGCGGAGGTGGAAAGGTTCGACGCGAAGGGGTAGAATGAGGAAGGCGCGTGAAATCAGGGCTACGGCAGAGAGAGAGAGAGAATGAAGGATAGAGGGGCAATGCACATGCGGGAGACAGGAGAGCGCCGGGCAGAAAGGGATAACCAGCGATAATTCTGCGCAGAATGCCATCCGCATCGCCAGTAGGGAGTGAGTCCGTGAGCAGGGAGTGCGGTCACGAGGTAGTGACTGTAATAATCCCAGCCCGACCTCTAACCTAAGTAGCACTCTCTGGTTCGGTAATATGCGGTCGTGAAAATGTCATAAGGTTCATTCGACTAATGTTTAAGTATTTGTCGACGATGTTGCAATGCAGATCACTGAAATTTGAAGAAGCGTCGATAATTTTTGAGGCGGATTAAAAAATGGATGTAATGTAACTCGAAAAAATCAGGCCCTTTCATCCCTATTGTGCATTAAATAAAATGAATTTCCGCTTCGATCCACTCATATTATCGAGCCTTCTCTAATCTTTTCTTCCTTTTGTTTCGGATTTTTATATTAAAGCTTGCTCTAATATGACATATAAATAAGACATACTGGCAAATAATGAGGTGAAAATCAAGATAAATTCGTAGCAGATATTAGGCAGGAAATTAAGAAATTGAAATTGCAATTACTGCCATGACCGGATGATTTAAAAAAAATATTATCTCGTTGAATTTTTCAAATTTTCTAAATACCAAAGTGAAAAGAAGTCTATAATAGAAGTTTAAGGAATTTAAATTTTGTTTCATCTCCAATAATGTGGCACGCCTACACGATTCAAGTTTGTCATTTTTAACCGTATCTTAAAATAAAAGAAAATTGGAGGTGCTGATAGTTATGCGACACATATTTTCGTCTAGTATTTTAATATAAATCCTAAATAAGAAACTATAAAGGATACGTTCATTAAATAGATATGCAACAAAAATATTTATGATCATTTGATCAAAATAGCACACACTATTCAAAACATAGATGGAAAAAATATTTTATTAGGTCTAAAAATATAATGAAAAATTATCTAAAATAGACGTTTTATAATTTACAATATAGAGTAACTTTTTTGTTTCCAATAAAGTGACCCTTGATTGAGAGATATGAGAAAAGCTTCATTTTTGTATTCTACTTTTATAAGAAATCTTAAATACAAGTCTTCATCAAAACACGCACGATAAAAACGGTACACCTGACGGACAGAATACGATAGGAGCATTTTCTTTTCAGAAAAGGGACGAAACAAGAATAATGAAATATGACAATTTATCGTTATAAAATCTCACAATAGTTTTTTTTAATGTACAAATAAGAAGCAAAATTTATTTCTTAATCATCTATAGCTTTTAATTGCCAAAATTATAAATATATATTCAAGAGTATTTTTTTCAAAATGATATGTTGATCAAATTAAATGACAGCACCTAAAGACATAAAAGGTAATAAAATTCTACCCTTTGTTTTAGTTGTAAAAATTATTAATCAAAATAACAACAAACTTGTCATTCAAATCACATTCAATACTGGAACACTGATTGTCTTTTTTTAAGCTTAAGGAGTTAGGAGAGCATACTAGTTTAGTAATGACTATACGACCGGGTAGAAAGAGGAGTTGGGTGCTAAACGAAAAGGCATGAGTAGGCATTCCATCGGATTGCGTGAAAGGATGGAAAGAGGAAGTTTCCGCTGCGGAATTGAAATGGAAGTTTGGCCTGAGAGAACCAAACCAAATACAATCGAAGCCTATATAAACCGCGGTTGTAGGACGTGAGAACTGTTAATTAAATTATTACGCCAGATTGAGCACTCGGAATTTCTAGCGCGTCAGAACGTATAATGTCGTTTTTGCGTATTTTTACTGTCGCGGGAAAAATTATTTTGCTGACCTTTTTGCCACGAAAAAATCTTAACGGTCATTTCCTTCAATGTTCTCAAAATAAACGTGTCCGTTAGCCTCTTTAGGTGTTCTTTACCAGCGAAGCAATAGTACGTCTTATGGGCACGTCTTCTTCGTCCTTCCGTCCGCATTTTTAATCTCCGAAACTACTGGACGGATTTTTATTAAATTAAGTACAAGTGATCGTTATTACTAGGGGATCCGCGGGATCTTCGGCCTCGCTCAGACCACTTATGGCTGGTGAGGGGGGAATCAAATGTTCAATATTATTATCGTCTTCATAGTTCTCCTGCACTTCATACAGTTGTGATGTAAAATTTGAATAGAATTAAAAGCGCTGCCCTCAGGAGTAAAATATGTATGAAATAAATGTAAATCTAAGAAACGCAATAAATAAGAAACCAATGGCAAATGAACCTGAGCTCTGTCTCCTCGTTGAGACCAGTTATAGTGGAACAGACAAACAAACAAACATATAAACAGACAAAGTGCACAGGGACTCAATAGGAGAGACCGCGCAAACGCAAATTGCAAGCCTCTGGGATGCTCTCTGTACATTTTAGAGAAATTTTTATTTGAAGTTTTCTTCGTCGGTTGTCGTTTTCTGTATGTACGCTAAATTTCGTTTTGATTGGATAAGATTTGGAAATTGGCGCAATGCGCTAACGCAATTTTCGCAGGAACTATGTGTGGTGTTTTAGGAAAACTACGTTTGGTAAAAATAAAAAAACCGAGACAGCAGTTATCGTAGAACAAATAGACAGAAAGACAAACAGACAAAATGCACAGAGACTCAAAAGGAGAGACCTCGCTTCGTTCGGTCAAAAATTGATCCCCCAATTGTTGCTTTTACATACATCTGACAATTAAAACATCCACATTATATAAGCACTTAAATAAACATCTATCCGTATCTCGTTAAATGGCATCCGTCAAGCAACAACTAAATGCCATATTTTTCTCTCCCGTGCTCATATATGTTCTCTAAGTTATCGATTAAAACATTTATTCGGATAGAGGACAACATTTACCACAAAAACGTCTGGGATTCATATAATTACGACTTTTATTTTCGGAGATAAAAATTCAAGAACCGCCCAATCTTTCGATATCGTTTCATACGTATTTCCCACAAAGAACGCCTTTTAAATCTCTGTGTATTCCATTTATGGAGTATACTTTTCCATCTTGTTTGTGTAGCCAGACACGGCATAATTTTTAGTCTGATTTCCAAGGGAAACATAGCTTTATGAAATGGTCCTGTCTGTGTGTATGTATGTATGTGTCCCCTACTAACAACTTTTGCATCAATGGACTTGGTATGAGGTTCGTGTTACCAGGGTCCAACTACGGGCTATATTTTATTTGGAGAAGACTGAAGTCCCGGGTTCGATTCCGGACACGTTTTTTCCTATTTGTTTTACATAGGAAGTTTCAAGTCCATCTTGCAGAGATTTTTCTTTAAAACTTTAAAATAGCCTAAAATTGTGATATCGGAGCGAGATTTGTACTGTTCTACGGGGAAAAGAATGTAAATTCTAATTCGTATCGCCGAATTTTGGTAATTGATCGTATTTTCTTGAATTTCTAATAAAACGTAGCGTTTTTGCGTTTTAAATCGCATTTTATCGGATTGTTACCATAGAGACGATTATTACCGAGCTTTGCATGAGCATAGTCGTGTGAAAAAATTGGTTATTTTCTTTTCCACTCGACTACTCTTCAGCAATGGACAGTTGATCCATACATATTAGCGTATAAACAGTAACATTCACTAAATTCGTTTATTAAAAAAAATGCAAAATATGTCCGAAAGAGATTTTGACATTGCTTTTAGTATTTTATACCTGATAATGCCCTATTAATTTGTTTTCCAATTTTTCTCTACAATTGATAAACCATGAATTACAAATGGTATGAGAATTCCTTGGAATGACTAACACATACTGAAACATTTCCTGTCAATATAAATAACCAATTCGGGACTTCAACTTTGGGAAACCAGCCTGCATTAGTCCTGGTTTGGACTTCTTTTTTACAGCAGAGATTTTCCAAATGAATTGCATACTTTATTATAGTGAATTAAAACTGAAAGACTTTCGCAGCATTACATTGGGCCTTCACGAAATCAACGGCAACACAGAAAAATAATTTTCTAGCAATAAAAAATGTGACCTTTAAAACCGGTTTTTCTCTTTTAATTAAAATAATTGTTTAATTAAGTCAACTGAGGCTTCGTTATGCAGAAACGTAATTTATGAATAAAACTTGAAACTCTTGGGTAATTGCCTCCAAAGAGTATCTGTGTCTATACTGTACAGACATATTATCTACCAACGGACGAAGGATTTCTATAATCCAATTTGAAAGCAAAAAAAATTAGGCAAGAAATAAATTTAATGACAAACGCCTTTTTTGCGCTAAAAACAAGTGGAACCGTATAGACGAAATGTAGACGAGAAATAGCGAGGAAAAAATAATTGGAAAATAAAGCACCTCGAGTTAATTAATGGCCAGCGATATGCATATTGTGAAGTGATAAAATGGAATGTAGCCTACGCGACGGGAGGCAATGGAATAAATAGGATGAGATGCAGCGTTTGAATGGCAGGATAAACAAAGGAGTGTCACCGTCGAAAGAAAGGAATTGGCAAAAACTGATGAAGTCACAGGTAATGAGGGAATAAAGGGAAGATATAGAAAATATACCAAGAGATAGACATGAGAAAATGTAAAATACAGAAGAGAAAAAAATGTTAAAGAGAAAGGCAAAGAGAGACAGAAATAAAGGCTAGAGAGAAAGAGAGAGATGGGGAAAATGTAGCCGGGCTTTGTGTGCGACTAGAGTTTCAACCCGAGACTTTGAACGGGGAGCAGGAACCAGAGTATGTGATGGGTGTGGATTAAAAAAAGGTGACGCAGGAGAGGAAGAGGGAGAGAGAGAGGGGGAGAAAGGTGAAAGGGAGAGAAATGAGGGAGAAAGCTGAAAGGGAGAAAGGAAGTATCGCTGGGAAGGCACGTATTCCGAAGCACGTTGAGTAGTAACGTCAGCCTTTCTCGCAATAAAAGGACTTTGAAAAACGGCTGCATCTTTAAAGGGCTTTTTTTTCTAATCCCCATGCCCAGACTGAGGGAACCAAACGCGCATTCATGAATCAAACAAGAGTATTAATGATAACCTTTTTACAAACGTCAACGATAAAAAATCCACATGAATGCAGATTATTAATTACTTCACTTTCGCGGAAACCCTGCGGGTTTCTTCGTAGGGATTCTTGGAGAAAGGTTGCATTCAACGGGAGTAGAATCGACTACTGTTTTCGAGAAGTCACGATGAATACCATTATTTTGAGATGAAGTTTCTTAAAATAAATGCTTGCGAGCAACTAAGTTTCAGTTGACATACTTTATATATTTTTATTTTTTATTACAAAATATTAAAAGCGGCTTGGAGATATTCTTGACGATATATTATCGTCCATGAGGAATAGAATATCATAGCTCGTCGTAAGAGGTCTAACGAGAGAAATTATTAACTTCTATTCCTAATGGGAGGAAGGATGAAAGAGAGGGAGACAAGGAGAAGAAGAGAAAATAAGGAAGAGAGAGAATGAGAGGAAGGGAGAGAGAAAGAGAAGGAAGAGAGAGAGGGAGAAAACAAGGAGAGGTGGGAGATAAGATATTTGTTGTAAGGCATTGTAACTAAAGGGTTTGTCACAATCTATCGACGTTTGACTATTTTTTTTCTCTTTGCTCTTCGTTTGTTACTGCTTGCTTTTATGATTTTGTTCGTCTTCAAAGTTTTATCATTGATCTTATTTGTTTGTTCCTCATTTTGCCACTCTCCCCCGATGTTTGATTCTTCTTTTCTGTTCGTTCTTCGTTTATTATAATATTTTTTTAGATTACTCAAAATTTCCCGTAGTAGAACTGCGAGCTCTCTACTAGCATGTATATCATTATATATAGACGTTCCTTACAGAGGAGGAGGAGGATATAACATACTAGTAGAAGGTGCTTGCATACTGCAAGCATTTCATCTCACCTTGAAATAACATTAATTTTTCAGACAGATATTTCATCATTACAAATATTTTATTAATTCTAAAGATTTCACCTCCGCAGCGATTTTCGTTTTTCCCGCATGTAAAAATAATAGTTTAAAACAATCCCCAAATGTTTCAATTTTAAACATCTTACACTTTCTCTATTATGAGGTACTAATGCTACAAATTTCAGCAAAATTTTAAAGTTGTAGCACTTCTAGAAGTAAAATAATATTTTTCTAATTGTTTAAAATTTAAACATTTTTAACGGTTGCCGCAATATATGTATGGAGAGATTGAAATCTTTATTTGTGCAAATACACTGTTCTGTAAATAAATTGAAAATTGCAGCTTCCGTAGTACCTAAAAAATTATTAAACTTGAATGTTCAAATGGGGTTAAAACAACCCCTAAAATTTACAATTTTAAAATTTTCGATTTTTATAATTGGTTATGACAAATGTTCTATAAATCTGCAAAATGAATGCGACCGCTAAAAATTCGCAATTGTTTAAACAAAATTTCAAGGTTTATGTATTTCCGCATGTGCTACGGAGTTGAAATTTTTTTAATAAGTAGAATTCGTAAAAAACGAAATAGGGATTATAGAAATTTCGTTATTTTAATTTGTTTGGCAGTTAAAAATTCTTAAAGTTTAAACAAATAGATAACTGTTTAGGTACTACGGGATGAGCTAGGAAGCTGAAAGTTTCAAATTATGTACAAAATAGTGCATTTGCACAAATAAACATTTGAATCTCTCCATAAACATATTGCGGCGGCTGTTAAAAATGTTTAAAATTTAAACAATTGGAAAAATATTATTTCACTTCTAGAAGTGCTACAACTTTAAAATTTGGCTGAAATGTGTAACATTAGTACCTCATAATGGAGAAAGTATAAAAAAAATTAAATTGCAACATTTGGGGATTGTTTTAAACTATTATTTGTGCATGTGGGAAAAACGAAAATCGCTGCGGAGGTGAATTCTTTAGAATTAAAAGAATATTTGTAATGATGAAATATCTGTCTGAAAAATGAATGTTTTTTCAAGGTGAGATGAAATGCTTGCAGTATGCAAGCACCTTCTACTAGTATATTATATCCTCCTCTGTAAGAAACGTCTATGATGAGAAATAGAATATCATAGCTCGTCGTAAGAGGTCTAACGAGAGAAATTATTAACTTATATTCCTATACCTATTACCAATATATAATGTATATATATTCTATCAAAAATGCGTACGCATGAATGATTTAAAAAACAATCAGTAGCGTTGTGTAAGAATTTCTTCCACCTATTAACTTTCGCAAAGGCTTTTCCGACAAAGATCAAACATTATAAATTTATAGGTTTTCTGTTCACCTTCAGAAACAATTCCGACAAAATGCAGAATACGGTGAACTCAAGATGAAAACTAAATAATAAGTGACGGAATAAAAACTTTTATTGTAAATTTTGCAATACAGTCGCTAAGTAAAGAAAAAAAAACTTTTTCTTCCCTTTATAGTCGTTTGATCGTCAACTTCCCGATGATATCAAAAGAGAGACAGAGAGAGAGACGAACTAAATGCGACGGAAACAAAAAAAATAAAAACCCAACCGAACTAAAAAAGTCGTGTCTTTTTTCGTCAGCGATTCCGAAGAGAAGCTTCCATTTGGAGCGCGGCGCGCGTTCCAAGCGATAATAGCGTGATGCGCCCAGTCAGCAAAAATCGCTCCGTTATGCTGAGTCATTCTTCCCCCAAATACGTTAGAAGAGAGGAGCGGCGTCATTTTCTATTTGTAGATATTTGCGAAGGCAATAAAAAAAGAAGGTGCCTATTCAACTCGGAGTCCTCCTCTGTCTTACTTTCTCTCTCCCTTCTATCTCTCTCTCCTATCTCTCCACCTCTGTTTCGCCATTCTCCCTGTGCGAATTTCAATGGACGGGAAGTGGCGGAAGATAATACTGCACGCTTAGCGAAGTGGAGGGAATGCAGAAGCTCAAAAGTCCAATGACCCACGAACGATCCGAAGGCACGTTCTCGTCGAGTCTGTCTGTTTCGAATGCGATGGAGAGCGAAACCTCGGTGTGTAAAATTTCTGGCGGATAGAGGATTATGACGAGGCGCAAATTTTTTATATAAATTGAGGTAGAGATGATCGCTTTCGGTTCTCAAAGCTGCTGATTTTGTTTCTTCAGTCACGCAGTTGAATCTGAAATATTTTTGTAGAGATGCAAATTTTAGGATTTTCATTCCAAATTATAACGATTGGAAATATGAAATTTGTGTCAGAATTTTAATTTTAAAACTGTGATTACCACGAGCGATAATTAATTCTATCAGGTCAGGTCTTGGATTTTTAAATTCTGCCAATGTTGTTGTGTGTACTAACTGCATTTGTTTTATGTTAAATAAACTAAAATATTACAATTTTTGCTTTTTCTGTTGGCCAGTTTGGACAAATGTTCCTCTATTTTAAGCCATACTCTTAACATTGGGGCTAACCACGCCCCACAGTAAGTCTGCCGTCAGATTGTATGAAGAATATAAGTGACTTTAGTGGATCAACCGAATTTGGATTTTACACTAAAATGGGAAAAGGTTTGTAGTATCTTTAGTAAAATATGTTTCAATCTTGAAGTAAACGCAAATTTGATGCCTGCGCGACAGGAGCTGCAGCATCTGCATCTACCTGTGATAGTAAATTTTGGGAGAGGCAGAAGTATATTGGAGGAAGGTTTCAAGGAACTGTTTATAGGAGGCAAAGACCCGCCCGCATCTGGCTCTGTTGCCTGCTTTGATGATTATAGTAGATTTATAAAACATTGCGAAAGAAGGAAAATAATATGCTCACACACAAAGTAGCGTAAAGTAGACCAATAGATAATCGTAATCCGGATGAGGTATAAAAATGGTTCCGTACAATAAAATATACACGATAATTATAGGAATGTTTGGTAAAACGCTATGTTCAACAGAATCAGAGGTAATTAGGTATAATTTATACAAACTATATCTAATGTAAGAGATTGAGTTCAACGCCCGCTAACCCGTCTCTAATGGTGGAAATTTTGTAACGCATATTGTGAGAATTCTCAACATTCGATTTGATCATTTGCCTTAACTGTGACGCCTAGCACCATAAATACCTGAAACAGGGAAAATAGCTAGACAATTCCTACGAACGGATGTCTCCATACCTTTTTCATAATTAAATGGTCCAGCGATGGAAGATCTTCACAACTCAAGTTCTCTTGAAATACAACAAAAGATGCGCTGCTACTCCACAACATGAGATTAACACGCCACAATGATAAAATATTCGTGTGGAACAGAGAAGTGAAAGAAATCGAAAGAAAGGCACCTGTCAAGACGTTCCTGAACGAGATAAGACTAAATAATACACTGTTATGGTTCAATACGATAGATGAAAAGTTATAAAAATTAATTTCAGAAAACAAACCAAATTCACATCTATGTAACGTAACATCTTTAAAGAATTTATTTCCAATTGCGAGAACACACTAATAAAAATGTGAATTGATAAAAAATAGCCATACAAACTTTTTCCATGTAACTTCTTGACAATGTTATTAACTTTTTAGTAATCAAACTCATTTATGTTATCTAATTAACTTGCGTGGATAAACAAAAAAACAGTTTTGTTGATTTCCGTTCGGGGATGACTTTTAGTACTACTTGTACGACCACATACACGTCTCAAATACAACTGCACTAATAAATTAAAGAATCACACCAGCTGGAGTACGCTTTCTACTTTACAGTTGGGACGTAAGTATTGTGTATTGTGTGCAAGTAAAAAATAAACATGCATTAAAGTTTCAAAGCGAAATACGCAAAAATTTGTTTAATTTATTCATTTCCATAATTTATTAGAAGGAATGCGTATTTGAAACTTTGTATGCCAACTGGTGGTGTAGTGGTTAGCGTTTGGCTTCCCATTACAAAGTTCGGAGGTTCAAACCCAGCGAATGGAGGTTTTATTAAAAAAAACTATCATCGGTGCCTGGCAGTAGGCAGCAGTACTGTCAGTATTGGTAAAGAGCCGAAAACATATGATGTTGGCTGGGTCTATATCCAATACAGCTGTAGGCGTGATCGGGACAATTTGAACGGCTACAGTACTGCGATGTGGAAAGCAAGAGGAAAACTACCACATTACAATCCCTAGTAATGATTATATGGTTGGACAATATGAGCTCTCTCGAGGTATAACAATCCGGAGGTAAAATAGTCCTCCAATCGGATCTATGGGCGCGGACTGCCTTGAGGAAAACATTTGTAGAAAGTAATTTACGAATAGGCACTTGGAACGTAAGAGCAATGAGAAAGGCAGGAAATCTAGAGAACTTGACAGAAGAAATGAAAAGAAATAGAGTTGACATTATAGGACTGCGCGAAACAAGATGGGAAGGAGGAGGAAAGTTCGACCCGGAAGAATTCACCATAGTTTACTCTGGAGGAAATAGTGGGGAAAGGGGAGTAGCTCTGGTACTTAGGAAAAATATGATGAAAAGCGTGACAAAGATAATAACAACGAACGATAGACTGATGGCAATAAAGCTAAAAGCAGTCCCGATGGACATGCTGACAATCCAGGTATATATGCCAACGTCAGCTCATGAAGATGAAGAAATCGATGAGATTTATGAGCAAATTTATTACATTTACGAAGAAGACGGAAGAGGATAGGTAAATTGAATAATAATGGGAGATTGTAACAGCATAGTCGGAGAAGGACAGGAATAAAATGTTGTCGGGCAATACGGACTTGGGAAAATAAACCGAGGAGTGGAAAAACTGGTAGAATTCTGCATCAATAATGACCTTGTAGTGACTAATATATGGTTAAAAAAGCATAAACGAAGGTTATACACATGGAAAAGCTCAGGAGATCAAATGAGATGGCAAATAGATTACATCCTAGTAAAACAAAGATTGAGAAACAGAATAATGACCGACAAGTCATTACCAGGAGCAGACTTTAATTCAGATCACAAACTTCTAATAGTGGACGTAAGTACAAAGCTCAAACTAATAAAAAAACGAGAAGAGAAAGACAGACTTGGGACCTAAAAAACAGAAAGAAAGGCAGGATGTAGTCAGCATGAAGTTGGAAGATAACCTAAGAAAGTTGGAAAACAAACCGAAGACTGTTGATATGGAATGGGATGAAATTAAAGCCAGTATCAGGGATATCTTGGATAAAGTTATTGGAAAACAAGAGAAGAAAATCAGAAAACCATGGATCACGAAGGAAATGTTGGAGAAAATGAATGAGAGACGAAAATGCAAAAACGTTAACACTGAAGAAGGTAGAGCCAACTATAGACGTATAAACAATGAGTTGAGAAGGGTAACAGATAAAGCTAGAGAACATTGGATAAAAGGAAAATGTGATGAAATAGAACAAATGGAGAAGTTAGGACGGTACGATATGATGTACACTAGAGCACTCGAGTTAGAAGATAAGAAATCTAATGGAATTCATGGTATGGGAATTATGAATACAGATGGGAAGATAGTCTCAGAAACAAAGGATGTAGCACAGGTATGGGAAGAACACATTAAGGAATTATACAGCAAACAGGCAGGAGCGGCAAAAATAGAACTGAAAAATGAGGACAACATTGAAGAAGACAACTTTGGACCAGGTATTATGGAGAGCGAAGTAGAAAAAGCGATAGTGGAACTAAATTAGGGGAAAGCCACAGGCAGCGATGGGATACCGGCTGAGGTACTTAAAGTCATAGGATCAGGACTAAAAGCGATCACGAAATTAATTAATAAGATTTACGACACAGGAGAGTGGCCTCGGGATTTCCTAGAAGAAACAATTATCCCTCTAATGAAGAAGCCAAAGGCAATGCAGTGTAAAGATTACAGAACTATAAGCCTTCTGTCACACACTTCGAAGATCATCAAGAGAATTCTTAATAAAAGGCTGGAGAAAAAGGCAGAAGAAATGCTAGGGGAAGATCCATTCGGTCTGAGGAAAGGACGAGGAACTAGAGATGCTATATGGATAGTTAGAATCATATCAGAAAGGGCAATAGAGTACAGTCAAGATATCTGCGTATGTTTCGTAGATTGAAGATATTAAATGATATAGGTGTAGGCTGGAAAGACAAGAGACTGGTCAGGAATCTATGTATGAATCAAGTTGTAAAGGTCAGGTTGGAGAATGCGGACACCTGGAGTAAGACAGGGCTGCTGCCTATCGCTGACCCTATTCAATTTATATGGAGAAAGACTAATGCAGAAAGCGTTAGAAGGCACAGGAGATTTCAAAATTGGAGGAAGGATAATAAGAACAGTAGAATACGCCGATGATCAAGTACTTCTAGCATGAAAGGAAGAGGAACTTCAGAAAATGATAAATAGACTAGTAATAACAGGTAGAAAATACGGTATGGAAATAAATACAGAAATATCCAAGGTCATTCGAATATCAGGCAAAGAAGAGAATCTGAACATAAGTATTGAAGGAAAGCCTTTAGAACAAGTTTCACACTATAAATACCTTGGAAGCATCATAACAAGAGAAGCAAAATGTACGGATGAGATCAGGACTAGAATAGGAAAAGCAAAAGCTGCTTTCAGAAGAAGAAACACCTACTTACGGGGCAGAAACATGGATGCTAAGGAAAAATTACATCAAATACTTGGAAGGCT
This sequence comes from Tanypteryx hageni, assembly GCA_028673005.1. Lineage (NCBI taxonomy): Eukaryota > Metazoa > Arthropoda > Insecta > Odonata > Petaluridae > Tanypteryx > Tanypteryx hageni. Next base: position 195,950,375 of record CM054112.1, read on the forward strand.
TTGAAATGTGGACTCGGAGGAGAATACTGAAGATAAAATGGACAGATAGGACGAAAAACGATGAAGTTCTACGAAGAGTAGGAGAGAAGCGAATGATTATACAGACTATTAGAAAGAGGAAGGCAAACTGGGTTGGACACTACCTGAGGAGAGAAAGTATGATTAAAGACGTGTTAGAAGGAAAACTAGACGGAAAAAGGAAAAGAGGTAGGAAAAGGTTTCAGCTGATAGACGATTTTAAAGGGAAAGAGAGTTATCAAGATATGAAGAGGACATCGGAAAATAGGAGTATATGGAGAACCAGTTTTAACCATGAATAATCACGGACAGACTACCTATGATTATGATGCCAACTGGAGCTTCCTAATTAATCAAATGCATTCCAGCCATTAAACGAACTCGATAATTACGTTTTGGATGCCATAACCTATCCAACCGAGCTTCGAATGAGGCAGTAGCCTTGGCATATAATAATAATCCATTTTTAGTGAAGGCGATATTTGGACAATCTTGTCCACTCTTTCATATAACTCTGATATGACAAACACAAACTACTATGTCCTAGGCGGGATTCGAATTCGCGACCTTAGTATCCGTTAGCAGATACTCGAACCAACCGTCTACCAAGGCCGGCCGATATAAAGCGAAAAGAAAATCTTAAGTCATAAGAAGGTGGTAGTCATAGGTTATTCTATGAAATAATAGGAGTGGAAAGATGCACACATCATGCGTGCATACATGCGAGGCAGAGGCGTTCTTTATGATTTATGTAATCATGTCGAACAAGCTAAATATTAATGGCTTAGTATAATGACTATGAACTGAAATGCCAGAAGAGATGCCAAGTAAATATGGAATTTTTGATTCATTGACTAAATTCTTCATCAGTTTCAATTAATAAAATTATTTAAAACTTACATCACTCTAATAGTAGTATTATAATCTTCATGTTCACGTTCATTCCTTCGTCGTAAATTACCGATTTCTTTTCACTTACAAACGCAGAGTATAGGTAAAGAAAATAAGCGTATTTACGTTCCTTTCTTCGTCGTAGATAACCATTTTCCCTCCATTTTCCAAATGTTGCGAGCGCACAAAAGAAAATTAAACTAATTTAGGTATTTACACCAGATATTGTTTGCTTCAGTTTTCACGAAGATTTTTTTCGTTGAAAACAATTAAAAACGGGATAATATTTTCCCAAAATAAATTATGACATTCTCGTTTTATTTTCTTGAAATCAGCTACTCCTTCGATAAAAATTTACTGAATAAAACATACGCTATTTGACTAGTTCTACAAAGTAAATTAAAGACATTTTTGTTATAAGTGATATTGTACGAGATATAAAGAAAATTTCATTTTTTGTCAGCAGTAAAGTCACGTCAACTATTTATATCATTTTCTATGTTTCTTTGCCCCTATGTCTTAAATACCAAATTTCAGCAACCTCCGCCCCGTAATTTCTGAGATGAAACATGCAGACAGATGGACGGACACGACTTGACCATAAGGCGTTCTTTTTTACTTATTGTAAAGAACGCCTAAAAACAGGAATAGAATTCCGAAAATGATATAGCCAAAAAATGTGGTCGTATTTATTTTCCAGTTTCATTTGCAAATAGCAAAAGCAGATTTTCAGAACGGAAGCTCATCACGACTAACATAATATTTACAGAGACACAAGATGTTTGCTTTGAATATCAATATGAACATAAATGGGTTCAAAAGTTTGATTACAAAAATGTCATTCGTGATTTTGCCTTCTCAAATTCAGGAAAAATTTTGTTTCGCTCCTGGACAACGTCGTACTATGATAACCGATTTTCTATCTATAAAAACTGTAATATCGTATAATGATCTACTTAATGTTGATAAATTAATAATTTTTAAAGGAGGAATAATCTGGGGATAAAACATAGAGATATAACATTTCGATTTCCTAAGAATAGTATCACTCAATTGTTTTAGACGGCGTACATGCTTAATCAAACATTATCCACAAAGCGTGCTGAATCGAAGCCGCTTATCAAAGCTTTAAGAGGAGAAAGATGTATACAAGAATCACTCTTTCTTCACGAAGGTAGCGGATGGATATGATGTCAAATGATCAGTCCCCTAAACACCCATGGAGACCCGCTCGCGCAGCATGAAATGTTAAAGCGCGCCCTGAAAGGGCATAAAGTACGATCGATGGGACGGAATGTGAGATCAGTTTAAACAAGTCCCGAAAAAATCTCTTTCGAAATAGCTTTTTCCATTCTCGAAGCTTTTCCTTTCTTGAATCCAGTTAGTATTTTTTATACATTTTCGTCCCGTTCGGTTTCTTTTTTCGACGCTTCTTTTTTCTTTTAAAAAATCCATTTATTTCGAGGAAACCAACATTACAATAGACGTGTAGCAAAGGTATGTTTCCCTCCGTATCCCATTCCCCTTCACTTTTTTCTAACTCTGCATCACCATTAACCATGACCCACTCCAATCCCCTCAAACTCGAGCGCTCATTGCCTCCTTCAATATCCATCCTCTCCATTCCCCCTCACTCTTGCTCTGCCTGTGAGCCCTCCCTTCCCTGTCTCCCACCAAACTTCCCTCCACTCCTTCCTTCCCTCTCCTTCTTTCGCCCTTTATCTATATCCCCCTCCCGTGAGAATCAAATACAAAAGTAGATGTGAACGTGATCTATATCGATGGCTCTAGTATCCGTGAAAAAGCCTTTTCGCCGGAGCCCTTTCTCCTTGCATCTCGCTTTCAAGGTCCTTTCCCCAAACCTTGCTCCTAACAGACTCTCTCACCTACGACATCTCTATACCTCACTTTCTCTGCTCTCATCGATTCCCTACTCCGCTATCACATCTCTCTATTCTCAATCTCCCCTCCACTTGCCCACATACTTTCCACAACCAACCTTTTAACCCGTCATGTCCTTACCAGGCCGTTCGTAGACCTTTTGGATGCTAAGAGGATTACCTTTAGCGGCACTCCGATAGCTTCACATCCCCTTGCTCTCAAATTCTCTCACTCCATATCTCTCTCTCTTCCTTACTGCCCTCTCCCTTCTTTCACCTCTCTCCTTTCCCATGTCCCCTTTCTTCTTATCCTTTTCTCTCCCTTTTTACTCTCACTTATTTCTCCTCTCATTATCTCTATTGATCTCTCTTCCTATCTCTCTTCCCGTTTCTCTCTCATCTTCTCTCTCCTCTCCTTACCCTTCTCTATTTCTCTCGCGTTTCCTCTCTACTCCATCTTTCTCTCTCCCCTTCTTCTATCAGATCTCCTTGTTTTCTCCTCTCTCTCCTTCTTGTTCATTTATAGTCTTTTTTACACCCTACTCATTTCCGGTTCTTCTGCACGTTACCGGGGAGCGTATCGGAAGAGCAATGGTGAAAGAGAAGGTTAGAAAATGCGAAGTACGAGAAAAGGGGTTAAGAGAAGAAGAGAAATAAGAGAGAAAGTGGCACGAGGAAAAATGGCACCACGAGAAGACATTTGCCCAGAGAATGGAGAGACAAAAAGCGGAAGAGAGGATAAGCGTAGAGGAAGGAATTGGAGGTATATAGAAGGGAAGAGGAAAGGGATTAGGACAGGAAGAGGGAGGGAGGAAGAGAGAGTGGGGTTGAAGGAAACAGAAGGGGAAAAAGGGAGGATTTTGATGCTGAAGAGATACTGGGTGATGCGGAGGGAAAAGGAAAGAGGGGAGTGAGGCAGGAAGGAAAACTCCTGTAGAGCCAAAGATCCCTTTTTAACGGTGAGTCTTTCCCTTGTAAAAAGAACTAAACCCTAAGAAATTTGGAAATCGTTGTATAAAGGAGGAGTAAGGAGATAGAAATATGTTTTAATGAGTGTTGGAGAGGAAAAGGGAGTGATTTGTTTGTAAGGAGGTTTAGAAATGACGCCGAAAGGAGATATGGTAGGAGGGAGGACTAATTAAGCGGTTGACCGAATTCGGACGTGAAAATAACTGCGAAAGAGAAAGAGGGAGGGGCAGTTAGACGGATATTTTGAGCTCACAAAAAGCAATACGTTTTATGAGATTGGCGAGAGGACGGAAGACGAAAAATCTCGGAATCAGTCAAAGGAGGGAGGCGGATATAAGGGATAGCAAGCACAATTCCTGTCATACGGTTTACTTTTTAAAAATACCGCTGTAAATAAACAGGGATTTTTATCGGGTACCGATTTATACTTTAAAGGAATATTTGTGCCCTATCGAAGGATTATTTTAACTTCCATCACTATGCGATAGTGTACAGAATATAACGGCACAAAGAGAATATGTTAATGCTAAAGAAAAGATTGGTTTTACTGACTCGACCGCACAATGTACTAGTTATATGGTATTGGTATTTTTTATTTTCTATAAGGTAACTTCCTATAAAATATGAACGATATTCACCAGTCGTAAAAAAGGAATTAGGCAATTTCTCCATAGATTTGACATTTTATTTTTTAGGTAAATTTAGCTCTTCCTTTCGTAAATATATCACAATATCCACGAAAGATAAAATCTTAATGTTGATAATTAACAAATTGTACGCAATGTGATCTAGAGATTGAGAAGCATACTTACATTTTAAATTTTCTCGTTTTTTTCTTTTCTGCATGAACATTGCGGTGGAGAGAGAAATTTTTACCGTTAATATTTTTAAATGCCTCTTAAAATATCTTCCCTTACCCCTAAGTACGGGACAAGGTCTTGAAATTCTCGAATAAAGGCATTTACTAAACCCGTGTTTTAACCATTTTGATTTATAAAACACAGATTGAAATATTTCGAGCTCTTAATATAATGAGATGTTTTGGACGAAGAAATATGAATAAATAAATAGAAAAAATATCATAGGATACAGAAAATTTCGGAGGATTATGTATCCAGTTCACTCCTCAGAGAATAACTCGAAAATACCAGTTATCACCGTGTGCGAAAACTAAACTATTACAAGTCACACACCGGAATGTCATCTTCCGGCGGTCGAAATAGGAAATTACATAGCAACGTTCAAAACTCGACTCGAGTTATGTACGAATCGGATTAATAACTCTTCCACTAGGGAATTTCTGGTTGCATACATGCCAGGGAAAACCAAACTGAAAGCGACAAATCTGATTCGGTTAGATGTTATTTCACAGCTTACATTCTTAGCGTAGTTAAGGAATGGAGCATTAAGAAATTAGTCAGTTCTTTTATTTTTTTAATATTTTGCGAATAAAATTTTGAATCTCGAATAATAAAGTTTCGATTCATAAGGTAATCCAACTTATGGAATTACAGTTCATACACGGCATCATCTACACTAGTGATTTCAAAAATTAAATCTTAAAAGATGAATTTGTAACGTCAAAATTAGCAGCAAAGTTGGTTATATTTGTTCAATTAAATCTTTAGGCATCTCAATTCATAAAATATATTGAAATCTCTTTGCAGGAACATAAATTACTTTTTGCAAGGCATTTAATAATGCCCTATATTTATTGACAAATAAAGAAGATATTGAGATCATACCATGCACGCAGAGCCTTATTTCTCTCATCAGTTATCTATTTTTTTTTGGATTAAAAATATAGAATTCTTAGGCTTTGCAAACTTTTATATGTAAAGTATGAGGGACAGAAACGGGCAACTTAATTTGGTGACGTTTAAGCGGAAGACCTTTAAACTTCCGTGAACCGCATCTTAGGAAGGAAAAGTGATGACCGGAATCGTTAAAGTAAGGATCTGAGTAAAGTAAAGGTCTGGCAGAAGGTGGAACCTCCGAGAAAGAGATAGAGAAAGTGAGAGGTAAGTTAACCCGAGGATAAAGGATAGAGGTATTAAGGTCAAGGTGCGCTTAGGATGAGACTTTATGGAGAATTAAGAGCTCTATCCAGGTAAAGGGTATGGGAAGGAGATAAAGGCAGATAGAGAGAGAGGACAAGGAGGATAAGGAGAGAAAAGGGAAAGATGAAAGCGAAAGGGAGAAGAGGGGAAAACTATACGCGTGCGTGAGAGAGAGCAAATCGAGAAAAGGAGAGAGATCAAAGCAAGGAAGAGAGAGGTTTCCGTTTTAGCAGAAGAGGAGATGCAGATGTTTAGGGAAAAAATAAGAGGCTAGAGATTTCCCCCTAATGGCCAAACAGTCTGTATTTAGAGCGGATGATGTAGGAGGTTTAAGGTTCCGAGGTAGGAAAGTGAAATGGCTCTGGGAAAACGTTTCCGAGGGGAACTAAAAACAGTTACAGGTCGGGAGGGATGGAAAAAGGGGAGGTAGTTTGTCCGCGAAAGAGAGGATCGGAGGGTATGCGTGGAGACGAAAAAAAGGAGGAATCGGAAGGGAGGGGTTGATGGGCCTGCTACGGGCTTTACGTGGGGGATAGAAACGGCGATGGAGGAGGAGGTGGGAGAGAGGCAAAAAGAGACTCGGGAAGAGACGGAATCCTGAGGAGACGCATGGAGGAAGACGGGATGAAGGATGAGGATGACGCTCGAGGTTAGGCTTGAAGAACAAGAGATACTCGTGCGAGAGACGTCCTCGGTGTGGAAGGAAGAAGGATTAGAAAGAGAGGGAGGAAAATCAGAGCAAAAAAAGGAATGAGGAGAGGAAGAAATCAGAGAGAGAGAGGATAGAAGATGGGAGAAGGATTTCGGCTTAACTTTGAGGAAGACGGAGATAGCAAAGGAGTGAGGGAGGATAGTGAAACGAAGAAGAGAGAAGTCCGGCAGGGGACGTGGGTGAAGATTTTGGGTATGGGGGGAGCGGTGGAAGAATTCGGCATGAGATCAAGTGGGTCTGGCAGACGAAAACAATGGGGTATAAGCCGGAGGGAATTAAGTGTGAGAGATGGAGAGAGGGAGAGAGAGAGTAGGGGAGCGTCCTGTGAACGCTGAAGTGCTCACTCTCCCCTAAACTCCCTTTCTTGGAATAAAGCATTTCCATGGAGATATGACTGGTGGTCAGAAATGTAGAGGTTTTGGACAGACGGGATGTCCTTCCCCTCTGCGTTTCTTGTGCCATTTCCTTGGCGCACTGTGAGGATATTAAGTCTACTTGAAGGGACATGAGTGACATTAAGCAAAAAAGTGGCATGAACATTTTTTGTCGCCATAATGTTTAAAATATGGACATATAATGAAATAAATGGTGTAATGGAAAGACGCAATAAAAGTTCTGCAGTGTAAAGTACATGATATCCAAACTTCATTCCTTAATGTTAATTATAATATCTTATCTATTCATGTGATGTAAAATCAATAGAAATTTACATTTTATCTCATAATATTTTATTTAAGTTAACAGACCAAGCCGAGTACTTTATCGAGTGACTTTAGTTTACTGCATCTCGACCAGCAATTATGGTATTGAAGTATCCACGTATTCCTGCAAATGATAGATAAACAGATTTCATCTATTAAAACTGATTTTTATCAAATATAATCTTTATATTTGAAAAAGTCTTCTACTAGTGAGATTATTAAAGCCCATGAAGTAAAACATACATTAAAATGAAATTAAAACTATAACCACGTTCGCAGTTTGTATTTTTTTCGTGAATTTTTCTCTTTCCAAGAAGATGAATGCGGAATCTCTCGCAATTGATTCCGAATCACACACAAATCCCACCGTGCGTGCATACTTCCCTCTTTTCATATCGAGAGACAGGCGATATTCTCTCTTTTTCTCCCTCCCTCTCTTTCACCTGCTTCTTCACTCTCTCTCTCTCTCTCCTCCCCTTTCAGTCGTTCGCACATCAGCATGCGCGCTCCCAATCTGTATTCATTGCCTTGCTCAATCTCAAGCGCTCAGGCTCCAAAATCCTTATATAGGAAAAGCGACGAAGAAAAGGGGTATTTGGTACATTCGAAACGAATAGGCAACCCTCTCGCACCGCCGCTGCTGGATAAAGTAGAAAAGGAGGCGGGCGAAGAGGAGATTAGAAAGTGAAAGTTAAAAAATAAAAATAGATGAAGGGAGATAAGAGTGGGGATGCTTATTGAATATATATCAGAGGAAAAAGCATAATGAGGTGAATAGCACTGAAAAATGGACAAAATTTAGAATAAAAATAATTAAGAACGTAAATGAATTCGGAAATGCAAACATGAGGCCGGAGAAAAAAGTATTTGGAGAGAAGTGGTTGATAGAGGTAAATAGAGCACTCTTAAGAAATGCATAAATCGCGGAGAAAAGGAACAGCGGCATTAGGAAAGGAAGCTACTTGTCGGAAAGGAGGACTCGGAAATTCCCATCACGTAGCAAGCGAGGGTGGAGATGTGGAGAGTGTAGAGCCTGCATGAAAGTAGAAAGCTAGATAGAGTAAAAAGGGAGTCCTCAAAAGAGGAAGAGAAAGATAGAAGAGAGAGTAATAACGAGAGAGGAAACCTTTATATCCGCCTTGTTGGAAATAAGAAGTCGGGAGGTGTATAAGTTTTTCTAAAACGCAGAGGTTATAAGGGACCAAAGAGAAAGAAGAGAGAAAAACGTATGAAGAGTGAGAGAGATACGAAGAAACAGAGATAAGCGACAGCATGGGTTATGATAGACTGAGTGAAGGATATTCGAGAGACTGATTCGGTACAGAGACGTTCTTCAGATTGAGGCGCTGAGTAGATACTGAGGTAATAATGATGAGTAGGAGAAAGAAAAAAATATAAAAAGAAAGGAAAGGCAGCGGCAGACAGAGAGGCAGAGATTGGGAAATGTCGAACATGCAACTGGAAGAGCACGCGTTGCCGACTGTCCCATGAGGCCAAATGTCACGACTTTCGCCGCCGCGCCCCATTTAAAGCGAGTTTAAAAGAGGTTTCTGAAATCCCCACGAATAAAGTAGAGCGTTGTACATAACAGAGAGAGAGAGAAGGTGGGAGAAAATGAGTCTCGGGAGGAGTCAAAATGGGTAGGGAATAAGGAGATGGAAGTAAGGGGGAATTCGAGGATAAAAGTAAGAAAGTGGGATTATGAGACGGCTAGAGGAATGAAACGGTCGTTTAAGAAAGCGCAGGAGAAGGTTAAATGGCACAATATACGAAATTTTCTTATTTTTTGCAAACAACACACGCAGCTTTCCCAAAAATTTAGTGATACCGTACTGATACCGTAGTGCTATAATTGTTGAACAGGTTTTGCTAGCAACTGAAAATTTTCTCACGCTCTGGACTCGCAATATACTCACCTAAATACTGAAAATTGAAATTTAACCCTGCACTGCTAACATGTGCTATAAACCCAGGGATAAACAAAATATGTTTTTCGGAAGAAAAAAGCAGCAGGAAAGACGTTGTACAATGTTTATTAAAAATATATGACGACGATTGAAACTGTTACGTTATTTCTGAGTTTCAACGGCTTTCAGTATGAATTGCACGATTATGTAAATCGTTAAGAACTAAAAATTACATAAATGTTTCATGGATAGCATTTTTTAGATTTTTAGTACTTCAAATCATGCTAATAAACTCAGAAAATCCCATGAAATAAGCATTAATAGAGATAAAGTGGATAAAAATTAATAGGGCGTGAATGTACACAAAGATACTTTCGCTTACAGTACTTCCTTTTATGTCTGGGATGGTAATGTAGATTGGTCGCCGTACCCTTAGTTCCTGTAGGCGGAAATAAAATTTTATATATACGACTAGATGAAATAGCCCGTTTAAAACGGGCTTTGTAATCAAACAAACGGCTGAGATATTGATTGTCTTATGGGAGATTGAAATTACCCTTTGGAGTCGAACCCGGGATCTTTTTTGAAAAAATTTATGTCATTCGCTATTGGTACGGTAGCAATCCTACCAAATTTGGTTGCGTGGATTAAGTATCAAATTTAAGGCACTTTCCATTCTTCGTCATTTTCTCTCTTCCTCTCTTCAATCATCCCCCCTCTCTCTTTCTCTGGAAAAATATATTTCCTAGTCTCAATCTCGCCCTAAAAAAGAACATTATCTATCTATCTCTCCTTCTACCTTTTTCTCTGTCTCCCTCCATCTCCCTCCTCTGTCATTTCCTCTCTCTCTCCCCCTGTCTCTCTCCTTTCTTCCTCCCTCTCCTCTCTCATCTATTAAAACATTCAAAGCACGCTTTCCTTACGCATATAGTATAAGGGTTGAGACGACAATACAATCTCGAGGTTTAACAATGACACGGTCTACAAGGTGACATATCGTTAAAAAGTTTAAATTTTTCCAATAGATATGATTTAAACGTAGAAGTTGAGCGATTTTGTATCGTAGGAAAATTATGAAGATAAGAATAAGAAAAGTTATTTTTCTTTAAATGGTCCAGACCCGAAGATCGTAGGTCAATATTTTCTAATTTTAATTTTCAAAAGAGTAAAAGCCTTTACGACGAAAATTCGATTTTTACGTGTTATCTTATGGGAAATTGAAATCACCCTTTGGAGTCGAGCCGAGAACCTTTTTGGAAATTTTTATGTCATTCGTGATAGGTACGTAATCAATCCAATCCTACCAAATTTGGTTGAACTGGCTGAAGAAACAACTGAGATACAGAGCGTTATGGACATAATGACCAAGTGACCAAGAGAATTAGCATTTTATAGTTACTAGACTAGATCATTTCTAGTTTTGGAACGTAAATACAGAATATTTATAAAGTCCTGAAAATCTTAGAAATGTCAATAAAATGTGTACCATGTAAGAGAAAGCAATATAGTAAAAGAATTCATAAAGCACAATTCTAATGGATTTATATTTCATGTATGGATTGTTATTTTCGTTATTTCTCAAATTATAGTCAATGGTTGTGAACGTTCTTTTACAAACTTCTTGTAAAGGTTAATAAACGTACGCAGATATCCACATGCATTTGCAAATATACAATCGAAATCGAAATTTTGAGCTTGGAGGAATACACAAATAATTCAACCTATAGAAAATTCGAGAAAGAGAACACCAAAGCATCGTATTATAATGCTTATGGAAAAATACATTGTGAGAATTAATTTACACTAACTGTAAGGATATCTCCAGTAAAAGTATGGTGACCGAGTATTTCGCCCGACAATAAATAATCACGTTTGAAAAGATGAAACAGCAAAGGTTATATGCAGAGCAGAAATCATCCATCGATGCTCACTTTTTCTCAGTATACCTGATCGAACCTATGATGAAGCAAATTTTTACGGTAACTGGGACTGAGAAAAGGAGCCACGTGAAGGATGACATCTAGAGAGAGGGATGGGAAAATATAGCGAAGGAATACATAAAGTAGGAGAAAAAAAGACGAATGAATAGATGGGAAAGGGGGAAAGGAAAAAGAGGAGGATATTGTTGGTGGACTAAAGAGTGGGAGAATAGGAGAGAAGAAGAACTGCGGAGAGAGAGAAAAAGAGAGGAGAAATCCGAATGGAATTTTGAAATGAGAATCTGAAAGGGAAAAGAAGGAAAAAAGAATAAAAACGGGAAGACGGAGAGGAATAAAAAAGAAGAGGGATGAGCGATGGGGAAGAAAATATAAGAAATAAGGGTAATGTGCATAACAAGAAATGGGCCGATGTAAAAGGGGATAAGGTAAATATTTTAAGGCTTTCGAAACTGAGCTGGGGAAAGGGGAGAGAGAAAAGTCCGTCGCGAGATTTATCGACTTTGATGCACGAGAAAGGGGACGGGAAAAAATACCCACCTTCTATTCCGTCCTCGCAAGAATGGGGGACCTAGTAATGCTTAACGAGAGATGAACGAAAACGCGCACAAAGAAAGGACGCGACGTTTTTTGGCCACTGGTTAGGATTATGATGAGGCACAAGCACCCGAGGATCGGTAGAGGTCGAGAGAGGGAGTGAGACGAGGCAAAGAGGAAGAAGAGAAATGTTTTTTTTTAATTTTTACTTTCCCTCCCACCACGCCATTAAGGAACGTACTTAAGGGCCGTATAATTCCACAAATGAGCTTATAAATCCATACAAGAGGGGAAGGAGAAAGAAAGAGAGAGAGAAAGAGATGGGTTGAGTGAGGCAGGTGGAGGGAGAGAGGGAGGGAGAAAAGGGGGAAGATATGCATTCCGAGGGAAAAAAGGGAAAGGAACAAAAAAAACCTTTAATAAAGGGAGAAGGAAAAGTTTAATTGACGAGAAAAGAAGATGATACAGAATATAAGCTTCTTAAGAAGGGAGGAAAAAAATTCTCCCTTGAAATACGCGCTTTATACTATATACGCGAGAAGGGAGGAAGGAGCGTGTAAGAAGGATGGGATATGGATGGAGATAGATAAGGGAAGAGAGGCAAAAAACGGAGAGAATAGGAGGATCCTTGGTTGAAAATAAAAAAGAGACCGTGGAAAGAAGACAAAAAAGAGGAAGTGGTTATTTTATTATATTTCAAAGAGCGGAAAATTCAACATAGAGAATAGAGAGGGGCATTTCCGAGAAGTGTTGGAAGAAAGTGGGGGTTATTTTCCGACTCGAGAGGGTATGGGAATTCCTAATCCCGGTATTTAGGAAAATGGATTCCTCGAGGAAGAAGGAACGCTAAATCTTTCTTCCATTAAAGTAAATCGAAGTAGTGGATATTCAAAATCAGAGATTTAAGAGCGATTCAAGCTTCGTAAAAATGGTCTGTATTACGTATTTCGTCTTAGCAGTTGTTAGTATAAGGCTACGGTGTTCATCGAAATACGGAAAGCGCCATTTCAAAGCAGGCTAAACATTTGATTCCAAGAAAATAACATATAATTCTGCACCTCTTATGAGTGTTCCTATATTTTTCACTCGATACATTTAGGGCAATTGCTAGTCTACATGATACAAATAAGCTTAACAAGACTCCATTATTTACATTGTTATTTTTCATTTTAGACATTTCATCTCTGGGCTATGCTAATGTTTTATCTAACTTTCTAGCATTATCTTTTATAATGATACGCTTTATCTGCCTGTTCTTAGCCTTCTGAATGGCTATGAAATATTATTGGCTTCCGAGAATCTATAGCCAAAAGCTGAAATATATTTTTTTTAATTGGAGCTTCATTTGCTTACGTAATATGAAAAAGCGCGTTTAATTTATTAAGGTTTATATAGAATTGTAAACTTGAAATTATTTATAAGTTTAGTGATATCATTACATGACAAAGTAATTTATCCAATAATTAATTGAAAAGTATATACATACTCTTACAGATGCTAGGTTTCTAATGACTATTGGCTTATGATACGAACATAGTGCATTACTAACAAGAACTCCAAATCAGGACTAATGCAGGCAGGTTTCCCAAAGTTGACGTCCCGAATGATTACTTATATCGACAGGAAATGTTTCAGTATGTGTTAGTCATTCCAAGGAATTCTCATACCATAAACACTACTTGTAGTTCATAGTTTATCGACGATAGGGAAAATTGGAAATCAAATTAATTGAGCATTATCAGGTTTAAAGTACTAAAAGAAATGTCAAAATATCTTTCTGACATTATATTTTGCATGTATTTTTTTAAATAAACGAATTTAATAAATGTTACTGTTTATACGCTACTATGTCTGGATCACCTGTCCATTGCTGAAGAGAAGATGAGCGGAAAATAATACAAGTTAAGGTATAAAAATAAATTTTTATAACCAACTTTTATATGGCTAATACTTTAATATGAATAAACATTATAATATAATTATGATAACCTTTCAGCTTGCATGGGCGTAAAAATTTGCAAAAGTGTCTACCTACCAGCTGTTGAGTGATGTGGGGGTCTCTCTATTTGATCTTTTTTCCGTTGAGAGAATGGCAGACAGAAGTAGAGGACTCTGTGGCAAACGTAAGGATGTTTGGTATATAAGTAGTAAGAAGTTTTATAGTATCTTTTGTTTCATTAATGGAAATACTAACTATCCATTCATATTGCTTAAAATCAACGAAAATATACTGCTAATTCAGAGTAATTCAGCTTTAGATACTAGTAGGAGTAAAATTGTTGAATATATCATATTTTAGTCACCTAACTTAAATGACAAAAATAATAAATTGTTCTTTTCCTAACATCACATCAACCATCGATATAAAACACTGTATAAATATAGTTATCTGAAGAATTGCTACGCTACAACACAACACTTTAAAATGTTTCATTTAAATTTGTTCAAATTAACATCCTTTACAACAGTATTACCTATCTTAAATAGTAAATAAAGACAAAAAGTATTTAAGAAAAATAAAAACACAATTATTAGCATAAATATCCCTTCAAACAACGTAGGAATGCTGGTAACAATACCATTTAAAATAAAGAGACTTCTATTAAAAGATTTCAGCATTAACAATGACAATAGTTTGTTTAATCTCGTTGCTATGATGAACGCTTGTCTATCTTCCCACGTAAATTTAAATGTACATTTATCGCAGCGGTAAGGTAAGGAGCTTGGGATTATTTTTCAGATTAGACGGGGTTCAAAACATATATATTATATAAAAGCGAAGTTAATATAAAAGATTGGTAATAACCCATTTGTTCACACGTCTATGCTCAAGCCGAGTTCGGTAATAATCGTCCCCATAGCAACAATCCGATTAAATGCGATTTAAAACACAAAAATTCTATGTTTTAGTAGAAATTCAAGAAAATACGATCAATTATCAAAATTCGGCGATAAGAATTAGAATTTACATTCTTTTCCCCGTAGAACAGTACAAATCTCGCTCCGATATCACAATTTTAAGATATTTTAAAGTTTTAAAGAAACATCACTGCACGATGAATTTGAGACTTCCTATCTATAGCAAATAGGGAAAATACGTTCCTGGAATCGAACCCTGGATTTAAATCTTCGCCAAATAAAATATAGTCTGGAGGTGGACCCTGGCAGCACGAGCCACATACCAAGTTTCATGAAACCCGATCCATTGATGCAAAAGTTGTTAGTAGGAGACATACATACATACACACAGACAAAACCGTTTCATACGGCTATGTTTCCATTGGAAACCAGCCTAAAATGGGTCCTCCAAACGCTCTCCGATTTCTGCAAAAAATGGGTCTCCCTGATTCTCCTCAATTTTTCAAAAAATTTATTCTGCACTGTTATAGATGGAATTAAAGGTCACACAAATACTGAAATTTTTAACTTTCTATCTATAAAAATTTGCTCAGAATCTTAACATGAATATTTCATGGCGTCCCCTGCCACCCACCGATTTCTACAAAAATATTCTTTGGCAGCGTGATAAATGATTTCATAGATCACACACATTCTGCAAATTTCAGTCTTCTATCTCTAACCGTTTACTTGCTATTTAAATTTAATTGATTGCACAAAAAACAGACAGCGAATCGCTTTCTTCTGTACCCTACTTCTTCCATCCCCAGAACGTGGCGGATAATAATCGACGGAATGAAAGTTAAAATTAACTTGTGCGAAAGCGTTCATACAGTGGCGCAGAGTGCTCGGGAGAAATATGCACAGGTCTGCGGCGCCGGGAAAGCGTTATAGATGCGTAGTCCGTGCAGGAAAAAGACGGCGGGGAGATAAGAGTGCTGTGCCCTCGGGATAGCGGTTGGGAAAGGAGACGGTGGAGATGACTATCTAAGGAATGCTCTCTCCCTATGAGTGAGGAGAGAGCGTTGGAACGATGGAAGGGAGCGTAGGCGTAGTTGGAGAGAGAGAGAGAGGGAGCGATGTAGGTAAGGGAGACGATGGATCGGAACGTGGGAGGAGGGGGGTTTGAATGGATGGGGATTGGAGTATAAGGGTTCCTCCACGCTCTCGCAGCGGCGACGGTGCTTCTGATTTGATTGGAGCCACTTTTCCTTTCACTCTGTCACGGAGAATACGGAGTCTAAGAGCTCTCAATCGAATCAAGTCTGGCGGCGTTAGGCGATATGGAAGAAGACTTGGAGACCTCGTCGAAGCCATACGTGGGCGGCGAAAAGTGTCGTAAAGGTGCGAAATCTCGGAGAGAAATAAAAGTGAATCGGAGGAATTTTAGTCCAGTCAAGTCGTTGATAGATAAAAATTATTACTAGGTATATGTATCTGACAAAACATAGCTTAAATCGATTAGAATGGTACTAAAGTAAAATGGTTTTATCTCATATGAGTTGATTTATTTAATTAATATGAACTGACCTGAACAATATTCGAGTTTAAAATAATTAACTATGACTTTTTTAAACTGAAGATATACGTTAACTACTATAAATAGTTTTTGAAAGACAAATTTATTATTAAGCTCAATAAGTACGTAATCAAGTGAATTCTTAAGTTCCTATGAAGTTTGTCTTTCAAATGGATAGATAGATAAATATTTTACAATATTTTTCTATGAAAACAGGCGCGTTTTTGCTAGCAAATCGAAAATTAGGCAAGCATTTATTTTATAGCGTTTAAAATTATAATTATAGTACTATTTTACTTCTGAAGGCCGACAAAATATGCCGAAATAATTTTTATTGAATACTATGAGGTAATAATTAACAAATACGACCTTTCCCATCTAGCAGAAACCATAACTTCCAACGGAAGTTAAATATTCCAATTTAACATCGTCCTGACCCTGCCCTCGTCTTTTCAGTTATTATTGAAATGACGCTCAGAGATAAGGAGAAAGTCAGAACTCTCGCCCTGATATTAACTTTGTGAACAACGCTGAGAAATGTTTGCCTTAAATGGCCTTCCAAAACCTTGGATTCCTTGGAAGCCAACTAATCACGGCGACCTGCTTCTGAGGCATATCTTCAAAAGCGAGGTTTGTCTTGGCGCAACCCATGAATACGAGATTTGAGATTTCAAAGGATTTTGGAGTGAGTGGGCGATGGGTGAGGCGGAGGCAGTGGAGAGAGGTCGAGACTGAGGGGGCATTAAAGAGACCACAGCAGACGTTCTGCTGTCGATGGTGAAACTACAGTTGTCGTAATCTCTCCACTTTCCCTCTTCATTCCGTGCTACTTAAACTTATTGCGATTTAATCGAATTCCATTGAAAATTCCGATACTGTACATAATTTAAAAGTTTCTATTTAGACCTGGATCTTCGATACATGAGATGAATCATTGCAATGTATGCACCTTTGTTTTCATGAGTGAGTGAATTGGTGTACGCTGGAGAGTGCGTGTGTAAATTTCGCTCAATGTGCTTTTTGAGTCTAGAAATTACTTGACGTGCTTTTGTACATAGACCGACAGTAAGCATCTTAAGACTCGAGAAATAGTTGTCGAATTCATCTTATGGATGAAATCGAATTGAAAAACTATGTTTCTCCAATAACTATATAAAGTTTTGGAAAACCAGATGAGCATTCCATTTGAAAAGCAGCCGTCATCAGTGGTGATTCACCCATAATTGACTCTTAGGTTCCTACTATCACCACCGATGACGGCTACTTTGCAGCCGAAGTGCGCATTTGGTTTATCCACAGTATAAAAAGTTATTGGAGAAACAGTTTATCAATCTTAAAGGCCATTTGGTAGAGTTGTTCTCAGTTTTTGGAGGCATTAATTGAGCACCAAACAACATTCGAATATTATTGTAAATTTAAATAAAATAAACTGGTGTGGGCAACACATGACTTTCTCCATATTTATATGGCAAATTACATGTTGTTAGTTCTGGGATCGTTGTCAATATTTACTTCCGGTTGACAATTTAGAGAAGAAAAAGGAGCGTTACTAAGACGTAACTAAGCGTCAATTGTTAACAATAGTCTTCGGTAGGTGGCGTGGTGGTGGCAGCTAAAAATATAAGATATCTCTTAAACAATGCATTATATGGGGAAATGTTTCAAACAAAGGTTGTGGAAAATTAAATTTCCTACAACTTTTATTCCATTACATTTTTACAGTTATCTAATATTAAAGCAAATATTTCAAAATAACGGATAAATGACGACTAAACACCCTCTTTCGATTGACCGATTTTTGCTAAAAACTAATCAGTTCTTCTGATTTTTATAAAACTGTTAAATATAAAATTTTGCGTTGACCTGATTAATAGTTTTTGAGTTAGAGCGCCCACAAAAATCTATCACATACAGACCGACAGACAGGCACACAGACATCATCGCGAAAGTAGTCAGAACGTGTTCAGGGAACCTTAAAACATGCATTACCGTTGAAATCTCGTGTTCGATTTTTTTCATGAAAACAATACTTTCTCATACTACTTATATGGAGAAAGTAAAAATGAGAAATTCAGATGATGAAAATTATTTTTCAATTAAGAGAATGCGTATCACGGTTGCGACAAGGAAATATACATTTGTAAAAATGCACACCTACGTAGCGGCCATAATGATTCAAAAATAAAAATCTGAAAAATTAACTCATAACGACCATATCAAAAGCGCACGTACGAGTATATATTATGACATCGTAAAGTATTATTAAAAAAGAAAAACGCTTAAACATTGCGTTCCTCCTCCTCGTTCCCGTCTCCATTTGGATTTGATAGTAATCTAAATGCATACACACAAACGCATCTCCTCGTGCAAATATTCCTCCTTCGCTGTCTAAGCCTACTTCAGCCTCCCTTCTCCCTGCCCAGTCCCTCCCCCTCTCTTAATGGACAACCTCCACCTCCCCTTTCCCACGTCCGCCTCTCCTCTGCTTCAACGTCTCTGCCTCTCGACCGTCCCCCTCCCCACTTAGTAGTGTTGTGGTTTGTAAGCCGAGGTTTAGCTCAGGCTCGTGAGACAAGACAGAGGGAAAAGATTTAGAAGATAGAGAGAGGAAGGTTGGAAGGAGTGAAGATGTGGACGTCAAGGAGAGGAGGAAAGAGAGGAGAGAGAGAGAGATAAAGGGCAGGGTAGGGAGAAGGACTGATGGTAGAGACAAGAGGGTCTTAGGAGTAGAATGGAAGGGAAGAGGAGGGATGAAGATAAATGACAGAAAAATGAAAGGAGCCGAGAACGAGGAGAGAGAAGAAGGAAGACAAAGCGTAAAGGGAAATAGAGTAAAGATAAATAGAGAGAAAATGCATCAAGAGAAAATACGAAAGGGAGGATGGGGAAAGCAAAGAAGGGAGCGCTAACGAAGAAAAGCGAATAGTAGGAGGTAGGAAGAGAGGTTTTAGGCGGAAGGGATTAGAGAGAACCAAAGGATATAGACAAGAGGGGATTGGCGGGGGAGAGGGGGAGATGAATGATGAGGATAATAATGAGCGAGGTGAGGTGAGATTTTGGGATTCGACAAGGGTGGGAAAGAGTTGAGGCAAAGGGATATGGGAGAGGTTTGAGGAAAGATAAAGGAGAGAGAGAGAGAGAGATGAAAGAGGCGCCTTTAACATGCTCATTCACCATTCTTCATTCGGGCACCGCCAAAAAAATCTCCCATTATAAATGCTAAAGGATTTTTGTGAATTTAGACGATTATATTTACAACAGTTTTGTTCAAAGAAAAAGAGATTTGTATTTTAGTTGTTGTAATTACTTCGCAGTTATGTTTCACTGCTATTACCTCATAAATATAAAAACTTCATTGTCCATAAATCAAACGTCTACAACTCAGATTTTATGTTCTTTGAATTGCCGTATTTATTCACGTAATTGCCTCCATAGCGTAATTGCCCCACCTGAATTATGAGAAGGAAATAAAACTATTTTTCTGATATGGCCACTTTCTTGCGATAGGAGAAAACCGCGTACCTATTTGCCCCAACCTTATTTAAAATAGTTGGTTTTACATTTTCACGGTACACTAAAGTGATGCATATCAAAACGTAAATATTCTTGTCAAAATAGTGTGAAAGATTTCGTGAAGGGGGTTCATGATGAGCGTAATTGTTTTTTTGTTCAACATCGTGTCATCGTCGTGTTATATGCGACTGGATTTACAGCTTTCGTCGGAATCTTAACTAGGTCCAGCGGTGCATCACTTTTCCTGGATATTCTCCCGTTCAAGTATTAAACGAATGCTTCATGAGGATAGACTCTAACACACCAGTCCTTACGCCTTTGTCTTAAGTAACTAGTAAAAACCCGAAAATATGTTAATTATGAGAGTCCATTTGGAGACATACCATGCAATAATGGGTTAACCTAGAACTCTACTTTTATGCAACCCAATTCGAGGCAAAAGCATACGTATATATAGTTCGAAAAGCAATCTTAACGGAAACAAATATCTTCTGCAGGTAATCTGAATTCAAACTCTAGAAATTCAACTGTATATACATGCAATCGAAAAAGATCGCATATAGTATATGCATGAGCTAAGGGAATAGGTTTCTCGGACAAAAAAACAGGGGATGTGAGGGTTGATAAGAAAGGAAGAATTGAGCTGTAATGAGGTGAGCGTATGTGATGAGGAGTATTACACCAATGTTTCTTGGATCTGATGCTTAGAGATACAGTGGCGAAGGGAATGAGAGTGATTGCGTGGGGAACGGCTGCAGGAAGAGGCGCCTCGGAACGTGGGACTTACAATTAGGTGGGAGTGAGGGGCGGCGGGAAGAGAGAGTCGGAAGGCAAAGAGCCTCAATGAGAGAAACATTAAGCGAGATGGGCCCTTCGTTAGGTTAAGGGCCGTTGGGGGAAGGAGATCGAGGCTGGTCTCCCGGCTTCACTCCTCCTGACTCTCTAGCTTCTTCTTCTTTGTGGATGCTTAGCCGTTGGTGGTGGATAAGAGCCACGTTTCCCAATCTATCAATTCCCCTCCCTTAACTCCCCCACAAGTCGTAATCCTCTTTTGGTACCTCTTCTCTGCCTTAACTATCGTCCCTCCTCTTTGTTTCCTTCATTCTTCCCTCTCTCTCCTTTCCACCCTACCTCCTTCACTCTCTTATCAGTTCTACCTCTACTCTTAGTTCTCTCTCACCTTCTCTCCATCTCTTCCCTCCCTCTCTCTTCCTCTCTCTCTCCCTCTCTCTCCCTCTCCTTTCTCTTCATCTACCTCACTCAAGGCAGAGCTTTCCGGTGGACTTCCTTATTCCTCTTTTGCCAGCTGCTCAAGCCCATCTTAAAAGAGTTCACTAAGATTGAAAATGTCCGAAAACGACTTCGTCTAACTCCGAGTCTGACGTGGAACGCTGAAAATCCGGTCGTTACTTCCTCTTGCTACGAGACTTGGAGAACTTTGCTCCTTCAGAGCACTCATTCTTTCCTCTTTCGTCACGACTTTTTCTTGTTTTTTAATGGATTGGACGCCTTTGGGGAGTATAGTAATAATTTATTTCCCCCCTTTATCTCCTGTCAAAAGGAATCTTTCAATAAGTCTACGGATTGTAACTTAAATCTCCTAAGGATTATCGCCACTTACTTGGAGCTCAATATTTTTCCCATTTTAATTGTCGTGCAACTTTGACAGGAATAATGATTATTTTCGTAACTGTTTAATAAAATTGTTAATAGAAGGATAGCCGGTCTTTAGAGGTGAATTAATATTATTTGATCTTTTAATTACTAGTTTATAATAAATACATTTTTATACCAAATCAAGAACCTGATACATTTTAAAATATCATTTGTTACAATTTAAATGAAAAATAGAAGTGGAAGTAAAAGAACTGTATTATAAAAAGTCTCCGGGTGTCTTCCATATACAGATCGATGTCAATCAGTGACAGTTTATTTACATAACATTAAAGTACATACATTTCCATTCTCACAATTTTTATCCATCAACATGTAATAAATTTTAGCTCTAAAAATCCAACTATCTAAATGACCTAACCTCATTTTAAGAAATATCATGAGCGAAATCATTTCTCATTTACGCATGTTATCAGTATGGAAAGCGATTTGTCCATACAATTATAAAGATATTAATTAGTTTGAAATAGATTATTATAATTTTATCTATTACAATAATAGCGCTATTCATTCCTTCCTTCGTTCCACTCGGCTCTCCGGTAACCGATAAATATTAATCGTTTGTGCCTCAAAAACTGTAAGAGATAATTGTTCGAAATTTTCCGAGAATGATTAATTCGCCTATTAAAAGTGATTGAGGAAACAATATTTGGAATGACCACTCGGGTTTGACTCCAGCGGATTATTTCTATTTCTCATAAGGTAACAAGTAAAAATAGACATTTCGACGTACATGATTTTCTTCTTTTGGAAATTAAAATTAGAAGAAACTGACCTTCAATCATCCGATTTAAACCATTTAAAAAAAACTTAATCAAGTTTCTTATTATCTTCATACTAGCGAATCCAGTGAGAAAAATTTGCAAAAAACGTTAATTATTGTGTTAGCGTTATTGATTACATCTTTATATTTTTAAAATATTCAATAAAAAATATAAGTGCACCTGCCCCCCCCCCTCCCCCCACCCCCAATTGCTCCCTTCATCGGACGACCCTGGATTTTTATTTGTATATCATTTTAGTTAAACACGGCTATCGTACGTATATACACTTAAAAACATATATTTCGATCTCGAATATGTCAACATTCTATTTCCAATATTGATAATTAAGTCACAAAATTCTTAACATAAATACATTTAAAATTTCTCTAAGCAATGTAGTAATTAGATTTGTTCTCGAATATATCTATTTCGGAAAGATTCGTTATTATTCATTAAACGTAAAAAATTTAGTTCAAAATGCTAAATAAAGCGGAAAATTTAAAAATATCTTTGAGAAAATGTCCGTCAATGTTCATGGAATGTCATTCAAAAATCTTTTC
Organism: Tanypteryx hageni; assembly: GCA_028673005.1. Lineage (NCBI taxonomy): Eukaryota > Metazoa > Arthropoda > Insecta > Odonata > Petaluridae > Tanypteryx > Tanypteryx hageni. The sequence continues at coordinate 195,972,915 of CM054112.1, forward strand.
GTATAATGTCATAGTATGGATTGGAGTTAAGGTACTCGCAAGTTTAAGACATCAATGGTTAAATGCAAAACAAAGTTACAAACTGAGGTAAATCATCGCATTACTATGGTTGATAGAGGTACGTTTCGTAAATGACGACGTTTAGCTGAGTTCACGAATGAATTATGTCATTCAGGATAGAATTATAACGATTCGTCTAATTTCCACTTAAACATTACATCTGCCTGAGAAATGATAGATTACTTCCTATTAAGCCTGTATATGCATGCATATAACAAGATGGAAAGGTATACTCCATAAATGGAATACACAGAGATTTCAAAGGCGTTCTTAATGTGAAATACGTATGGAACGGTATCGAAAGATTAGGTTATTCTCAAATTTTTATCCTCGAAACTATAGTCTCGGGGACTATCTTGCAGTAAATGTTGATCTCTATCCAAATATATTTTTAAATCTATACCTCACAGATAATATAAGAGAATGGGAGAGAAATATATAGATTTTTAATTGTTGTTTTTTGAGAGAACCATCTTAGCGATCGATGTAAACAAAATATCCGATGTTTTGCTCGGGATTTTCTGGAATTTTTATCTCCAAGACTATGTCGTAATTATGTGGTCTCTGAACCATCTTGTAGTAAATTTTGTTCTCTATCCGAATAATTTTTTTAATCTATACCTTACAGAACATATAAGAGCTAGGAAGATAAAAGTTTGATATTTTATTGTTGCTTGACGGAGCGCAGTATAAGTTTATAGAAGTAATTATGTAAAGTGGAAGTTCTAATTGACAGATTCAGGTGAAAATCACAATTGGGCGATAATTTTAATAAAGATCACTCATACGCAATTAAATTAAAATCCGTCCAGCGGTTTTATTATTATTATTTCTATATGCAATGCAAGTGGGCGCCTAGCCCGGTGTCAAGGTTACAAAATTAACATATAAAAAACATTTTAAAAACATATTAAGAAGATTCAGTTTACAATTTTCCACATACCACATACAATATTCTATCCATATTTCCTGTTAGGAGCTTCGAGTTCGAGCTCCTTCGTTAATTAATTCGTCTTACAATATTATTTAACAATAATTTAACTAAAAGCAACGAATATCGTTCAGAGTGGTATTTTTAACTCTTGATTTAAAGGTTGTATCATTTCTAGGGAGGGGTACACAAATGGAAACATCACGTATCACTCAAAAGCTCGTCTTTAGAATTACCCATAATTATTATGCATTTTGAATGCTATTTAACTTCGCCTTAGAGAGACCTACGCGGGAAGGGAATGGCTTGAAGACCTCTGCAGGTAAGGCGTTCCAATGCTCAATCCCTCTATTAAGAAACGAAAATTTGCCCCAGTTTGTTTTTTGTGGAGGAGGCTCCATCTTGTGCTCATGATCCCAGCGTCCATGATAAGAAGGTTTCTTAATCCAATCACAAATATCTGCCCACGCTGACTTTTCCATATATGCATTAAAAAGTCCCCCTAGCGTTGCTATGCTTCTTCTATGATATAGCGATTCCCACTCTAGTTTTTTTTTAACATTTCTGTTACGCTCTCGGTACTTCTAAAATCTCCTAAGACATAGCGCGTTGCAGTTCTCTGCACCATCTCAAGCTGCTTTATCTGACCCACTGAGTGAGGATCCCACACTATTGCAGCATATTCCAGAATAGGCCTAACTAACGATTTATAAGCCACTTCCTTTGTGGCGGGACTACTCTTTCCTAAGACCCTAATTATAAAATGCAGTGCTCCGTAAGCTTTGGCTACAACTCTGTCTATCTGCGGTCCCCACTGAAGGTCCTTCGTGAAAGTTATCCCGACATACACTCATCGTCCTCCGTTAGGACGCTGCCCTCTAAAACATACACCCAGTGAAATGCACTTCTTCCTCTACAGAAACGTATTAGTTTTGTTTTTTCTGCATTTATTATCATTTTATTTACTTCTGTCCAACGTAAAAGTTCATCTAAGTTAGTTTGTAATGGTCCGCAATCTTCAATATTCTCGATTAATCTGTAAATTAAACAGTCATTCTCAAATAATCTAACGTTACACCCCAAAGACTCAGTTAGATCGTTTATGAATATCAAAAACAACAACGTTCCGAGGACTCTTCCCTGAGGAACGCCCGAAGTGATATCCGCATCATTCGAAAGTTCACCGCCTACTCTAACCTTTTGCTTACGTTTTGATAAAAATTCCCCAATCCATCTACCACTCTTTTATCCATTCCCATTCCAGATATTTTATCCATAAGTAACCTATGGTTTACTCTGTCAAAGGCCTTGGAAAAATCTATGAAAATAGCATCTATCTGTTTCCCCTTATGTGACGTCTCTGCGATATCCTGTACTAGCGCGGTTGTCTGGCTGTCACACGAGTATTCTCTGCAAAAACCGTGCTGTGCTTTACTTAGCCAGTTCTTCGCCTTCCAAAATTCTCTAATATAGTGAGCCAGTAAGTGCTCCATTTGCTTGCAAACTACACTTGTTAAGCTTATCGGACGATAATTATTCGAATTGGAACGAGAACCTCCTTTATAAATAGGGACTACAATTGCGCTCTTCCACTCTTTCGGCATTTCCCCGTTATTCAATGATACTGCGAATAATATTCGCAGATACGGTACAATAGCTTCGCCCCCCAGCTTCAGAACTTTTCTCAAAATTCCGTCTGGACCGTTTAGTAGATAAAAGTCACGACGGGCGGACGGACGGACCAGACGTGCCCATAAGGCGTCCCGCTATTACCGCTTTGCTTGTAAAGGACCTCTAAAAAAGGGATTTGTAAGTGCTTTATTATATTAAGATTTTTAGCCTGCTTTCCAGAATTTAAATAGGCTTATAGTTTTATCGTTGTGTCTGTTCGTCTGTCTGTCTGTCTGTTCGCCTCCCCCTATTAATTTTTGAACCGATAGAACGATTTTCATGGAACTTGGTGGAAATCTCTTGCTACATGGGCCGAGCTCCCGAGGATAGTTTTTGTTTTGAAGATCGAAATCCCGGGTTCGAATCCAGGAACTATCCTTCCCATTTGATTTACATGGGAAATCTGAAATCCATCGTGTAGGGTAATTTTCTCTTCCACATTAAAATATCTTAGAATTGTAATATCGGATCGAGTGTTGTACTATTCTCTGAGGAAAGGAATTAAGATTCTGATTTTTATCGTATAATTTTGCTTAAAGATTGTATTTCTTAGAATTTTGCGTAAATATTGGCGATTTCGCATTTTTATCACTCATTATGAGAGTGTTGCCATAGCAACAACTATTGCTGGACTCAGATTCGATATATTCTAATACGTACACGCGTTATTTTTGCCGCACATCAATTTAATATTCCGTTCTAGTTTACTTGTAATATTTTATAACGCTAGATTATGAAATTTGGGAACACAAAGAGCTACACATCTGCGATGACTTTAAAGCTATTAAAGCCAATATAAGTATAAAATAAATGATTAAATGGAAAGTAGGCATCATAAGTCCTGTTTGGATCATCTTGTTTCACCTATAGGTCAAAATTGCTCATATTAAACTTTTAAATAACATATTTTGTGGAAATATTGCCATTGTAACGATAAATGCCTTGACGTCAATGTAATTGCCAAAACTCGAGCTCATATTGCTTTCTCAAGGCTAAATATCTTCCCCTCTTTCCCTCCCCTACCTCAAAATTTGTTTATCTTGACAACCTATTGCTACGAGAAATATGTAAAGATCTATATAAATGGTGATAGTTAAAATAATTTATTATCAGATAAAAATTTAAATTCCGCTTTTTATTAATTTGAACCCGTCATTTTAACGGGCATTATACTAGTATATAAATAATTAACATTACAGTAAATAAGCTTTTACTTTAAACTGACCCTGAAAACGACTAATTGTCCATAATTTCATTCCAAACCGGAAGAAAGTTGAAAAATAATCATTCTTGCAAAAATTATGTGCCTTACTATCAAAATTCTGAATCTACTCTTCTTTACAGCAATTACAATACCAAATCGTCCCTTACTTGTTCCTCAATCAGGTGACTTTATGAAAAAAACAATAATTCTCTCTCGCGTCATCAAGGGAACGGGAAGAAAACTTCATCCAAATTCTTTCACTGAAAAATAAATCAAAAATTAAAATACGTCGACTCCACACCGGGTGCGGTTTACCCTTCCATCCCTCCTCCAATCACCCTCCATAACCCACTCGTCCAATTGAAACGCTTTCGTTCTCGACAAACACTCCACTCTTTTTATGCCTCATCCACTGCATTGCTTCCATCTCGAGGACATTAGCGCCATCGCACAAAAGGACGAGCTTCGACAGTTAAATATTTACTCTTCGCCCTCTCCTTCTGGAGTTTCGTACAGAGAACCATCTCCTCCCGCACACTCTACCCTCCTCCTCCCTCTCCACATACGTCTCATTGACAGCGCCTTTGGGCGAAGAAGATCTCGGCTTGAAAAGTGAGTGGGAGGGAGAGGTACAGAGGTTCGTGTAGTGAGAGTGGAGAGGGAGGCGTTCTTCTACACCGCAGCACCGGTTAATATGATTGCATGTGTTTCAGGTCACACACGGAGAGGAATGCAGAAATGAGGACGGGAAGGTGGTTTAGCGAGGGACGGTTTGTTGTCTGTGACATCGCGAGGAATCAGAGGAGCCGGAAAAGTGGGCGATTTTGAAGGAAATGGAGCGAGGTCTCGCCTATTCCTTCCTCCTCCCCCCTTACTTTCCCGGGTGAACGTGATAAGAAACAAGGCGAGAGACAGGTGAGACCACGTTTGGCTGCATGCCATTCAATGCTATCTCGAATGGCATCACTAGCAGATTTCCTTCCCATGACGCAAATAGGAGAGGGACTGCGAAAACGTAACCTCAGGAAGGCGAGTTCCCCGAATGCAACGCAGGTTTGAAGGATGAGATGGGAAGAGAGTGGAAACTGAAGGGAAGATCGAATTGGGTGCTCGAGGAAAAGCTGAAGGAGACACTGATCGAGAACTTGATAGGAAGGGTGAAGGGGCGAGGAAAGAAAAACGGAGGAAAGATTGAATGGGAGACTGCTGAATGGGATGCATCAGAGAAAGTTGTAAAGAAAACTGAAGGAAGTTGAAGGGAGGGATGGGGTTGAAGTAGGACTGATGGGGTTCTGAAAAAGAAGATAACGGAAAAGTTACAGATGACCTAAAAGTGGGTGAGAAGGCTGAAAGAGATGGTGAAAGGGAAGCATCAGAGAAATCTGAGGAGAAAACTGGTCGAGGCTGAATAGACGAACGAAGAGGGGCTGACGGTAGTCACAAGAGGTCCTGAAGGAGAAGCTAACGGGAGACATAAGATGAGCTGGAAATGGAAAAGGAAGCTGAGTGGGAGGCTGAAGGAGATGCTGAGGGGAAATAATCAGAGGAAGATAAAGAGAAAACTAAAGGGAAAACTGAATGGATGAATAAAGGGCTTGAAATTGAGAAGAGAAGCTGAAGAGAAAGAGGAAGCTGAAAACGGGAGGAGGCTATCTAGGAGCCTGAAGAATAGGTTGAATGGGAGACGTGTGGAAGGGTAGTGGTGTCGAGGGGAATCGGAACGGGAGGGGGAACGGGAGAGTGGATGTGCGCAGAGGAACATCAAAGTGTTAGATACAATCTCCCCTCCCCTCTCAAAAGAAATCGCTATGTTTCATTCGCCCTCTCCCTCATGATATTCCCACTCTCCCTCTTTTTCCCGCTACCTCTATACTCCTCCTCTCGGTCGTATGTGACGGATGGTTACCTTTCAGAAAGCCTTCGGCATAAAGGAAACGGATTCGATTGCGAGAAATGGGAAAAGATGGAGGCTAAGAAATGCAACGGAAAGGAGGCGTCACCTCTCTCACTCCATCTTCCTCGCTCTCACACACACGCTCACTCCTCCTCATTCGCCCTTAATGAAATTTTCCTTCCTTTGCAGATGTGTGTGTGCGCGTCATTCCATACCGTTCGATTGTGACGTTCCTTTTTTATTTTTCGCGTATTCTTTGCGCGACAGCGCCACCTTAATAAAAACGCTCCTCCCGAGAGAGAGAAAAAGGGTTATACAATTTCTTCACGAAAGGGATCCCTCTCTGTATCTCGCGACTTATAAAATGCGCAATTCTCGATATTATCTAGCAATCGCTCCAGGTTCCCCTCTAAATTGAATTACTTCTTATTTTCCTCGTTTTTTCTGTGAGCGGGAAAAATCGTAAAATGAAAACTGCATGTAAAATTGTTTTACAAAGAGGCCTATGGAAACAATAAAATTTTACTATTTTTTGTCAATTTCCTTAAACTGAAGGTATTGCAACTTCGCGATTGCAGTAATTTCCGAGAAAATTCGACATTCACCAGCAGTTGACGTGAATTAGTCACTTTGAAATTTTATCTCTTTTACTCAATCGCTTTGAGGGTCTAATTTTACCTCAACCGTAGATAAATTCCTCCACACCCACTTCTATGAACCTTTTAATGAATATTATCTATCCGATTACAATTATTTGATTCATTTTGAATGTCATCTTAAGTTTGCGATCTAATAATATAATTTTTAACTCTTCACTCAAAAAGCAATTATAAGTATGTATGTAAAAACTTCCATATAAATAAAACGGATAATCTCATTTTTATGATATGCACTATATAGTTTCTTAATCCTAACTAAGGATACAGAAATATATCTTTATAATAACAGTTATTTAATGAAATTAATATAATGCTTGCAGCCTTATAACTTTGGCCTTTGGTCAATTATGACTGATTGAATATTATTGAAGAAAGTTTAAGCAGAAAAATAATATTTGTATCTCACTGTAAAACTACAAGAATACTCATTTAAGGTAACTTTATGTAATAATACGCTAACATATTACATCAAGTGGAATAATCCTGCAAGAGAGCGATAATGACGTTTCCGAAAAGTTAAACGAACTTTAATTCGATTAGTTATCGTCAAGTATTTGATGGTTCGACTGATTTCCATATTTTTTCAAGAAAATAAATGGGTTGGGGTAACAAAGATCTCGGGAGCGACGCTGGGGCGTCTAAGACGAGAGATGAGAATCTCAACGAATGCGAACGCTAGATAGCTAGCTCAAGGGGGAGGAATAATAATATTTTTTCATAATCCGGGAGAAAAATGAAAGAAAATTCCCGAATGAAAAATGAAGAATGTCACGTTCGGATGTGGATAAAAAGTTTCTGAGAAAATTGTAGCGGCGCGCGATTGGGAATATCGCGAGAGAGAGAGCGAGCGAGAGAAAGGGAAGGAATCGGAAGAGCCTAAGAGGGTATTCCGGGATTAAAAGGGATGATGATTTAAGGGATAAGAAGCGGGATGGATGTAGTAGGCGAAGACAGAGAGAGAGGGAGATGGATGGGCAAGGATGCGGAAGAGCTGACAAGCTTCATGCAGACAGCAATCTCAAGAACCAAGGTTATCCAATTAAGACTGACAGTGCGTCTTCCTTTGTTGCCGGGTCGAGACGGAGACTTCATCCTCCCCTCCTCCTTTATCCCATGCTAAGCCGGAACTCTCTCTCTCTCTCTCCCCTTCTCCTCCACCCATCTCTCCCTCCATTTCTCTCACTCACTCCTACACCCCTTCTCATCTTCAACCTCTCTCCCTCCACTCTCCACCTCATCCTACACCTCATCTCCTCCTCCGAACCTCTGTCTTACAATCCGTCTCCATTGATGGAAAACCTCGATTCCAGATTCAGTCGCGTGAGGCGCTATGGGTACGGGCTAGATGGGGAGTGAGCGAGGGTATGGGGAAGAGAGAAAGAGAGAGATAAAGTCTTCTGAGTGCACGTATACCCGATTCTCCCTCTTTTCAAAAGGTTCGCCTTCCTCTTTTTTCTCCTCGAAAAATCAAATAAACAAAAACCGGCGCAGTTTGAAAGAGTAAAACAAAATCCTCCGCTGAAACTTCTACACGACTCTTCATTGCATATCCGTAATGCCGACTTTCTTTTTTTAAAGAGAGAGATTTGAGGCGAAATCTTTGAGCAAAAATGTCTGAGATTTCGTATTTTTTCGTTATTTTCTGCTGAATTTTCTTTTGATTCGTTCCTTCGAATAAAAAACCTCTCAGACTCCTATCGCTCGACTCTTCGTTATCCACGGAAGAATTAATAGCTTTTCTTATTTTCTTTCGCATTGCATGGCGCGAGACAAAGCGAATCTTCGTCTCAATGGATATTTGATGTTAGTATTTCGATATTTTTTTATGAAAGAGGATTACAGCTCCGAAGTAAGACGCCTTTTTTGTGTTTGGTTTTTTTTTCAAAGACATGGATGTGAAGGAGCCCGTTTTTTTATCACTTTGGTTCATCCCGAAGAAAGCATTCCGCTTGTAAAGTGACACGATATCAAAAAGGTTGTTTTTACTAAGAAAAATTATTTTCTTGACTTCAGTCGGACGTGTCTGATGTGTGTTTTTTTGTAAAAATTTAAGCTCAACCAGTTTTATAATGTTTGATCTCTGGGGAGACGTTAAAGCTAAAGTGGAAAGAATTAACAACTATACATACGTCCGTTTTTAGCGCTTCTTTCTTGAATCACACTTTGTGGCGTAAAAATTAAATAAAACTATATTTGAAAATTTTTCCAAAGGATATCGGCCTAATGTAGTTGCCGTACAAAGGAAACTATTTGAAGAATTCTACGATGACCAAATCCCCATCAAAGTCAATGTCTCTGACAAACAATGACTTGGAAGAGTTTTCAAATCACGTAATCCAATCGTACAGCCCCATAAAAAACTTCATAAAATGGAAGTTTCCTGTTGAAAAGACTAATATTTGACATCAAAGTATCTCATACATTTCCCGTCACCTTTCTCGGACTGCTTTCTTATGTTATGGGCATTAGAAAAAATGCTTCATAATTTAATATGTATAAGTAAACTCCCTCCTCTCACTCTTTATATACTGTTATTCGACTGCTTAATGCGATGGTAGATTTTCTTCAGGACAAGCAATCAGCAACCAGTCTTATCAGGTTTACCCTCCATTTACCTTAACATATCTAGAGCTTCCATTTCGGTATATGTATCCAAGCGTTTGTAATAGACGAAATGCGAAGTCATCCATTTCTTTGGCCTTCCTCTCGTATACACGTTTACCCATAACCTCGAAAAGCATCACATTTATAATGGTGTACATATGCATATACAAACACTCATATACTATATATGAGGTTTCTGGTGCTCAGTGATTACATATCATAATACCCTTCCTCAATCACTTGTCTCCGCATAAAGAAACACACTTCATGGGAACAAATACAATGACGAGATACGATTCCAACAAATGGGTAAAGACAAGTTCTCATAGCTTTTGCAAATCAAATATACGAATTATCATTACCATCAACTAAGTGCTCACAATGCCATTAACTCACAATGGAGTCCCTTTTATCCTTTCTAAAAACCAGTCTGTGGAATTAGAGATTATTTTTATATTTACTTACGGCGCACGTTTCATACTGTAAGCATTCTGTCTAAACAAGTAGCTACTACAGTGCCAGCATGTCCACACTTCATACTCGGGGTAATCTAGGCACTAAGGATGTTGTGTCTTGTCCACAATTTTGATACATTGGCCATGATTTTGGCGTTCGCCCCCCCATGAGGGAGATTATCTCCCACGCTAAACTCCCTGCTTGTACACAGTTCCACCAGGAATCCCAGTGGGTTGAATTTTACCTATATTAATGAGAATCAATTTTAGAGGAACATCATTCGTTTTGATCAAATATCATAGTCATTGGAGAAAATAAAGCAGCCCTAATCCTAATTACAAAAAGCTCCCACTAAAGTTTACCTTTAACAAATGTCCCCATTAAAATAATCCACTGCCAACAGACCGTACATTTTTAATCTCAAATACTCCTCCCGCAAAACTTTATCAGTAATTCAGTAGCGTCTCTACGCATTTGTTTCTGGTAAATAGTAAGCAGACTGGAAAGCATCGTGAATGTTTCCGAAACGAGTTCCCCCACCACCACTCCATCCCATCCCATCTCCCCTCTTTTACATCCCCGTTTGCTGAAAGCATTATCCACTACCTCTTTTCCCCCTTTCCTACTCCTCTCTCTCTCTTTCCCCACCTCCTCTCCCTCTCCCTTCCTTCCTCGTTCGCCATCCTTTTCAGTTCCCATTCCACTCCTGCATCCATCTCCCGAAACCAACCAAAAAGCCCCGTTCCAAAAGGCTTGCCCCTGTCCATAAAGGACCCCTCTTCCTCCTACTCCTTCGCCTCCCACTCGCACAAACACACACGCAGGCATACACATCCGCAGGGGACCAGATGATAGCAAACTCCCCCATCACTCCCAAAGCACCACCACCATCGCCAACAAGGCCAGTCCAACCTGTCCTCTCACCCTACTCCTCTTCTTCCCCATCCCTCCATTCCCCGCCTCCCCCGTCCCTTTTCAGCGGCTCCCCTACGCCGACCTATTCGTCCTGCGGGTAGTAGCCGTCCACCTCGCTCCTCCGCCTCCTCTACGTGGTTCCACCTCTCTCTATTCTCTCTCTCTCTTTTTCTCACGTCTCTCCTCGCTCCTATCTCTTTTCCCCTTCCGTCTCCTCTTCCCCTCTTGGTGCGACCGGAAAAGGGGGAATTCATCTCGTATTGACAGAACGCTGAATTAGCCGACCCGCTCTTCTCCACATGAGCGCCCCTTGGTCCAACCACGCACCTACCTCTACCCATATCTCCCTTCCTGTCTCCCGCTCTGCATCCGTAAACCGTGAGGTAGCTGGGTGGAAGATGGGGAAAAAAGGAGGAAATATACGCATAAATCCACGCACGTAAACAGAGAGTGCCGACGATTCCACTCTTGCACTTTGCCTCCCGAAATTTCTCCAAAAAAACGTATAAAAAAGTTCATCCAAATGAAATAGAAACATTTTACGCCGCGGTAAGGTTGTTATTTATAGAGCTCTGAAGTAAACCCTAAGAACTTAGAGTCGCTTAGGAACTTTGAAAATCCGCCGTTGGTGGCGTCTCTTATATCCCTCCACTCTTCAAACCCCGCACCTCATATACTTCCCATTTTTATTTCTCCCACGAAGCATTCGGGGATTTCTCGCAGCCGTTATCTCTTCTCCCTTTGCTCTCCACTCCCTCCCTCTCACGCTCACCCAATCTTCCCTCTTCTCCCCTCGAATCTTCCCTATAGTTTATCCTTATTATTCCACTACCCCTCCTCCGAGCTAATCTGCTTATTTAAAGGGCTCATCCCTTCCCCTGCTATTCTCCTGAAAGGCTGTGCAAAGGGAAGAAAAGGAGAAGAGGGAGGAAGGTTTGCGCTGCCTTTATGCAGCCCCTTCTTGGTTCTCTCCAAACGGTTGCGCACCCACATCTCTAGAACAATACCTCCGCGGGTCCTTACCTTTATCCTTTATCTCCATCCAGACGCTCTCTTCCTCTTCCTCTCTTCCCATTCCTCTCTCTATCTCTCCATATCTCTCTCTCTCTCTTTCGCACCGTATCTACACGTAACTAATTTTCTATCTTACTCCCCCTCGTTGCTTATCTTCACTATTCAATCACTCCCACTCTCCTCCCGTTCTTCTACTAGTATCTCTCCTTCCTTCCGCTATGTTTCTTCCTTCTCTATCGTAATTCTCTTATCTCCTCTTCCTCGGTTCCCCCCTCTCCCTACTCTATTCTCTCCCTCCTATATCATCTCCCTCTTCTCCCCTTTCTCTCTCCCTCTTCTCCCCTTTCTCTCTCCCTCTTCTCTCTCCTTGCTCTCTATTCCTCCTCTCTCTTCTCTCCTTCCCTTCTATCCCTCCTCTCTCTTCTCTCCTTCCCTTCTATCCCTCCTCTCTCTTCTTGCCTCTCTTTTTACCTCTCCCTTTCCTCTTCTTCCTATTCTTCTATTTTTTTATCCTCCCTTTTCTCTCCTTCCTCTCCCAATCCTTTCCCTCTTTCATCTCCCTTTCTCTACACTCCATCACCTTCACCTCATCTCTCGGTTCTCTTTCTTTGTCTCTTTCATTCCCATCCTCTCTCTCAGTCGAAGAGCTCTTATCCTTATTTTCTTTTAAAGATCTCCATCCTCTTCCTTATCGGATAGACTAACTGGACGTTAGAACCCGGGACACTGTCCCAAACCAGATCCTAATGCCGTAATAACGAACCCTTCCAACCGTTAGAGGGTGCAAGGTTTTCCCGTGGAACGATGTCTCTCGTTTTCTCCCCTGCCTGTTTTATACGGTCAAACCGGACGTTTCTTCGAATAGCCTCTCAAAATCAAAATTGATGGCGTTAAGGGCTATCTTGGCCATTTTGGGCGGACGCACAAACTGACCGTTTCCAGGGTTTAAAGTCTATCTAACTGGAAACAAAAGTCTCCGTCGGCCTCGACCTCTTTATTCCGTATATCTATTCTCAGGTTATATTATTTTCGATATATTGAATGCGGAAATCGGGCATAAGTTTTAGATATCTAAAATATAATCAGGTCATACTAATTCAATAACTCATATATACATAAGCTATGGAGCTTCATATGATTATTATAATTATGCTGACAATAAACAGCAGACGTTTCAAGCCATCTGTGAATTAATCAGGAATTTCTTCGAGAAAAAAAAGGCAGAATTGATAGCCAAGTAAAATTAAACAAGACAATGGCTTTTCCTATATTACTATTCGACAGCAGAGCATGGAATTAACGAACAATAAATGGACAAGCAAGCGAAAGACGAAGATAATATTTGTCAGAGGGTTCAGAGAAGCTACATGGAGGAATAGATAAAAAGATGATGAATTAAAGAGAATCCTTGTAGGCCCTCTCACTTCAAGACAAAAGTTTTAGAATAAAGGAGCAAATTGGTAGAGCATCTGAGGATAATGGATCCAATCAGAGAGGAAGTCACAATATCTTGTCTATATTGGAAAAGATATAAAGTCCAGTGTTTTTTGATGTGTTTGAATGTGCATGTTTACACGAATCTCCATATGGAGGTTAATTCTACACAATATACATCAATCATATGCCTTTAAGAATACATTTACGCAAACATATGCATTTTAACCGGATGCCACAAAACCTCTTCAACTAATCCCTTTGATCTGCATTTCTCCAGAAGCATGAATCTAGAATTCGATCGGCGTTCATCTAGCGATATCCAATCAAATCAATAACAATTGCGCCACGCTCTGCTTTATTCCATATTATCTTTTTTATTCCAGCTGCTTTAGAACAAACTTTTCATTGGTTCTAGATTTATACTGAGGTTTGTATGTTTTTTAATGCTGTATTAAAAGGCTAGAAAATAAACCCTCGTCCGAACTCCATTACCGCCAATTCATTCGCGCAATTCCATAGACTCGGACAAGAAAAGGCCCGCTTATTTTCAACTTCTCTCCCTCTCTCTGTCTCTCTCCACTTCCACCGTTTCAAAATTCTCCCACTTCCAACCTCCTATCCTCCCCTCATCTCGCTCTTCTTGAAAATGGGAAGGACGTATTCACCCTCCTTTAAAGAAGTCTCTCTGAGACTTCTTTCTGTCGCATCCGTTCGCAATCGTCTATCTCTCTTTTCATGTGAGGAGAAAAAGATTTTATTACGGAGAGAGAGAGAGAGAGAGGGCTCTTCCACACTCCCATTGAGGAGGCGGTGTGACCCTCTGTTCTATTTTCCTTTTTGGGTTTTACAAGGTGGATAAGAGAAGCAGGACGGTAAGAAAGAATGAAATGGGAGGCTAGAACAAGGATACGGATATTATATTTCGAAGCATGAAGTAGGGTAGTTTGTACGGGGCATATGGTAAAAGATTGAGAGGGTTTTTAGAAGATGGGGAAAAACTGGAAGGGAGGCATAACATACTATTTAGAGAGTGCGGAGACTATCGGCGCGCATCGTCGCATTGGTTCACACTCCATAGATACGATTCCGAAGGAACTTTTGCTTGGCGTAGTCGCACTCCACTCCGCCTCCGAGGAATGTCTGTGTGTACAATGGGACGTATCCCATGGAGGGCGTTCGATTTAATCTCCCTTCACATGGTGGAAAGGAATCGCGTTGGGATAGGGGAAAATGGTAGGGTTGTTTGTAGAAACGTGAAAGATGAAGGGGGATAGGGGGAGGAATGATGGAAGATGGGTGCCAGGGTATGTGTGTGCGGCAGAGTGGCGCGAGTAGCGAAAGGTGGGGGAGGGGGAGAAGGAAAAGAGAAGGGGGACGAGAGCGAAGAGAAAGACGAAAGCATGGAGAGGATCCCGCGGTTAATAACGACGTTGATTAAACAAGTAGACAAATCAGTTAGCAAACACACGGCTGTTTCCAATTTGTAAGGAGATTGCTTAAAATTGAGAGAACTGTTTTCAATTTATTAGTCGGAAAGGAGAAGAAGATATTACACAGAAAGTATGGGAGGGAAGCACGAAATATTTTCGGCTAGTTAAACTCGCTGCGAATTTTTGTAAGTATGTTTCCGTTCCTCTATGCTAAAAGGCTCTTTCTAAAATAGCGTAACCGCGAAGACTTAAACACAAGTATAAATAAAACGGATGTAAAATTAATTTAGCGTCAAAATGCAGTCGATGAATTTGCGCTACGTTTATACTCGTCGCAGTCTTTGATGTCTATTTAAACGGGAAACTAATGATAAAATTCGTGCTAACTGCGATTCCAAAGTCTTTGATCTCAAGAGTTTAATTGTACTCAGTCGCTCAGAAAATGCGGTTACGAAGAGTACCCATCAAATGCATACAGAATTCTAAAACCAGGCAGTTAATCCAACGCCACGAAATTCTGTTTAGAAGCATCGCTCTGGTTTATTCTGTGTTTATTTAGAATCATTTGAAAACCGATACGACGTACAAAGCATTTGTTCAGCGAATTTAATTTCCTCTGAGTGGTCCATTTGAGATCTTAAGGACTGATGTATGTATACGAAATTTAGGTTAAGCTGTATTCATTCTTTAAAAAAAATCAACCTCACAAATGTCTTAGATTACAAAATTAAAGTTATGCAATACTACTCGAATGTTCTGTAAATTATGACCAAAAGTTCATTTAGTAGCTAACTAATAGTTATAGTTTAAAGACTTTCACGATAGAAAAACTCTCTTCAATCAAATGTTAAGCAGAACATATGAAAATTGATAGTAGCTCAATAACTTTGGCCAAAACTAACAAAAGTAGAATACTCCTTTAGCCAAAACAACTAGAGGGCTGCAAACCCAATGCATTTCGCCCACAAGGTGGGCATCGTCAGGGGTAGAACCTGTTTCACCAGTGACTGGAAGCCAACTGCCAGGTTGAAACGGAAAGTATTAAGAAGACGACCGAGAAACAAGCGAAACGCGGAAAGATTTTTCGGCGTGTGTGTCGTTTAAATCTGTCAATTTGTATAGGGTCTTGTTGAAATCTGTGTCTGTGTTCATAAGTGTATCGCGGTTTTTGTAAATGTGAAGGTTTTCTAACGAGTTTAGTGAGTTATTGGCTGAAGTTATCAGTGTTAAATCGTTTACGTGTATACTATGACCTGTTTCAAAGATGTGGTTGGCAACGCTTGATTTTTCAAAACGATTATATTTATAGTGAGCCATGTGTTCCTTGAAGCGTGTTATTAGTTTCCTTCTTGTTTGTCCTATGTACTTTTTGTCGCAGTGTGAGCATTGTATTTTATAAATACCGGACTTGTTCAAAGATTCTGTTCTGTCTTTTGTACTGCCCAGTAAATTTTTCAAATTAAAAGGATTTGTATATGTTATGGTATAATTCTTATGTTTAAAAATTTTGTTCAAGCCTCTGTTTAATGGTGGAAAATAAGGCAATTTTACAAATTTGTCCTCTTTTTTGGTGTCTAATTTTAGGGAAGTGGCATTGGACAAAGTTTTATTAAAGTTATGTTTTCTCACTAATTTATTAATTAAATTATTATCGTATCCAAGTTTAGCGGCAATTTGTTTTATGTGTTTAAGTTCCTTTGCATATCTGATTTTATTGAGGGGGATGTTACATAATCTGTGTGTTAAAAATTGAAACACAGCTGTTTTTTGGTTCATAGGGTGAAAGGAGTTGTTAGGAATAAAGTTATCAGTATGTGTAGGTTTTCTAAAAATGTCAAACTCAATGTGTTGTCTATTATTTATGATAAGCAAGTCCAAAAATGGCAAGGTGTTGTTTTCTTGAAGTTCATAAGAGAACTTGATTGAAGGATATATGTTGTTTAACTGATTAACAAATTCATCTACATTTTGTTTCTTTAAATCAAAGATTGTGAATATGTCATCCACGTACCTCAACCATATATCTGGAAAGTAATGAAATTTTTCTTTGGAATCGTTTTCAAAAGAGGACATGAAAATGTTGGCTAAAAAGGGAGATAAGGGGTTTCCCATAGAAGTGCCTTGAGTTTGTTTGTAAATTTCATTTAAATGAAAAAACGTTCTGTGACATGCATAAATTAGTAAGTTGTAAATATTCGAGGACAATTTCATCAGAAAAATTTTGTTTTAGTAACAATGATTTTAAAATTTGGGATGTTTCTTCCAGAGGTACACTTGGGAAGAGGCTTTTGACGTCAAAGGAGACCAAAATCTCAGACTCTTTTAATGTTATGTCTTTTAGTACAGAGTTAAAAATACCTATGATGTGATAAGTAAACTAAAAGACATAACATTAAAAGAGTATGGAAAATTAGACGGAATATATTCTACTATTACGCCCCCTCCTAATAAAAGTATATAGTACACAATTTTACCTCTAAAACAGTAGTTTATTAACAATGTAGAAGTAAAATAAGATATTTTATAATATAAAACGTTACATGCCCAATTTGTTCATCTTTGCGTGGGTGCCTCGCTCACCTAACCCTTGTCCCGGTTCTTCTATCATGTAAGGAATGCGTTCTAGAGTTCAAAATAGCAAATAAGCTACATTTAAAAGGTAACTTTCGAGTAAAATATATATAAATTATAGATATGCAATTCAATCCAAATATATATAATAACCATTAAAAGATCTGAATTTCTACTTTCATTCTATCTCGTGGAAAAAATTAAACCGTAGTTAATATTAAAAACCTCATAACGGGTGAATTTACGATGAGGAATTAAATTTTCAATTCTTTCAACGCCTTACGAATTGCACTTGAAAACTCTTACACCTGTACAAGTTCAAAATGTTACAAACCGCTCCTAGGCGTGAGCATCATTAGTCCCCCGACGCGAATTAACTCCGCAAAATGCTGCGTGCTCTAGCAACCACCGTGAACGAAAATTCCTCTGGAAATGACCATCACAGTCCTCTCCATTATTTACCTCCCCTCTGGTAGTACGTCAGACCCGGATCGCGAGTCGAAATGCCACAAGCGCTGAAAAGGGCTTTTCCGGCGAAGTTGAGGGACTCGGGCAAACCGCTGCTCGCGCACGTCTCGCGAACCGCGAGAGGGCTTCAGCTGCTGCTGCCGTCCACAACGCACGATCGCACACGACCAACCTCGCTCTCCCCCGCATGGATTCCCCGGTTACTAAACGACCCTCCCACGAGAGAAGAAAATGGGAATCCTACGATTCCGAGACAGGAGAGTGAGACGGTCCATTCGGGCGAGAAAAAACGATTTCGAGTTTTGATGGCAGCGAAGCGCATTCCCCTAAAGTATGCGGCTTTCATTTTTTTGTGCCGTGGATTTCGCAGGGAACGCACGCTGAAGATAAGGGAATTCCGAAGCGGAGAGACTGCGGAAAAATGGTTTTTCCCCTCACGTTTTTTTACTCTTTTTGCTCGCATACACAGGTCCAGTGTGTTGCCCGCGGCGTGGCGCTAGTTGCGTCTAGCGGCGATAAAAGAAGAAAGGGTCCCGGAATTGCTTTATTGCAACGACATGGAAATTAAATCCAGAATAGGAATGGAATTTCGAATTCGCGTGCGTTCTTTTTGTGTATATGAGCGTGCGTGTGGCAACATGTTTTTTATTTAGATAGAGAGAGAGAGAAAGGGGCCTCCGGTCAAGACTTTCTATTTCTATTATCGCTTTGTGATCCGTGTGCCAAAAAAGTCGATAATCGGGAAGTTATCTTTCTTCCTATAATTTTTAAACTGACCAGCTATCCATTGCACAACCTCTCAGAGGGAATCAGCAGGTCGTAAAAATAAATAAATACAAAAATGATACGGCTAATGCATGAATTTTCCATGGCGCATTCCAAGCTTTTGGAATTGATCGATTTATTAATCAACGTTTTTGTTTGTTTATTCTGCTTCGTGAAACCCGCATAGACTAATGATATTATCAAATTATTGATAAAACCAGGCTGAAAAAAACTGGCAGCGTAGAATATGTATTGTCGAAATACAAACTGATGCGTGATGATAACAATAATTAATAAAGGCTCATGAAAAATTTCGTTAAGTTTAACCAGCAACACAGTCAAATACAAAATATAAATTATTGCTAAAATCTTAGTACTAATAACGTGAATGAAATGTGACCTTTCATCTTTATAATAAATGCTCCATGTATTTTCCTTCGCCTGAGAACTACCTTAATCACAATGTTCCTACTAAAAAGGGTAGGTACGGAAGATTTATCCTCAAAAGGCCTCGTATTTCATTCTCTTTAGGGTCGTTTTTCACACTATTCTCCATTGAACTAGGCTTTTGTTCAGTAGACTCTGGAAGTATACATTTACATATGCAGCTCGGTATCTTAAAATGAGATTGTTATTCCTAGATATTTAAAAGTGTATTCAATAACTATATTAACTAATTACAAGTTTAATATACCGCCATAACTTATGCTTTCAAATTCATTTCAAATAACATATTTTAATATGTAGGAATCCAAAAAGATATAAAATGGGTTTTATAAAAACTTTTACTTTTCTAAACCATTTATATTTTAGTTTTTTGTCTCATAAAAGGCTAAAACGTTTTCCATATGAATATTTTATATTGTTTTGATTATTTTTCGACTTATAGGAGAACAGCTAGAGATATCGTTCAATTTCGAGTACTGCAAATATCATCTACGATAATCATAACTCTTGCGGTCACACCACTTTTTCCGGCGTCAAAAATGATATTTATTATTTTTTTCAATTAAACAAACGAACCCTTTCGGCGAATATGATAGCATGATAAAATTTTATTTTTGGTTGAATCCATTACGTCCAAAAAACGACCCTTTTTAACGAGCAAAATTTTATATATTATGTACCATTCCGACGAAAACCACTCCGAGGGGAGAATGCAAAGAGACGCGAATTGGTAAAAAAAACATCTCAACGCATCAACATTACTTTAAATAGCCTGTTTATAGATACCACCCCGTAAAATAAATAAAAAATGCTAATTTTTTCAAATATAGATAGACAATATGATGTAGAATTTCGAGAGGAAAGTTACAACGATGGCTAGGATGGCGAAGGAGTGGAACGAAAAACCATTTATCCGTCGAAAAAACTTTCACGGGTGGAGTTAAAAAGTGTTATCGGCAACAGGAAAATAGCAAAGTAATATGATATAGCTTGAGATCGTAGATGATGTTCTGAACAATGTTTGCGCCGAATTCGAACGTTTCAATCGATAGAGATAAAAGATGCGTCATTACAATAGCCGGTAACGAGATATCTCTGCCACATTTCCGTTAATCCCGTGTTGGCAGCCGTTTTCGCCATAGAGAGCAAGCGAAGCGTGCGTATCCTCTCTCTCTCTCTCGCTCTCTCACCCCATCAAAGGCTAACACCGTTCGCTGCTTAATCACGCGATCACGAACGTGCTATCAATAGCTTTTTTTAAGTAAGATAAAACCTCGGCCGTAGAGCAACGTCCAACGGACAACTCGTCTAAAAATGGAGCATCCAACCCAGTAGCTCGAGGCATAAAAAAATTACCTGTATCAAAAAGAAAGGAGAATTCTCTTAAGATAGAGTAAACGGGAAGGGATACGAATGGAGATCACTACTAAAAAAGGCAGTCGGTTTTAAGAAAGTATGAAAAAAACCTAGACGGGGAATAAATGGAGACCGCTAAAGGAAGGGCGAAAATGGAGGGGAGAGATGAAAAGGATGTGAGGTGAGGTGATGGCGAGACGGGAGGAGGTCCCACCGACGTGAAGGGAGAAGTATGGGGAAGGAGAGACTAAAGGATAGTGGACAAACCGCCCGGGGTCCATCCGATAAACATCTGAAGAGAGACTTGCAAGACGAGGCGGGGACGCACACGACCTCAGAAGACCCTACAAAGACGCCCTCTGGTCTCTTCTCCCCCGATTGGTCTTGCAACTCTCCCTTCCTCTCCCCCAACCCAACCCACCCCTCCGTATCCCTCCTCTGTCACCATGGAGGAAATCTTCCTTGTCAACACAGCGGGGACACATTGCAAAAGGGATCAAAAGACCCCCTACGGCTGAAACTCTTATCCAAAAACTTCAAAACTTCGTTACGACTGCTACTCTTCTCTCCTTACCTCCCCCTCCCTTCATATCCACCGACCACCCCATATTCTTTATCCCTAGGTTTTTTTATCTGAGCTCCCCGAATTGAAAATTTTAAAAAGCTGCGTTCATTTTTTTAATAACTGCGGATTATCCCTGGCGGTTCAAAGGCTGGTTCCACCTCCCCTCTCCCTTTTACGCTTTATTCAAAACCAAGGACAATTTTTCCTCCTCGCGCATCGCCCACAACTTTTTATTTAATCTTAATTTAATTGAAGTACTAGCAGTTATTAAATCACCATAAACTGAAACTCAATTTATAGACTCTATATCACTCCAAAAATAATTATCGCATTGACATTACTATGTCTCAAGCCAACTTGACGAACCGCTTCTCTACAATAGCCACGAATAGCTTGAGAAAACCAGACGTACATTTCGAATACAAATCAGCCGTCATCAGTGATGACTCGCCAATAATTTAATGTAAAAAAGAATAGAATTAACTCTTGATTTAACGTCGAGGATGACAGCTGCTTTGTAGCATAAATGCGCTTCTGGTTTTCCAAAATTTTATGGATATTGGAGATATGTAGTTTATAAATTTATCTATTTCACCTTTAAAGAACGTTTTACGAATTGAACTAACAATAAGAGTGAAGCGTTCTCGGGTTACGAGCTGGGTCGTTTCGACGATCCTCACTCACAACATAAGCCGGGAAAGCATCAAGTCTTTCTTAACAATAAGAGTACAAAGGCGACCGAATTGACCTTTGCGTTACTACTCTGTGGATCGTTTAGAGTTTTTGCCAATGAAACTTTCAATTAACATAAAACTAGAATCAAGACTATTGCAGATTAACATGTCCAGTTTGAAAATACTATCCCTAATGACCGTTAAAATAATATGAATTGAATCTACTACAGGTAGAACAGAGAATTAAATTAAATGATTGATAAATAAGAAAGGGAAATCAATTTTACCTACAAAGCAGAGGAGCTCATTTAAACGACCTCTCCTCGATAATCGATGGCGGTCCTCGTGTAAATACAGAAGAGTCCTTTTGAAGTGATTCTCCATAGACCACCGCACGCATGCAAAACTGGCAGAATCAAATCCCGCACTGCTCGGAAACCAAAGGAAAACTAATGGCGTTCCAATTTTCTACCTCACGGGCACTATTTGGTCCGAATCGGAGAGAAAAAATTGAAATTTAATTGGACGTAAAAACGTGTATTGATTTCGCTGGCCTCAAATAAATTAAAGAAATTCAGCAATGGCCATTGATCTGTTTAGGTTTCTTATTATTTCTGGATATATTAGCTATTATATATTTCATATCTAACAAGATTCCTAAAGTTTTATGGACAATATTTAACAGCATTTTCATTATTTTATCATTAATATTATACCACCTCAATCATAGAGAAGGCTCATTTCATCCCCGTGTATATTTACTAACTAATAAGGAAATAATAGAACGTTCGGTTCGATCTTAATGCACTCTTTTTAAACCAATAGATCGCTTTTAATCTTCAGCTTGGGGAAGAGCGTTGGAATTTATGGCGTGACTGACGTCAGGATTATGTATAGTTTATAACATGACAAAACTGCGTCTATATTTATTAGAATTTCAAGAGCAGAATATCTCATGCCATAAGATGGGAAGACAATGCTTTTCACTGAGTATGTGATAGCATTTTTACTTTTTTCCAGAGGAGCACGTTTTGCTTTGAATCGAACTGTAACGGAGCAAAAAGTCGAGGGAAGCTTTTAAACACCTCTCTCAATTATTTCTCCAACTTTTAAAGATTTTTTTGTATTTTCGAGTAAATATTGCTGACATACGCGCGTATCGAAAAATTTGTTTTATTATGTGAAACAAGTAGTTGCAGGAGCGGCCTTGAAAACGGTTCCCGCTTATTATTATTAACAACTAGCAAATTTACCCGGCTTCGGGATATTAAAGCAGCACAGTATTTATTTTCTTGAAGGTTAAAATAACATAACTGAAAAATATGTTCGAGAACGAAATAAAACACATATACCGGAGGCTGTCTGAAAATATAAAGTTCAAACTTTCTGCCTCTATTTTGGCATACATGTCCACCCAATATTGTTGCCCAAGTTTTCTAAAATGAACGAGGTGATTATATTGACCAGCTCTGACATAAGCCTATATGCATAGAAGTTCATGGCTGTAACTTTTTTCCTGCAATTGGCAAGCCTGTCTTGCTAGTAATTTGTGGAATAGAGATATGATATCCATCTTCATCATAACAAAAAATAAGTGGATATTGTAGTGAATCATAAGATCTGTGTGTTTCTCAAATGCGAACTAATCTGCAATTAATTAAGTTGCAATCTATTACGTTTGACTTTGCTACAACAATAATTTCAATGCTTTATAAAAAGCGCGAAGCGAATAACGTAATTCTTTTGTCTATTTGGTTTAAAAGACGCTAATTCAATCTGAGGCAACAACGCCTTGGCAACACCAGAAAAAGCGATAAAATTTCAAAAAGAAATGCGTATTTCTGAAAAAATTCCTCCGTATGACATATAAACATTGCAAGAATAAGATATTTTATAGTTTTAGCCGTCGATAAAGTAAAAATGGAGAAAATTGGTCGATATTTACGTATTTTGATGAATGAAAGAAAATATCTTGCACCTTGAAAAATCGAAAATCCCGTGTAAACTTATGGGAAAATATAATTGTCTCCCGGAGTCCAATCCAGGATGTTTGATTTTTCTAGGAATTATCTTATCAAGGTTTAACGATTGTAAAAATTTCAGCTCGTTAGGCTCAGTAGATCCGAATATATTAAGCGAGAAATATTTGAAGAAAACGGCAGACTCCCAGCCAGCCAGACAGGTTGAGTTTTATATAGATAGAGATGTCAATTTTCTCTGACACGAGATATAATATTTTGTGACGTTTTCCTATATTTAGGATTCTGTTGAATGATACTTCAAAAAGATATTCCCCCCTAACGTATTCCTGTGGGTACCATTCAGTAATTTCACTGAAGGAGAGAAGGTTTGGTAGAATTCAAAGATAGGCCAAATGTGACAGATTTTATCATTCGAATAATGTTCGTGGGAAGTTGGGAAGTTTTTTTGAATTAATTTAAACGCAAAGATCTCGTTTCTGACTTAATCACATGCTCCGTCGTTGTCGAGATCTGGAGTAAGAACTCATTGGTCCTTATTAAATCCGACCACGACGCAGCTTGTGGGCTTGATGAGGGAATCGTGAGTGCTGCAGCCGTTAGATTGAAGCTAGTAAATTTGCACGTAATAGTGCCAAGCAAGCATCTTTCGTCTTTCTTTTTGACTTTATTAAATTCTATACTATGATCTTGGGTTGAAGGGTTGGTTTTTTCTAATTTTCTATGATGCGTCAACAGAAAGTATTTTGCATAAATTTTCCTGAGGCAGCAGCCTTTTCTTAAAAAGATGTATGGGTTAAAAATTGATAATTATTTTTGGACATTTTCCGAAATGTATCTTATGCGTAGGGCGAAGAATATAATAGTTAATTAAATCCTAAGAATTGCAATAAAAATTTCATAATTTCACAGTCATTCGATTCTTTTAAACAGTTTCGCGTGACTTAGGCGTTTGTTGTTTTTGAAAATGAATTTTCCCAAGATTGAGGGTTAATTTTGCAAAACTTCACTAGAAAGTTTCAGTAGCGAGAAAAGTTTTATCGCCGGTAAAGTAAATTGTCTCGTGAGACTTTTCAAGTGGAATTTGTTATGGTTTCCTCTACATCTACTAGTTCATTCTTCCAAAGTGTGCCGTTTGTTCGCTTATTTCACAATTCTTAGAAAAATAACTTCTATTTATTCTTGTCGAATTAATCGACCGTTTAAAATTTGAATGCGACCTTTACAGTGCCTTACGACTGTCGGCAAACTATTTTCACCTCGTCACGGTGTGCTTTGTAGATATAGATTTCGAAAATGCTTTTTACTAAGTTTTATGGCCTAAGTTAATGAAAAACAGGAACAGACTGGAGAGATAGGCGTTTAATAAATAATTTGTATATGAACAAGACTGCGTAGGTAGGGTTAGCAGAGGGAATATCAGATTAGGAAATTCTAGGAACTTAAGACTGGGTTTCTCACTCTCATCAGCACTGTTAAATATTTATGACGAAGAAATAATAGAGAAGCATGGAAATATGTTATTGGTTATTTGCAGATGGAAAAACATTGGTGAGTAACTCGAAAAAGGGCTTGCAGATACTAAGTTTTCTTTGGATGATAATGCAAAAGAATTCAGAATGAACATTAATAAGAAGAAAATTAAATCGAAGTATCACAGACCGGTGATACAGTAGATGGGGAAAGGCTGGAGTAGGTGGAATTTTTACTTATTTAGGAAATATTCTGTCTGAAGATGGAAGTAGTGCGAAAGAGATCAGGACAAGGAAGAGCAAGGGAGGCATTTATGAGACGACGAGAGTTATTGAGAGGAAGTCTGAATGGAGGTATTAAAAAGTGGTTAGTGAACACTTTGATATAGAGTGAAGCATTATAAGGGGGCGAGACATGGACAATGAGAAAAGATGTGAACGTTTGAGATGTGGATATGGCGTAGTCTGAAGAATATTACCTGGATTGAGAGAAAAATATATGAGAAAGTTTGAATGCAGTAAAAGAAGAGAGGAGCTTAATTAAAGTAATAATGGAAAGTTAACCGTCTACTTAAAGAATTCTTCAAAGGGAAAACGCTTGGAAAGGGGAAAAAGATGTAGGAGGAAATGAATATTAGATGCACTAAAGGAAGGGGATGGGTATGGGAAGCCTACGGTGGGTTGTACAGATTGAGTTGGGTAATCCAGAAAAACTATCGAAAGGTAAAATAACTACAAATGGATTGCGAGATGATTGGTTCCTATCGTTCTAATACACAGATTCAAACACAGTATTTAAAGTCACTTCGTATCCGCTTTGGATTAAAAAACTAAGAAAGACACTCAAAATCCCTTCGAGGGTTATTCATTGTTTTATTTCTACGCTGAAATAACACTAAATGCTTCATTCACCGCGATTCGAGTCAGATGGAAACTTAAATTTTAGCCGTAAATAACACTTTGCGAAATGGACGAAGCTATTTCTCCTTTCAAAAACTTCAAATGAAAATCCATTAAGGTCGGATTGCCCGAGTCTCGGTTTTTTTTTCCTTTTATTCCTCCGGAGCACTTCGACGTAATATAAGGAAACGTTCCTTCCAAAAGTTCAAGGTCACACAGCGGCTTTCCTTCTTTTTCAATCGACCATCTTATCCGAAAGGAACAAAATTATGATTTTTTTGAGAATCTTTTAGATAATAATGGATTTTTCTTTAGAGATAAGTTGCATCCACTGTGATAAAAAAACACCAAAATATTTCTACTAAATCTTTCTTCTAAACCGTTATCACTAATTTTTGCTATTTTCATTTCAGGATTGCACGTGGGGCGAAATTAAAGGAAACCTCTTCGTGAGGTAAAATGGGCGAATGCTCCGTTCTGTTTGAGGGCGCCTCTTGCTATGTTCGCTTGCAATCGAATGCACAATAAAGTTAATTCCGCTTATCTACAAAGCATTCACACCTATACACAGCGGGCCAAAGGTGTTTATTTTCTTTAGATCTGCATGGCTCGAGAGTGGAGTAGGTTCGAGAGTATGTCCTTCGAGAAGCACGATTATATTTTTTCTACCGTTCTCGAGTTTATTTTTAGTTGGCCTCGATATGCTGTGAACTGAATATCGAAAGAGAAATCTTTTTTTAATTGCCTTATTATGTAATAGTGAAATTTCTATATCATAAAGGGAGGTGAACATTTTTGTAGGCGGTTCTTTAACTTGAGACATCCACAAACACAACTGGAGCGAAATAATAGCTCCATAATAATACAATTTAGGAGTGCTTTGATTGAAAGTTATTTGAAACGCACAATCAATAATGGCGACTCCAAAGCATTTTCCCATCGTAATTTCTGTTTATGTGTGCTCCACAACAGGCACCTGTAAAATAAATATCTAATTTATGGAGCCAATGAAAGCGAATTTTATTAACTTTTGCGTATCACGTTGCCATGAGTGAAAGTTAAGTTCCAACCATTGTAAAAGAGATTAAATTCCTTATTCTCGGTTTCCAAGAGAAATGTGAACCTATCTTTTTTTGTTGTTTCACCTGAAGAAGTTCGAGGTAACCTTGCCAAAATTAAATTACTTTTTCACCTCTAAAACGGTATTAAAATAAAACTATTCTTTCCAAATCCTACCATATTTTATTCAAAACCTTCTTTATCCTATACCTACTGATCTTCAAAAATGCTGACAGATTCATGAATAAACCATAATCTACAAAAGTAGGTAATAAAACGGCACACCAAAATTAAAAATCAAAAGTTCTGGAAGATAATTATGATAGGCGTATAAATTATTATTTTGGTATAAGTTTTTTTCAACATGAATAAATGTATTTTATCAATAATTTATGCATATTCACATAAATAAATCAGGATTTTTCATGGACGTGTTTTAATGTTTTAGTACAAAAAAGTTAGCAACTCACGTGTAATCACTGACAACGGCTATCTTTTGGTTTTAATAACCTTTTATACTTTATGTAGAGGAATCGGCCTAAAAAGCTGTCGAAAATTAACGTAGTTTCAATTTCTTTGCAGTAGTTAGTATGTTTAATGCCAAAAAATAGTTCAATAGTTCACACAACGGATACGATGCAAGTTATGACTAATACTATAGGTCACAAGATAAAATAATAGTGATCATATCGTACAACAATTCAAAATGACTCGTAAAATATATTTTCAATTTGTCCATTTCACGAGTACGTGATGTTAAACATTGGTGATATTTGATCACGATATAAATATTCTGTCGTTTAGGACTTTGAATCAATTTCATTATTAAATCGTATTACAATAAAACTTAGATTTTTGAGAAATTTTATTTCCCTTTCAAAATCCGCGGGTTCCAGGTGATTTTTTTTTCAGTATATTTACAGCTAATCCAATAGCTTGGAATATATTGCACCCATTTGTTGAGTTTATTACTTACAGCTTCCAAGGCATTACAAGGGCAACAAAATTAAAAAATTGAGTTTCAGAATTGTTATTGATGGATTATGAATTGGAAAATGCAGGCTCTTATAATAAGCATAAAAGTATTGTCCACAAATGAGGACGCTGGGAGCTAATAGGTCAACGGAATAAAAGCCGGCGGCGACATTTGAAGTATTTATGGGCTTATTAAAGTAACTACACAGTGACGCATAAACATGTTAAAATTTGAGTAATATAGTAAGATATTATATCCAGATATAATCCATCAAAAGACCGAAAAAACAGTTTAACCTTCAGTCGATGAACGAATTCAGTTTTTAAAACAAATAGTGTAATAATCTTGTCCATCCATGGTGGATGCAATTTAATCTCTCTACCAGGTTAGTTAAAAATACTATGCAATAAACTTTTTAAACTCCTTTGTTGAGTATACGTTTAAAACAATGAATGTGCACAATATAGAGAGTTCTAACCCTCAACATCTGCTTTTTAGCGACCCAAATAACATGATATGTAGAGATCTGGGCTATAATGGGCGAAGAGAAAATTAAATGCTCGTTTCAACATTCGCTTATTTTTCTTTTCATCCACTCGATGCCATTTGCTTATTTTGGTCCTATAGCGACACCTTACGAATTTTGCAACTTCTCCCAGAGAGCCTTTAACAAGAATTTCCGAAAGCTCGATAACTTTGACTAATCCATAATAAGTAGGGTATGGATTTTTCGGGTTTTACCCGATTTTTACCCTCCGATTACCTTTTTTAAATTTCGGGTAAAACCCGAAAAAATCCGAAATTATTAATTTTCTTTAAACAGAAATGTTTTTAGATTTGGTCACAGAATTTCTATTCTGGCGCTTTTAGGCGCCTCAGCACTTGTGTGCAGTTCGAGATGTTCGTGTTGAGTCTGTTTATTATCACTGTAAAAAATTTATTCGTAAGCTTACTTTGTAACACAATCTTAATCTCCTTGGTTTGCTCGCGCCACGAATAGGCAAGGTCGCGTCTTAGCTAGTCGCTGTTAGATCTTTGATAGGATAAGGAAAAAAGAATCCAAGTGTCTGTTAGTTGAAAACAGTACAAAAGAAAAATTATTTCACTAATATCTGGTGTGTTTTCAAAAGAAGTTGAACGGGAAGCAAGATGACTGTGCAGCCTGCGATGTGTTCCTCTCCATCTGGAGGCGTTTGACACAAGATATCACACTCTCAACCAAAGTTAAGATATAGTAAAAGTTTTGATTGTTAATAAAACTTTTAAATTTTTAAACAACATTTTTATTTAAAAATCATTTTATCCGAATTACAAAATAATAAAACCCGAAAATTACCCGAGATTGAACTTTTTCTTAAAACCTCGAAAAATCTGTAACTTATTTATACCCGATTTTGACCCGAATGAAAAGGAAAATAGTAAAACCCGATATTTACCCTCCTAATGAAATTTGTTTTTGAACGCGAAAAATCCATACCCTAGTAATTAGTTATTAAAAGAAACAAGTTTTCACGATCATTCATTAGCTATTAATTACGTATACGACAAAATAGTAACGAAAAACTTCATTAAAAGGTATTTTAATTAGTTGATAATTTATTTCCTTATAATTAAATTTGTTTTTTATTGAACATGTTTAGCTCAGAAAAATTATTTAACTTTAGCAAACATCTAATAAACCAGAAAATCTTTCTCATCACAATACTACTAAAAAAATCTGTTTTCCGCCATTATATTCGACGCTATATACATATTTTCTCTACCTAAGGACTGCATAACCTTACAGAGGTGGGAGGGTTTGTGTACTTTTATGAACCAAAGAGCTATACCGGCGGAAGATAATTCTCCTGGTAGGACCATCCAAGCCGGAAAGGTCTGAGGGGAAGAGTCAGACTAAGAAGCAGTCTTGGGGGTTTTACATCCCCCGTGAAAGGGCAGCAGCTTGCACAGTACCTCTGTAGGTGGCGATCATGAGGATCTGAACAGCTACAGATGGGTAATCACTCTGTGAAACTGCGATGAGGAAAGCAAGGAGAAACTACCTCATTATATTTCCCATGATAGGCTGAAAAGCTGAAAATACCTCTATGGATCTCTCTTGGGTAAAATATTCCGAAGGTAAAATAGTCCCCCAATCGGATCTCCGGGTGGGGACTACCCTATGGGATGCACAGAGGAAATGTAACATTAATAAGAAAGCAAGTAGCGAGAAATTAAGAATAGGCACATGGAATGTTAGGACTATGAATTCAGGGGGTAAACTAGAGAACTTAAAAAGGGAAATGAGAAGGAATAATGTAGGTATAGTAGGTCTTAGTGAAGTTCGGTGGGAAGGAGAAGGCGAGATAAATTCAGACGAATTTAAGATTATTTACTCGGGAGGAGAGAAAAAGGAAAGGGGATTGGGGATTATAATGAGATAAGAGATAGCTGAAAGAATTAGCAAGGTAGAACCTTTTGGTGGCAAATACACAATGTAGACTGAAGAGCGTTAAGAGAAACATAAGAGTTAACAAGAAATGAAACTTAGACATACTCCTTAAAAACAAGGAGGCTATCATGACTGAGCTGGAGGAAAGGTTGGGGGAGAGAGCTGAAGAAAATAGGAAGAGTGTAGATGAGGAGTGGAGATACATCCATAACAACATTAAAGATGTAATGGAAAAGAAGGTAGGAAAGATAACGGGTGAAAGAAACAAAAAACCCTGGATCACAGCAGCCATGCTGCAAAAAATGGAAGAGCGGAGAAAGTGGTAGAACATAAACACTGAAGAAGGCCAAAGAAAGTACAAGGAGTTAAATAATGCTTTAAGAAGGGAAACATAAAGCCAGAGAACAGTGGATAAATGAGAAATGCGAGGAGATTGTCGAATGTGAAAGAATTTGTAGAACAGACCTCATGTATAGCAATGCAAGGGAACTATTCAAGAAAAAGGCAAGAAAGATAGGACGTAAAGGAATCATGAACAAAGTGGTAAAATAGTCTCGGAGCCAGACAATGTAAAGAATGTCTGGAAAGAATACATTGAGGTGCTGTATGACAAAGAAGGAAAGCCAAGAAATATTGAATTAAATGAAAAAGAGGATGTGGAAAAAGATCAGCTAGGACCAAGTATTCTCGAGTCTGAAGTTAAAAGAGCAATTGATGACATGAAAAAAAGGAAGGCTGTTGGGAGTAATGATATACCAGTGGACGTTCTTAAGGTTTTGGGGTCGAAAACAGTTAAGCAACTAACAAAATTTTTTAACCAAGTATATGATACTGGCATATGGCCTGAAGATTTTTTAGATGTTGTAATGGTACCACTGGAGAAAAAGAACAATGCAAAATGTTGCAAGGATTACAGAACTATTAGTTTAATTTCTCATACAGCTAAAGTTCTAACCAGAATAATAACCAAAAGAATTGAATGTAAAATAGAAAAGGAGCTGCAAGATAATCAGTTTGGTTTTAGAAGAGGAAGGGGGACTAGAGATGCTATAGGATGTATGAGGATGATGATAGAAAGAGCGCTAGAAGTCAATAAAGGTATGTATTTTTGTTTTGTAGATTGGGAGAAAGCTTTTGACCGAGTGAAATGGGATAAAATGCTGGGTATTTTAAACAAAATAGGAATAGATTGGAAAGATAAAATACTGCTTAAAAACCTTTACTTTGATCAAAAGATTAGAGTCAGGGTTGAAGGAGAAGAAACAGAAAGTACTTCAATAGGGAAGGGAGTGAGGTAGGGTTGTCCTATTTCACCAGCGATATTTAATATTTATGCAGAAACAATACCAGAAGAAGCGTTGATGGAAGAGAAAGGATTTAAGATAGAAGGTGAAAGTATTACCACCATTAAATACGCAGATGATCAGGGCTTAATAGCAGAAGACGAGAAAGAGCTTCAGAGGATGACAGACAGACTAGTGGAGGTTGGCGAACAATATGGAATGAAGATCAATGCAGAAAAAATGAAAGTCATGGTGGTTTCAAAGGAACATAAAGAATTAAATATAATGGTAAATGGCCAAAAATTGGAACAAGTAAGTAGTTTCAAATATCTTGGCAGTATTTTAGCGCAGGATGGAAGTAGTACACAGGACATCAGAAGTAGGATTGCAATGGCAAAAGCAGCATTTAACGAGAAGAAGGAGCTTCTCACAAGCAAGAAAATAAATTTAGAAACAAGGAAGAAATTAGCAAAGTGCTACATATGGAGCATAGCTCTTTATGGTGCAGAGACGTGGACTGTAAGGAGAAAGGAGGAAAAATATTTAGAAAGTTTTGAGATGTGGGTATGGAGGAGAAGGATGAAAGTGAAATGGACAGAGAGGAAGAGAAATGAAGAAGTATTAGAAATGGTGGGAGAAGAAAGGATGCTAATAATAACAATCAGAAAAAGAAAAGAAAATTGGATAGGGCACATATTGAGAAGACAGTGTTTACAAAGGACGATCATAGAAGGAAAAATTAGTGGAAGAAGAGGAAGAGAGAGAAAAAGTACAGGAATATTAGAGAATATAAAGCAGGGATATAATACTTATAGAGGTATAAAAGGGGCTTCTAGGGAGAGAGAGAAATGGAGGCAGAGATTCAGTTAAAACCTGTCTTCGGACAGAAGCATGATGATGATGATACATATTTTTTTCATCATGATTACCCGAAAATTATTCTAAATTATTTGTAGGAGCAATTTTAAAATCCAAATTTAAAATACTGAAAAATTCATCAATGTTTTTTAGAAATTTATAGCGATGAAAAAGGACTTTGATGTGCAGTTCTTTGCCAATTTCATTCGAACATGCACGCCGTAAATATAAGGAAGCTACAGTAAACACAGCCTTTAATGGCTCGCCCATAGATTTGTTTTTAACGTCTGTGAGCTTTTGAAAATTCCAATGAAATCAGTTATTACCTCGCATCCGTCCACAGCGGCGGAAAAATTATGCAAATGTATGGATTACGTAACACATTCCTGCGTGAAATATAGGATAATAAATAATTTTTCGCTTGTTTTGTTTGGAAGAATTTAATTTTATCTCCCAACTAATATTTATGCAGTGGGACATCCATCCTAAACGAAACTAACGACCTGAAAATAAAAAAGGCTTCCGCTCGTATCGACTACGCGACCGAAAAATTGCATCGGCGCTTTTTCGCAATATTCTGCACGATGAGCGAATCGAGAGATCAAAAGGGTAATAAATGTTTCCACAAGGTATTCTTTTTGTTGAACTCGCTAAATCATATTCCCGCTACTACTCGAGTGAGAAGTTATCATGGTCACACTCTGCTTGTTTATCATCTTTGTTTTATATTTTCGTCACATATCCGAACTATCTACCCATAACTCTGGCCTTAATGGAAAAAATATAATCAGAGCTATATAAAAATTGAATTAAATGGTTTTCATGTGAGCACATGAGGAAAATATCAGAAAAAAACGGTACAATATACCGTATTTCTCGGCATAGGTATAAGACGCATTATTTCCAGAAAAATGATCCGAAAAATCAGCCTGGGTGTTATACGCCGAAGGTAAGATTATTACTGTTCTCAATACTGACACTAACAAACACACTCATCCCCAAAAGGGAGTAATTGGGAATCATTCGTCGCAAAAACAATAAAATATACATTATTAATAATTAATAGTGAACATTTTGTTAATATATGCAACAATACCTTATGCAACGTGAATTCCGAGGACGCATTTTCATTATTACGCTTTAATACATGTCCGCTAACAGTAATTACAATTTCGGCACGTTTGCGATGTTTAAGTTCCTAATGAACCCGTTGAATAGCGTGATTAATGCCACGGAACAGTAGAATTCGTGTAGATACTAAAAATATTTTATACCTATCTAGTATAAATAAATAACCTCAGCCTTCAAACAATGTTTTTATATTATCGCAAACGGGTATTAAAACCTTTAAGTATATCCATTTGTTGGTAACACTCCACAATAAATTTATTATAGATAAAATTAATGACCTAGTTACCTGTAAACACATTAAAATCGTTGATTTCTTTACAAAACTAATTTTATCGCGGCCCCCCCTAAAAATCAGCTAAGGTGCCCCAGTGTGCCGCGGCACCCAGGTTGGGAACCACTGCTCTAGAGGGTCATTTCAATGTGGTCTGCATTATTGGCTGGTAGAAAGCACTGTAAGCGAAATATTTTTCGGATTATATCATTCCTTTAAGGGGTCATGAGATTTAATAAGAGAGTGCTACATAGTGCAAGCTTGAACTCCTTACCCCCAATGTAACCCACTGCAACCATTCAGCGAACCCCGACCAGAAAATTGGGTTACTTAATGTTTAAACTCTTCCTTATGGGATTGTTTTGTATTTTTATTACGATGAAAGGCCTCAAAATCTGGAAGTGGCCTGGGTCTCTCTGAGTCTCTCAGAGGGCCAGGTTATATATATATATATATATATATATATATATATATATATATATATATATATATATATATACTTTTTCCTTTCCTGAATAACATGCGGTATTCGTTTTCTTCGATGCTTTTTTCCCAGGACACCAACGCTCGTAAAATGTCAAACCTCCGAATATAATGATGTCATTATAGCCACCAGTACGGCGCTTCCGATCCTGGATGAAGTTCTCTTGTTCCTGCCTGACTAATAATTTCATCCTACCGTCTTGGAACAAAATAACCTTCCGTGATAAAGTTCTTCGATTTTATGCAGGTATACTTCCACCTTATGAAGATGTTAGTCTAATTAGAGAGGATTATTTAATATACAAGATAAATGAATGCCTAATCTCACGAGTAAAAATATCCAAAGTTTAGTTAATTTACGTTCTCCTCGATAAAGGTAAAAAAATCTGACGTTAGACTGAATGGCATATCCGATTTAGGTTTAAAGGATTACTTTCGAGAAGTCAGTCGATATCAGGCTTCAATGGACGCCGAATTCTAAAGATTAATCCAAAGTTAATCCTCTTGGAGAAAAGTCTCAACTTTGGCCCTCAAAATTCCTATAAAAATAGGGAGAGAATTTATAGACAAAATACGCACTGCTTACAAAGCCTATTGCTTCCCAACGATAGAGTATACCCGTTCTGTCTTTAGGGTCGCATATTCAACGATTGCCTTCGAATATTCGAGTCAATTCCATTCGAATTCGAACGGCATCTACCACACAGTCATTTTTACCCTTAATCCAAATGACTTTTCCTAACGCAATTACTCGATGAATCAATTAGCGTGCCCCATCCATCTCCACAACATTTTCACGTCCCTTTTGGTGATCCAGTGACCCTGGAATCCCTCGTCGCTCCCTCCCTTCCACTCCCCCGTCCGTGCGTGGTCCATCCTTCATTGTTCTCGCTTTCATCCAGGACCTCACATCCATCTCATAAACCCTCGCTCATCCCTCGTCCCTCGCGGGCCAATCCCCTTACTCTCGCTCTCTCTTTCTCTATAGTAAGGCTTCGCATCCGGATTCTCTTATATCCTTATCCCCTTTGCCGCTGCCATCCAACCCTTGCCGCTCCCTCCCGTGTCCTCTCTGGCTGTAGCGCGGTAGGCTTATACACTCTCACGTGCTAACTTTTTGAGGGGGGGATGGGATTTCGTTTAAAAGGTCTCCAGGGTTTCCTTGACAAGGATGAGGAGTAAGGAGGATGCCATATAGCCAAATACAAGGCGGAGGCCAAAACAGCCTCCATCGAAGTCTTCGTGGTCTCCTCCATTCCCTTTATCATGGAATACCTCTGTTTGATTCCTGGTAATTATAATATCCCAAACATAGATCTCTTAAGGTGCGAGTAAAATTTGTATTTTTCCATTATCTGCAGACCTAACTCGAGTCTACCAATGGGTTATTTTAAAGTAAATTTTGCTGAGTCTCACTAATAGAACTATGAATAATAGGGGTAATTGACGTATTTTTCCGTGAAAATCTTTCGTCGCCAAGGTGATTTGCATTGTTGCCGATTCCATGTAAGTAATTGCGTATGATTGACTGGGATTATAAATTCGCGTCGCATTAGTCCATATATTCACGATATTCTGACGCTATTTTGAATTTTAAACAATACCTTGGTGAATATAACAATGCGACGGTAATGAAAATAAATAAACAAATATTCCATTATTCATTGACGTTGTGTTTATGAGTGTTTTGAACAATAAGTCAGATAAAGAGATTAAAATTGCTAAATATTAAAATACTTTGAGTATATTTTCTGCGAAAGCTGAGTAAGATTTTAATCTTAGACTAAAACCCGAAAAATTAAAATTGTAAATTTATTTTAATGAAAAAAGTTTACCTCTTCCTACATATATATTTAGAAACGGATAAAATGGGAATCAATTTCTACTTTAGCAAAATATGAATTAGATGTTTAAACAAATTAAAACTTCCATTTGGCTACAACCGCACGTTTATAACGGGCGGTTCGACCATTCTCGCCTCCAAAATTAGGATGCATTAACAATATCTCCGTTAGCCTCTCTCACGCACGCACTCGCACCCGCCAACAACTCCCAACCTTTCCTCTCGCCCTCCCAAACTCTGACACTACATCACTCCCTACGACTTCCTCTTGATCCATCGGCTATCTCTTACACCTCGCATGATACCCAAATCCCAATCCCCTTATCACTCTCCCTTCCCTCCCTTTCCCTCTTCCACTGCCCAGCGCTGCCTCCCACAACTTTCCCTTGCTCCGACTAAAAGTTCCTCCGCCAGCTCGCCCGTAGCTAACCTTTGCCCTACTATCCCTCTCTCTTTCCTCTATCTCTATTCTATCTCTTCTCCGATTTCTCTCCTCTCTCTCCATCGTCTCCTTTATTATCTCTCTCCTCTCCATTCTCTTTATACCATGCCCCTCCCTTTGTTTCCCTAAAATGTTACTCCATGTCTGTGACCACGGACTTGGCTTTTTCCTTTAACATCAGCATTTCGCATTGGCGAAACTTTTCCGAGATTTAGCCATCGTGGGGCAACTCTGAGTCGATTTTTTATGGAAAATAATCGCCTCTGTTTTCGAAATTCACGCACAGAAATTTTTTCGAGGACTGATCTTAAGTTAAACAAAGTAAATTTGAGAACCTCTCCCTTATCATTTTGAACTGAGCAATGGCGATTAACTTGATGAAATCCAAACGAATTTAAATGTATAGGATAACTTTCAAGAAATTATAAAATTTTGTATTTGGTTATTATTATATCTCAAAAGTTCATCAAATTTCATATACGATCAATTATGAATTACTAGGAAGATGCCCGTTGAAATTCGACGTGAAATTTTTTAAAATGAAATTTCGTGAATAAATGCGACGCGAAGCTATTATCCAAGTCAATGGTACCCAATTACATGAAACCGGCAACAATGCGATTCACTAAGAATGCGTCAAATTCTCGCTTTGATCGATGGCAGGAAAACAAACTTTCTTTCTTTTAGGCCTCCGTAATTTCAAGCCTTGAACTCCTACCATGATTCTAAGTAATTTTAATATGCGAATTTTTAATGTTCTACATTCGAATGTATTCCTTCTCGTAAATAACGCCACGAATGTTGTTTACATTCGTTGCTATGAAAATCATTTCCCTCTTCTTCCTCTCTCTCTCTCTCTCTCTCTCTCTCTCTCTCTCTCTCTCTCTCTCTCTCTCTCTCTCTCTCTCTCTCACTCTCGCATTAAAAGCTTTCAAAGCATGCTTTCATCCACAAGGATTAAAATAACAATAGTATTTCGAGGTTTAAAAATTTAATGGGTTGGCAAGATTTCTCCAAATTATGTGAATTGAACGTTTAATATATCGAATTTCGAACTGTAGGCGGATAAAGATGAAGAGAATAAGAAACTTTATAATTTTTCTTTAAAATAGTTTAGATCCGAAGATCGTAGTTTAATTATTTCTAATTTAGACCTCAAAAAGAATAAAAGCCTGCACGTTGAAAAGTCGATTTTTACGTGTTATTTTATGGGAGTCGAGCCCAGGACATTTTTCGAGTTTTTTTCGTCATCACCTTAAAATGTGCGATTTCAGTATTCTTGCCAAATTTCAAAAAATATATATTCATTTTTAATTGAGTGATTCGCATTTTTAGAGCGTGACAGATGGAGCAACAAAGGGACAGAAGTAGCCTTTAATAGATTTTAGATAGGAAACTATGAGCTTATTATTCATAACAAACTATATATATAAAACGCTAAGGCAATATGTGACACATCATAACATTGTGTTGCTAATTAACAGAATATATAAACAGCTGCCACTGAAACATATCAGATCTTTGTATCATAACGTTATTATTGTATTGTAAAATCTGTATTAAAGATTATTTTTATTAAGTAGATATTACTTTTATTTAATTAATTTGCGTACAATCTTATATGGTAGATTATATATCATTACAAGCTGTAAGCCCCTAAAAAATTACGGAACTTAAATGATTAAGCGTTTTCATTTACTTAATAACTCGAATCCCTCTTGGTTGGTCAGAGACATTTTTGTTCAATGCGAATTTATAACACAAAAATAAATTATTTCATTTAGCATTTCAAGAGATACAGAATTGTCCTTACCATTGTAAAGTACATAATGAATAAGCGGCATTGAACGCTATCATTACTTTTCTTCTACAAAACAAATTATCAGCAACTACATCAATTTAAATAACCACAGTGACCACACTATACTTACCATTTCGGCAGAGGTACATCTCAATGCATAGCATTTAGCCAAATCTTACGTGTTAAATTATTAATAACAGTAAATATTTATTTTTAAATTAATATCATTCGATATAGATACAGATATAGATATAGATACCAAGTAGAACTAAGACAATTTAAATAAAAACAAAATATTTACCACTTTAGAAGTAATACATGATATTACATTTCCGTATTAATATCGCAACCAAATAAAAAAAGCCTAATGTTTATTTACTCAATGTCTCTAGCAACGTGATAAAAAGCTTCTGTATATCGCATTGAAATACACTATAAAGTTAAAACCATTTAGATAATGTTTATATGCAACTATATATTAATTAATTTCATTTATATTTAAATTGTTTGCTCAGAATAAAAGTAATGGCTTCAAGAGCAACACGTTACGCTGATTATAGTACGAGAAGAAGAGCGGAACGAGCCAATCAATCTGCCGAAGAAGCAAATCGAAGGAGGGAGGGAGACAGAAGTGGAGGGGGAGGGAGGGAGGGAGAGAGGAAGGGAGGAAGAGAGGAAGGGTGGGAGAGAGGAAGGGAGGGAGACAAAGGGAGAGAGGGAGGGATGGCGAGATCATTTGGCTCTCTATTGTACGTATCAGCAAATCAAGAGATCGAAATTGTGTGTATAGAGAAATTTATGATACTGAGCAATAAAGTACTAGCGCTCAGATGCTCTGTGCAGGTAAAGCTAGTAAAAGAATTATTTCATAAGGAGATGCGTGGAATTAATCATCATTTGAACATATGAAAACATGCACATTTTTATGTAAATTTAGATTTCATATTGAAAAAATTAATTCTTAGCTTGAAATATTTTTTATCTAGAAGAATCGCCAGTTTATGACATATTTTGAATTTAACTGAGGTCAAAACGTTTCCTTCTTATCCTTCTGACGTCTCTTGACGTTTTCTATAAGAAACAATCTTCTTGTGTGGGGAAGCGTTCATTTTTTCAAATACTACTTTCCAAACCGTCATCTGTGATTCCTGCAGCTTTCCACGCAATTCCGACTCACTTCCGACCCAATTTCTTGGAGCTCTTTATACATCTCCTACTCTTCCTTTTTTCATAAATGACTCCTCCTCCAACCATCCATCCCACACACAAATTCAACATTCCCTCAACCCGCCGCATCTTCAACCTCTTCCTCTCTCTCTCTCTCTCTCTCTCTCTCTCTATCTCTCTCCCCCTCCCTCTCTCCCTCTCCCTCTCTCTCTCTACCCTCCTCCTTAAAACTATTTCCCAACTTTATCCGTCCAATCCAAACGCTACCCCTGCCTTTCAGTCGTTTAACATAAACTCCCGCTGACTTGACATCCTTCTCTCCATGCCCCTCCCTCATTGAGACAAGCCCAGCTCTTCCTTCTTAGTGCGAGATCTTCTAACTCCCTCCTTCACCCATGCCTCACCCTTCGTCTCCCATTCTCCATCTCCTTTCTCCAGTTCTGGAAACTCTTCTTGGCACTTCTGTGTACTTCAGTATCTCCTCCTGCACTCTTAACACCTTCTCTCTATCTTGCTTTTACGCGGCCCCATCTTCCCCTCCGCTGCATCCTCCTTTTCTCGAAAAAAGTTACTCTTTCGTTATCCTTAAAATAATCTTCCTTTTTCTTCCTAGCAACATAGCACATTTTTTCTTGTTCTATTTTTTACCCTCTCTATTCGTTTATTTTCCTCCTCTTTGCCTCTTACTCCACTGCTACTATCTTCTAGACCTCGCGATCTGCCAAATCCCATTTCGTCTTCCTCTCCCTCCCAACTTTCTCCATACTCTCTCGACACCGATTTTAAGCGCATATTCCTCTTTGGCAGAATTAATCCTATATTCTTCCTCTCTCCCCCATCTCTCTAAGGACAGCCTCGAAAATGATCCTCCGCTTGATTGCCCTCTTTAAGGAGTTACAAGTTCACCGTCAGTCGATTGCGATTCAGTTGTTTCAAAATTAATGCCATTCAAGAATCTGTGAAGATTGGCTCTCTGTGTGAATCGATGAATTAACAACGCGTTAGCCCTTTCACGCGGTCGTCGCGCATCGGAATAAGTTATTTTTCTTTATTGAACACAAATGGGAACGATGCCCTTTGAGACTGAAATGAACAACTGGTAATAGTTGTTGATATTTAAGGACTCCCCTTTAATGTTCGTCAAAGATTTCCGTGAGTGTGGCAAATGCTTTAGAAAATTAGAATCAGCCGATTAGGATAACACTTTTAGACCACATTCACCATCCAAGAGTTTTTTCGTTATAGCGTCGATTTTTATTTTACATCCCTGCATTGATGTATTTATGAAAGGACGTCGATTCAGGCCCAGACATAAAATATGAACCGAACAAAATATTTTCCTTCTATAAAAAATATTTTCCTCCTCTTGTCCCGCGTCTCTTTTGGTCATTCCTTTTTTTCTCTTTTGAAAATCCCCTCCAACTCCCTCTCGGAAAACCCTCCTTCTCTTTCCTCCCTTCCCAATCTCAATCATTCCCACTCCTACTCCTCGAATTCATCTCCCGTTTCCCTTTTTTTCCACTCCCCGATCCCTCCTGCTCCCGTCTCTCTATCTATCTTCTCTCCTTTCTTCGCCTCCTCCTCTACAGCCCCACCCTCTCCCTCTGTGGACCAATTTTCCGCCTCCACGACCTTCCCACCAATCTCCTCCCCATCGAAGAAGAAGCACTCCCCTATTCTCTGAAGGAGACTCCTCCACTCCACCTGTCCTCGCCATTCAGATCTACGAATATATAAAATCGAGGCGTCCTCCTGCTTTTCGATGCCTCGAGGAGAGAAGAGGTGCAAGAAATGGGGAGGAGGAGAGAGTTTTTGGGGGAAGGAGAGAGAGAATAGAGAGGGAGGTGGTGACGCGCGAGATTGAGAGAGAGGGGGAAGGGGAGGGAGTAAGGATAAAGAGAGAAAAAAGCAAAAGAAAGGAGCAAGACGGAAGTGGACCTAGTACCACAAACCGAGCAGGACCTCCATTTGAGAAAAAGAGGAGATGGAGTTAAGAGCGAGGACGAGTGGGTACGAGTGGTAAGAGAAAAGTTGCCCTGGGGTAATGTTCGCCTCCGTATCGAAGAACGATTTTGCGGAACGGAAAAAAGCGTATGGATAGGAAAAGAAGGTTTTCTAGGAGATAGGACGAAGAGAGAGAAAGAGAGGAGTTAAGTTGACGTAGTTGGTGTGTCGAATCGCTCGGAGGAGGAGGAGGAATGGGCAGAGGGGAGACAAAAAGGTAAAGGGAATCACATAAGGGCGAGAGAAGAAAGAGAGGGATAGAGGTGCACGGATGATTTGATAGGATATATTGAGACTAGACATCCTACTCGGGTAGGCGTCTGAGATTAAGAAAAAAGCTTAAGAGATCAAACGAAGAAGAGGACACTCACGTAGCGATGTAGGAAATTACAGAGTGAGCAGGTTTCGTAGAGAGAGGGAGAAGATGGAATGGAAGGAGGCCAAGGGGGAATTGTAATAGTAATCTCTTGATCGAATAGGTAATCGTCGAGAGAGATGGAGAGAATGCGGAATATATACGCACCTCTGAGGATTACTCGCTTCGTGTTGACACATAAACAAGGAAGTGTTTTCCAGCCATGTCACGATTTAACATCGTCAAAGGATTTACAAGGAGAGATTTGCGGTGTAACTCGTCGGTGGCGAAATTCACTCGAATGAGGAAAATTTATTATATGTTTTCCCCCATTTGTTTTCGCGAGACACGCAAGAAAGATCTTTTCCCTTCAGATGTATTACGACTCCATCCCTGAAGCATTTAACCTTCAAGACAATTTCATTCTCTCTCCTCCCTCTTATTTTCTTGGACTATCTAACGTCTTCAGTTTCTTTCGCATCGCGTTGTCGTTGCAATCTCCGTTTATCCTAAAGTTTCCACTTTTTTAATTTCTCTTCGCTCTATCCAACTTGTGTCCTCTTCAGGATCCAATTTCACCCGCTTTAATTATTCAGCTCGTATCCTTCTGTTTGCTGTTTTCCATAAATTGGTTCAATACCAGAGTTGGTGCTTTTTGAAACATAATTTAAATCCATATCACAAAGTTTTACTTTTGTATTCATTTTTCTGTTATTACGTTATTCTTTAGCATATTAATAAGTATGCATAATGATAATATGGCGTATAATTCATTTTAGTATATAAAATAATATTGTATAATATGTACTTTGGAGAGAGATACTATTTCTCATTTTATTTTAATATTATTTGACATTTCCTTATCTTTGTTTCTTGCGACACAGTTGAAAACCACTTCTTCGAATGAAATCTTCCTTCTGCCCTTATTTCCATATTTCCCATTAAAACTTAGATATCTTAGAGTTCTTTCTAATGCTGAAAAAAGTTTATATGACATTTTTTTCTTATCGTTAATCTCCAAAGTTTTATCAGAACCACTATAAAAAATAATTTCAAATGAAAATTCGAACTTTTTTTATAATTTATTACATTCCTTCAAACAGGCTTAGTTTCAGGATCAAAATCCATCTTCAGCGCTAGGGCCACTTGAGGCCTTACTTTATAACGTAGGTACTCATTCTCACACAAAAGAACTCAATTTACTCGGTATAAAGGGACTTGGCCAGAAACCACACCGATGCCTGAACCAAAATTGAACCTTCTTGGTCGGCTATTGACCTGTCCGACTAGGTTCGCTCCATCAGTCGACTAACCTCCCGCTGGTATAGCCCTCCAAGTCATCATGATATGTGACTCCTTCCAGCCTACACTGCAGGGGTCGTCACCGGCTGAGTCGATGCGCAAGATATGAGCTCAAAGCTTCCCGTAATGGACCACGAGACGGAACCGGAACGAAACATTGAAATCTAACTAAGGAGTTAGCTTTTTCATAAACATTTTCAAAGAAATGTTAAATATGACATAAGATAATGTTTTCATATCCAAGCGAACCCATACTACACCAAATTTAACACGTGAAATAATAGTTATTAAATAAGTTTAATATACTGAAACTACTACCTCAATATTGCTTCTAGTTTCATTAAATACGAGAAGTAATGATGATGTTACAGTTTCAGAATTATCTTGTATTTTGTAACTATATGTTGAAACTATATTATAAATTGCCATTATATATTGATTATTTCACAATATTCTCTGCATATCTGTATAATGTCTTACTCTTTGTATATTTGTATTACTGATTATTTGTACTGATTATTTGTACTTTTTGCATATATTGTATTGTATTTTCTAATAATAATAATAAACGTATTGCTATAGTTCATCCAATTACAAAAGATAATTAACAAAACAGCTAATATGACTGAATATATAAACTCTTCATAAAATAGAATGCTTTAGAGATATGTAGATATCCCCTCTCGGGGAACTTCCGCCTAATTAAACGCATTTATGTATATATTTTAGCTTTATAATCCATCTCAGAAGATGCGATTTACTTCGTCTTTTTCAATTTCTCTCTTCAGTTTTTACAGAATTCAAATGAAGCTCAGTGGAAGGAACCCCCCTTTTAGGCGTTCTTTGCTGGCGAAGCGATAGTAGCAGCACGTATTATGGGCACGTCTCGTTTGTCTGTTTGTCACATTGTTCATTTCTTCAATCGCTCGACGGATTTTAATAAATTTTGCATGAGAAATCCTCATTCAAATTTATCGATCTAATATGATTTTGAGCTGCATCAGACAATCAGAACTTCCACTTTGCATAAGATCTTAAATAAACATTTTACTCATATCTCGTTGAATTTCATCTAAATCTGTCAAACGTTGATCGCTGAAGATCGTTGGTGACAGTTAACAATTAACTAAACACTTAAATGTTAAGTAAACAACGCTTTAGTAGCAGCTGATTACTTTTAAATAGATGTGCCTTAATTTTAGATTATTGGTCTATTTTATCAATTCAATGCCCCTCATATCACGTCAAAAGTATGGAGCTGAGGAGAGAAACTACTGTGGAGAAAAGGAGACGATGTGACACAGAAAACGCTAGGAAACGTCGGGAAAACATCTAGTATCGGAATGAAGACAGTATGAGATGCTGGTGGATTTTAACAGGAATGTTTCTAATAAAGCCACAAGGAGAACTAAATTACTTTAAATCGAAGTCTTTGAGTCTTTCAATGAGAAATGGGGGAGAAGCAACAACACAATAAAATACAATACACTTAATTTTCCCAACTTTGTGGTATCCCGTGGAACATATACTTCAGTTTTCAATTTGGATAATATTTTGATTGTTTATACACAGAAAGCCTGTTAATATATGCTATGGTAAAGAATGCCTTTGAAATCTCTGTGTATTCCATTTATGAGACACACTTTAGCTTCTTGTTCCATTTAGCTAACGCAATCTTAGTTACCTTGATACATAATAACGCAAGATCAAACGAAGTAGTCCTTTCATCAACTTTCAAGCTAAGAAATACGTCGATCAGGACAAATATTGAACCGGTGGAACTAGAAAAAATTCCTACAAATGGCTAATAATACACACACACACACACACACACACACACACATATATATATATATATATATATATATTTATTTATTTATATTCTCATTATAAAGCAATAATAGGGGTTTAGCAATAGATGACTTCATGTCGGATGAATAATTGACGGGAGCATCTTGCGTAGATAAAATTTTACTTTTAAAACAAATATGAGGTATTAGAGATGAGAGTGAAAGAAAAATA
The DNA here is from genome assembly GCA_028673005.1 of Tanypteryx hageni. Taxonomy (NCBI): domain Eukaryota; kingdom Metazoa; phylum Arthropoda; class Insecta; order Odonata; family Petaluridae; genus Tanypteryx; species Tanypteryx hageni. Next base: position 196,017,815 of record CM054112.1, read on the forward strand.
TTCCCAGGAAGAAGAAATAATTAATAGAGGTTTGTTAGTGAAGCGTTTAACTGTCTTAAAATAATAAATGAGGTTTATCCCTAACTGGAGGCAAATGAAATGCATGACTAGGCAAGAATAAAGCAAAATTGTGCAAGTAAAATTCAGTTTCATTTCCGTGAAATACTAATGACGTGTAATTGAGTAATCTTACATTTATAATCATTTCCAACAGGGCTGATGAAAAAATCTTAAACATACGTTGAAAATCATGCGTTGTTAATAGAAAATTTTAATAACGGCTCTAAGCCCATGAGAAATGCTTTAGGACTTTCTAATATAAAACAGCTAGATGTATTCATTTAAATTTACGCCATTTACAGACAATAAAACATAACTGAAAAGTGTATCATTGTATTGGAAATTTTTAAAAGCCATTCTATATAGCGGAAACTACCTCGTTCCACTTTTTGTCACTTGACGCCGTTATCTCTCTCCCGATTTTGAATCTCATAAATACCATAGCTATTTGAACATAGGTTTATATACAGTTTACTAAATAAATTATATGGCTACACTTAATATCCATTTAAAGATATGTCCATTTTAACATAGTATTTTCCTTTATAAAACGTTAGAGTCTAGCCTAGGTTGAGCCACCGACCTGACCGAAAAATGTATTTTCAGTGTCCGCACATAAAAGCGAGCAGCAAAGTGTGCACTCAACAGAATGAGGGTAATGAAAAATAGAATATAGGTTTTCGATGAGGTCTGGATGTATGAAATCTCTTCGATTCGAGATTTTCAATTTCCTTAAGACGGGACGGCCTGGCTTCCGCAATAATACATCTCCGAGAAACCAATAAGATGGAGAGGACGACGGGTCAATGTATCCATCTTAAGAGAGAATCTGTTTTTCTCCGTCACCGCGCTTTTTTTCTTTCCTCTCCTCGAAGGGAGTCCATTCAAGCCTAGGAGATAGTTTAGAACAGTCCAGTGACAAAGTCCCCTTTTTATTCCCCTCAATCCTGATTTCAACCTCTATATAATCGGTTCTATCTCCAAGGTTTAAGCCGGAAATTTAAGACTGTGCTCCACAGTAATAAAGGCAAGCATGCAGTGCATATTAAATTGCGATTGCCCCACAATATTTTGCGGTGATAAGGGTGATATTTATCAATTCGAATGAGTCATACAGAATTGGAAAGGAAATAGTTTCTTATAACGTAAACAATGGAGAGTCACCGAATCAAGCTCCGATTAGGGAATTTTCCGCAGCGACATTATTCAATTGTTTGATTTATTGGACTTTTTATTGGAAAGTTTAGGATCTGTTGGACCTCTCTACTATCTAACCTCGTATGTCGATTGATATAGAGTTAGTAAAATAAAAATGATATAAAACGAGAGAATACAAAAACAATATATTGCAACAAGAAGTCTATTATACGAAGAAACAAATTCAGTATAAATCAAGAGGTAAAACCTTGAAGCACGCCGCACTGAAATATTTTTACATTAGTTACGCAGAGAATTCGACTTGGACTTATAAATAATTGCGTCGCTCGGAAATACGTAGTACGTTATTCTGATACAACCAGTGATGGTAAGCGTTAAGCGTAACGTAACGAAATAACGTAATAACGAAATGATTTTTGAATAACGTAACGAAAAAGTTAACGAAATTTTCAAAATTAATGTAACGAAAAACGGAAAAACAAAAAACGTTATTTCGATATTCTCACGGTGTGATTGCACACAGAACCGGTCCTAGGCAATCAATGTATACTGACTTTGCACGGTAGATATATATACTTATCCCGCGATTTATACGGTGCTTGATGTACACGGTTCCGGTTTTACAGGGTCAAGAAAATGCGACCATCTCTCGATTTACACGGACTTAATGTATATGGTTTCGGTTTTACACGATCAAGAAAATGCGACCATCTCTTGATTTATTAGTAGGCATCTACTCAATAGGTTTGTCTTAAAAGACTGTTTATAACATCATAAGATGATTTAAGTACCTCCTCCAGTGAAATGTACTATTTAGATACAAATTAGTAGTCCTCATCTATTTAATACTTCATTGTATTTTTGTTAGACTGTGTCAATCCACGAAAAAGTTAATTACTTCATTTCCGTTAATATTTTACAGTAAAAATTTATTACATAATGTTAGTCCATAAAATAAGATAGTAAACAATATCAATCTTTAAAAATTGATACTATAAATTAGTATTTAACTCCATTAAACATATAAACAAATGAAAAATGAGAAAATATAAATTTTAAGTTGTTTCCTTAGATAATAAAAAAGTTTCCATCCCTCAGTTTGGTGATATTATTTTCTGCATATTTTAATAACATAGGTCATGGATTCAACCTATTTATTTTCAATGTCGTGTTTTTAGCGTCAAAATGTTCTGTAGAATCCTGTTATTATATTCTTTTAATATTTTTAAATACACCAAAATCAATACATTCATCATTGTCAGTACTTATACTGGAAATATACGATCAAATGAAAATTTTACATTCAGAATTTTTATTAAACTGTCAAGAGAAGATTAGTTTTTGGCTGTATGAAGTGCAATGGAAGTAGGAGATAATTTTTGTAATTTATCAGCTTTTCAAATTATTGTTGGGATGAAATAACATGTTTATGATTGTCATATGAAGTGCAATGGAAGTAGGAGATAATTTTTGTAATTTATCAGCTTTTCAAATTTTTGCTGGAATGAAATAACATGTTTATGATTGTCATATCAGTAAAAGTTGTACATTATACATTTGTTTGAAAATTTTTTCGTGAAGGGCATTGTTAAGGAGATGGTGAATTATCCAAACGGAGATATCACTCCGCAGATGTAGACGAGACGGGAAGCTGAAATTTAGCAAATTTAGTAGTTGGCTTTGCACAATCGACGATGCAACCAAAAATTATAATTATTTCCATTTATTTTGATGCTTGATGTTCTAGCTAGGCCGTTCACGTGGTAAACTGTATACATATAGGGGTTTACTCATGTCATTTCGGTTTGTGCCGAATATCACTGCCTAAGGAGTCATAAAAAAGTGTTTTGTTTTCATTAATGTTTCAGAGGATATAAATTTCTTCGGTCAAAAATATCTTATCTTTTAAACAACTGATCAGCAATTTCATTTGGTTAGTATTTGTATGAATTCTGATGTGGGTTGCAAACATAAATAAAATAAAAAATATATATTTATATAGGGTGTACCAAAACGAATGGGCCGATTACAATTTTCATTATTTAACTAACCGGAACACTTACAACATTGAAATAACTTAGAACATGTACAGAAACACTTCAAGTATCCCGGTGACATGTGGTAGTTTGCTTACTGGCCGCTGCAGTGCTGTCATCGTCCCTACTGTAAAATGGCGTCTCAGCAGCAAAAAGTGCAGTGTTTTTCGTGGTTTCATGAATCAAAATGTGTGACTACAGTTCAGCATCAATTCCGAACAACATTTGGTGTTGATTCACCTTACAAGAAGTCAATCAGACGCTGGTATGATGACTTTGTGAATAAAGGCCACATTATCACTTGGCCGTGAGAAAATTTCTGGATGAACAGCTGCCAAGAAGTTGGATAGAGCGTGGGAGATCGAAACCTTAGCCAGCACGATCTCCAGATCTGTCACCTATCGACTTCTTTTTCTGGAGTTTCGTCAAAGATTAGGTCTACACACCACCAATGCCACGGTCCTTGGAAGATCTAAGAGGCCGAATCTCAGATGGAGCTGGCCGAGTCGATGCAGCAATCCTATAGCGCACTTGGGGGGAATTTCAGTATCGCTTACACATTTGCCGCGTAACTCGTAGTGCACACATTGAACACTTACAGGCAAGACTTTAAGTGTTTCTCTACATGTTCCAAGTTATTTCATTGTTGTAACTGTTCCGGTAAATTAAATAATGAAAATTGTAAGCGTCCCATTCATTTTATTCCACCCGTACATGAAAGAGCAATTAACTCAATTTCATTAATTTGTAGTGAAATTTTTCGTTATAATGTTAAACGTAACGAAAAAATAAATTAAAATTTGAGTGTAACAAAAAACGTTACAAAAAACGATATCATTTTTGGCCGTAACGAAAAATGTAACGAAACTATTTTTTTTCGTTTACCATCACTGGATACGACTTTTAACTCCACAGACAAAAATGGTTTACTTAGTATATCAGCTTATTGTTTCAGATAAAAAGTAAATACCTTTATCGGGAACTCTATAATTGTTTATTGATTATAAAAAATACTTTGTAGCTGGGATGGGCGTTTTATGTTGGATTCGAGGCTTACAATGAAACAGATGATCGATTTTTTAAATTTTCATTTGAAAATAATACATCTAGATTATTATTTATAACAAACTTTAACAAATGTTTTTAATAACCGTCCACACAGCCAAAAATATTATTAGAATGAATGAATGCTCAATAGGAAGATCACTGATATAAAAATCAACCACGAAGATAATTCATACATTTTGGTTGCACCGACTATTATTTCGCTTAAGAAGAATACAGTCAACCAATAATAGTTGCAAATTATAGGAAATTTTTCGATTATGAAAATAAAATAGTCATGAACGAAAAAGGTATTATTCCTTGAAGTTATCAGTAGACCTCGTTAAAAGAAAATGGTCAAGCTTAATTACCATTATTTTAATGAGATGAAAATGAATATATGAATACAAATGATGACAAAGGAAAGAAATTAAAATCATTAAAAAATAAAAAATTAAATGAGAAATATTTTTAAACAATTCCCCAGATAGCATGAATGCCTCAGTATTAACGAGGAGAATCGGCACAATTAAAACAATTCCAAAGATAATTCGTCATAACATCAATAGCATATCTGCGTTAAAGAACTGTTCGAAAGAAAGTTCAGACTCCGAGAAAGAAATTCCGCGCCAGTGATTCCTGATACTCTTTCAAGGGAAACCCAATTACTACACGAACTTAACTAGCTACGATAGGGTTATGAGGGTATTTCGCTTCGTGACGCCGATGTCTAATTTGTGGAACGTCGTATATTTCTCCGTTCAACACAACAAGCAAACAACGAGGCAGTTCGTCTTAATCCTTTTCTCAAGTCGGGGCAACTTTAAAAGCGTCGCAGAAAAGGGGAGAAATTAATGCTCCGCGTAGTGTAAACTCATCGCTCAACCCCTCCCTTTCTCTCCACCTTCTCCCACCCTCCCTCCAAACACGCGCCCCGCCCTTTTCCCATCGCTGTGTTCTTATAAACTCCTAAACCGCCAATCATTCCTCTCCAATTTCTCGCCAAACTAGAACATTACCAAACACCCACCCGTTCCTCTCTCGCTCTCTCTTTCTCCATCGCCTCTTTCTCTCTATCACGCCCTTCACTTCATCCCCCGTTCCCGGCAATCTCGTCTCGATTTCCTCATCATTGGAGCCTCTGATACCCAAGGGAACCAGATTGGTCCATTATTGACCCCATCTTCCGACGTTGCTTTAACCCATCCCTCTATTTCCCATCCTCCCCTTCCCCTCCCTCCGGCTACTCCATCCGGCAATATCTCTCTCTCTCTCTTGCCCCCACTCCTCTTCCCAGATCCACTCCACCCTTGCCCCTTTTTTTCGCGGCAACCCTCTCAGAAAAAGGAAATTCGTGAATTTCCGCTTATCTCGGGCAACGGAATACACGTCGCGGTCATCTCGTTTTTTTTTGTTAATCCGATCGAAATCAGATAAAGGAAAACTTTTTGTGCCGTGAAAAAGTCCGAATCGCCCCGTTTCTTTTTATACTGCTCTCGTGAAAAAAAAACAAAATTTTGACCATCTGGGAATGGGGATTTATTTAGTGAAAAATTAGTTCCATCTCTGATCGAATAGATTATTTTAAAGTACTTTGTTGGCTTTCATTTTATCCGAAAGATTCTTTTTGGAAAACAGGTTCAAAAATCCCCATTGGTGATAATCTAATGTGATTTTTGCGATAAATAGAAGTGAAAACAAAATATATAAACTGATTCAAGTTAATTTTAATTTGACCTTAAAATGTAATTACTTCATCAAAGTGAACATGAATAATTGGTCAATTGGTTATCTACATAAAATTGAGTGAAGATAATAATGATTGATAATTGAGTGAAAATAATGACGTCAAACTTAGTTATTTAGTTGAGGTTTTGTTATTAGAATCAACACATGTTGAAATACTGCTAATATAGATTAATGGCATTGTTTTCTTGACTCTTTATGGCTATAGGATATAGCTACCACATATAATGAATAGTTAACGTAAAAAAAATTTTCGTTTGATAGCATAATTGACACTATGCACCGTTGTGTGACAGAAATTCATGAATTTTTTTATATCTCTTTGAGATTAACTTGTTTATTACTGCTCCAAACAATAAGCTATCATTCTACAGCAACAATTCCTAATGTTACCCAAAGTGTTTATCATTCCTCCATATAGAATCATGTTTATTTTCCACAAATCAAAAATATGAAACTAAAAGAGGAAGCAGATTTAGTATTTTAAATGAATTGTTAAACTATAATAGATATGGTATTTGATAGAGTAAAATGGGTAATGGTGACGAGAATATTAAATTACATATATGTAGATCGGAAAGGCAAGAGACTGGTTAGGAATGATATACATGAATCAAGTTGTGAAGGCCAAATTAAAGATAACTGATAATATCGGAGTAAATATCTGGAGAGGAGTAAGACAAAGTTGTCGCCTGTCCTATTCAATAAAGGTTAATACAGTGCAAGAATGTACATAAGATTTCGAGATTAGGGGAAAGATTATATGAACATTAAAATAGACTGATGATCAAGTAATTCTAGCAAAAAGGAAAAAGAAACCCAGAAAAGGATAAATAGACTGGTAATAACAATAATAAAATAATCTAATTGAAAAAATTGCGAATTTCGGAAGGAGATGAAAACTTGAAAGGATTCCTGGAAAGCCACTAGACTAAGTTTCAGACTCGAGATAGCTTGAAAGCATGACAAGAGACAAAAAGTGTACCGATTAAATTAGAACTAAAGTAGTGAAAGCGAAAGCCGCTTTTAGAAGAAAGAACTTCAAATGATTAAAGCCGTGTTTGAAGGAAAACTTGATGGTAAAAGAGAAACAGGAAGGAAAAGGTTTCTGTTGAGAGATGACTTGAAAGGGAAAGATAGCCACCAACAAATGAATAAGGTTTCGGAAAGCAAAATCTGGTTTAACCAATAATATTCACGGTCTTGTCAACGGACACTTTTCTATGTCTATCATTTTCAAATTAACTTAACATGAATCTAATAAATATTTTTAAATGTAAAATACCTTATCCTTAACCTGATTTATACCAATAAATATGGAATGTTTCCAAATAAAAAAGAATATTTCGTGTCGTAGGACTATGACTTCACCATATGTTTAGGGCGTTGATTGAAATCATCGGTATTATAATTTCCGCATATTAATTCCCATTAAAAACATTAAATTTATGCTATTTAAATATAGATTATTAATTCCACTGAAAAGAGTTGGCATCGTTGCCAAAGTAATTAATATTTTTTATAGTTAATACTGGGAAAATTCCCCTTTTTCTGTTGAAAACAGAATTTTATGTTCACTCAGCGCGAATTTGAATATTGTCTCTAAAAAGTAAATTTCACATTTTTAACTATACAACTCTTCATGTGCTGACCTCTTATCTAAATTTTAACTATTTAAAAAAATGTAATTTTATAAAGCCTAGCATTAATTTCCGTGTTTTTCTTAATGGGGTAGAGATGAAAAAATGGGACCTGAAAAGTTTACCAAAAAATGAAATTTTTGGAATTTTAGAATTTTCCCGTCGGTCGTACCCATCATGCCAAATTTCAGATCTATAGCCTTCTAGGAGTAATTAAGATTTTATATCATCTTACTCCCAAATAATATTTATAATAGGTATTAGGGACCCTGTCCCTAGGTGCTATACGCGTCAACCCCGCCCTCCGCTTCGCTCGCTCCAGGGACTACGGCGCTGCGCGCCTCGTCTATGGCCCCCGTAAGCTGAAAATAATTCTTCGGAATTTCTTTTTTTAAGACTCATATTTTTGCCCAATAATATTTTTTTCTACTCACCGTTTCTTAAATAAAATTTTTTAAATATTTTAAACGGCCGCTATTTGGTTTCAAGATGACGGGTGAAAATTAAAATTATTCCTGGGGTCTCCTAGCTTTATCTTTTTAACCACAACAGTTATCATAGCATCACTTAGTCCTGAGATTGAAAGTTTAGTGCAATGCTCTTTTGTTTATATCAACAACACATCTACAATAATGTATCAAAGAAATGATCATTGCACGTTATATAATTATTATTTCGATAATATTTTCCAATTTAATGATTTCACACATTTATGATATAAATAATCATTTTTCGACATGATGGGAGCCCCGTAGGATGAATCGCCTATGATAAACCCTTCTTATAAATTCCAATTTTGGATGATATGAAACACAATCTTACTACTTCGTATCTGAGAAAACAAAAAACTGAAAATGAATGAACAAACAAAACAACAAAACGAATCAATTGAATCATGATTTGCAGCGCAAATCCACAATATCCGTGTTTATTATTCTCGCCTTCCAAAATCAACAACTTATTAGTTGTCAAATCTACAAATGAAAACCCAAATTAAGAAACATTTTAGTTTCCATTATTGACAGCGCTACAACCGACTATGTGCCGGCACGATGTGTTTTAATATATATATATATATATGTATATGTGTATATATATATATATATACACATGTATGTATATGTATGATGGCCGCCTCTTGAAGGTCAACATAATTGCAATTTACGAAATGTCCACATCAGGTTCCCGGTAAAAGTTGCCAAGGTGGAGAGGAGCGTATCGTAGACGCTACCTCAACAACATTTCTTCCGCTTTTCCCCCTCTCTATCCTTTTCTCCCCTTTCCCTATCTCTCTCCTTTTACCTATCGCTTCAGACATAAAAAGTAAGGGGAAAAGACGGTGGAGGCATCGATCGAAGTTCAAAGTCCACTCCTACGCCTTTTTTTCACGCTCCACATACATCCTGCACTCGTTCCATCCGGCCTCCTCCTCCCCCACTACTCCTCATGGCTCCTTTTTGTTTGTTTTCTTGGGTCTCCGATACAACCTTTAGCGTTTATCCTCGCGAATAAAAAGAAAGGAAAGCCAACCCAAAAACCCCCTTCACTCACGTATACTTCTCACCCGACCAACCTCTCACCTCCTTCGTCGCCGTACCTCGTCTCGCCTCGTTCGCTCAGAGTACCCGCTCGCTCACTCGACGAGCAAAAGGGAGGGAGAGGGTCGTACGCTATCGGAACATCTACCTCCATGATGTCCTCCGTTCCCTTTCATCTCTATAAAACGGGATAGGGCGCGCACTCAAATAACGAATGGGAACCTAGTAGCAGGAGTATTTCATCCCTATTTTCTCTCTCTCTCCCCCGATTTGCCTCTAACGCTCACCATCCATGCACCCATCGCTCCCAAAAACCTCGGACTTTATTCTCCACGCAATGAGCCTTCTCTATCTCTCTTTTTCGTCGACCGGAACCGCGGACCCCTTACTCCAACTAACATCTTTAACCTGAGTTCTCTATTACTACTTTCCTCCTATCTCTCTTTTTCCCTAAATCTCTCTATTCTTCCTCCCTCTACAATCCCTCCCTTATATCTCTCCTTCTATCCCCGTTCCTCTCTTCATATTTAGGCTCACGCCACCTCTATATTCTATTCCTCCGCCGATCTTACCTTCCCTCTCCTACTACTCCTTTTCAAGCCTCCCCTTCTCTCGCATTCTCACTCCCTTCGACTATTTCCCTCTCTGGTCCTCTATCTCTTTTCATATCTCTCTCTCTCTCTCTAAACCATACTCATTTCCCCCTCCCTCTTATCCTCTTTCATTTTCTTGCTTTCTAACCGCTCCTTCTATTTCTTCCCTACCCCTTTTGTCCATTCCCCCCTATCGGTTTCTTCTCCTTTCAACCTCCCCCTTATCCACCTCTCTCTTCTCGCAACTTCACTAGAGCATCCCCACCTTCGCAGTTTCCCCGTCCACTTGCCAGCAGTCGTTCTGTTGCGCCGCTCCGGAATTTAATTAACAACTCTCGCGAATTTCGGGGAGTGGAGTGGAGAAAGAAGAGATGGTGAGGGGATGAAAAGAGAGGGAAAGTGAGGAAGGAGGGAAGGGGCGAGAGAGAGAGAGAGAGAAAAGTAAGAGAAGGGGTGGGAAGTGGCGAGGGAGTAGAAAGCGGGTAAAGGAATTGGAAAAAGGGCGAATTCCAATAGTGCGCTAATAAAACCGTGAGAGAGAGAGAGATGGGGAAAGGAGGGAGAGGAGAGAGAGAGAGATGGTTTTCCAAAGGATTGGCTTCGTTATCGAAAGGGGAGAGAGAGAATATGAGAGAAAAACGCGAGAGAGATATAAGTATATAGAGTGAGAGGCATTGATAGCCCGCGAAAGAGTTGGAATTCAATGTTTTTTTCCGCGTGGAGACTTTTCAAAAATCGAAATGGCGAAAAACAAGCCCCAAATTTTAAAGCAAACGATAAGAGCGTAGGTATGTCGTGTATCTGGTGAAAAAATTACCGTTTTTTCCGAGAGACTGAACGAACGAGTGGATGAGAAAGCGTGTAGGTATATGCCCAGTGACGAGACCAAAATTTTACGGATATGGTCTTCTAACGAGAAAAGTTTCGTTATAGAATTTTTTAACCGATCGCCCGTGTCCGCAGGCTCCGCCAACCGACCGCGACTCATGCAATTTTAATCGACAAGATCGATACAAAATCAATTTTACTGATGTATACCAGCATTTTTAAGAGATTGGGAGTAATTTGGCCCTCACGAGTGATGTTCATCAATCGAATCCATCCACTTCGAAGTAATCAAGGTGATTGGCAATGGCGTTTCTGGTGCAAATATAAAACCTTTTAAACGACCTGGAATGCTGAGATGTCAAGATAAGGCTGACTCAAAAGCGGTAGATTTACTTTATCGACTACAAATTTGAGCATGATTATTTATTTTACTCTATCAAATGACTCGTTATCAATATATCTTCGTCATCCATTTAATCAATGGTTAATGATGGAGCCCTAATAATGCTACCAACCCATATTTATACCTATCTCTAAGATTCCTGTCGTAAATCAAAAACATACTAGAAAAATGTGAGTAGCTTCATCAAACGTCGGTACAAAAATCCAAATATAATAAAATCCCAGGTTCGTTTGTTCGTTCGTTCGTTCGTTCGTCCGTTCGTGCGTTATTTAAATTTAATTTGCAAATGAATTTTATTCCACTTAATAACCAATATTTTTGGCTATACCATGTAAATAATCACATCTTATTAGTCGGTTCAAAATTGTTGACAATCCAAATATAATAAAATCCCAGGTTCGTTCGTTCGTCCGTTCGTGCATAACTGGTGGTAAAAATACATTAAAAGACAAATAACTTGAACAAATATGTACATATAACAATGAAATTTGGAGGAAATGGCCTGCTCATAAGTAAAAATGCTCTGACGAGGAAAAATTTACGAAAAACATCCAGAGTTCGAGTCCATGTCTGGTGATACATTCCCAATAACATAACCCGTAGAAATAGATTTTCGACCTGCAGGCTTTGTTTCATTTGCAAAATTAAATTAGAAGTAATTGTCCTACGATCTTCGAATAAAAGCCATTTGAAACAAAAAAAATTAATCTTACCATCGATTTTTGCTTTCGGTTCGAAATCGCTCGAACTTTGCATAAAAATTCAAAATTTCATGAAAATATTGCGTTTCTTGTGAAAAGTTCCCATGACGACCGAACATATTGTTGAACTCGAGATCCTCATTATTGTATACTTTCTTATATATGCATAAAGTTGACATGATGCATAAATCATGAAAATTTAAGAGTCCGTATTCACAACACACCATATCATGGAAAATTAATTCCAGGCGAGAATCGCACATTCACAAAAAACGTCGTTTAAAACAGCTGTTACACTGATCATTAAATCTTCAAACAGGTTTTGCCAAAAAATAAACAATATAAAACAATTAAAGAAGTTTTATTGTGAGAAATTAAAAATAAGTTTTTTCATTCCCTTTGTTTTTCAGAAGAAATTTTTCAACTCGAATTTCTATTTTTAGATTTCTATTAGTTACTAGTTACTATATATTCGGTTTTTTTAAGTATGACTATCCAAAACTGTAGCTTCAAACAAATTAAAATTATCATTTCGTGATGAGTATCATATAAATCAGGGGTAGACAAACTACGGCCCGTGGGCAACATGAGGACCGCTAGGGCATTTTATGTGTTCCGCGGATCCATTATGAAAGCGAGCCGTGAAATGTAACACAGATAATTTCATGTTTGTAGCTTAAAATTATGGACGGAAAACCTTTTCCAGTGATGTTATGGGAATAACATATTATTTATTATTGATTTTCATTGACGGGATCTATCGCATTATCTCAAATAACTTGTTCCGCCGAAGCATTTTCATCTGTTAATGCGCCCCGCCTAAGAAGCTGCAACTGTCGTGGCCCACCACGTAAAACCTTTGCCCACCCCTGATGTAAATCATATGAATGCACATTAATATGTATAGTGTGAACCATGAACATGGATAAAATTAGCGCGTTTTTCTTCTATCATTAAATTCTGTAATATTTTGTATTTTTTTCACTATGAAGATTTATCCCATCCACCTAATTGACGAACAGAAGAGAAATTTTAATTTGTTAACTTATTATATGCGTAAATTCAGCTTATCGTAATTTATTGTCAGAATATAAAATAGACCCAAGCAACGGATAAAAGTCTTATACAAATTAATCACGTCTCCTTAATTACAATTAACTTATTACAAGGCTATTTAATATACCAAGACTTCTAATCACAAAACAATCTGGAGCTTCTTGAGGTTTGGATCTTTTAATATTTGTAGTTTTTGGTTCTTTCGAACTCTGTAGTTATAGTAAAATGTTTAAGTTTTGACTATTTTTTATCCCCGAGTTAGTATACTGTTTAAGCAAAAAATAATTCACATAATACTAAATTAACTTAAAGTGATATAAAAATTAAATGCAAAATGGATATATAAATCAACATTAGAAGTTATAAGGAGAGAAAAATACAGAAAGTAATGCTTAAACGCCAGCACGTTAGCTACACGTAAATATTTGACAACGAGATGTATTTCAATGAAATTTATTGGACATAAATATAAGCGAACAGGCATTCCGATGAAGCGATGATTAAGGCATTCCATCCCTTGAGAATTTCGAGGAAAAGAGACGGATGGAGAAAATAAAGTGCGAAAACGAGATAAAAATCAGCGGTAGACGTTGAAAAATCTATGCCTAGAAGGGAGGTGACTGGAACTTTAGATAGAAAAAAGATTCGAGAAGGAGTGAGAGAGTCAACGGAAGGATGGAGAAAAAATGAAGGCGAAAAGGAAAAGTGCCGACGAAAGAGTGGAAATAGAGGGATAACGATGATTATAGATAGAGATGACGCTAAAATGAACCAGGAGAAAAAGATGAACTCGCGAGCGGCTAAGACCGATGAAGGGGTTAGCCTGTAAAAAGTCGCCTGGAGAGAAAGAGAGTGAGAGAATGAAGCAGATGAGGAGAGAGAGAGACGAGGCAAGAAAGATGAGAGAAAGAAAAAGAACAAATACAGGCAAATTAAAAGATAGTAGAAATGAAGGGAGGATAGATACAGAGAAAGTTGATAGTACGAAAGAAAAATAGTCAATAAAAGACAAAAGGAAAGGATAATAAAAAGGGGGAGAGATATAGAAACAAACAACAGAAATAAGTGGAGAATTATGAACCATGGAAAAACAGAGGGAAACGAAGACGCGAAAAAAAAACAGAGAAAGCGAACGAGACGAGAGCCAATTAACGCTTTTACAGGAGTACCTAAAGGCGAATGGAAATGGACAGAGAGGAAAAGACGCGGAATCCAAAAAATGGAGGGATAAAAGAGAGAGAATAGAGAGGGCATACTATGTTGAGAGAAAAAATTAGAGCGAATATACGGACGAAGCGAATCAGAAATTAAATGAAAGAGGGAACGAGAGGAGATGGGGAAAAGGGTTCATACTGGAGAGGGAGGGAGGGAGCTTTCGGATGTAAACCGCTCGGGAGGAAAGTAAAAAGAAATGCGGCCATTTTTTCTACCGTCGGGGAAAATGCCATTGGGAGTTAGGGTTGCCTTTCCTCGCGCGGACGGACGGACGGTCTGACAGGTTCCACCTGAACCCGTCTGCCGCTCTCATTCGTCCCTTCTCTCACTTTTCATCTCTCTCTCTCATTAGTAGGCGAAGCGAGGATACGCGTATATTATCCCGACACTCGGGGCCCTCAACACGCCAGCACGCACATCTCTCAGAGCTGTAGCGATGTGGAGACGTCAAAACATGCGAATATAACGACGCGAGTGGAGCGGAAGAAGGGAAGCGAGGTAAGGAAAGCGCGGGAGGGAGAAAGTGGAGAAATAAAAAGGGATAAAAATCGGGAAAAGGGGGAAAAGAGAAGGGAGGAGGGAGTATGGAAGGGGAAAGAAGAGAAAGAAACAAGAAATGGAAGAGAAAGGTTATGAAGCATGAAGATTAGTAGAAGCGTGGCGACTGTGGGAAAGTTACAACGCAGCCTACGCGGTGCATAGGGGCATAATGAGAATCGATAAAAACTCTCAATTTTATTTGTTTTATAAACATATACAAAAGTATACGTTCTATATTTGTATTATACAAAAATAATAATTAATAATAATAAGCTTTTTCTTAGCGTAAGGAAATCATATTCACGATTTTCTTCAATAATTTTACAAGAGGGTCTCAACATTAATTCTTGCAGCAGGGTTTACGTATCGTTTCTACGCCTACGGGTTGTAAAGAAGTAAATATCCAAGAAAGCAAAAGATGGGGGAGAGATATTAGGTAAAAGAAGAAGAGAGAGGAAATGTGAAAGAAGTGAGAAACGAGATGAGGCAAGAAGAGGGGGAAAGTAAAGAAAGGACAAAAGAGAGAACCAAAGAAAGGGTAGGAGTGGTGGAGGAATGGAGCAAGGAGGAGGATTATTTTAGCCCTGGAGGCGAGAGAAATTGACACGGGATGTAGAAAGGAAGAGAAAGTACGAAGAAAGCATGTAAATGTAAAGGCGCGACATGTAAAAACTTTAGAGATCAAGCGTGCGGGGTGAGATGAACAAAAGAGAAGAAAGGGACGCAAAGGAATAGAACTGAAGGAATATTGGTAGAGAGAGTGAAGCGGCAGACTGGTTTCACATAATGATACGGTGTGAGGGAGGGGGAGAGAGGAGAAAAGACAGGAGATGTCTGTAGTGAAAAGGAAGTGAACGCATTGCGGGATGGTGCTGCCATAGAGAGAAACAAAAGATGGAAGAAAACTGAGAAAAGAAAAATGAACGACGACGGAAAATATGTCAAAATGAAGATAAACGAAGATAAAATGTCAAAAATTGTGAAACAGAGAAGAGAATGAGGACCTGAGACAAAAAGTAAACACGAGATAGAATATTAAGGAAATGTTAAAGTATACTTATGACAGTGTTTTTATAAATCTTGACGCGTGAGAGAATTCGCTGTCCCTTACGATTTATCTCCAAAAATAGGATACTCATCTGACGAGAGTTTTTACAAACTCGCCATGACATACAATAGATGCTATAACAAAACCGTTCATGCTGTGAGCGCTCAAATTACCGTAATAATCTCGTATTTAAAAACAATGTCGCAGTTGAGTAAAAACTTTGTATATTATACTACCATACTACTTTCCCTATATTGTGAATTTATACGCGTCAATTATAAAATAAAGTTTAAAAGCATAAAAATAGCGCGCTGCGGGCATCCCCGATTTCGACTAAATCTATTTAACTTTGAATCTCTCTCCCCCTCTCCGGAGGGACTATCACAGTCCAGATACATACAAGGCGTACGACGCTACAAGTTGAACCCCCAAGCTTATCTTCGTAGCAACATATATTTCTAAGGAACAGAGTTCGTAGTTGGCGAAATTGGTTGAATCATAAAAGGTGAGAACATATACTGAATGAATTAATGAGGAGCGAGGGGAGCATGGCAATTCTTGCGAAAGAGGGAGCTGGCCGAGCCGATAAAGGAGGTGCAAAAGACACGGTGAAAAGGGGAGGCAGTAAGAGAGAGAGAGAAAGGAGCGGTTGTTAATGGGGGCGGATGAGAAGAGGGTTGTTGCGCCCTTGCATCGGCAATGAAGCCTCCCCAAAGGGAAGGAGTTTTCAGTACCCAAGGGAAATATATACCCCTCTCTCTCTCTCACTCTCCGTCGCTTCTCATCTGATTGCCCCCTAATTGTTCCCCCCTCTCCTTTGCTCTTCCACACACTACCCAAGCGTCTTTTCTCCCTTCCACCTCACACCTCACGCAGTCATTGTTCACCCCTTAAATCACCGCCCATGCACCTCAAACTTCCCCACTTTGTGTCAAATCCCATTCCCTTCTCTCAAGGTCGTACTGCTGAACTAAATTTCCTTTTCAAGTGCCCTCACCGGTATACAAATGGGTGGGGAGTACACGTTTTTGTGATATACAGGTTCCCCTCTCTTTATGCGGGTTCACTTTATGCGAGTTCGCTATTATGCGACAAACCTATTGTTATCGGAATTTCTTTTATGCGTCTTTAATTCGCTCTTATGCGGTCACGAGGCCAGTATAATACAAATGAAAGAAAGTTCTCCACTACACCACAAGACGACCATTCAGTTTCTCATTGTCTTATGCTGTGCGTATTAGTACTACAGTAAAAGAATTGAGATTTGGGTGGATACTGTAGAGTGGAGATGAGACGGAGATTTCGTGTGATACTGTTTGAACACACATGAGAAATTTTGTTTCCTTGCCCGCGGAACTTGCGTTGGGCCAAGAAAAACCTCCAGAACTTTAAACCTTGATTATTATGTCACTCACAACAGCCACCACTTCTGCTCGTCTGCGTCCTTTCATTGGCGAGTATAATTTAGTGTTAATTGTTTTAAGTTTGTATTTAACGCATAAGAAGACGTTATGGAGCGAAAGAAGATCATCTTGAAGGGGAACTAGGATTGCTTGTGGAACGTATCCCTATCATTAACATGTAAATATGGGTTCTGTTTATGCGAATTCGCTTTATGCGTCACTTTCCTGGAAACTAACCCCCGCATAAAGAGAGAGAAACCTGTATTTGCGATTATTTTTCAGTTTTAATGCATACATAATGTAATGCTTTAGCGATCAAATTTAGCCAAAATTATGTTTCTAGTTTTATACTTAAAAGCTTTTAAACATTTGCGACTTATAATCCTTTATAGATTCTTGAAATTTTAATTTAAAATGAACGGCTCTAAATTTCGTAAGATACGATTCTCCGACAGAGGCTGCGTTTTAGGAATTTAACAGTTCAAGCAATAAAAAAGCCTATGTGTAATTTTGCTTCATGATTGTAATTGCTTACAAATCCTTGTTTATTAGGCAGATTCGTGGAAATCGCATTCAAGATTTATTTTTTATTTAATGTATTAAAGTAATAAAGAAAGGATAGCCCGACTTTATAATAATTAACTTTTGAAACGTTTACATTTGAGTTATTTTTATTTTGGAAACAGGGTTCCTAGGCGTTTAATGAAGTCGTTCCCACAGATTGTGCTGTATGTTAATGACACGAACGAATAACTGGTTGCCAGTGAAGAAATTAAGAGGATTTTATTCGAACTTAAATCCACTCGTAAAATTTCTCCGTAGCTCCATTCAAGAGAGTCGTTAACGGAAATAAATCGCATGCATTTTATAGCCGTCTACAAAATTTGAGGCAATGATTCGCTAAATCACCCATCATACCGTCTAAAGAACGTTTCCTCCGGAATAACTACAACTATAAATTATTGCGGACTTTTAATAGAAGCAACCCGTAAAACAGGAAAACTGAAATAAAATCGTTCTAAAACTGAAAGTAGCAGTAAAATACAGAAAGAAAATCTGTATTAATCTCTCTTAACGTTTTATTTTTACACAGAAACATAAATAAAAATTTTCTAAATAATGCGCGTACTTAATAACAACATATCATAAAATGGGTAAAGACAAAATAACCTCAAACTACATAACGATGGCAAAACTACTGATATTTTGTTTGAATAGTTGTTAACGATTCAGGGCTAACCTGAGTTAATAGGTAATTATTTTTGGGGAAAATTGGACCTTAAGTTAGTCTTGACACCAGAAAACCTTAAGCCTTGCAAATCAAATGACCTGCATTAAACCGCATGACGATAATAATAAGACTTTTATATGACTGTCAAGTGCACATGAACTTCTTTGAAACTCCAAAAGAAATTATCAATAAATATCACCACGGTTAACACATAATAAACATCATCGGAAGATAACGGTCGAAATAAAAACATTTTTAACATCTGATATCACTTGATAATTTATTTGCAAATAATTCAAACAGCTTAATACCTCCGTGGCGATAATATTTCGTGGGCCGTTTATCATATATTTTTAGTCTCGAATGAAAAAACAGCCCCACTCACTGCTACGACCTTGACAGCGATAGAAGAAAATACAAGAGATGCATGCGATGAAACAACATTTGTGACAGAAGGTTCCGAACGCAGAAAAGATTTTTAGTACGTTGCACGCAGGACTCTAAGGGAAGAGAAAACCCTTCCCGCCTTCATTCCGCCCGCATACATTTCCCAACGATTCGCCCTTAAATCAAAAAAACACGGGAGGGGTAAAAACGCGCTTTAAATTCGTTTCGTCCTTTCCACCCCTCCTCCCATCCCCTCTCTCTTCTATCTCTCTCCCACTCATTCCCTCCCTCTCTCTTACATCTACCTCCATCTCGAAAAGGAAAACGCATAACAAAAATTCCAAATTTTGGTACCACCGCCGCCGAGGAAATCTCAAAGTCAAACGGATCGTAAATATGCAAAGTGTCTCTCTCTCTCTCTCTTTCTCTCTCTCTCTCCCTTTATAGCTTGCACGAAAAAAGCGCACTGGAAAAAAGTAGAACATGTACATGCACCCGCTTGTATTTCTCTCTCGTCCCGTTGCAATATCGGCGGCGATTTGGAAGGGAAAGAGAGTTTGGAGGCAGAGGGAGGAAAGACAGAGGCCGCATGGGCGAGAGAAAGAGAGAACAAATGGGAGAGAGAAATGAAGAGAAAAGCCCGTTCGTCGGAATTTGGGCGACGTCATCTTTTCGCATCGGCCGATATGATTTTCATAAGCGAACGAGCAATGCATCGCCAGTTCTCCGTGAGGGGATTCATAGGATTCGAAATTAAATGGTGAGAAAAAGGGGCTATGGAATGAAGAGAGAGAGAGGGAAAGATGGGAAAGAAAATGAAAGAGAAAGAGATGGGGCGCCATCCGTCCCCCACGGCACTCACACCATCCTCATATGCTTTCCCCTGGCATGTGGCTCCGTTCTGCCCCTCGCCCGAGGAAGGTGCAGCGAGATTTATCCGTCCGATATATTTCTCGCCTCAAGGCGCTCCTTTTCCCCTCACCCTCCTTTCCTGCTCTCCAGCAGCGCCTCTCCGCGGCCGAGCATGTTAATTAATCGGCCGAGGGATGGTGCCAAAGGCGATTGCGAATAGCGTCCTCGGGGCGAAATTAGAAGGTCAGGGAGGCGGGGTGAAAGGGAATAGAAGGGGGAGGATGAGCGGGGGGAATGAGAACAAGAGAAAGTGGAAAAAAGGATTCGTATCGATTAGGATGCATAAAAGAGGGATAGGGAAGAGTTTTTATTTGAAATTCCTCGTGAGCAAAATTCGAACTGAAGTAATTAAAATTTTTGGAGCAATTTCTTAAATGTTTCCCTAAATATTTTAGTTAATTTTTATATTTTACGATTATTATCAAAACATTAAGTACTAATTGCAATTTTTATAAGCTATTATATACATACATATAGGTACATATAAAGACGTATATGTACACAAACACAAATTTTATATTATATATATATATATATATATATATATATATATATATATATATATATGTCTGTACATATGAATAGAACCCTGTTTCTAATTTTACTTGATAATCTGGTTTGTCCAGTCTAAAACGTAAAAGAGCAACTCCAGCCACGTATAAGTGACAAAGGAATCTCACGAGTTAATGTCCATACCGAAGGACGCAGAGCTGTAATTGTGTTTCGACCTCAGAACACACATTTGCCTAATTTCGGCTACAGGTTTCCCTCTGCTCGCTCCCTGTTAATGAGCCCGTGCCTGTGTGAAGTGAATGACATTTCTCCGCTCTCGTCCTCGTGGCCATTGGTCGGCCATTGAGCCAACCGCCATATCTCAAAATGTTCAAAAACAGCATCCTGTTAGACCGAAAAGGCTACGTGAATGTGAATCCGAATAATCTATATAATTAATGAGTAATGTTTGTAGTTCCGTTAATAATTTCGTCATGTTTAACTATAAACACCACTGGAGTCATAAGATCCAGGGTTATCTATCGCTGAGAGACAGCTATATTTTTAGGGAAGAGTTCGAGGTAGACAGAGATGGAGAATGGGAGGGAGAGAAGGAGTGGAATGGGAGGGATAGAGATGGTAATGGGAGGGTGAGAGGGAGGGGAATGGATTGGAGAGTGAGAGGAGAATTGGAGGGAGAGAGAGAGGAGAGTGGGAGAGAGAGAGAATTGGAAGTGTTTTAATTTTAATTAATACTTGATTCATGCATACCCGTAATTTTTCAAGGGAAATTTAATTGTTAATATAATTAATAATAATGCAATAAAATAATTAATAATGCGCTTGTATTATTAAACAACCTAAAATAAAATGTAAATAAATTAACAAAAAGGTACGTTCAGCTACTGAATCTACGGTCCTAATCATGAACGTAACCAGATGACGGCCAGAGGGAGTTGCCTGGCCCTTCTTTATAGGTCCTTGGCTCCCCTGCTGTAAAATATATTTAACTAGATTGACAAGTGTACTCCATAAATGGAATACAAAGAGATTTCAAAGACGTTCTTAATGGGAAATACGTATGAAACGGTATCGAAAGATTGGGCGATTCTCGATTTTTTATCTCCAAAACTATAAGTCGTAATTATATGGTCTTGGAAACTATCTTGTAGTAAATGTTGTTCTCTATCTAAATAATTTTTTTAATCAATACCTTGTAGATTATATAAGAGCATGGGAGAGAAATATATGGATTTTTAAATGTTGTCTTCGTGGTCGATGTAAACAAAATATGCGATGTTTTGCTCGGGATTTTCTCACATGTTTATCACCGATCTCGGGGACTATTTTGTAGTCAATCATGTCCTATGTCCGAATAAACAGATAGAATAGAATGGATAGAAAAACAGATTTTAATTGTTGTTTGCCGAGATAACCACCTTAGAGATCAATGTAAGCAAAATATGCGATGTTTTGCTCGGGATTTTCTCGAATTTTTATCTCCAAAACCATAACTCGTAATTATATGGCCTCGCGGACTTTCTTGTAGTAAATTATGTTCTCTATTGGAATAATTTTTTTAATCTATAGCTTACAGATCACATAAGAAGTAGGGAGAGAAAAGCTTGGTATTTCATTGTTGCTTGACGGATGCCATTTAACGAGATACGAACATAAGTTTATTGAAGTAATTAAGTAAAGTAGAAGTTCTAATTGACGGATTCAGTTTAAAGTCATCTACATCTACAGTTTACCCTGCAAGCCACCGCAAGGGTGTGTGGCAGGGGGTGTATTAACACCAAGGGGGGAAACTCCAAAATTAGGCCTTGGTTTACGCCCCTACGCGAGGTTACTTTTGATCGCAAGTTTTATTCTGCTCAGCTATCGTTCTAGGGAAAAATGAGCCTTTGTATCTCTCTGTCCTACAGGCTATCTCTCTTATTTTACGAGGATGGTCCATTCTACCGATATAGGTGGGAGTTCTTATTATTTCTTTGACGTCGCTGGAGAAAGTACTCGTTCTAAATCTTTCAAGAAGTTTTAACCTAGCACGTGATCGGCGCTCAGCTAGTGATTCCCATCATAATTGTGTGATAAATTTTAATAAAGATCACTCATACTTAATTAAATTAAAATCCGTCCAGCGGATTAGGAGATGAAAGTTACGACGGACGGACAGACGGATGGACGGACCAGACGTGCCCATAAGGCGTTCCGTTATTACCCCTTTCTGGTAAATAACGCCTAAAAATGAAAATTAATAATGTATTTTTTGTTCTTAATAAAAATGAACTTTCATTTGTATGACTAGTGCAGTAAAAATGAGTTAAAACATTTGTTATCGTATTATTATTTTTATTGTATTTTTTAAATTTTGGTGTGCTCATCAAAATATTTTGTGTCATGCAGCCCCGCTTCCCCCACAACTCATGCTAGCGCCACACAGTTGGGAGGCTAGTCACGTTCCTGGTTCTTATCGACTGCCAGTTCGTGCTGTATCCGTCAACGGAAACGCGGTAGCTTGACAATCACATTACACTTCAATAAAATCTATTTTTTTTAAATTATCCTAAATAACATTGATTTTCTGAGGCAGTATCAAATGTATCAAGTAATAATGAATAGAAGGAGTATTTTTAAGCCGATTTCCCATCTTTTGTTCCAATAACATCTCGAAAAAACCTCAAGGACACAAACTTTGTAGGAATCAGACGGCAAAAAGAGCAAACAATCCTGAAGCCGAGATTTCCGTGAACCGTACTACATAGTACGATTATGATACCGTGTTCGGAGGATAGATACGGATTGCATTTAGGCATACTTGCTATGGAGTTTGAGGTCGACTTACTTACTCGAGAGGAAGGAGATAAAATAATCTCCGTGACCTGGACTCCGACTATAGATCTCCAACTCTTGTCACCGTGAGGTATGTGGGTAGCTTCCTCTCTCTCTCTCTTTCCCCGACCTTTCGTTTTCTCCTCGCGATTTGTGAAGGAGACTATTAAAAGACATAACTCACTTCTTGGTTGGTGGGTGGCCACTCTCTCATTCACTCGCCTACCTGCCGAGCTGGGAAAAGAAGTTTCCATAGCGCTTTGGAAAATTTCATCAACGCGAAATGGCGTCCCTGACCTTTTTTTGAAATTAAAAAGAGACAAAAAGGGTTTAATAGCGGGAGATCTAGAGATAACTTAGGGCCTGGGGAAAGAATAGAGTACAGCGGATGAGGTCAGGGTGGCGTGGAAGAATTGTAAGGTTGTCCTTTTTAAGGAGAAGATGGATTACGAGTTTTAGAAAATGCTTACCTCAGAAGAGATTTTACTGTCGAAGGGTTCAACAAATTAATTTTGTTAATTGCTTAGCCTTAATGATTCAACTCGCGAAGCATGTTCCACTTTTAAAGTACAATAGGCCAATCTACACTAAAGGGAAACATTTTTTTATTCCTTTATGAATAAGATGAATATATTAGATTGAAAAATTCGCGACATGACACACGCTGACGAAATAAAGTCGGGATAGGACGTGATATTTAGTATCTTAGTTAATTATGCCATCTAATATGCTCGCATAAACGTCACAAATTCTGAATATAATGTTGTAATGTTGTGTACGTGGAGGTTGTTTCTGGCTATACAGTAATTTATGGTAACTATAATTATAAATTTTCTAAAAACATTATTAAAAAAGTAGTGTCTAGGTCGTCTTATTGCTGTAATCCTATTGATGATTTAGATGAATTCAATAACCAAAAAAGTTTAGAAAAACAAATGTACATTTTAGTTACAAAGCAGCCGTCATCACTTAAGATTCTCCAATAACAGTTTCTGAAAAAGAACATCTGCTATCGGTGATTAAGCAATGATGGCGATTGCTTTTCAGCCAAAATCAACGTCTTGTTTTCCTAACGTTTTTATGAGAGAAATCTAAATTATCAATTATCAACTGTTTTTGAGAGATATCTAAATTATCAACTATGATGTCAAGTTGGTAACATCAAATTGCATTGCGTTAAAAATTAATGCTGCCTAAAAATTAATTCAATTTCTAAAAAAAGACTTTCTAGTTTTGTCGACTATATAAAATACAATAAAAGAGAAAAAAACGTATAATGTATGAAATTTTAAATTTTAAGAAATTCATTTAATAAATAATTTAATAAATGAATCATGGAGATCACGTTAATATGATAAAACATAGATCAGGTGTGGGCGAACTGTTGGTCGAAACAGTGGTCGCGAACTGAAAAATACATATCTCTAAAATTATCATTATAAAATAAAATATAGTAATTCAGTTGATTTTTAAGTTGTTTTTATTGTTAACAGATGGCAATGGACACAGCCAGCTCGACGCACATTTTTCAAAATATTGCACCCTAACGTCTGACCCGGGCGTCCTAGCTGGAAAACAGGCTCATCCATCTCATTAAGAATAATTTATATATTTGTATCGTCACTTCAAATCATTTTTGTGAGAACCATTATTAATGATTTTTTAATTTAATAATGTAACAAAAATGTATATTCTGTTTCCTTGGTAGTAGTAGGCCTAATTTTATCCAGGATATAATAAACTAAGAAGGGAGGAGGTCGCAACTAATTGAATGTAGGAATAGTGGGTTGCGGCTTGAAAAGTTTTCCCACCTCTGCCATAGATTTTCTAAGTAACTTACGTATAATTCAACGATCAGCGAAATACCGCTAGAGATGTTTTCTTTTTATATAAAAAACATCGGACTTGCCTCATCGTTTTATGGTTAATGAAGTTATATAATGCATAATTGCAATTAAGCATAACACACTCATCCCTCGAAATGCACAGATTTCCTTTAAACGTTTTCTGTTTAGCATGGTTTTCTTTTTAGAGAACTAACTTGAATAGCACGGCCATCAATTTAGCTTAAGCACAGTTTTTAACTGGTCTCCGAGCATTTAAAAGCATAAAATGTTTCAGTTCGACGTAGAGATAAAAATAATCGATAAAATGTAACAAATGTAACCTCGTGCATTCTTATGGAAAATCTACCCCACTTTTCGCGGTTTTACTTTACACGGTATTTTCCAGGAAAGCATTTACATTGCAAAGCAAGGGTTGGATTTACTATTCTTTATACGATTTATTATCATTATCAATATCCCCTAAAATAAATCCATTTCTTTTTGCTTAAACCGGATTCCTCACATCAATTTATCATGCTTGTTTTAAGTTTAGGCACATTAATATTGCAACGACACCCATATGAAATAATGTGTTTTTAACTACTCATAAAATGGATATTTTCCATCGTGTTATTTCTCTGCTTTGACATTTTCCTCTTAATCACGAATACCATAAAAATACTCCTTTCTCTAAGGATATAGTACATTCTCCACAATAGCGAAATCGTTCCTAAGAAACGAGCTTTGCATGAACGGCCTTCGAGGTAATAAATAGGTAAAATAACATAATAAATAATATATGAATTTCGCATAACGCTTAGGACAATCAATATTTTTAATCGACGACAAGGAGAACGAGTGAAGAAGAAGAGGCGCAAGACATCGAAGAGGAGAGAGGGAAGGGGTTTGAGAACAGTCTACCAAAAAAGGAGACAATTTACTCCGCCCGTAAATTTCCACCTCTTCGAGACCGCTAACCGCAGTTTCTCCTTCTCACTCCTCTCTCTCTCTCTCTCTCTCTCTCTCTCTCTCTCTCTCTCTCTCTCTTTCTCTCTCTCTCTCACGCCGAGTCGCTTCATCACATACTTTGGCTATCTCCCTTCACAACTGAGAATCCTACCCCCCAACTCCCTCTCCTCCCTTTTTCTCGCTCTCTTTCATTTTCTCCCTCCCTCACCGCTCACAATGCGGTACAGCCAAACCATAACCTTTTTCACACCTTCATCGACCGGATCGTCCCCTTCCATCCCCCAACCTATTCCCACACTTCCTCTGCCCTTCCCATCTCTCCCTCGCTTCTTTCCGTCTCATCCCCGGTCCTCCTCCCTCGCTCTCCATGCTGTGCCCGCACTCCATCCCAACCAACCCCTTCGTCCCATTCCAACCGCCTTACGGCAAACCCCTCCTCCTCCCTCTTAATCTTGATCCTAATTTATTCGTGAATTGGGAGGATTAAGTAAGGATGAGATGGTCCGAAGCACCAAAGCGGTCAAGACGAGGTTATTTTTTTCCTCACAAAACAAAAAGTCCGAAAGAGGCGTAATCTGGTAGACATAAGAGAAAGAAACGACCGGGTCTAACACTCGAGATACGATTTACAGTACATTATTTCTAGATCCCCCTACTCCCACCTCTCTCACTCTCCATTCTCCATTCCATTCCTCCATTCTCTTTTTCAAAATCTTTTAACTCGTTCTCGAGTCGCCCCTTTTTACTCTGACCGCTGCCTCTTTCCCTTCTGTTACATCTGCCGCTGAGTTGGAGAGGAGTAAAAAAAGGAGGATCGGCCGTAATAACACCTCGCTTTATCCGCCCCCTCCACCCTCCCTTTTCCTTTTGACTACGTACACCTCCCTTCACGCCCTGCTGTTGTTCTCCTTTCCCTCCTCTTCTCTTTCAACCTTTCAACGCCGAGGTCTGACGCGGTCGGTGGAGACAAGGGACACGGTCGAAGGGGAAACTTCAGAGAGAGAGAGAGGGGGGAGGAGGCGTGGGGAGATATGCAAAACTCCTCCATGCGACGTCTTGTTTCGAGCGCGCCGGAGATGAATTACGGGGTGACAAAAGAGGGAGGAGGGTCCGTGAGAGGGGAGGGGAAATGGAAGCAGAGTAAAAACGCCCGGGATCGGGAGAGGAAAGAGGAAAATGATTGTAAAAATAACACCCAGACGGGAAATATGACACTGAAACCGCGGCGGGTTAAAAAATAAATAAAGCCGGCGCCCTTACAAGTATCTACCTTGCATGCCTCCGGGTGTAACATACGGAGGGAGGTTTAAAACCGGAGGAAAAGCGCCGCGGAGTTCCACCTTTTTTCTCTCCTCCTCGGAGTTTTATTTCCAAAAATGTCTCCTTTTTTCCCCATTCCTTCGGAGGAGTAATGAAAACTCTTTGTTGAAACATTCTCCCCAAAGCGGTCCCCTGGTCTTACTTGCCGTTCCTTTTTAAGTTAAGAATGTTGGAAGGTAGCTTTTCTACGTATTTTATATTTCGACTTTCTTTCCCTTATTGTCTATACATTTTCCACCGAGGGACAAAGAGGACTTTTTCAGCATCAGTTGAAATTAATGAGATTCTCGTGAGAGCACGTAATATTGAGTTATTACGCTTGTGAATCTCTTCCGTCTGTGCTATGTCTCTTTGGGACGTCATAGAACTGCAATGCGTCATCCCCCCAGAGCTTCTCCACGATAAGGAAATTAATTAGACTACCCTATGTAGTATTTTCCTTTCCGAATATATTATTTTTTAATTTCTTGATTCGGAAGGTGGGGTCGCGTGAGGAGAACGTGAGGTTTGTGAGAAATTTAAATTGAAATAGCTGCGGAGTAATGATGGTCTCCATTAATTTGAGCTTAAGCGCGGCTTTGAAGTAGACCCGCGATAAAAACTGTGTCACTTGCTTTCGGTTTCCATGTGAGCATACTCTGTCTCATTCTCGGAACTTGAGGAATTCCCGACTAATGAGATGGCTGTTTTTTTCTTCAAAGAAGAATAAAGTACGTATCAAAAGATATGCGGAACTTTAAAAGAGGTTTAGGATACATCAATACGATAACGTACAAATTACGTGACTTTGAGAGCATGTGTAATGCAATCCAACACAAAGAAGGTACTTACTTTAAAATTTCTTTAGCATAGAATGGAAATTTTTTTAAATCTTTTGAATTTTAATTATTTTGATAATTTGTGGATGTGAAAGTGGATTGTATTGTAAATTAGGCTAGCTAAAGTGTGTAAGTTACAATTTAAAGTGATTGATGAAAATAATCAAAACTTTTATCAATCCTAAATTAAAATAACGTATGTTTTGGTCCAGGTTAACGCGATGCATTAGCATAACGCATTTAGACTCAAATACATTTATGCAAAGGAAATACACTATTCAGTTTATAGTTTATATGGGATTATTTACACCACGAAATAATCACATTATATCGCGCAAATATATAGTGAACTCTCTTGTTTATGATTTAACATAACTTTAATAATTTAAAAATACTTTTAAAATTCACTGTGGAGCTTAAAGTTTTGCAAGATCTGGGGGTAATTTTTCCAAGTCAACTATTATACTATCTTTAGAGATTTTTTCTTTTAATGATACTTTTAACAATATAACGAGATATTGGTACATTAACAAAATCAAAGTATTACTCGAAAGACTGAATACTTAAATGCGAAAAAAGTATTCGAGGAGTAAACAGCTTTAATGCCTTCTTTTTGTAATTAATTTAAGAATGCATACAT
Source organism: Tanypteryx hageni (assembly GCA_028673005.1). NCBI lineage: Eukaryota > Metazoa > Arthropoda > Insecta > Odonata > Petaluridae > Tanypteryx > Tanypteryx hageni. Next base: position 196,046,254 of record CM054112.1, read on the forward strand.
ATGACTGAGAACGTGACTGCCACTAAAATTACTCTTACTCCAGTATAAAACATAAATTATGAAAGATTAACTGATGTAATGCCATCCTTTTATAATTCATTTTAAAATTCCAACATATGACTGAGAACTTGACAGCCAGAATAATTAACATTCTTTCAATATGAAACATGACGTACTCACGATTGGCAAAGCTATCCATGTCTTCCTATGTCAACTCCACATTTAATTTTGACCGACTTTATCATGCGCAAAAAATATTCCTTGCCAAAAACCCGTAAATAAACATTTAAAAATTTCACTATCGAGCCTATTTCCAAGACTAATCTAAATTGCGCACGTCAACGAGGAAGCACGAGCATATTCTCTTGCGTTATGCGAGGAAGGATATGTAAGCAAGCCCACATTTTTCCTATACGTTTCACATAGCCTCTTCATCATTTTCATGATCTTTTTCACCCTAGCTCTTATCCCTACCAGACCTCTCCTTCCATACTCTCCTTCCTTCCTTCCGGTGGAGTCGGCGAACGGAAAAATAACAGTTGGTTCGGTAAAGGTAAGAGCAAAAAGAAAACACAAGATCCATCACCTTAGCTGATGGAGGTCCGAATACTTTTTTGAGAAATTGACAAACGCTATGTGGAGGAAGAGGAAAGGATAGCGCAATAAAAGAGGAAGGAGAGAAATGAATGGTAAAGGGGACGAGAAAGGAAGCGGAGCATATAGAAACCCCTTTTTTGTCTTTCGCGCCCAGAGAAAGAGAAAGGGGACCTGGGAGAATGAAGGAAAATCCTGAACGGGACACCCAAACGCCTTCTTCGAAAAACCTCACTCATCTCCTCCCCACCTCTCTTTCTCTCACCCACTCACTCCTTCACACATCCTTGTTATTCCTACGGAGCGAGAAAAAAGGTTTAAACAAGAGAGCAAACGGTGAGATAGGGTGGAAAAGGGTGCGAATGGGATGAGGAGAAAATGAGAGCGAGGGTGGTGTGAAGAAGCGCGGAAGAAGATGAGATACGGGGGGAACGGAAAGGAAGAATGATGGAAGGAAGAGGATGGAATAAGAGAGAGTTAAATGCGATTGAGAGAATAGACGGGAGTGTAAGATAGGGAGAGAGAGAGAGAAAGTTAGAGAATGCGAAAGAGACGAGAGGGGAGGGAGGGAGGATATGTATGTGTGTGAGAGCGTGTGGGAGATCAATGGAACGTTGATACGACGACGAACACACTCTGCTGCAAATTAAGTTCCTTTGTTCGAAGCCCCAGCGGCCAACCTTCAACCGAAGTGAAGCTTCAACACCCTCCCTTGCCAACTCCCACTCCCTCCTTCTACTCCACTTTCTATCCACCATCTCCCCTCGCTTTCACAACCCACCACCGCACGACAACCCATTTTCTCCCTATCACACTATATCACTGACCCATTCCCACCCCACTATTTCGTGCACGTCCTGTTATCGCCTCCGCCGACTTGGCCAACACCCTCTCTCTCTCTCTCTATCTCCGCTTGCCCACTGGCTGAAGGGGAAGGTGGTTGAAGTGAGGGAGGGAGTGAGGTGGGGAGAAAGAGGGAGCCTCTCTCCCATCGACCTCTCGCCCCTTGTACTCACCCTCAGAGACACCGAACCAGAGTTTGCCATTAGGTGATGCCGCCCAAAGAAAGAAGGCCGAGAGAGAGAGTGAGGGTGGCAGGAAAGAAGAGAGACGAGTGGGAATGGAGTGAAGAGTAGAGAACGGGAGTAAAGAAAACGAGTGCTAGGGGAAAGGGGAGGAGTAAGAAGCATCGTGAGGGCGGCATGAGGATATGGAGGGGCGGTTTTCTATTTTGGTGGGGAATAAGGATAGGAGAGGATGAGAGGATAAAGGAAGGTATCAAAAGGGGAGAGACTTTGATGGTCAGGGACAAGCACGATGATTGAGAAACGGTATTAGGTTTAGGAAGAGAGAGTGTAGGGGGGTGAGAAAAGGAAAAGGAGATTTACGGAGGATTAGGACGCTCTCCCTGCGCTACAAAGCGGGTTTAAGTACTGTGTAAAGAATAGAAGAGATATTCAGCTAAGATAAATAACAAAGGTATAGTAAAAATTGCATTAAAAATTTTATAAGGAATGATCGATTTACGTGGAATGGTGTTCGATTCGATGTTTTGCGATATTGGTGTGATGAGTTCCGTGATACAGAGTGGACCTCATAACTCGTGGACGGTGAGAGGAAATGGCGACATGTGGTCTCACTGCGCATGTATAAAGTGTCGTGCATGTAGGCAAATGTAGTATATATAAACCAGTATGTTCAAACTTTTCGTCTCACGATCCAGTAGAAGGGAAGGCAACATGACGAAAAGATTTTCTGGCTAAATTTTCATTAAATCGCAAAAAGATAAAAAAGATTGATATTCTATAAAATCGAAGCATTTCGTTCCGTCATTTTTTACATTTAAGCTAGTTATGCGTTGAGTGTTCATATTTTCCTTTTGAATCTTGCGACCAAATACTGGGTCACTTACTCATACTTTGATAAACAGTAGTGTAAAATACATGCATAGAAAAACCGAGCCAGCTATAAAAAGACATATTAGAATGAATACGCGCAACTAGTACGCATGACTTTGATCAGCACCTTTTCAGAAGCCGCAAATTTTTCCCGCCTTATATCATTTTTGGACTATAAATCTGTAAAGAAAAATTGTATTCTCCAGATATAAGTTTCAGCGTGCAAACAAACGGACAGGAGGGAAAATGGTTTCTAAGCGAAGCGAACAACGTGAAATTTTGGGAAGAATGTAACATTAGAGATTTTTTGTTTAAGTCATATATGTTAAATGCGTGCAAGAAATAGACACATATAGAATAATGTCCAGAATAAATATAATATTTTACATAAGGTATAAGAATCGACATGGCAGACAGAATGGATTAAATTAAAATGGGTCTCACAATCTATATTCCGCCTTTCATTCTAATTACATTCTTCAGCTAAATTTATCAACAAGAGAAAAATAGCTCTGAAAATTAGAGACGCTTTAATTTATTTAACTTTTAAGCCCACCTTGGACTGTGGTACCCCAGAATATATATTAAAGTTACTGTACTTGACCAGACAGAAAAATATATCCAGGAGATGCAAAATTATTTTCTCCAAGTGAAAACACATTCGACTTCTGACTATATTTGTAAGATTATAATATAATAAGAGGGTCAAATATTTTTTCTGATAATTGTAATATTTTCTTGGAATACCAGTATCCCTGGATAGTATTAAAGTAACATTTATGAAGGTAAATTTATAGATTAACCATAATGAAAATAACTAATAGGTGATCTTTCAAATTTAATAGACAACACGTTCGTGGAGATAAGTCATTAGCCTAATTATCCTAGAAATAAAAATGTTTATCTGTGTGCTTCTATAAGTTATGAAGCTTTTGTAAATATCCATATGAATGAATGAATTTTATGAATAGTTGTCAAAATTTTATGTCATCACTGAAGTAGTCGTGTTGTACCTAAACATCAACATGATGACGAAGTACCTAGCTGTCTTGTCAGAGAAAGTAGTAACAATAAAATTTTTTTTCAAAACACCTGGAAGACCGAAAAATAAAATTGCCATTACAAAATGAAGTAAAAGATAGGCATAAATCGCACCAATGTAGAGTGGCTTCACGCAAAGAGCAATTTTAACTGCGGAGACACGCTGCGGAGATCGTGACACACTTTGCAAGAAAATAACCTAAGACACTGCGAGACAAAAAAAGAAAGAGATGCACGAGGAGGTAGAAATTTGGTCGAAAGCGTGGAAAGGACAATGGCCGTCTCCTCTCTCATTTTTCTCCTATATACTCCAGAAAATCTGTTTCGTCGACAATCTCAGGGTTTCCCGAGAGAAGGAAATCATGAAGCACGGGTAAGTAGGAGGGAGTGGAAGTAGAGGAGAACGAAAGGTCTTAAGAGTGCAGCGGAGAGAGAGAGAGGGGGAGTGGAGGAAATTGTTCTCCTTTCGGAGCCAGGAAATTGCTTCCTATCCTTCACCTCGCATCTCCCCGTTCAGTCTCTCCTCTTAACCCAACCAAGCTCTTGATTCCCCAATCCTCCCCTTCTTCCCCCTTATACCTCCAAACCTTTCTTGGACGCCCTATTTAGCATTCGGGAAAACCTTGTTTTTGCTAACCTCTTCATCCTTTCGCACTCGTTCTTTTACACAAAATCGCTCGAATTCTCCCTCCCAAAAGGTTCCCTCGTCCTCATGCCTCCCTCAGCCCTCCCCGTCATCATCCTCCTCCATTCGACCTCCCCTTTTTTTATTTCCATCGCCGCCGTCGGCCTTTTCATATCGCATCCTCCACGCATTGTCGTCGATAATTTCCTTCAACGTGCAGCAGAGAGGTCAAGGGAAAAGGAAGAGATCCGAAATATGAGCGAAGGTAATTGAAAACGCCCTTTTTATTTTCCTTTTTACTTAATTCTTCCAATTAGCGAGCTAGGAAACGAGCCCTCTCCTTCCCCTTCTCTCTATCTCTCGGTATTGTCTCGTAATATTATTCTCTCTCGCTTTATGCACATGAGGGTAGAAGTGGAGATGAGAGGTAGAGAAACCAATTCGACGCCGTTTCTCCCTCCAAGCTTCGTAATCTTTCACGCCTCACTCGTTTCACGACCCTACATATTCCATCTCACTCCATTTCTCTTCTTTCTCTCAAGCGGGAGACAGACCTCCCCACTTTTCTACTTCCCTCAACCGTTTTCAGCCTTACCACCTACCTTCCGTACGTAACCCTTCCTCTTTTCGCTCCGTTACCTCGAGAGTAACAGAACTTCACCTCCTCTCTCTCTCTCTCTCTCTCTCTCTCTCTCTCTCGACTATCTTCTACCCACCCCCATCTTACCGTTTCGAGGTCTCATATTGCCGTCTCCAACAGCGTCGAAAAATATAGAGTCGGCAGCAGACGCTAAGGCACTCCTTCCGTTCGCCGCTTTGTTCATAAGCAGGAGAAGGGATCTAGGTGGTAGTCAATCCGGAAGGAGAGAGAGAAGGTGAACGTACAAGCTGGACGGGGGAAAGAGGGTGGTGAGCGAGATATGAAGAGGGAAGGAATAATTCAAAGAATAGTATGGCAAAATCTATGTGGGTGTATGTATACGCGTTCATATATATGCACACTTATTCGCACGCACATACACCAATGTATACACATACTCATTTACATGCACAAATATGCATTTGTGCGTGAGTTCACATAAATATACAGAAACAAATACGTATCATAATATACGAGATAATATTATGTTTTCCCGCTTGCGCGTCTCTACCCAAACGAATTGAAACTACTCACTTAATGTCTTCCTCCGTCATTTCTTGTACACTGTATCTTATATGTAACATTTCAATCAACAATATGCTTTACTAACGGTAAATTTTTTATTTTAATTTCAAGAGAGCAAAATTTCAACGGGAGGAATATCCCCAAAATTCAGAGTTTTATAAATCGATGCATTTGAAGATGATGGCTGAAGAATTGTCACAAGTATTTCACCATGACAAGCAATCCTTGATTCTGCTGGAAATGAAGATATACATATAATAAAATTATACGTGACATAGTCGGTGTCTCTGGAAAAAACCCGCATACAAGAGGCCTAACCTTACATCGCCGCCGCATTAAAGCTTTTGACCTACACAACTAAAAAACGCCATCATGAAAATCACCTTTTACCATTAAATAAAAAGACTCCTTTGTCACGATCTTTTTCATCTCCCTTTCACTCTCTTCTCACTCATTCTCTCCCCCTCCCGCTCCGATTCTCCCTCTTTTCTCAAACTCACTCCCTTTCTCGTTACCTTCCTATACCATGACTCCTAAAGAAGAAAGAGACCGCCGCGCTTTCCAGTACCCTCGAAAAGCGGGTGCAGTTTTTTAGCTGTTCCCTTTCTCCTTTCACCTCTTATGCATCGTTTCCCCGCCAGTTTTTTCATCACATCTCTCAGCCTCTCGGGTCAATGGAATCCCTCTCACTATGGGAACGTGGCACAAATGCAATTTACGCGAGTGCGTCACTTTCGCACTCTCACCAGGCGCATTCTAGATCCGTCCCTCTATCATCTCGCTCTGCCCCCGTTGAATCGCTCCCATTGCGCTACGATTCCGCGAGTGTCTCCTTAGACTTTCTCTCTCTCTCTAACCTTCCGAGAAGCGCGGGATGTTTAGAAGGATCCGCCTCCTCGTGTGAACGCCTGCGGAAATTTTTCATGAAAAGCACGCGGAATCCTCATCTCCTCTCTGTTCCCACTCCTGCCCTCTGCACTTATACCAGAGAGAGAGAGCGAGGTATTGCGAGCTCTCGCGTAGAGAAACAGAGAATCATAGTGAAAGCTTTGTGAAAAAATTGCATAGAGACAGCTGATATCATCGGGGAGAGATGTACGGTGTGAGAATGAGAGCACAAAAGGGAGCATTATAATAGGCGAGTTAGAGAGAAAAGATTTTTGCTTTAATTTCTGCTCCTTGTTAGCGCTGAGTTTTTCCTCCCCTCCTCATTTATGTTTGCGCGCCCTCGCGCGTGTCGTTTTTTAATGCTTTTCATCATTGCTGAAAAGCACTATTATCTTCATGATGTCCGTCCGTCCGTACGTACGCATATATCTGGGAAGAATTGGCTGAACCGATTTCAACCAAATTTGGTACGTAGAATATTCACATAAAACAATGACCAAAGTGACATATTTGAACCGGAACAACTCAGCAGGGGTGCCACAATTGCAAAGTTTAACTTGTCGGTAATTGTGAATTTGGAAGAAATTGGCCGGCTCGATTTCAGGGAAATTTTGTATGAAGGTGTCCAACATAGAAAAACAAAATCAATATGCTTTGTGCGGACATAGAAATCAGTGCTGCCACAATCAAAGTAATAAAAAATCCTTTTACACGTATTTGTGTTGAATTGTCAGAATCAATTTTAACGAAATTTAGTATTTATAATGTCACATATATACTAAACCATAATAGCATATTTCAGTAATAATGGATTTGGAGGGAATTGGCTTGACGGATTTCAACTAAATTTTGCATATAAGATTCGTACAACATATTACAATTAAATCAAGATGTTTAAAGCGGAACAAAAGAGCAGGGCTACCACAGAAAAAAAATAAATGAATTTCTTTTACACGTATTTTTAGAGAACTGGCAATATGGATTTTAACCAAATGTGGTGTGTATAATATACATATAAATAAATAACCAAATTATTACATTTCAACCGTGTCGACTAAACAGGGCTACCACAATATCAAGGTTAGTATTTTTCGGTAACTATGAATTTGAAAGTAAATGGCCAAATGGTTTCAAATAAATTTCGTTTGTAGGGCGAGTATAGAATGAGAAAACGAAATTAATATGTTTAGAATGGACCTAAAGTGCAGGGCTACCACAATATAAGGAAAAATAATTTTCTGATTTCAAAGCAAATGCATTAGTATACGATTATAATAGGGCGAATTTGACGAAAAGCACTTCTGTACCACGGGAAACCCGTGTACACGCCTACTTGTTCAATTATTTCTCCCGTGTATGTGTGTGTTTTTGTGCCTGTGTGCAGTGGTTCGTCCATCCGCGAGGTGGCGTCGCCCACACTTCAGTTATCATTCACGCTACCTATGAAGAGTCGTTCCTTCCTCCCATTTCCTCCCCCACCCTTTCTTCTCCCCCTCCCGAGATCTAAATCCTACACCCCAACATACCCATCTATGTATTCCCATTCTAGGATTTTTACCGAGAGATAATAAACGGGAGAGAGAGTGCGAGAAAAGAGAGAGGCGGAAGGACGAATGGGAGGGTAACCTTGGCACGGTTGCCTTTGGAAAAAAGTTTCGCGTTAATAGCCGAGTCGAAACCCTCTTCTCGCTCGAAATATTTTTCAAGAGTTCAAAGTTAACGCATTAACAGAAGTTCTCCCTAGCCTTTCGACACTAGCTCGAGGAAGAAGCGATGCATTGCGAAAAAACACGCGACGTTCGCCGTGATCTATAGGGTACTGCAATTTCTTTTTATTCCTCCCGAGAACGTAACGGTAAGTTGGCTGTCAAAAGGATTTGTGCGCTTTAAAAAACTGAACGTTCTATAGAATATATACGCAAAAATTACTGGTATCTATATCTATACTAAAAATAATGCTTTTGTTTTTTTATGTTGCACACTTCCTTCTTACGAAATTTCTTTAAAATCGGTGTATCCAATTCCTTCCAAATATATAATTGCCGAAAAGATTTATTTTGAAATTGTGGCAAACATGTCATTTTGGTCATGTATTTATGTGAAGATTCTATATACCAAATTTGTTTGAAATCGCTTGAGCCAATTCATCCCTGAAATACGCGTACGGACGGACATCACGAAGATAATAGTGCTTTTCAGCAATGTCGAAAGGCACTAATAAAAGTTTATCACTTAGATCAATACTATTGATTAAGTTTAGGGGTGACCGAGGCTAGTTGTTACATGAGGCATGTTGTACTTATATATTTGATATTTCTTTTCCATTTTTAAAAACGTCTTTTGTGTTTATCTGCCACATTGAGCAACTTAAATGGATGTAACTCGTCTTATTAAAATTAATCGCTGGCAAAAATCATTTCATAATATTAACTGTTATTGTATTGCAAATATTTGGCAGTCGACAGAAGAAAAAATTGCCAGCTCGTCTCGCCCACTTGGAGAGAAACCGCTCCATTGAAACCTCAGTCATTCCAGTTTACAGTATTTTTATGCGGAATGAAAGATAAATCAAGCATGCCGAGATAACTTATGGCCTTCTGTTTAACTGCTTTCATAACTTCGGTCAAACTTAAAGGGGCAAGTACGCAGTGGCGATCACAAGCCGGAACAACTTGGTTAACTTGTTCATCCATGTTATTAATTTTCAAACAACACATACTCCTAGACATCACCTGAAACTAGGCCAACCCCTATAACTTCCCAAAAGAGATGCAATTCTCCAAAGTTTACGATGCTGATAACTCTCGAGATCTTAAAGGAGAAGTGAAAGAAATTAATGGTAAAGGGACCTCGCTGATGCGAGGAATGGAGGTCAAGAATTCGCCAGAGATTTCACGAGAACCAGAGAGGTGTGCTTCAATCCCTACGGCAAATAGAACGACGATGCGATTTTGCGGCTAATTGTAAGTACATTCTACACGCGTGCCACGTAAAACTTCATGACGGAACAACAAACGATCTAGTGTGCCCTTCATTCTGCCGCGCAATCGCCGAGAGATGTCAGTTTAGCGTCAGAGCGATGCCACGAGGGGCAGTTCGGAGCTCAAGTGAAGTTTGCTCACTCCCGGAGTACTCGAGGAATGAGGTGGCGTACAATGCGCCTACATAAATTAAGTCTTAATTAATTCCAGTAATAGGACTGGATACTTCATCCAAAAAAAATACTTTGGAAACGATGACGGAAAGTTCAAGGCATTACTTTTTTGCGTCGAAATAAACGATCTGACTTGTTTTAGCCTGAAGCTCTTTCATGCAGCGGAATTTCAGGGTGAAATTAATTTTGTTCTGATTCAAGATAACGCGTATGGATTTATTTATGTGAGAATAAATAACAGCCTGTAAAAAGTAAAGCAAATAGAATAAATTTAACTAAACTTTTTCCTGCTATCAATTGGAATATAATGAAAAGCTTTATTTCAGGGAAATTATTTTGAGAGAGAAATATATTACATTTTATCCAATTTCTTTTCTTGCAATTTATAAATTACATTCTTCTTTCATTCGTTTTTTAACATACAGAAAGTTATGTGTATATTAAAAATAATACAAACGCATTAAATTTTAATGATTCTTGTCCTAAAAAATTTATTATTTATGGGATTTCTCGATATTTTGCCCATTCGGTAGATTGATAGATTTTAAATGCGCATTCATTGACCCAAATGACTGGTTGCCCATTGCATTGGTTTCAGGGAAAATACTTTGCATGTCGTAAAGCGACTTACGCTGCATATCTTAAAATTTGTTAAATGCATAAATAAAATTAGAATAGCTATAGGGCACAGATGAAATTCAAGATATGCATCAATGAAAAGCACGCAATGCGATCTGGTACCTTATGCCATTTAACTTTATAAATTACGTTAAACTTCTTCAATTCCATGGAAAATTGATAGATTTCCTTTTTTCGGAGAAAACGCAATGTCATTTCAACAATTACCCCTTGAAAAATGTCTATATCTATCAGCCAGATTATCGAGAAATTTTAAGCGCACGCCTATCCGTTATGGGTAAAGCGATAATCCCTACTCGGTCACAAGTTGCACTGCCGTTAATTAATAACTTCCCGACTCGTCGCGTCACTGAAACCGTATCTAATAGGATTATCGGGTCGGAAGGCACGTACGAGTTGACTGGGAAGTCGCGTCACTGACCGAGTGGTCCTAGAACGATGAGCTTTTACCATTGTAATGATGGGCAATACGTCAACGGGGACGAGGAGCGAGAGACAGAGAGCGAGGGACGGGTAGACGGAGATAGAGGGAATTACGTTACGGAATCGAAAGGCTGCGTTACAATTTTACGACCTGAAGACAAACGGTGATGCGGTCTAACTCGCAAATGACTCTCCAATTTCAGGTCACATCAGTGCAATCACGGATCGTCCATTTTGCGCTGATCGATATGCTGAAAACGAGGAGAGCGCGATTTTTCGAAACGGAACGATGCCGACCAGAATTTGAGGGTTGAAAATAAATTTTAATGGTCCCTGGACAACCGTAATATTTCGGCGGTACCAATGCGTGCGATATGGCATTCTAACTACTGGACATTAACTTGAAATCGGGCACCTTTTTCTCTAGAGTATTAGGATTTAATCAGCGCATGATCCGATGAAATGCCCTTATTCCAAGTGTTTACTATGTTAGGAAACCCTTTCATGTATAAGATGAATATTTAAAATAATTTTTAAATCACTTCCCACGCAACCAGAATCGCACAATGCTTTCATTTTAGTGCCTTGAAACTTTCACTAAGCGCTTCTACCAGTAAAAATCCTTCGATATGGAAAGTAAGATGTGGAAGGATGACAACAGTAATTATTTTAGTAAAAATTGACATTTTTACAAAAAGATTTTTCCTAATATTTCTCATTCAATCTACACACAAATAAATGTTTCCCCTTGTGTAAATTTCGACGTAAAAATTATGAAATTAGATTATAAAAATTATTTTAGTCTTGTTTTTAGATAAAACTAATGACACTGAATATAAAATAAAATATAAGATTTCCCAGCTTCATCTATTTCTAAATTAAACGTTCTACACTTCTTTCACCCACTCCTATATTAATACTTTGTTGGGATAAGCACAAATTACAACACTTTTTAGCTCCGTCACTTCTGTCGCCTCAACAGTAACTCATCTTCAAATTTCCAATACTTATGATATTTTAGAATTCTTACAGAAATTATTATAATTCAGAGTTTTTCTATTTCATCTCATATATTCTATATACTTGGTGTATCCTTTATTTACAAACATAATATAAAACGTGAAGCCTACTAGTTTAAAATTCCACACATACCGTACACGCTGCAGTAATTTGATTTTTAACATACCGATAATTTTAGAGGATAATTTGTATAAATGTTATATAAGTTGGCAGGTTTAATGCATTTTATGCTCAAATATGCTTTTCGACAAGACAACCCGCTTTTTCGCAGATTTTATTTTAAACATATTTAAAACACTCGAAAAGTGCCTCTTCTTACGATAAATATAACATTTTCGGCCGACATACGGGTACGCTTCAAAAGTCAATCTGTCCGCCTAAAATGCAATCATATCTCTTTTTATCCGAAATTCCCAAAAGAAATATAACGAACGCCGACATCAAACAGAACCGAACGGGGAAATTTTTCGTGATTTCTTCATCCACGAATACCAGTTATCTACTCTCTCATCGGAATCCTCGAATTGAGCTTTGCTATCCTTTTTTCTTTGAATGCACGCACACACACACAAACTGTAATGTAACTGAACTCTGTTTGGGTAGCTTGTGACAATGATGTCGAGGTCTCTCAGATCGATAGGTCATGCCGCACGACGTTATATAGGTATTTTTTTAACCCTCGATGCAAAAAATCCGACCGAAAAATTCAGCCGATATTAAGCGTAATCCGATGCGCCCACCCCCGCCTTACACCAACCCAACACCCTCCTCGCCGTCGGCGAATACACCACCAACCACCGCCCAAAACCTTTTCTCTTCCTCTCTCTCTAACACACCCTCAAAAACAAACGAGCGAGGTTTGAGCGGCAGGACGCAGAGCACTAAACAATCGAATGCAATTCCGCGAAGCCCAATACCGGGACTTTATTATCGACTTTATTACGGCGCACACCCTTTCCAGCCACAACCCTATCCCTTCCATTCCCCTCCATCACTCCGAACCTCCACCTCCTCCCTTAACTCTCACCCTTCGCCAGATATATTCTCCGCCGTCTCCAATTTGTGATCCTACCGCACTGGCTTCCGTTCATCAAAAAGACCGCTGCGGGTATCGCCACCCGATATCTCGTTTCCATGGATTGCTTTTTTTCCGCAATTTTGTTTTGTGCGCAACTCCCCTTCAGCTGGTTGGTGGGAAAGCTTAACCGGGAAAGCTATATCAAATGTATCGCTGATTCCAATCTGCGAACCGTGTTCATTCGAATGGAAAATAATATATTGAGGCAGCTTTTAGGATACTTTCATAAAATTTTGGTTATATATGTATTCACATATTGATTGTTTCTGTATTTTTGTATTTCAGGTTAAAGTTGTAAATATAATTTGTGTACACTCTGTGCATTATTGCATACAAATGCAAATGCGGGTATATATGATATGATATGATATGATATGAGATAGGTATTATTAACTACCACTATGTTAAATGCAGTATATTTAGGTGATTCACTAGGTAGGATTGTGGTTTGCAGAACTTTATTAAATTCATATCTCTCCGCATTTGTAAAATTTTACATAATGGACCACTGAAATCTTTCTGAAAGGCCAATTTTCGCGAAATGTCGACTAAGTTAATTATATCGATTACAACGTTGCATTTTTGTTCGATCTCACTCTACTGCTGCACGGCCATACACGTGACGTAATTAGCATCCATATCTCGACGATGTGATGCGAGCTTTTTTCCTCATTTCTTCGCAAACAAATCCACAAAGTTTACAGGATGAAAAAGAATTATCCGACGCCAAACTTCTTAATTAATACGGAGAGTGATGTTTGAGAAAAATAATCTCAAAATCCTCTGATAACACCATGTATTTCGCAATGATCACGGAACTTGAAGAGAGTTCAGAGAGCTTATGAGACGCGGCCGGGATGAAATGAGGTTCGGAGGAAGGGAAATCGAAAGGAAAAAATCTCAAAATGAAACTCGGAAGAATAACTGAGGGAGAGAACAAAAAATAAATCTGGAAATGGAATGGTTAAAACGAAGCAAAAAATACGGAATTCCGGAGTTGTTTGAGAGGATTGATTTTTTCGAAATGAGAAATAAAAAGAATCGATCCCTTCCCCCCACCCGACCCCTTCCTCGTCCCGTGAACAGATGCGTACGTTAACTCCACCCTCACCGACAAAGATCTTGATTAGCATTGTTCGTGATCCTGGAGAGCGAAGCATTCGGATTTGGGATCCCTTCTCCGGCACACCTCCTCCCTCCCTGCGACTCCACCCTTTCTCTCCATCGTGGCTGGAAGCGAGGAAGGACTGGGTTTGGGAGGAAAGAGTGAAAGGGAGAGAGAGAGATAGGGAGAGGAAGGGGTGGCGAAGGGTGCGGCGTATATGAGAGAGGCAGTGTACATAACGATGCTAATGATCGTAATGACGGATACGCCAAAGGCGTCACGGAATTCGTTTCTCTCTCTCTCTTTCTCTCTTCGGGAGCACAAAAGTCCTGTTCCTTAATAAGGAGCGGGAGGAGGAAAACGTACCGTGCTGATGGAAAGGTTTATAGAGAAAATGCACGGAGAGATAGAGGAATTTGGGAAGGGATAGGTGGAAGAGGGAGATATGAGACAAACTTTGAGGTAAACAGATGCGAATAGGTTACAGTACCGCGCTTAACCATCCATTCACATAGAGCACGATAGTGCTTTGTTGCGAATTTCCTAAGGAGTATATTTTACGGTCAGACGATCTGGAAGGTTAAAAAAGTCTGACACCGTCGGAGCTGATAAAGATAATACGTTTTGATAATATTTTATACTGTACTAGTGTAACTTCACGTCATAAATGACGGAAGGGCATGAATGAAGTGTTAAATTAACATTAGAATGACGTGTTAAATTAACATTAGAAGAGTTCAAGATGTAGACCTAAGCAAAGCGTCAATTCAAAATAGCAACTTAAATAAAAAATCCAAGGCTCATTTTCAACATGTAACAATCCTTACAAAATAAATTTTAATTGTTACACGTTAGAAATAACGGAGAGAAATGAACGATGTCCAAGTTAGTGATTGAAAGATGCTAAATCATCGAAATAGTATACATTTTATTATACATTAATGATTCCTTTCATATCCTAAACTTTCATTTACTACGATTATCTAATATAAATTATTTTATCCTTTCGATTTCAAATGGTAATAATTTGACAATGTCATAAAACATTAATTTTCAGACAATTAAATAAGTATATCATTTAAAGATAAAAAATTTAAAAAATATAATCTCAAATTCCCCGTCATTATGGGTACATCTGACTTCTTAAAACGCATATAAAAATATTTTGTTAACTTAAGTTTACATCATAGGGAGGAAAGGTACTCCTCCAATAAAATCCATGACTAAAATTAATTGAGATCGGAATGGCCGCTGCTGATTTATTTCCATTACTCACGGTCATAATTAAAAACATTTAATTCCTTTTTGTATAAATTGAATTTTTTTGCTTGTTTACAAATGTATGTTGGTTAGTCTTTCCAAAGATGAAGGGGAAACAGCAATTATTTGGCGAGCTCAAACTTGGTAATAATGTGTGTAGTATTCATGCCAACGATATTTTTTTATTATAAAATCGTTGAAAATTTCTCGTTTTTTCTTATTTGAAATGAATTTTTAGTTAATTCCCGACTTATTCAAATTTTCTTCACTGAAAAAATAAATACCTTATATTTAACATCAACACGTTAAAGTCCTGAGCTCGTAAATCGACTTTAACTATTTTAAAGTGCAAGCAAAAACTATCCTAAACTCATTCACATGTTAATCAAATGGGGAAAGTAAACTCTTTTTAAATCAAACGCATACCCCAATGATCCCTTTAAAATCTGCAAGGGCACATGCCGTGACTCAGACGAAAGATTTATCAAAATCGAACAGACCGCTCTTGAGTTATTCGCATTAATTCGTAAAATCTTACATACAAAATGAAATAATGAGATTGGCTTTTATTACAGTCAAGATTACATGGCCAACCTAAAAAGACATAATATTCAATGTGATTAACTGTAGAAGATTGAGCTTCTCCAATTACAAATAAGAGATCATAAAAAATTTAATGTTTATTTATTATAAGAGACATTTAAAAATTTTAAAGATATAAAAATCAATATTTGATTTTCACCTTGTTGTTAGTTTTAGTTATTAGTCTGATTTCATGATACCTAATTGATATTGGTGTGAACGATAATATAAAGAATTAGTATCATCCTTGTTGATTTGAAATTTTTAGAATAAAATTAATAATCTCTTGTAATATATTTCAATATATTCAAAAAAATCGAAATAAAAATATAACTGGTGTCTTAGACGTCTCCGTTCCTTGAAAAAGTTCCTAAGTAGCTAGATTTGTAATTAGTGATTCCATTGATGATCAATACAACTACTGCAGTCATTAAACACCTTCATGGGCTATATATGCATTTCAACTACAAATTCACATATCTCAGTTGTAATTAATTCACCGATCATTCGTCCTAAAAGTAATCCATAATAATTACCCTGACGTGAATTCGATTCACGCCATAAGGAGAGCTTATTTCGTTCTGGAAGTGATACTTTTAAAGGTACGTTCACACTATATACAAGTGTATGAAAAATCCAAATACCAGTATGAGATTTGTCCTAGATTTGTATACGGTTTAGTATATGCAAATCTAATAAAAATATAATTTTTTTAAACGTCCACATTTGGTTAGACAAGTCAGTAGACAACATGCCCTCGGACGAGGAATATCTGTTCATTTGTGCTGCTGCAAATTATGTAATTAACAACAAAGTAGCAAAAAAGAAGAAACGTTGATGGTGGATAAGAAATATTTTTGTGCAAACGAAGTAGCCACGGTGCATATAAATCAATAATGAATTATTTAAAAATTGAAGACCGACAAGGTAAACTAATAGTAAACACACTCATGGAGAAGAAACAATTTAAAGACTTAGTACTTTTTCCATAACTTTTTATTATTATTATTTATTATTATTTATTCACGACCATGGTTTCGCTACACAGTAGCATTACCAGGTGACAAGATTGAGAATGCACCTTAAACATATAAAGGAGAAGTATGGGTGGTATGGGAGGGGCAAAAGAGGGGGGAAGGGGGGAGGAGTGAGAGGGAAGTGGAAGTTAGTGGCTAACCAAGAAAATAAAAAATTGTGGGAAAAGTTCCAAGTATTTAAATTGTTTATTCTCTAAGATGGATAAATTCCATAAAGTAACGCCTCAAACTACGGATTTTAGTAAACACTGTTTTAAGTCACACACAAACTCAATACTACCGCACATAAACAGTGTAGAGTGACAAATGAAAGATGATTTTGATCCTACGGCGTATGCGCGAGTTAGTGGATAAATACAAGTTTCCCATTCGGTGCGGAAGCTTCAGATTTGTATAATATTTGTCTCATACAGTATAGAACACGAAAAAATCTCAGGCTTGCCTTCTACAAATCCTATACTTTTCTAGATTTCTATTTATACATGTATAAGATTTGTATTTATCATGCATATATATAGTGTAAACGCACCTTAACGGAGATACTAACAGTCATCGAGTGCAGAACGTATTCTTTGTGTTAGGATAATAAACGGTGAACTCTCCGATCCTTGTGAATAGCACCCTTGGATCTTTGATTTTTTCATATGGAAAATTTAACTTACAAAATTATGCCTGTAATTAATCTTGCTGAGTTTCTAGTATATATGCAGGGTGGCCCAAAACCCAGTGTGCATAAGGACAACACTCATTTTTCAAAATATTCGTTGAAACCTTTTAATTATTTTATTATAATTTTAATTATTTGTCTTATTAATTACTTTAATAATTTATTAGCCTGTTGAATATTTTAATTACTCATCTCGATACTTATTTAATATTTCCCCTTTCAAGTGAAAGGTAAAATGGAACGAAACTTGAATAAATACGAGAGATTTAAATTTGTTTTACCCGATCAGTACACGATAAATTTAATTTATCGCAGTATGAACAATTGTTAAAATAATTGTTGACCCTATTTTTTCTGACTTATGAGACATTCTACTATTCTCTCACCATTAACCACTAAAAAAATAAAATTTCTGTATATCTTCTATAATTAATCATTTTAAGGTTTTCATCATAGTTACTAAAGATTCATAAATTGTTATGCTGCTTCTGCTTAATTGATGTGGTGCAAAATTGCTCATTCTAGATCCGATACTAGCCAAAGCTCTATTGGGATTAATATTATCTCGATAACCTAGCTCAAAATGAACCACACGAAAAACTACTATGTGCCCTATTGATGAACTAAACACCAACACTCTCACAGGTGTCGTAATCGTCCTTACTACCTTTCCTAACCGCACTTTTCGCGATGAAGATGTATTAGGAAGTGGCGAGCGAAAGAGAGGAGATGGGATCGTCGAAGGCGCTTGGGTGGAATCATTATAGGCTTTTGTGTAAGATGAGGAGGATTTCAGGGATGAGTAAAAAGGAACTTGAGGTGTTTGAAAGAGACTTTAAAAGCGAAGGAAGAGTGAAAGAAAAAGAGGAAAAGGAGAATCGAAGTGGGGGAGAGAGAAAGAAAGGATGGATGGAGGAGGAATGGCATGTAGTTCGGGAGGATGGTAGTGATAGGGCAGGAGAGAAGATAAAGGAGGGGGGCAAAGCGAGAGGTGGGTGTAAAGGAAAGGAGCCTTGAGACGCCGGGAGGATTGTTCCGGAGAAGGAAGAGCTGGCTAATGGGACGGAAATGACGACACGGGAGGCTTTTCCATTCCCATCTCTACCAAATGTCCTCCTCCTCCTTTTGCTCTACCTCCTTCTGGCAAGGACGGCCTCTTTCTCCTTCTTCCTATCGCATGCGCTATCCAATTCGCCTCCATTTCTTACGGTGATCCCCCACCCCTATCTTCTTAACTACCCTTTTCGCCTGACCTTTTTCACTTCCATCATTATCGGGGAGCCTTAAATGCTCGCGAACTACGCACGCGAACCCATTAATGATCTTGATTAGGGGTATTCAAAATGATGCAGACAAATGTTGAAAATATCTAGCACTACAGCGACGCATTTAATTTAAATGTCCTAGTACGTAAAGGACAGCAACATTAAAAAGTTTTTATTATTGCATTGCAATTCATTACTTTTGCAGTTCACGTCACATTAATATAAAAATGGTGACTTGGGAATCTGAAAGTTCAATTGCTTGGCCACCAACATCCCCTGATCTCACACCTCATGCCGTGCAAGTTTATGTACTTTCCCCCATTGCTGCCTACATTGTATTAATATAATACACTGAGCAAACCTTAATTTTGTGGAATTCTACTTTAAGAAAATAAAACAAAAAGTTCTTTTAGTTAATTCCTTGCATTGCATTCACTAAAGCAACGAATCACACCCACTGTGTTAACTAGTGGGTCAAAACAGTCGACAAAACGTGCGTGGGGAACATAAATAACGAATGGACGTGTTTTGAATCATATATGGGATCCATATTTTAAATATTCAACTTGTAAATGAATCATGCATTAATGTATGGGTGGTAGTTATTTCCAAAAACTGATGCTTTTGCATTCAAAGTTCTCTTCATTATTACTATTCTCACTACGCTAAGTTCCCATTTGGCTATCTGTGCAACGTGAGCATAATTTGGGCAACATTAATAAATAACAATACATCAGAAAAGTTTTTGAGTGTTGTTATCGTTTGTGCATAACGATATTCAAATCTTTTTGTTGTGTTATGGTTTTTTAAAATTTTCAAAACCATTTTAAACAGCCTCGTATGTATATGGTGCAGAGTGGTACAAAAAAAAGAAAAAAAGAACGAAAGATTTTATTAAAAACTAACAACGTATAAGTAGAAACAACCTTGGCAAACACAAAATAAATCAATATTAGTATCAATAAAAATCGGCCTAACAGAAAATGATGCGAAGTGCTGCGGAAATGCCTGTAGTACGGTGGAGGAGGAAGAGAATGGATGGACACGCATAGAATATTTATGGTGATGCTTCCGTAAGGAAATGGCAGCCGAAAGTTGCTTCTCGATTTTGAAAAAAAGACGTGGTGAAATATGGTAGAGAGAAAGGAGGACGAAAAAATTCAAATGGGCAATTGGAGAAGAAAAAGGCACAATGAAAAAGAATTAATAACTAGAGTAATGTTATGGATGAAATGGGAGAGGTGAAAAAATGAATGAAATAAACAGAGAGAGAGAGTGAAATGGAGAGAGATTCGTTAAATATGCGTAATGGAAGCAGAGCTACAAGGTTACTCACTACGAAGCGAAATTAATGCGTTGAAAAGAAGAGGTTAGAAAATATACGGTGGATAAGAAAAAAGAATGGAAATAAAATAGAAAGATAATGAAAGAAGATATGAAGAAATTGACAAGAGAGAGAGAATAAAGAAAAAGAGAGATCGAAAGATCGAAGGCGAGGAGAGAGGAATAAGGAGACAAGAGAGTGGAGATGGAGAGAGAGAGAGAGAGAGGAAACTAAGGAGAGAGGTGAAGAGAAAAAGAAAGTGAGAAGAGGATAGATTATACCTTCCGTAGAAAGTGTATTTGCAACGCGATGCAACTTCTTTATCCTCTATTGGAACCGAATTCTCCTTTTTATTTTTAATTACATTTTTTCTACTCCATTCCTCGAGGGATTGAAGCACTAATGAGTTGCTTGTTTCTTACCCACAGGAAAAAGAGATAATGAACTTTTCCAGAGTAAGCGTGAAATTCTGAGCAGTTCCAGAGATGTAGACAATTGAAAAAGAAAGAACCACGGATAAGGATAGTTTATCCTTTTATTTCGTTGGTTCTCGAGGAACGATAATCATCGATTCTCGCGTTAACTCCGTTCCGCGGTGTTTAGTTTTTGGAATAGGAGAAGACACAGAAACAACATTAGCCTACGGATGCAATGAGCCGTCGAAAGTGGTAGGAGAGGAAACTGGCGGGTAAACAAAACAGCAATTAGAGAAAGCGTGGCGGGCTAGGAGAAAACAAACCGAAAAAATGTTTAGGTCTTAAAAGGACATATGGCGACGATTGCGCAACGTGTTGTATTTATCGAAAGAAAATGCTAACTTCCGAGAGGTGGGGGAGGGGTGAATTCTTTCGCTCGCGATGACTTTTGAGCTTATTTCGCTAAACACCGCCTTCAGTTAGCTATCGCAACGTGAAATCTGCGCTTGTGAATGCATTGATTTAATCAAATGTTATTTTTGAAATTTAGTAGTGCGGAATGCTCGTCTTCTGAATAAAATCTTAAATGTTGTTTAGCCGGTGACAATTTTAAATTTTAATTAAAAGAGAGAAATTATTACTGCACTCTAAATAGTAAAAATATCACTTAAACATAATAAAATACAATCAATCTTCTAAGGATATTTGGACTCGTACTAAATGATAATTTTCATAATTAAAATACAGGTTCTATTAATGAATATGAAAATGTCTATATTTTCATTCAGAATTTATGGTTTATAATTTTCTCTGATCCATATCCGAGGCAGTAAATTTTAAAAAAAGTGGGTTCTTACGTATAATAGAGCAAATATTATTTAAAGTCTCTTCCGGACAAAACTCAATTACCAGGTTTGAGATTTCGCCATTGATAACCAATGATTACAGAAAATAAAAAGCGTTTCGAAAGGAAATGCCACTTTCAGACGACGATCAGCACTTACACGGTTTGCTAGGAACAATAGTCTTACTCTCTGTCACGGCGCTATTTAAATCCGGATGACTTTTCCGTCCTCCATTCCTTTAATTTCAGCTCTAGAATCTCAAATCAAGAATGCTTGATGACTCAAAATTTAATCCGATTCGGCCGAGCTAATTTACTCGGCTTTCTGAGGCATTGGTAACCTTCTCAAATTGAAAACATCAATTGCGTCCTTCTAATAAAATAAACGGACATTCTCCTTTCGCTTCAGCGAATGAACATTTTTTTATGAGACCGCAATATATGCGGATCGCTTGAAATACATTTTCCGAAAATCAGTGATGAAATTCTTAAAATGGCTACTTTTATTTGTTATGAAGGAATTACTGGGACGCGGAATAAAATAAACCCAATCGCCAGTCTCACGGCGGCCATGCGTGTACTCATCACATACATAGCCGTAGCATATCAAAACAGACGAAAAAACCAATACTAGTACATAAATGGTTTCCCTCCAAAAATTATTACCTCCTATTGTTAATTTAGGAAAACTCTGCCTCAATATTCTCATATTTATAAGGAGATGTTATCATAGATGTATATTTTCTTTCTTCCTCGGGGAAGAAAAAGTTGAGAATATATTACTAAGAATATTTTAGCGTTATTGTGGGCTAAATATTTTTAGTTTGAACTAGGAACTACAAAAAAAAGATCTGATGCGAATGAAAAACACAGAAAAATACTTCAATAAAATCATGGAAATGTTGTAAAAACGTAACACAAATAATAAATTAAAAATTAATTTACCATATGTTCATTTAAAGAATGTTTGCTTCTTAATCTGCCAAAATCAAGCGGAATTATCATTACCATTAAATTGATATATGAAATCATTTTAATGAATGTTAACGAATGGAGAATGTGCCTCAGCCTGTGAAAATCGATAAAGCGACGAAAATTGGAATGTGCTGATCAGGTGCGAAGTATGCATTAGAGCCGAAAGGGTTCGTAGGAGGATCATTGGATTTGACGATGACCGGTGGTGAACATGTTTTCCAAAGTGACGACCAAGAACATTGGATTAGGTAAGCATGTTTCTGCGCTACGGTTGGGACGGAAACCGAAATTGTCTGCCCAGATGAAGTGCCAGACCCTATAGACGTTATCGGGCCCGCCGTGGGTAGAAATAACAGCGAATGAGAGTCAGGCGTGAAATATCTTCCTATTCGAAATGTTCAATTGTACATTATTACAACGCATTGGAGTCGTTTCTGACTTTAAGTTTCTTTGGCACTTGTTTCATATGTTTTATATTTACACTAAACTTTTCATATAAATTTTCAATCGATTTTTGTCCTTGATGCGTTTGTTCCATTGTAAGATTAGTGCAAATTTACTTGAAAGCAGTCCAACAATGCAAAAATCTGAGATCAACAATGACAGCAACATTAGGAAACTCCTTTTTGAAATGTTTAAAAATCGGTGAAAATCGAATATAAACTAAAAATATGAGCAAATACGAATTAAACAACAGAATCGAAAGTAAGAATAAGAATCTTTATTTCTTTCTACGTGAAATAGTGTAAATCACGAGTCAAAGTCTCGATCGTAAGACATTTTAAAACGTTAAAGACTGAAGGTCTACACATCGTATTCCAGCCGATTATATGTTAATCAAATGTAAAAACGTAAACTTTCCTGATATCCTACCCATACCTTTTAGGGAGACGACTACCCGCTTAAATCCTGCAAGAGTTTGCGCCGAGTATTCAGGCGAAAGATTTGTCAAAATCGACCCTACAGTTCTTGATTTATTTGCGTTTATACTGGGAGGTGACGTCACTCGAGGATTAATCTGATTTAGTCCTTCGTGCGTTTTATTGCAAGCTTAGTGCAAATGCACTTGAACTCCGAGTCTCTAACCATGCAAACATCCGAGATGAACGATGCCGGTTACCATAGCAACCTCCTTTTTGAAATGTCGAAAAACCGGAGAAAATCGAATATAAACTTAAAATATGAGCAAACACGAATTAAACAACAGAATCGGAGGTAAGAATAAAAATTTGAATTTCTTTCTGCGTGAAATGGTATAAATCTCGAGTCAAAGTCTCGATCGTAAGATATTTTAAAATGTTAAAGAATAAAGGTCTGCACATCGCATTCTAGCCGATTACGTGTTAATCAGATGCAAAAACGAAAATTATCCTTGTATCGAACCCATCCCGGGGGACGACTACCTATTTAAAACCTGCAGGAGTTAGCGCCGAGTATTCAGGCGAAATATTTTTTGAAATCGAGCCGACCGTTCCCGGTTTATTTGCGTTCATGCCGGAAGATGATGTCTCTCGATGCTTCAGACGCAAGCAGGCAGGGACGCACGCAGAGACACAGCGGTTATAATATATTAGATAGTAATTTCCAGAATTTCTTTGCTTTATGTAGGTAATAATTCGTTTTATATTAAGCCTATACTTATGCTTTCTGTAAAATTAACGCAACGTTTTGCAAAGTAACTCCACCACTCGGTTCATGATCTAACCTATTTTAAATTAAACGGAGTTCAAAAACCCTCGGCCAATACGAAAAAAATGCTTTAGATGGGGATGCACCAATTTGGTTTTTAATCAAATTACGGAGTAGTGCGATCATGGCCAAGTGCATTATCCTCACCTAAGAGATCGTAAAACGGGCACAGAATCTGGAACTACTACTACGAAGGGAGAAAATTAACAGGGAATAATTATTGGGACATAATAGCACTGAGTAAGTGGAAAGGAATCCTTATACGGAGATGATGGAGAGATAGGAAAATTACTTTCTGAAGTTAAAATCACGGAGATAGAAGAAAGGGAAACGAGAAGGGAGAGTTCGAGGAAAACGGAAAATGAAAAAAGAGAGACAAAATGAGGGGGAGAGATAGTAGTTAGGTTAGGGAGAGTAACAAAGTAAGAGATATGGGGGAAAAGAGGAGAGAGGGAGATGGAATGAACATAAAACGATTGAGAGGAAAAAAGATGACAGAAAGCAAAGGCGGAAAAGAAGGAGAGTGGCGGCGACAGGGAGAATGGAGGAAAGGAAAATAGAAGAAATGGATCTCGCCCTGCGGTACGGTAAAAAAAGAAGATGACAGCCGAAATGAAGTACATGTCGGAATTGGAAAGGAGAGAACGAGAAGAGGGGGTAAAAAACAAAAAAGACGGAGGAGAGATGAAACCATGCCGAGTAGAGATCCACTCGCCCACATTAGACACGGCGAGGAGCGGAGAAAAATAATTAATCCGCGGCTATGAGAGGATATCTTCCGCCAATTAAGTATAGCAAGTAGAGTGAGAGAGCAAAATAGTGAGATAGCGACATAAAATGAAGAAAAAGAGAGAGGGAGAGGGCGATGCGGTAGATGGATTACTTCAGTTGAATCGGATAACTCGCGTACGGCGGTATATTTATAGGGAGGAAGTTCCGTTCAGGAGAGATTTTTTAGGATAGCGACGTATTAACTCTCTGCGAGTTTTTTCCAAGGGCGTCCCAATTTTTAAGGAACTAATTATGTGAGCTTCTTCTTTTTAAAGAAAAATCTATTTCCATCCATTACTTCGTGACGCGAAGTCTATTTATTCGCTTCGCTTATTTTGGTCCTAAAGCTAAAATAAAATATACCTGCGCTTCGTTAGTTACGATTCGATGATTAAAAAGGAATCCGTCGCGATTGGAAGGATGGTTCATTTCCCATCAATAGATGTAATGATTATTTTTGGAATGGAAGTCCTTTCTAACAAGATTTCATTTGCTTTTCCGTGAGAGAATCTTGTTAATGAAAACGTACTTTTTTATCAGTATAGCATATGATAAAAATGTAGGCGTTTTTTTTATATTAAAGCTAATCAATCTTTCTCTTCGCTTAATTTCAGTTCTATTTTCATAATTGAGTATGATGAATGAAATAAGACAAAAGTTGTAAATAAAATTTTAAAAATAAATGACCTATCCACAAAAAAGAATTAGATACTTGAGTAGTGTTTCTATAGGAGACACTTTATTAAACATCGAACCACTACATTCAGGAGTCTGTTATAAATAGCCTATTAGTGGTTAATTTCTTTCCATGAATAATGAGTAAAGAGAAATTGATATCTGAGGATGACAGATTATTAGATCAGTAATCATGGTTAATCAAGTATCGTTAACATCCCACTAGGGAATGTACAGTAATACCAGCCCTATTAAAGCAGCACAAACAAATGTACAATGAATAATCAAGGTAAACACAGATTTGATATGCTGAATACAGCATGAATTCCATATTCAATTCACGTTATCCTTTTCTGGCTTCTGAATGATTATAATTGAATTATTTGGCCCTGTTAAACGCAGAGAAAGACATTTTCTATGATTTTAAAGTAAGTGCTTAGTTTAAGAACAGTGTAAAAAAGTGTTAAATTAATAAGAATATATAGTGCTTTATGCTTATGCTGACAAAAATAAAAGTGTGGCCGAAATATGCGGGCAAGATAAAAATCCATAGAATTCTTCCATTTGGATTTCAAAAAAATATCTTAGGATGGCGTTTGTGCAAATATCAAAGCCAGTGAATGCAAATCTCAGGATTTTATTTAACTTCCACAAAGCAGAAAGCTGTCTGAGGCTTTCAATTATAGGTAACCCCCGCCGAACGCGAGGGATACGCTCTGGCCAAAGACCGCAAACACAGATTCCGCGGAAAATTTATTTAATAGCTAAAATTAGGTTACGTTCCAGGACCTTGGATGTTGGACCAAAAAAATTATAAATAGTTGCCACTGCGCTATGATATGTAAGTTTTAATGTCATTTAGATAACAACGAAACAAACAAAAAGTTCCAATAATAAGTTATAAAAACGTAGAAGACCAGTGAATTTCCTAACTAAAATCATTGTGGAAGTACTGCACAAGTAAAACAAAGCATCAAGCCAAAAAATTTAAGACTAAAGGAACTTACCAATAAATGACCGAAAAGGATACTTAGGTGACGGGTGTAATTTCTGAAGAGGATATACTTTAATTGGTAGAGTTGCTGTTAGAGGATTAAAGGGGTTGAGTAGCGGCTGAAGTTGATGGCCTTAAGAAATTTGTAATGTGAATGTGCCTTTGCTATTCATGTTCTTATAAATGAACACATAGGAACCCATGGCATAGTCCAGTGTTCTTCAAACTGTGCTCCGCGGAGCCCTTGAGGCTTCGCAAAGTGATTCACAGATTAAAGAAATTATATAAAAAACAAGTAATAACATCATAATATAATATAAAATATTAGCTGAAATTACCCGGTGTAGCTCGGGTTTTTAAGTCAAAACAAAAAAGAAACAGGTTCACTATCGTAATCCCCAAATTTTTAAAATAAATGTTGCTAAGTATTTACCATTACTATGTATTTAATATTTTCAATGAAATAGTGTTAATATGAGCCATATAATGATGGGCGACATTATGGAAAAACATAAATATATTAATTAAAAAATGACAATTCCACAAACATCATCGGGAAAAAATGTTACTGGGGAAAAAAGAAGAAATATCACGGGCGATGGTTTTAAACGGCAGTGTAACCATACAATAGATAAAATAGAAGACGGAAAGATGATCAAAAAGAAGTGTAAAACAACGAAAAGTATCAGATACGGATTTGTGTTTAATATTTCCTTTTTTAAGAAATAATTTCAATGGGGGCTCCGCCCCCTAACCCCAAATTCGATGCACTCCCCAAATTTTTTAGATAAATGTTGCTATGTATTTACTGTTGCTGTGTATTTACTATTTACTATATAATGAAACCAGGTTAATTTTATCGTAGTGCTTAATGGTATTATGCAATATTTCTTTTCTTCCCATATTTTTCCCAAATAAATAAAAATTTCCTGCATCCTTTATCAATAAATTTGGCGACTATTTTTTATCAAATAATCATAATAAACAATCGATGGAATCATTTTTAAAATATAGTTATTTCACTCAAATTAAGTTCCAGTGGAAGAAACTGCATGATATTATGTGGTTATGAATCTTAAAAATATTTAAAACTTGGGCAGGAATCGCAAGCTCTAGGGATTCACCCAGTGGAAACACATTTGAAGATATATTCAAATTTAGCTTATCCATAAGTTATGCCATGCAAAAGCTGATTTTGTGGGTCTAATTTGTCACGTGAATATTTTAAAGTCAAACCTACGAAACAAAATGAGTTCCCGGAATTTGAAACTGAATTTGGCGATAAATAGTGTTGGTATTTCCAATAATATCAATAGCTGTTAAAATTGTAAATTCAACCTAACATTGGTATGCATTTTCATTTTGGAATCTAACCATGGTATCAATGATATGTGCTAAACGTCTCCGTAGATAGTAGGACTTAAATGCTGCGATGACCCCTTTGTTCCTCGAGTGTAAAATTCCCGAGCAGAGTATTGTATCACATAACAGCCAATCTCAATCACTCGCACTCCCTACCTTTTTCTCTCTCTCTCTCTTAATTCTTCAGTGACAAGGGAATACGAGTAATGTTTCAGTATGTAGTAGTTCGCTTTAGTAGGACATTGTTATTCCCGAAAATAAAAGTTTGAAATTGTTATATAACCTTGACTCCAGGGAATTATTTCTATTTCCCATAAGGTAACACTTAAATATGGACTTTTCGACGTGCAGGCTTTTATTCTTTTGGAAATTAATATTTAAAATATTTGACCTGCGATCTTCAGATTTTGAGCATTCTGAAGAAAACATTTTGAAGTTTTTATTCTATTCGCCTTTTTTCGCCTTCAGCTCAAAATCGCTCATATTCTTCCTGTGGCGCGTTTATACCTGTTGAGGCCCTTAGGCGCTGCGGGAATTTGGGACCCCTAGGGTTCGACAATTTTTTGTATAGTATATTAAATTTTAAAAATGAAAAATAACACAGATATTATATCAGATTATACATTTATTGAGTATATATAGTCATATGCGTAAAGAGAATTACAAATAAAGTGTCACATATTAATAATTGCGGAACTTTTTTACAACATTTTTTTCTACACCTTAATTTGGTGATTGTATTAATTTTTTCATTGAAATCACATTTCTTTGTTTCTCCAGATAGATCGTCATCAACGAAAAACAACCCAAACGGACTGTTAATTTCTTTATAGGCATTAATTCTGCTTTCGAGTTCCACGGTTAATTTGTTACAAATAATGTTAACAGTGTTTACGATAAAACTTTCGCGTCCACTCAAAACAATTTCATTTTCTATACCTTCACCATAAAAATGTTTTGCGTTTCTTCCTGCGATGCTGTTTATCTTGGTAAATACAAATATCATCAACTAATAGTGCAGCTTCCGCTTCAATTTTAGTAATATCATCTCTAATTTCTGCTCCTATAAAACCTTTGAGAGATTCCAAAAGTTTCACGCAGGTCGATAGACAGAGTTCTGGGTTTTGTAGAGATTTGTTGCATTCATACGTGGAAGTAATTTACTCCACATAACTGTCATGAGAGCGGTCTCGTATAAATCCATTTTATAGCAAGAGCTTTAGCTTCAGACTTCTGTTTTGGGTAATCACCTATTTCGGTTAGAGCTCCTTTAACATCACTATAACTTTTATATAATGCAAAAACAGCATCTTCTCCGGCGGACCACCTTGCGTCTGATATCTTCTTCACGGTAGTATATGCATTTTTGCGAAGGTTTGAAGAATATCCCATCTCTGAGTCTACGCAGAAAATCACACGGATACATTTTGAACGAAGTCAAAATACGATATTGCAGTGAGAATTCTGCAGCACCGTTGCCCACCAAATTTAGAATATGACTAGAACAGGGAATGTATTCTGCGCTAGGCCTTTGCTGTTTAGTCCAAGGTTGTAAACCAGAGTATTTTCCCGACATGTTGGATACATTGTCGTAACTTTGCCCTCGACATTTTTTTAAGTCAAGGTACATTTATTGAGCGTTTCAAGAATCACTTGCTCCAAATTTTCAGAATTATGAGAGTAAATCATTATAAATAGCTGCTTCTTATATATATATATATATATATATATATATATATATATATATATATATATATATATATATATATATATAATACAATAAATATATATAAAATATAATTTTTGTTTTCTTTCCCAAATAATGTTAAAAGTTAATATTCATTTTATAATTTCTACGATATATAGGTATACACCGCACGTCACGTCGGTTCTCTAAACTTTAGTAGCATATTTTTTATACCACGCGGTTTATTTATCTAATTATCTTTCTCAAATTATAACATGAATTCGAACATATAAGTAAGAATGACTGTAGCAAAATCTATAAACAAAATATTTGATTAAAATATATACTTGTAATTATACTAACGTTGTTTTAAATGACGAAGACGAATTATAAAGCTTTCTCTACGTCTTTAATTTGCAATATTTATTTAGTAAATACTGTACCGTTGTTAATAAAATAATTTCATAGCGGAAGTCTAACGGAATGAGCATTTTTGTTTATATCATGTTTTTTTATTTTAATTACAATAAAGAATGTGAATAATTTTAATTAAATAAAAATATGCACTTTGGACACCGAAAGTAATTTTAAAACACAAGTTAAAGCAATAATTTCAATGTAAATTTATAAATTGCCTTCACAGTATAAAAGCTCTAACCTCTCACACACAACAGTCAACAGTAACTGAATAGAAACGAAGAGTACAAAATGAATACTGAGATCGCGTAGCGAATAACACTAAAGATTGACATTTATTTCAATGTTGAGAATGTATCTATTTGTTGCAACGTAAGCTTTAATTGGTGTCATTGTACCAAATTCGTGCACCTGCTCAACTATTCAGCGTGTCCGCTTTGCGCATTGCGAGCGGCTAGAAAGCAAAGATAAACAATGCGCGCGGTTGCTTATTGTAATTTTTAAATTTAAAAATATTATAACTTCAGTAACATACAACCTATATACTTCACTTTTTTCTCCAAATATAAATTTGAAGTCTTCTAAAAAAATATATGCTTGGACTATGTACCTAATTTAATATAATATTTTTTACTTTTGGGGGCCCTAGGCGCGCGCCTAGTGCGCCTCTGCCTAAACGCGCCAATTTTTTCTTCGTTTTAATGATATATTTTGGAAAAGTCTTGGCATTTTAACGGTATGTTGCCTTGCCTACCAGTTACATTGTTAAAACTCAATATCCTATTTTAACTTCAATCCTTATGGGTTTAAGCGGGCTTTGAAGGCTTTTATTACGATAAGGAGAGAAGTATGGTAGGGGGAAATGATTTCCATAGCAATTTATATAAACAACATTCGTTGCGTTATTTAAGAGAAGGAGTATCTAAAAATCTGAAATACTGCTCAAAAAGATTTAAAAACGTAATAATGAGCTAGATTCGATATTATTGAAACAGAAACAGTATGAAAATCTGAGGAAGGTGCTGTTATATGGAAAAATGTTTCAAACAAAACTTGTAGAAAATAACATTTCCTACAAGTTTTATTCCAGTACATATTTACATTTATCAAATATTAAAGCAAATATTTTAAAATAACGGATAAGTGACAAGAGTAAACACTCACTTTCGATTGACCTATGTTTACCAAAAACTAATCAGTTCTTGTGACTTTTATAAAAATGTTAAATATAAAATTTTGCATTGACCTGATTAATATTTTTTGAGTTAGAGAACCCACAAAAAAGCTGTCACATACACACAGACAGACATCATCGAGAAAATGGTCAAAACGTGTTCATGGGTCCTCAAAACATGCATTTCCGTTGAAATCTTGAATTCTATTTCTTTCGTGAAAACAATACTTTCTTTATACTTCGTATATGGAGAAAGTAATAAATTACTTTTTATATTTTAACACAATAATTATATTTTATGAATTAATTTTGTTCATCACTGTTTTAACGTATAGAGTAAAGTTTTTTAGAAAATGCGCGTGCCTAATTCATGATTTATCGACATATAACCACAAAAATGGCCAGTTGTTTTATTATCAGAATTAATCTTGGTCCCAATTAATTATAATAATCGGAATTCTACTGTATGCACTGATAATAAATTTATATAACAATTATACGAACACGGAAAACGATATTTTTAAACCAAGGTTAATAAACTAAATTATGTCCAATTGACATCACCTAATTGAAGTGTAAAAACCTCACTGCCATTGTAATGCTATTCTCGCTACTTATCATCTACGATGCCCTTGCCAACTACTATATTTTTCTAGAGGCTTTAAGAACTTAAATCTGATGAGATGGAGTTGATAAGAAGTATAGTAATTCGGACCTATTTCTTAAATAGGTATAGTGAAAACATTGAGGCTTAGTAGGGTGAATTGAGATAATAATAGGAAGTTAAAACCAGTGGAGTAGCTAGTATTTCGCGGACCCTTGGTACAGATATTTTCAAGGCCTTCAAATTCAATCTCTAGTGAAGCCTCCCTATTGATGCCATAGTAGATCGTGCGATGCGTCTGTTTTTAATAAAGGTGACTGAAATGGCGAGTACTATAAAAATTGAAGCAGAAGAATTATGCAAGTACTAGAATTGGCAAAATTCTATTGAAAGTAAGGTGTCAAATTTGCTAGGCGGTATGATTTGTTCTATTCGAGATATATTAGATTTATCAATGCATGCCATTTTTTAAGCTTTGACGATATAAATCCAAAAGGACATTATAAAATACAATTGCTGAGCTAATGATACGTAAAGCGATTTAAATCTGAATGGCAGAGGACTAAGGAAATGAGACCGAAATAGAGGATGGATTTTGAACAATGTAAGCATATCAATTTCCAATAGGAACCTACCTAAACTTTATAAATCTTTCATCTAATTTTTTAATGAAAGTTTGCGTTCACTTCAGCCCATCCCTAATTACTGCTTCTCCCATTCGCAAATTTTGGGCACACTAACATTCGTTTCGATCCGATGCCTTTGCCTGCGATAATCTAAACGCCATTCAACCGAAGCTGAAATAATATATTTTTTAAATGTTTTTCAGTATACACACTTTTATGTGCACTCAAAAGTAGAAAATAAATTGTTCTGCCCTCAATTTGAATTAAATTTGTTGTGCAGAATAAATGTGGTTGGAAAAATTTCCGCCCACTCTTCTTCTGCACAACAAATTTAATTTTGAGTGCAGAAAAATTTATTTTCCACTTTTGAGTGCTCATAAAAGGGTGTATACTGAAAAACATTTTTTTTTCTCCTTTTTAGTCTTCTTATATTTTAAAGTTGACTTTTTGGATTATGGAAAATTGCAAAGATTATAAATTGAATCTTCAAAGTTTATTTCAATATAGGAAAATTCTTTAAATATTTGAAGTTCCACTAAAATTCATTATGGCGGCATTAATTTCCCTTAAAGGCATTAAAACGTCTTTAGTTTCCATTAAGAGCATCAAAGGTCCCTTTAAAAGCAATAATGTCGTTGCCATGGTTTTTATACATTTCCATTGTTGAAGAGAGGAAAAATTCACACTTTTTTCCGATTTAAGGCAGATATATACGTTAATTCGGTATGTATTTGACTTTTGCCTTAAAAATTAAGAACTCCGTTTTTTCAGCTAAACAAGTGTTCTTTTCCCGAATTCGTATCCCAATTTTAAGTAATTTTAAAATGCATTTTTAGAAAGCCTTGCACTGAATCCCATGCTTTTCTTATGGGGTATTGAAATGGAACATTGGGGTTAAAAAGACCCCTTAAATATTAACCTTTTTGTAATTTTTTATTTTCTCGTCGGTTGTCATCTAAAATAAGAATATATCCAAACTTTCAGCCCCGTAGCATTTATAGGGGCAGAGATATAAAGAGAGAAAGGTTTGAAACATATAACAGAGTAAGTTAAATAAAAGCGTGTAAAAAAATAGGGGGAATCGAAAGGTTCGGTTTCTAAGATAAGACGTACCTTTGTTATAGTGTAAATGTTCCAGCGGTGGAAGAAGGCATCACCATCCTCCCAATATAATATGAATTCCTCTTGATACACCAAAACACACCAGAACACCACTTCACCACACACACTTCACAGAATGAACACATCACATCACCGGGGAGTGGGGCGAAGCTTGGAAAAATGAAAAGCCCTACGGGGTTCACAAATGAAATATAGGGTTAACATTGGATGATGAAATTGGGAGAAATGGGTGGGATTCATAATCGTGCAGCACCTGGAATGAAAAAAAACGAAATTCACTAGAAGTACCTTAACACGATAAAAGATGAGGCATCTTAAACAGTTTCAAAAAGATTATATTGCTATTCATCTTTGTTTCCGCCAATAACATGCTTTAATTTTTACGAAGATTTAAAATTTAAAGTATTATTAAAACATGGCGATTTCTATCTCTGTAAAAATTTAACTTAATAGAAATAACAATTTACTAACGTAGATCTCGTAATTTTTCTGTATCGATGATTAAATTGCTAATTATTTACTACTGCAGAAAATTCTCGCTATATCGCCTTCTCTTCGAAGCGGAGATCGTCTATCCGCAACTTCCGCACACAACCAAGTCTCAAATAAAACTGAGTTAAGTACATATAGCTAAAATATCCCGCCAAATCAATAGACGTCACTAGCTTTCTCCTTGGTTTTTGAGAGGTAAAGTAATCGATAACGAAGTCCTTGGGGAAAGGAGAGAAATGTTCGTCCCACTGTTCTTTAGTTCTTCACCGTAGAATGCATACCGATGCGTTGCTTCGAAAGATATTTCTAGCGTGCTATTATTATTCAAAACCTCTTTTGACTCCTTATTAAGTCAGATTATTAAAATAATCATCATGGTTAAATTTGCATGTGCATATCCTTGAAACTAATCGTCGCTTCCGAATTTTAATGCAAATTACGCATCGTTGGTTATTTTATTACGAATGATATAGTCTATTTAAGAAAAAATAAAATTATTATTAATATTTGACATCGATGTAAAATAAGTGGCTTGCGTTCGCTTTATCGTCAGGTGAGGGAGTTGTTCGGCCAGCGAATGTAATACCATACACGAAATCCAATATAACAATGTAGAAATATAAACAGAGCATTAGTTCAAGTCCACTCTTCTTGGAATACGTGGACATACCAATGGAATTAAACAAGCAAAAAGAACGGAGAAAACACTTGCTCATTATTTAATTTGCCCTCGGTAATTATTGCGAGTTTATTTTCTACTAAATGAATGCCCTTCAGAAAGAAAACAGCCATTAACCACGCGTTGGATGAAGGGTTAGCCTATACGAGGCGTGAAGGGAGGATGAACTCGGAATCTCTTGCACCAAATTACCAAAGCGCAACCTGCGTCGTCATCAGTAACGAATGGAATCGAGCGCGTGCTTTCTAGAGCGCTTGAAGTCAAAAGAAGCATCTGATTCGGCAACTTATCCGTCAAATTGTAACTGTCTTAAGGAAAACCTTATTATGGAAAAAATGATGAGAGATGGAAGAACGAAGAATGGCTGCTGACGTAAGCGATGGATTAAACTATGAAACAAATATTTAAAATATGGAAGATTTATTTTTCTGCTTCTTCCTAAATCCTTAAAAAAACAATGAAATGCTATAGACCAGTGTTTCTCAATCTTTAGTAGACCGCGGAGCACCCCCAAGGTATTCCCTAATATAGGAGGAGCAGCAGAATAAATAGACATGTGTATCTATCTTTTTACATTTTACAGTACATAAATATTATATTAGCATAAAACGATCCAGGAAATGAGATACGGTATATAAGATCTCATTCTTATTTACACAGACAATATTTGTAAATAAAATATGTGAAAAATTTATTCCTCAGCACGGAAACCCCAGTGAGAGGAGTACTTGTCTAAAAGAACGTTATGTAATATTTAGGAAAGAACATATTCTTTGTATATTTATTTAAACAATTTTTTACATTGGTCGGGCAAACCCTGAATGGCTTGATAACCAGTGCCGTAATTAAATTATTAGATAAAACAATAAACAAGCCCTATAAGTATAAGAACAAAAATTATTATAAACATAGTATTACAAACTAGGTAGAATAACATAAAGGTAGTCCATCGAATAGAAAAAGGAAAGGTCAAAATAGTAATTATTCCTAAAACTAGGTTTCTAAGACAAAATATTATGAATAAATAATATTAGAATAAAGAGTAATAAAAAAGTTACATTAAGATTCAGTAGAAAATTGATAATTTATTTTTTTAACCCCTTGCATTATTTATCCATTAATAATATACCTACTTAATGGGATATTTGTGCCTGAGATAGTCTTAATGTTGAAGTGATGTCCAAACGATTTCGCAGCTTGCTATTTGTTTCAGTAACTGCAGAAAAACCACTTTTACATAGATATGTCGATGAAAACGGAAGAAGGACTTTCAGCGCCCTTTCACTTAGCTGTGGAAATTCAGTGTAGGCTTTGATCCAAAAAATTTCGAGAGGAAATGGTGTGGCAAAAAAAGACTTCATGAATTCTTCATCAATCACTTCACTGTCCCAATCAATATACCGAACGTACATAAGTATTAAAGCTTCATTAGCAATATCTGTTGATTCGTCCAATTGAAGAGTGAAGGTTCTAGATTTTTTCACATTATACATATGTCTCACAACCGTGTTGTTCGAGAGGAGAATTTGTCTCTTTTTTGCAGCATTCTCACCCAAAATCGTCTTGCATGCATCTACTAAGCAAGGCATGATTAAATTTTCTCCTATGGTGAAAGGCTTTTTAGTTTGGGCTATTCTGAGTGAAATTAAGAACGATGCATTAAGCGCTGCGTCAGTTGCATTGCATATGTTACTAATTAATCCCTTCAGGCTTTTAAATGCGTTTTCTTTTCCTCTTAAAAAACTCGACTGGCTTATTTGGACACTGCTGGTGTTTTACATATATCAAAACGTCTTTCTAGTTTTGCTGGAAACATGGCGCTATTCGACAAAACTTCTGAACAAATAGCACTGTGGACTGCTGCCTTGACATTTGAAACCGTACTTAATGTAATCAGGAACGTATTTTCGACATACCACTTTCTGCTTTTTCCGATCCGACCGTGAAGATGAGTCACATGGTCTATTACCGGCAGTGTTTATTGTGGAAGTAGATGGAATCACTTCTTCAACATTTGTTTCACTCACTTCAGAATTTTTCATATAAAAGTCAACTTGGTCTGTTTGCTCATTTCGTCCTAAGGGTACCAAGCGGACGTAATTTTATTGGAATAGAATAGAAATACGTTTATTGTGGACGTAATTTTATTAGTGTAAATGATTACTCACGTGCTGCCAAACGTCGACAAAACATTCAGAACACACGTTCCACAACCGTTCACGGACGCTTTTAATTATACGCAATGGTAAACAAAAAAATGATACACGAACGACGGCGATGGAACACGAGGCAAAGGGCCGCCCACAGACGGTGCCGGACTAGTGTCGCCACCCTCATACGATCAGCGCCTTGCGGGGATTGCGGGCGCAACCAGTTCAATAAGAAAACTTTGTAATTTCCACAATGAATTTTATAAGATGACCGGTTACCCCAGCGGGATGGCATCATCAGGTGCAAGTACAGGCATTCCCCGATTTACGTGCGAGTTGCGTTCCAGGAAATAGTCGCGTAAAGCGAAAACGCGCAAATCGAAAATATTTTTCCCATTGAAAATAATGTAATAGGCGTTGTTTACGTTACTGAGCAGATATCTGCCACTTATAAACGTCTTTAAATTTGATTTAATGAGCGTTTTAACCACCCAAAGCGTTTTATATGGCATCCTGTGCAGCGTCCACCTTTACAATTCCTAAATTTTTTTATTCGTTAAGTTTCTACCATTTATCACAGATTTATCGAAGCTCCTTCTATCAGTGAACTTCCTAAACAAATATATTCTCTTCACACAACTATGAATATTTTTGCACAAAAAAGTGGGTTCAAGTGCGTTATTTGCGCAAAGAGGAAAATAAGAAAAGAGATTCTATAGCCGTAGGAACTACCGGGGAACCCTGCTCTGCCGTACGATGCAATGAATGGTATCAATGCAGGGACGATAAAGGTAAATAGTAGACGGACAAGAATCTATGAAATATTTAATAAATAATAAATTATTAAGAGTACATACTGTGCGCATAACGAATCGTATAAATGCAAATACGCGACGTGTATATTGATAAATGGCCGTAAGAATATAATCGCGTTAAACCGAATACGCGACGCGTAAATCGGAAAATGGTCGTAAAAACAGAATCGCGTATATGATAAAACGCGTAAATAGGACACCCGTAAATGGGGGGATACCTGTATGTATAGCAAATGTTACACAGAGGGGGAGGGAGGGAATCGGCGAGTGGGAGAGGGGAGGTGGAATGGTGGAGGAGAGGTTGAGCGGAGGGCAAACAGTGCAATTACAACAAAATGTTCGTTTATGTATACGAAGTGGGAAAGTGGGAGGAGAAGGAAACCTGTGAACTGGAGAGGGGCGGCGGAATGGGGAAGGAGAGGCAGGAGTGGAGTGGAGAATAATAAACATCTAAACAAACAAAGGAAGGCGGGGAATGGAGGGTATTGGTGAGTGGGAGAGGGGAGGCAGAAAGGTGGAGGAGAGGTTGGGGGAGGGGTAGGAAAACGGGGTATTATTCGGAAAAGAAAATGCGGAACAAGTAGATTTTATAATCAAACCACCGTTGGTATTATCGTAACGTGACGGACGAAAGGCTTTACACTCCGTTCTAATAAATAATTTAATATTATAGTTTTAATAATTGGACTTTTCACTTTTATTTTTTAAAGGTTGCGGAGAACCTTCCTCATGGTCGCGGAGCACCGGGCGAGAAACACTGCTATAGACTTTTTCCTTTGCAAAGACTGGCTCAACCTGCTATCGATTGGCCAAGCTTATGTCTTCGAGAGACTAATTCTAACCTTGGCTGCCATTTATAAGTCAGACTTAGTTATTAATTTTATTTCAAGTGCAAGGGTATGGATAAGAGTCTATTTATAACATTATTTACTTCCCTATAACTGAAACTAAGGTTCTGGAACTTCACATCCGCTTTCCGCTCGATCCCCAACCCTACAATTGAGGAGAGTATGAAATATAGTTACAAAACTTTGTCGTTACTTAAACAGTTATAATTGCTATAAAAATACGGATATGTGGAGGCAATCAGTGCCGCATAACAAACGCATCATGCACCGGGCTAAGAGGTGCGCATCTTGTGTTGTTACCATGAAACTTGTAATTTTGGCTTGAATCGTGTAGACGTTATCGAGTCGATGAAACTCCAATAGAGGGCAAACGTAATATTTTTCTAAAATTAATACGCGCCAACTGCTGTAGAATATTGTTGCAATCGTCACTATTTCTTTCCTTCTGCCGATGTTCTGTTGAGTGCCGTAACCAGGATTTCGCGGAGGTTCGAGGTTCGCCCCTGCTGCCCGGGAGATAGCTTCTACATTGAAAGAAGTAGTTATACTATCTCAATCTATTAATGATCATATTTACCTTAAGTTATTTCTTAAACGTAAAGTTCTTCAATATTTAGCGACTCTTTTCTATTACTTTAGAAATTAAATTACTTAAGCTTTTAGGGAACAAATCCGAAAATTATTTTAAATTCATATCCATATTTATTTGGCACGTTTCTTTAACCATTATTTTCGAAACAAAATTTCAAGTAAAAAAACAACGGGCCAAAACAAAAACTCCGAATATGCGCAAATATAAGAACAATTAGCGTAACTGCCCGACAGTTATGACGGGTATGCGTGAATTAAG
Source organism: Tanypteryx hageni (assembly GCA_028673005.1). Classification (NCBI taxonomy): domain Eukaryota; kingdom Metazoa; phylum Arthropoda; class Insecta; order Odonata; family Petaluridae; genus Tanypteryx; species Tanypteryx hageni. The sequence continues at coordinate 196,085,209 of CM054112.1, forward strand.
TATCAAGTTAAAATTCAAATAAAAAGTAATGAAACCAAATTTTATATGCGCTAAAAAGTAAGTAATAAATATAAAATTTACATAATTGAGTGTTTCAGAGAGTAAAAATAGTTCGGGGCGAATAGAAATTGTCAAAGAAATACATTACGCTATACAATTCTTATACGGCCAAAATTATTTTTAATCTATGCAACATTTAATTATGTCTCTCTCTCCCTTTCTGTATCTCTCCTTCTCTCTCTCGTATTAAAGCTTTCAAAGTACGCATTCCTTACGCATATAGTATAAGGATAAATGCGACAATACAATCTCGAGGTTTAACTAACAAGACATGGTCGGCAAGGTAACATATCGTTAAATATGATTTAAACGTAGAACTTGAGCGATTTTGTATCGTAGAAAAAATGCGACTATAAGAATAAAAAAAGTTGTTTATTTTTCTTTAGAACGGTCTAGGTCCGAAGATTGTAGGTCAATTATTTCTAATTTTAATTTGCAAAAGAGTAAAAGCCTGTAAGTCCAAAAATCGATTTTTATGTGTTATCTTATGGAAAAAATAAATTATCTACTGGAGTCAAACACGGGTCTGTTTTGGGATTTTGTTTGGTAAATAGCTTTTACTGTAAAAGACAAACATTCCTACCAAATTTCAATCTTCTACCTACTCGGAAAGTTTGTTAAAAATAGCATTACAGTCAGTCAGTGGCGCGGTCTGATGGCGCGCGGTGGAAGTTGTTGCAGACGGAGAAAGAGAAATATATAAGATTACAGCCTTTGTAGCAAATTTTCAATCGCCAGTGTTTTGTCTCTATAGTTTTTTTTTAAATATGTAACATTTCTTCCCGCTGAGCGCTCTAATGAGCTTATTGTCGTTTAAGGGTTCCATTCCTCCTCCCTTTAAATTAGTTTCCTTTCTATGTAGTTTGAGTTGTCCGTTCTTCTAATCATGGTTATGAACAGAAAGAGACGTGAGTTCACTGTAACGTAATTTTTTAAATCTCGACACCTTTTAAAGCATCGTACCGCATTTTTGTGAGAGTTTCACTACATTCATAATTTTTTAAAGTTGATAAACAATTTCTGAATTTGGAACAAACACCAACGTCGGCGTAGAATTTTCATGCAAAATGCACCGAACTGGCTTGTCGGCCGGTTCGAGAGTGAACCCAGCACCACACTCGCGAGCGATTCCTAGGGCTCCTTCACCCATGATTATCCCCCATGTATATAAGATAGAGAGAATAGTTGTCCGCGTGCCATAAGTGCAGAAGCCCGTGTGATCCGTCAGCATCCAATACGGATTCCCGCTCCGATGGACAATGCGAGTATCATACGAAGGTCTGAAAGGAGGAAACGGCAATGTCGACGGGCCGAGTGGCTTTCGGCCCCTTTGATGGTCTTGGTTTCCGCCTCGTCCGCCACTCCACTCCGATTAATGAATCAAGGACCGCCGCCGCCACTCTCCGACCCCACTTCCATCCTGTACACCACCTCGCCACACCCAGGTTCTCCCCCTCCGAAGCGCCGCACAGCCCATTTCTCCCCGCCAGCCGCTCCCCAACTTTGTCGAAATATAAAACAGCGCCCCACTTTTCTTCCCCTATTTTCTTTTCGAGGCAAGCTGACGCAAATGCAATTATGTGAGGGGAATTCTTCGCATGTTTCCGAAAAGCCATTCCCAAACTGCTTTGAATAATTCTCGGCTATTGTCTTGATTCCCCTGCGCCCAGAAAACTCTTCCGGTTTTGGAGAAAATGATAGTAGGAAGTAACCATAATATGACAGAGTGATTCTTTTCACTGTCCATTAGAATGATTTATTTGGTTAATACCATAATTATTATTATTATTATTATTATATAGGGCATATTATTTATATTACGCAGAATAGATTATTTATAATGTTATTTCGTGACTGCTATGCGCGAATCAAGTAGTTCCATCTTTACGGCATCTTATTATAAAGTGATTTGATTCTAAAAGACGCAAACATTACATCAAATAGAGCTCAAATAAATTATAACGAACTACAGTTTAAAAGCCTTGTGTGATTTACAAACGCCCGAAAAAATGGCCGAAGATTCGGAAAAAATATGCTTACAGCATATCAGTAAATCAAAGAAACATTTAAACAGACCGTTGTCCCCTCGCCGACCTATTATTCTCGTTGACAAATCCCTTTGATACGGAATTCCCTTAGTCGAAATGGATGTCACTCTGTCAGAGGTGAATCCTCAAACCTGTAGAATAATATTACGGGCTGTTGCTAATATTGACCGTTTTAACGCATAGGTATCAATTTATTCTAGGTTGTAGGTATATCTGCTGTTTAGACATCACGATGTACCAAAGATTTTGATGTGGCTAAATGAATTTATTTTCCAAGAACCATTCCACATCTCATCCAAACATTAATCTCATTAATTTCATTAAACGAATCCCTTTTGCGATTCAGAGCAGTAATTATGAGTCCGCATCAAATTTCACAGGGAAGGTTCTTCGGATAGGAGGGGATGAAACAGAAAGATACTAAGAAATCCCACAAAGTTTCTCCTTCTGATCGATGTCTCCCAGATCTTTGCCTTCTTTTTCCGTTTTCACTCTCATCCTTCCTACCAATTCCCAAACCTTCACTTCCCTCACCTGCTTTTCCATTTCTCCCAGTCCCCTTCCTCCCCCTCCCCCCTCGGCCCCTCTCATCAGGTCCAATCCCATTAGTGGTCAGCCGGTCTACCGAACGCCCATTCACTCACGCCACTCAGACTTCCCGTCGCACATAAAATACGCACAAGAAGACTTTGAAATACCACCCACCGACGCCATACTCCCGCACACCCACTCCTGCTTCCTGCCTTCGCCTCCTCCCCACCCACCAATGCCTCCACTCATCCCATCTACCCCTTTTCCCCTCCACAATGTATACCTCTCTGTCCCTCCCACACTGGGCCCTTTTAGACTCCCGCTCATCCCTCCCTCTGTCTCCCGTAAGTCAAGCACTCAATCTAACCCCCTTCACCCACGTGCCCTTTCCGTGTCCCGCTCCCCACTCGCTCTTTCCCATGACCAATGCACTCTCCCATTCTCGTCCACCTCTCTTCCAAGTCTCATTTCCCTTCCGCACTTTCTCTTCCACTATCTCTGCCCCTTTTGCGCCCTCTTCCACGCCCTCTCTTTTTTCTCCTTCCCCTCCCACAATCCCTTATTCTCACTCTCTCTTCCTCTCTCCCTCACTTGTGTCTCATTTCCCTCTCTCCCTTTTCCTCTCCAACAGTCGAACCATCTCTCCCTCTCTTGTTCCCTTTCATTCCAGCTATCCTCCCTAGAAATCTCCCTCTCTTTCTCTCTACCCCTCCTCACGACCTACGTTCACTTTTTCTCCTACGATATCTATACCCCCCACCCTCTCGGTTTCTTTTACTGCTCTCTCTCCATTTCCTTCTCTATCCCTCCCTTTCTTACTCCAGCACTCCCTTCCATTTAACCTCCGCATCTCCGTCCATCCTAATACACCATTCACCCGGTTTGCTCTTTCTTTTTTTTTGCTCTACCAACCGAACTCTTCCTCCAGAATATTAAGACATCGCTTCCTACGACTCTTCTTTCCCTTTTACTCGTAGAATAACTTCCAACTTCTCACTCTCTCGACCCTACCTTTCATTTCCCTGCTCCGACCATATTCAATTCCATTTTTTAAGAAGAAAAACCCAGAGCCTTCTTTTTTTACATCCTTCTTCCTCGACATGGTTCGCTTATGTTCCCAGCGCTCACCGTAAACCTTTCCGCTGCTCTCCTTATCAGTTTCCTCCCTTTCCCTTTCCTTTCTTCCCTTCCTCCGCAGACCTTCACCGCAATATCCTTCCGTACAAATACTTCATCCCGTTCCATTTTCTCTTCCCGTAATAGCCTTCTCTTCCTTTACCATTCTGCACTCCGCTTTATTTATCTCTCTCGATTTTTTCCAGCCAAGGAAAACGATTGCGTTCCTTTTTTGTTGTTTCTATCTTTTTCTCTCTCTCCTCGCGTGCATATTTTCCCGAACTAGCGTCTCAACATATTCGTTTCCTCTGCGCATCTCAACCGCCGTCATCTCCCAGCCATACTCCCTCGCTCTCTACACACTAGTGTTGTGTCGTTCCGGAAGGATTCGAATCCAGCGCCGGAACCAGCCGGTACGAATCCACGGCCTTGAAAAATCTCGTTCCTCGAACTCGGAGGATTTCGTTCCGGACCTTTCAGGCTCAATGGTTCCTAGGACTCTACCAACGGCGGACTCGGAGGATTTCCTTCCGGACTCAATCATTACTCGGACTCCACTCGGATTCGGAAATTTCGTTCCTCGGACACAATTATTTCTTTTAAACTAAAAGCCATTGGCCCGAAATTCCGAAAAGGTAGGTATTCTTATGTTGACCTAAACTCTCCACTGGTAGGATAATGAACCGAATCTGTGAGTTACAATTCGTAGCCTCTCCTTGTCAGAGAATTTCGTTCCAGAGTTGGATGAACGAAATCGGACACGCGCAGAAGTGTATTTTGTACCGGAGTGATTTGTCTCTGTTCTTTACGCAGCGCAACAAAATGTTTTTATTGTTTATTGGGATTGCAAGATTTGACTTCTGTACTTCGAAATGATTGTGAATAAAGGGATATTATGGGTGCATGGGATTTTAATAGACGAGAAACAACCACACTTAAAACAACATAATTCGTAATAATTTTAGTACTTTGTTGTTTCGGAGGAAAATTATATCGTCAAAGATTTTTACCATTCTTCCACAAAAATTCTTTCATTTCTTAATTTTAATAATATAATAATTTATTAAGAATTAATTTGAATTCTAAAAATTTTTAAATTCTTCAACCAAAGGTTTTTACCATTTGAAACGTGAGAGAGAGAATAAGAGGAATATCAGTGACGAAAAGGATTGCGTTGGTCTTGCTGGAAACAGTAATTTTTCGGCTTCATACCAATAAATGGAGCGCAAAAGAAGTGGAATTTTGAAGATGTTTTCAGAAAGTTTTTCAGAATGAAACTAAACATTATCTAGTTTAATTTAGTTACATAGCAATTATCCAATGCAGCGATTTAGATTACTTAATCGATTTTTTAAAGTTCGTTCGAAAATTTCGGGGGATTCTGACCCCAAGGTCCCCCCTCGCCGTACACTCATGTCGTTTAGTATTGCCATTAACAAATTTGTTATTAATAAAATTATTATACATAAAACGAGGAGTCGAAAAATCATAACAACAAACAATTTTCCAACATTCATCACAGGAAATCCTCCATTTAATCAAGTTCATACGTGCGCCAATGGAAGGAAAAGAACGAATCCACAAAAAGAACGGCAATGTCCATCACTACTACACACCGGAATCGAAACGCCCATCCACCTCCATCGCGATATTTTTATCCCTTTCCTTCTATAGAGAAGGCAATCCTTCGAATCCTCTCTGGCACTACTTCTCTCGCGATCCTTTTCCCCTCTCTGCGTCTATGGATAAGGAACTCCTTCGAAATCTCCGTGCCCGTAAGCGCATCCGTTTCTCTACCTCCGACACTTTCGAACTTTGCAGCGTCTATCCTTCCCCTTTTCTACCTTAGATTCCGCCTCTTTCACTCTACCTGTTGTGTCCTACGCACTTCTCAGAAACTATCTTTGATTCCTTCGTTTCCTAGCGCATTTCCTTCTTCTCTTTCAACATCCACCTCCATTCCTGTCTACCCTCTTTCCTTCTCTACCTCTTTTCTCATCGCAACCTTCTTTGATCGTTGCATTTATTCATCTTCAGCTTCTACCATAGATATTACGCTGGCTTTGAAATTTTTCTCTTACTTGCGGACATGTTTTTACCTGAATCGAGAAGACTAGAAAATCCTAATGCTTCCATAAGGTGTGATTAAAGCTAAATAAAAACAACTGCGTCATAATCGTCAATATCAAATGAATAATCTAAGTAAAAAATTAAAGTACCTGATTTCACTATAATTATTTAAATAAACCTATCAGTTTTAATTTGCGCGATTTATTTATTTATTGTTTTCACAAAATGATTCGATCTTGACTTAAACGGAAATATTAACCTACATTTCTTTAAATAGCACTCAGTTTGGCTACACTAATATAGAAATAATAATTTCAAGATAAATTTATTTGGTTTCCTATATATTAGATGAAGAAAGATTATATCTTTGAATCAATGGTGGATTGACCAAGTATACAGCTCCTGGTATAAGAACTCTAAACAATTCGCTCTTTTTCGTTTCCATAGCCAATCACTGCTCTCAGCCCTCCTCTCTAATTCTTTAGTTCTTTTCTCTGAATTCCTTTCACCTTAAAACTCTCTCTCCGTTGTCTTTATTCTCAATTTTCTACCCACACAACCTACGCGGTTCTCCCTCCCTTCTTCTCTTGATCTCCCCCTCTCTCTTGCCCTTTCGCCTCTCCCTTCTACTCTCTCCCTCTCTCCATGTCACTCTACTTTCCATCCTCCAAAACCCTTTCCAAAAGATGTTCACCCTTCAACGCCGCGGGGTCTGTTTGCCTCATGAGCATATGCATGCTTGTGGATTGGATTTCGTTCCTGGCAATAACGATGTTTCCTGGTAAGTTTCCCATCATTCGCTCTCATCCTTGCAGGTATTAAACGCAATCATGATGATCCCGCTGAGGAATTTTACAATAGCAACTACAACCACCTCTTCCTCACTTCACTCCATCTCATTATACGCAACTTTCTCTCCAGAACTTTCTGTTTATAAATGCTTTGTTTAGTCATTTTATATGTTCTCTCTCAAACTATTTCCCCTCCCTTCAATCTCGAACCATTTTCGTTTCACTGTATCAAAAGGTCCTCTACTTCTTCAATCTCTTATTCGTTTCATCTTGAAACTCCTTTTCCTCAGAGCTATTCGCGTCAATGCCACTCCTCCATCGATATGCTCCATCTTAACCCATCTTACTCGACCCCAACTCTCTGTCTACATTCCTTTCACTCAATTCCTCTTTTTCTCATCTGTATAACTCCTCCCCTTCCCCTCACTCCCACCGTTCTCATCCTCGCCACGCTCCGCTGCTACCTCTATCTCCCGCTCTCTACTTTTTTCCTCTCTTACTTACACGACTAACTTCCACAACATCTCCGCCGCGGTATATAAGGTTTCGTTTCCACCCTCAGGGCTCCCTCTGCGTATCTTGTACCGATCCCTTTCTATTCTTCAGAACCATCCTCTCCTCCTCCCCCCTCCTCAACTCTACTCTAAACCCATTCGATACTCCCTATCCCTTTCTCCCCTCTCTCTCCTTTCATCACTTCGTTTCTTTTCCATTTCCTTATCACCCAGTTACCTCTCTCTTCTAAATGGAGAAGGCTCTCTCTCTCTCTCTCCGTCTCACTTCTTCTCTTGAATCTGCATTTGTTTATTCGGTTTGAGTGAGGGATGAGATAGGGAGATTGAGAGAGAGAGAAGAAAGAGACGGGGGGTTTATGGAGATAAAGAAGAGATGCGAAGCCGGAGACAGCGAGGGACTAGATAAATCATTTCTTCCAGTGATGATACAAAAACTAATTAATTTTTATGTTGATGAGGTCGACGAAAATGTTTTTAACGGTAGTCGTATTTGCAAGTATCTTCCGCCTGAGAAATACCGAGGGTTGCTACAGATACGGCATGACGAGAGGAAAACAAAGGACGGTCTGGCGCACAGACAGGTAGCTCGATGCTTCATTAATGCAATTGAGATGTCGATTCCGCTTTTTCCCGGGTAAAAGGGACGGAGCAGACAGGCGAATACCCTTGTGAGCGTATTTCAAAGCCAAAATAAATTCGAGTAACAAATGAACCGCCTTTCTTTAGGAGTGTGTTTTACAGAGTTAATTGGTTTTTAGTGCAGTTGCCATTCGCTAAGGTTCATGAAAATGAAACGAAATTATGGTAGACATTTATATATGTAGAAGGAAAATTGTTACTGGGTCTTTCGTTTTAGCGGCTTAAAACTGTGGAGAGTTGGGATTAAATTCAAAAAGGTTTTACTTGTACATTAATGTTTATGAATCCTGGTTACGAATATGCATCTGTGAGCAACTGTCATCTTAAAATAAATGACTTACTTTAACAATGTCACAAACGTCGAATTTTCACGGAATTTGATTAAAGATGACAGTTTATTTGGCGACATCTGAAAATTTTACAAAGCTTCTCAACTTAAGATAATGTTAAACATGTTCTAAAAAGTGTTGCTTTTCATATAATCATAGCTACGGACGACCCATATAGCATCAGGCGTTATCCCAAGACTTTTCATAATATATATCAACCTAAGATAACGACTAAGTTCGAAAAACCATCTAAATAAATTAAGGTGATTTCAATCGGTGTTAATAAATATGAATTACCCAAATTAATTAATTTATAAAATCGGCCAATACATCTCCAAGGAAATACCAGAGTATTGCATCACAGCGACAGAGGCATCCAGGAAAATAAATGGGGGAGAGAATGGGTGATACCTATCGAAGAAAATATCAATAGAAAGGATATGCGAGAGTGGTCGCGTAGGAACGCTTTTCGTATGCGACAGCTAGAGTGGAGGGAAAATATAGGGAAAAGACAAGGAGGGAGATGGATGGATTGCGTCTAGGTTAAGCAAAGAGAGATGGCGGCTGAAGTGAAAGGGCGGTCTGATGGGCGAGGGTCGCCGACTAGACTTGCACTTCATACATAAAATGTTCTCTGTACCCCTGCGGTTCGTCTCTCTCTTTCTCTCTCTCGAAAAACCGTGCGCCAAAGACCTCTTTGTCCTCGTTCGATGGCGTTCGATCAGAGGCGATGTCGCGTGGAATGAATAGACGAGGGCACCCAGCAATGTGCGTCGGGACTGGTTTAGTAATTAGAGTGGAAAATGCTTAACGCGCGAACCGCAAAAAAAATGATTTGTCAGTCTCGGCGACTTTTCGACTTTATTTTCCGCCCCATTGGCTAAAACTTAAAACGTGGATCGAAACGTGGGAGTCGCCGCGAGAGGAGCGGCGGGGCGAACCTCGTAAATTTCAACGAAATTTGAGATTAAATTGCGTGTCCTTTGCGTGTGGCTTTTTTATGGATTCAGATGGTGTATTGAGATCCACGACATTGTATGTTACCAGGGTGTTGAGCCCCATCGATTGTTATCCAAGGATGCAAAAAAATTGATGAGGATTGAAAAAGAAATTACAATAGCAAATCATTCTTTGAGTTTGGTCAAGTTTATAGTAAAGCTCAATTTTTATAATAGAGTTGCCACACAACACAAAGCCTCTCAGTGGGTCTTCTTGGAAAAACGATTATGTGCTTTAGAAAGAAAAACCTGTTCGTCATTTACTACATGCTATTTCATACATCAACCTGAAACTGTAATAGATTTGAGCGATACAAAAACTATAAAACAATTAATGCAGGAATTGATAAGAATGACCGTATTTATTTACAGATATTTGAATAAGATTGGGTGGTATCTTTAAATGCCTCCGTATTCGTAAAGCATAGGTTTGCCTTTGCCAACACCAAACCATCATACGTTCCCTAAAAGGAATTCTTGTAAGAGTAAAAACCTAACGAGCAAATAATTGAAGAAAGGAATGATTTGAAGTAACCCTCATTTATAACAAGTGCTTGAAAACACACTTGAGACGAAGTACAAAAGTTTTTAAAGTGATTCCATTTAAGCATAACTTTAGAATTTATGGATGGACAGCATGAACAGTGTGGCAGAGTAAAAGAATGGTAAAAGAAAATCTTCCTTTCTTCGTGATGCAAAATTGCTATATTGACTCTATCAAAAAACTAATGTGATGTTTTTAGATTCGACTAAAGGGTGCAACGAACTCCATTTATCCGATTTTGACCAGCTAAAATATCAACTTACTAATGTTTAGGATCATTTATCTTAAAATACCAGTTCCTTTTAAGTAATTCATTCACTCTTTAAGTTATTTTTATGATATTTGTAATTCTTATCATTCAATATCTTTTATTTTATTCGTGCGTAGTCACTTCCTGTATTAAAAGATTGAAAGCGCTATAACTTTGGGCGACACGGCAATGTGCTACAAAAAATTATTGCATAAATTCTCAATACCCTAAAGTTAATGGCTAAAAGTAAAATCATGGGAAAAAATTCTTTGTCTTGCATAATACCCAACTCAATCAATAATATAAGCATTTTTATGTGTCAATATATACGTGAGTTGGAAAATAATAGAAAAAATTATATGCAAGAGAGAGAAATAAAACCTTGAGTTCGAAGAATAAAATATGGGCCTAAAAATAGGAAATAATATACTAAAAGCGATGAAACGGCCGCTCTACGTTGGCTAGAGCTTGTGAAATAAAATAAAATAAAACCTTTCGAGATTTATAAGCCAAAGAAAGCAGTCAGTCTGCAGTCTGTATGTCTCAAAATGGAAATTGGTGAATTTCAAATATTCGGATGATTTTTTATTAACGCTAGGAACTCCAATTTCGCGCACTTCTCACCCAAACACCATGCAGCATTAGGCACGCTCCTTGACTGGGTAATTTCCGAAAGATTGATTGAGATTGAACAGGCGGTTCTTTGTTTATTCAAAATTAAATTTTCCGTAGATTACAATGCAATATGCGTTAAATCAAGAATTTTCTACAATAAAACAAGTATTATTCCAAAATTTCTGTCGCTCAAAGAAAAAAAATAATTTGTGTCGAATATTTTCATGTTAGTGACCCAATAAAGACGCAAGCTACCATTAAATTCAAAGTACTTGAAATTGTTCGTGTATTTATGAGCCAGAGTACTAGTTAGTATTTGAGACAAATATCCTCTGCGTTAAATAAAACTGAGCATATTGTCAATGGTATAAATTTAGAATCTCCTCGGAAACAAATTAATGCCGTCAGCTTATAAATTTTAAAGGATATTTTGACAGATAAAGCCTCTGAACGTAAAAAACTCTTATATGTATTCCAAATGCTCTATCTTTAACTGAATCACAGGGATAGACGTCGTGCGCAGCGTTATTCGTTACTACAACAGGTTATCGCGATACACCTATTTGATAAAAAACAAAAAATGTGCTTCCAAATAAATAACGGAGTGTTACGAATTAAAATACGATAATTTATTAGACTAACTTACTAAATCTGACAATAAAATACATTTACAAATTTTCGCTTAAAATTTTAAATGCATACATAATTATTTAGCTTATTTGTGTATTTCCTGAATATCCCCAGCGTTTTAAAGTAATTTATCTTGTCAGATAACTGCCTATTTTTGTTAATAAATTTTCTTATCAACATATAGATACACCGTAAAATTTTATATATTTCTCGTCAGGGAAGTCATTCAATTCATTCCATCGGGCACCAAAGAAGAAATATTGTTTTATAATCTGATGAATAATAGTCCACTCTCGTAAATTTATCAAAATTCTCGCCTTTGTGATGCACGAGCTGGAATCAAACAGGCTTAAAAAATTCCGCTACAGGAAAAACTTTCCGAAAAAAAAAATATATTTTTTGTACCCCTCCCATCCACGCATTCGACTGAAATCCTCCCTCTGTTTTTCTCCCTCGGCCATGTGTAAACACAATTATATCACCTCCCATGTTGCGAAAAAGCATTCATTTCACGCGGTACGTTTTGAAACGAGCCAGCCTCTCGTACGATCCGAACAAAAAAAAGTGTAAAGCTCTCTTCGCGATAAAACATCCCTAAAAGCTTTCAAATCCCGGCAAATAGGAGACGTGTGGGCAAATGCTCCGAGCGGGCGCACTTTGAAGTCTTTAGCCTCCCCTCCATGCCCACGCCTCTCTCCGTCCCCTTCGCTACCTCTCCGAACCCTCCAACCCAACCCATAGCCCTGCAGGCACACCTTCATGACGTGTTCCACGGGGGATGCGAGACACGTTCACCCACAGCGGCAACCACTTCCGCCTCTACCCTCCCTCCTATCCTCCTACACTTGATTCTCTCCCTCCCTTCCCCCCTCTCTCTCCCTTCCATCTCCCCCCCTCTCTCTCTCCCTCTCCATTTCCTCCTCCCTCCCTGCAATCCCTTCACCGTTCTCCATCCCGTCCGAATCTCGAGCTGAAATACCGCACTCTCGCTTGATGACACACGCTCCCTCCACGCACCCTCCCTTATTCCGTACCTTTCCCTCCCCCATCCCTGGCCGAAGCGGCTCCTTTGACCAGCCGAATCCGTAAACGGTGCCATCCAGTCCCATCTCCCTGGCGCCCCTACAACTACTGCGTTGTCCATCTGCAAGGTGTTCATTCATTTCCCGTCTTATAAGGAGCCGGTGGGGAATGGAGAAGGGTGGGGTGGATGGAGAAATGGAGGTACGAAGACGGAGGGCGGATAATTTATTTGTTCCGCACCAATCCATCTCATTTGGAATCCGTCTATCAGCGAAGGGAAACGTCAATTAGACACGATTCGGAGGAAAGAGAGTAAATGAGAGACGTATGGAGTTAGAGAGATTCTCGGATTGAATAAATGGAGGAAGTTAGAGACGCACGCACAAACGCTAGAACCTTTCCCACAGCGGGAGTCTCTCAATTCTAAGCCAACCATGAATGCATTTTGTCCTAGAACTCCGATATCAGAATCGCTTCGTCGAACGGGAACTTCGCTTCTACCCGTTCATCTACGCTGCTATAATTCTTCTTCGCCTTTTATTTTTCTAACGAATGTCAAAACCATCGTGTTTCCTAAACGATCATAATATTGACAAATATTTTTCATTGGCATATCCAGGAATTATTGATTTTATAACACGGCATATTAATACAGCGCTTGAAAGAGATTCGAATTTAAAGTAATGTTTCGGTCGTATAGATTTATATTTCAAATAATAAATATGTATTTTATTATATAAAATACATATTTATTTATTTATAGTATAAGAGATCATCATCGTTATACAAATCTACGAGAGCATTCGCTGTTTTTTCTTAATAAGAAAATATTATTGGTGGAATTTTAAATTTAAATACTTGTATCATATTACTTCATTTTTCATGTAAATCTATCTAAGAACCTTTTTGCGGCAGCTAAAATTAGAGAAGACTAAAATATTATATTTTCTCCTGAGCAAATCTAGATAAAATGTCACAACTATAAACTAAATTACAACTCATTTTATTCGGAAATAATTTTCAAAATCATAGACAAAGTATAAACTATTGACGCTCTTACCTGATGTGAAAAGTGCTATAAACATGTCAATATAATGTATTATGTAAATCCTGCTTTGAACGCGCAGAAAGTCAACAAGTCCGATATTCGTTAAGACCAGTGCTGTAGTCGCAAAAAAGCAGAGCGTATACCGTATACGGAAATAAAACTTTGAAGTAGGGTCTTACTCAGTTATTTTAAAAGCCGAGGATATACCCTATTCATTCGAAAAAAGCAGAGGGTATACGGCGTATACCACCGTATACCCTCCTCTACAGCCCTGGTTAAGACAATGAAACGCGTTTTCCTAAAGTTAAGTAGACGCTGAGTCGACAGTGTGCCGACAAATGATGTACGGAAAACAAATTATAAAATACATCGCTTCCGAATATACATAAAGATCCAGTTTGACTCCCGGCCCTTCAGTTACTAATATCGAAGAAAAGACCAATTTCCTGTATGTCCATTAGTTTAAAAGTTCGAGATAAAATAAATATCATCAACATCCGTAATGTATGCAAAGACTATTCCGTGTTCAAATCCCGGCTTCTCCGCATCGCTCTCTCCTCTAGAACTTGCTTTATTCGTATAATTTTATTCCTCCTACTAATGGAAATTTACATTTGCATGACCCTTTTTCCTAAAGGTAGCAGTTTTCCTCTCACGTTATTTAGTTTTAATATCTCGTCAACTAGAAGTATATAGTAGCTACGTCACTGTTATTTGGCTCGCTGTTCTCCGTGCCCTCAATCAGCATCACCACAGATACATGGCGACGCACACACCGCCATTCACAGGCACTTTCGACATCATCATTCTATAGAAATAGGGCATCCACCGAAAAGCAGAGAGTTCGTCGGTTGATTCAGAAAACCAGAGAGTGAGAGGTACCCCATTTAGGAACCGTGCTCATTAATGCCATTCGGTTCATCTTGCGCCGGGCTTCCCACGCACTTCGGGCATAAGAGGGGCATTTCATCCGTCATTTCGTGAAAGGAAACGTCCTTCCCACCCACGCGAATTTCATTCACCCACTTTTCTCCGTATCCTTCTGCTACAAAACCCCTATCAGACTATCGCTATCCATATTCCGGTTGCGTAATCGCCTTCCGATTCGAGTCGCTTTTTCGCCCTCTGCGACGTCCAACATTCACTCCGAAGAGCTCTCCTACAAACAGACGAAATGAATGGCTGATTGCGAAATAGAAAGAGAGGAAATGAGGCGATGATGTGGAGAAATTCGAGAAGCAAAAGAGAGAGAGGAAAGAGAAACTTGGAGAGAGAGAGAAAAAGAGCAATGAGATAAGAGAGGAATGTGTGGGAGAGAAAAGAGGTGGAGAGGATGGTATAGCACGTAAAAGTATGTCGGAGGGAAACGGAGAGAAAGAGAGTCATAGAAGGCCTCTCCTTTCCGCCCTTTGAAATGGTCTGCTCGGCGACAGAATGTGCTAATATGCTCCGCCGAACTGGATAACGTTCGTTCAATGCGATTCCCTGAGTTGCCAATTAGGAGGATTTTGCCTTTGCTTTTCGCTATTGGCGGCAAAACAGAATCTTCGATTAGTTTGGTTTGTGAGTCACTGTGTGCGTGCAAGTGAAAGGGTGCGATTGAAAGCCCGTCGAACATTTGAACGGCTAGGATAGACAGAGACAAATAGACTGCTCTATGACGGCGGAAGTTCGTTAACACGCTAATTGAATAATTCAGAATATCCGAGGGTTTTTCAGAGGAATTTGGTAGGATGCATGTTAATTCCTCTAAAACGAGATATGGTATCCGTGAGTTATAGAGGAATTGTGTGAATGAGTGTTCTACTTTAAATTATACCATCGGCTGATATAACGTCCATCAAAGATGTCTGATTATATCCCTACGGTGCTGATGATTTGTTAGCGGTTCAAAGGTTATAATCTAATAGACTGCGATTTACTGCCAATTGAATCACTTATGCTGACGCCAAACTCCTCTTTTGATCGTGCGTGCATATGGATATTATAAATAAATTCTATCAGTAATTGCGTACTGTAAACTTACCCATTGGATATCTCGATACCAAATGTACTTTTCCGTTATATCTTCGTTTTATTATTTCTGACATTCATTCATTTTGCTCCATTATACCTTAAATTTGCACGTTGGTGCTTGTTTCATTTCATCAAATTCTTCAACTAAAATTCATCTCATATCCTTTACAATTAACAAACTAAATTTTGAAATAATTAATAAGATTTGGTCTATGTATCTGTGCTATGAAAATATTGTATTGGTCATTACAATACATAATCTATTTTGATATAACTTATATAAGCAAAGAAAATTTTAGAAAATGCGAATGTTAAAACATTTTTGCTGGAAAATAAACAAAATAATGAATAAAAATAATGACTCAGAGGTGCATGCCTTACTATAGCATATTTTTATGACAAAAAATATCAATACCTTTTCCATTTCAAACTTAGTTTATCATTCTTCTATAAATTCCAAACATTTCTTTATTTAATTATATTTTTATTCTAAATTCCCTTAAATGAAAGACCACTCGACGAAAATTCTTACATCATAAAACGTAGCGACCCGCAACCATTATTCTTGATTATTCAAAATAAAATTTAAATCCGCATAAAAATGATATATTTAAATATCCGATTACCATCCTCGGCAGCCCAAGGATTGGAAAAGCGACACCATCTCAAACCGGTAACGCGATTGCTGTTTCGCTAACTCGATATAAGCGATATCGGCGAGAAAAAAGGACAGAAGCATTACGAGGAACGTCGAAATAAAGGACGAAAAAGTCAACTCGGACAAAGGTCACGAAATAACGAGAGAACTCCCAAGTACGGGGCAGGAAAGGGACGGAGGGAGAGATGGTATGTGGTAGGTTCGGCGTAGGACAGGATAAGTGGGTGCTCTGTTGGCAGTAGCGGAGTGTAAGGGATTGAGATGTTTGCGGTAAAGGCTTTCCTCGGGGAGAGAAAGAGAGGGGAGAAGAGATGAGTAAGAAGAGAGAGATGATAGAAAGAGAGGAAGGGAATGGAGACTTGGAAGAGCGAATGAAATACCTCCCACACGCTCTGTTGCTAGATGACAAACAGCCATCGGGCAAGGCAGCAGACGGGAAGGGAGGAGAGAGGAGGAGGAATTGAAAGAGAATGAGTGAGAAAGGTGGCAGAGAGAGGAAGGTAGGAGCAAGAGAGGGGATAATGGCGGCACGTAGAAACGAGATGAAGGCACGCTTCCCGCAGATGCGAACGGGCGGGTCGTCACAGAGAGTGGGTCAAACGGGAGTGTCCCTCGTGGAGAGAACGATGAGATGGAGGGAGCGGAATAAAAGGACGGTGAGGGAGATTGCGATCGAGGCGTTAACTTCATCTCTATGGAAGTGAGACGTAAATCGTAAAAATGTTATCCTATCTGACAGCATCATAGCCACTCTTTTTATCTCTCTCTCTCTCTCTGCTTCGCACGCCCTCTTCTAAACACCTCTATTCCCATCCATCTTTCCGTCTCCCTCTCTCTGACAAAGGATAAACAACTGAACTATCGCGTCCCAGATCTCGCTTTAGAGGAGGAGATGGAGGAGGGTTGCTATTTGTTTCTATTCGTTCCCTTAACCTACGACAACCTACAAAATCCCTTTATCTCTCTCATCCCCTCCTCCCCCTCTCCTTTTCTTCACCTCTCCCTCTATATCTCTCTCTCTCTCTCACTTCTCTCTCTCTCTTCTCTCTCTCTCTCTCTCTCTCTCTCTCTCTCTCTCTCTCTCTCTCTCTCTCTCTCTCTCTCTCTCTCTCTCTCTCGTCATCTATACTAGAGAAACGACGCTTAAGAGGCATTTTTGTCAAACGTCCTCTCCCTTTTCTTCGCAAGATCCTTAATTTCCAATTACTTTTATCTTGTCGTATAAAGAGGCGAAATTTAATCTTTGTATAGTAAATAATTTCGAAGATTTTTTGCAATGGCAGAAAACTCACGGGAATGAAATAAGAATTCGGTTATTGAAAAAGGTATTTAGTAAAAGTTGAATGTGCTTTCGAATATATGAAGGCACCTGATTGAAGAATCCGACCGAAAAGCTTAAATAAGGATGACAAGAAATGCTGTCTAAAGGACTAAAATCTTTCCTTTACACACATTAACCCACGTAAATATTCGAAATGATTCAAAAGAACGAACAAAATATGTTTAAACAATCTAAATATTTCAATGAATCAAAGTAATGTGATCGAAATTCCTCAAAGGCAATCACTGCTAAAAGGTTCTATTAGACGTAGTGCAACTAAAAATAGAGCTATTTTAACCCTTAGTTTGCCACGTGGGGTCTTCTTTGGACCCCAGAAAAGATTTTTTGCATTTGTTTCGTATTAGAATATTTTTTAAAATTATTTCCGTTCATGTAAATTTTCTTTGCTGGATTGTTGACAAAATAGCTCACTCATTGAATTGAAAATCCTGATATTTTTTGAGAAAAGTATAAAATTAGTGCCTGGGGTCTCACTGAGACCCCACGCGATATTTTTGTGTACAACAGCTGATTCTGCGGCCGGTAAATCAGTTCTCATTGTGAATGTTAGCATGTGACGTGTGATATTGTTGTGTAAGTTTATAAATTTATGAATGGTATGCGCTAATTTGTTTATTTATAACTAAATACTTTTGGCAGTTACTTTATTTGCAGATATTGGCAAAATGTCGAATTATGAGAGAAATCGCCCCATTATACACGCAGAGTTGGAAGAGGAAATTTTGAGGTTAGGTGACGAAGATTTTGCTATTTCATATACAGATGATAATGATCCAGATTTTTATGCAAATTTTCTGCCAGTCGACGAAAGTTCTTCAGAAATAGGGGATAAAATTGAACTACTGGAAGAGAAGGACGAAAATGCAGTTTTACCAGACAAAAGTCTACACGAATTAAACAATGGATTGGATGTACAGAACGAGTTACAATACATTGCAAAATCTGGCATGACGTGGAGATCTAAACCTACCCGGTCACTGCGTGGCCGCCGTCGCGCTGAGAATATTCTTAATGACAAATCCGGTCTAAAACCGTATTCTGCTGCTGTGGATAGCATCGTCGATGCTTTAAACCTATTTATTGATGATAATATAAAGAATATTATATACAAATGAAGAAGCTACGCGAGTTTTCAACATATACAATCAGGAAACCCCAAGTAAACAAAATCAATGGAAAGAAATGTCGAAAGTCGAACTGGATGCATTTATGGGAGTACTTATTTCTGCAGGAGCATTACACTGCAGGAAAGAGAATACTGCGAAAATGTGGACTACAGACGAGTCAATCCGCAGGCCAATTTTCACTGCGTCTGTCACGTAATAGATTTATTGAAATTCGAACATATCTTAGATTTGATGATAAAACGACAAGACTAAAAAGAAGATAAGTGGACAAATTAGCAGCCATAAGAGATGTGTTTGATACATTGCAAAAGATGTTTTATTCCAAACGAAGCTTTAACCATAGATGAACAATTGGTTGCATTTCGTGGGAAATGTCCACTTCGGCAGTTTATCAAATCAAAACCAGCTAAGTATGGAATAAAGATCTGGGTCCTCGCAGATGTGAAGATATCATATTTATATAATTTACAAGTTTATACAGGAAAACTACCTGGTGGGCAATAAGAAAAAAATCAAGGTGAGCGTGTGGTAAAAGACCTAATGGCTCCATTGTTCAAATCAGGTCGTAGTGTTGCTACAGACAACTTTTTTACGTCCGTGCCTCTTGCAGAATGTTTGCTTACAGAACAAATTACACTTCTGGGAACCGTCCGAAAAAATAAATCTCATACACCGGAAGAACTGAAGAAAAATGCAGGAAGGGCTTTATTTGCTTTTTCACAAAATCTAATGATGGTCTCATATATTCCTAAAAAAGGGAGAATGGTTCATGTCTTATAGTCTCAACATCATGATGAGCAAATATCTGCAGAGGAACACCGAAAACCTAATATAATTTTGGATTACAATGCTACTAAGGGGGGAGTCGGCTACGCAGATCCGTGAATACACGTGCGCTCGTTGTACATCTAGATGGCCTCTCAGATTGTTTATGAACATGTTGGATATTGCATCATTGAATGCATTTATTATATATACCACAAAAAATCCTGAATGGAAGAAAGTATGCTCTCACAAACGACGTATATTCCTCAAAACACTTGGAAAAGTCCTAGCACTACCAAACATGAAGGAGCGGTTACCGATAATGGGAAACAATCCCCATATAGCGAGAGCCATTAAAGCTTGCGGAATTAATTATACTTCTGAAAATAGAGCTCTCCAACAAATCCAAAGAGGGGTAAAACGGGGAAGATGTCGCCTGTTTCCAAGATCTTCTGATAATAAAGTTAACACCAAATGTAAGAGCTGCGAGAGGTTTATTTGTAAAGATCATAGGAAAACTCGGACAAAAACTGCAAACTATTGTGTTGATCATTAAGATTCATGAGATAATTACTATGCAAATGAAAATTTACCTCTCGTTTGTTTTTATTTAGAATACTGTTTATGTTTATTTTATATTTTCCAACAGAATCCTTTTGAATATAGTTGTTTTTGTTTTTAAATGTTTATTTATGATTATTCTTAAGTGTAAAATCTAATTTAAGCTAAACCAATGAAAATTTCCCGCGAAATCATTGGGGTCCTGCAAGGATCCCACGTGGTATTTTACGTAATGAATCAAAGCGTGGTAATCTAAGGGTTAATGAGCCTCATAAATATGCCATAAATTGGCCTTAACGTCAAAAACTCAATATGATCTGCGTTGAAATCTAAAACATTTATAATTCTTGTTATTTGGCGTATGAGGATTAAACTTTATTAGAGCCGGATAAATACATCAATAATATTAATAAATAATTAACATTCAAATTCTAATCCATTCAGTACGTTGCATCACCAAAGAATTTAAACAAAATTTATAGTTGAAAACTTGCGATAAAATGAAACCAAATAACATTTACGTAAAAACCAAAACTGATTAAGCAGATCACACGGTATTTGGATTAATTATAGTTTAATTGTTATGCTTTTATACTCAACGACCGTTGAATTATCTCTGAGTGTGGTCACTTTTAAGAGGGAATTTGTCTACCTATATTTTTATTGCTACCACCAAATAAAAGTGAAATTTATTTAAAATTATGTATACATTTAATAACTGATGCATTTCGGTTTCACCTAAATAATTCAGCATGGCTATATGAAATTTTGGTCATTCTTTGTCCGCTGATATCTCTATGCCGATGCAACGTCTGAGCACATTCTCTCAGGGGCACGTACTCATACTATATCAGATAGAAATCTTTATTAAAGTATCCCGCCATCCTAAACATAGACCAAGTGGACGCATTTTTTTAGAAGAGTGCGTGGCGTTCTCGTAACAACTCTCGTATCTCTTACGAAGCACTCTCTGGAAGGTTCAATTTAAAAATGAAAAGACTCGCATGTCTCAACCCGACGAACGACTCGCACTAAAGAGGCAGGAGAGAGAGAGGAAAAGCGGGAGCATAAATGAAAATGGTAGAGAGAGAAAGAGAGGTAGGGATGGAGAATATAGCTTTTATGACCCTACGAGTCAGCTTTACTGCCTTGCTAGATCTTGTGTGTATGTGCTCCGCCATCTCGTGAAATAAATTGCGAACTTGACGTAAACGTATTAAAGCCAAGGTTCGCCCTTTACGCCTGATCTCATCTTCCGAAAGCGGCTCGGAATGAGACGGCGGAGCAGCCTCCGGGCTTAAAACTTCCTTGTTTTACTATCTCGCTAAGCACGAGAGCCGCCTTTTGTTTCCGGGGACTCGCAAATAAAAAGTAGCGCCGACATGCAGTGAGTGGTGGTGCATCAGCTAGGGCTCCTCTCGAGGAGAATCGAGCGGCTAGAACCAGACGGCTCTGAAAGCAGTCTGTTGTCACCCACTCCACCACGCGGTGGCCATTTATTTGGCGTAGGGGACTCTCGGTTTAGGAATTAGGGTCGATGCATGTGCAAAGACACACACAACACGAATGCTCTCATACACACGTGGGATATCCGAGGTGAGGATTCTGATTCTGTGAGAGAAATGTTCGAGCGAAGTGCAGAGTATGTTACTGAAAATATTGATGTCCAAAGCGGTGGATATAGAAGCTTTAAACGAGCTCCGAGATGCAAAAAACAGAGACACAGAAGTAAAGCTAGATAAATAGTAATCTACAAATAGTCATTGAGTCAAAAACGAGTGTAGTAAGGTTGGCGATTCAAGTAAAGATTCGTTCGTAATTGGGCATTTAAATTTAAATCTGTCGAAAGATATTTATCAACTACCGAAGTAATTTCTTCTATCCGAGATAATGTTATTTGGTGTGAATTTTAAAATTCCATCAGCATCATATAAAGCATATGAATATACAATATGTATGCCTACGACGCCGATAATGGCAAAACTGTCCACAACTCACGATGGTGGAAATTTTAAAATCATGTTCAAAATGTGTAGTGCAGGTGAGTTTCTTTTTTGTTCCATTATATTAGCTGATGCCCATTGTTAGGCTGGTTTCCAAAGGAAACATAGCCTTATGAAATGGTCCTGTCTGTGTGTGTGTGTGTGTCCCCTACTAACAACGTTTGCACCAATGGACCAATTTCCATGAAACTTGGTATGAGGCTCGTACTGCCAGAGCCCACCTCCGGGCTATATTTTATATGGCGAAGATTTAAGTCCCAATTTGTTTTACATCATCATCATAGGTAGTCTGTCAGTAGACTGGTACGTGATTATTCATGGTTAAACCTGGTTCTCCATATACTCCTATTTTCCGCTGTCCTCTTTATTTCTTGATAACTCTCTTTCCCTTTCAAATCGTCTATCAGCTGAAACCTTTTCCTACCTCTTTCCCTTTTCCCATCTAGTTTTCCTTCTAACACGTCTTTAATCATACTCTCTCTTCTCAGGTAATGTCCAACCCAGTTAGCCTTCCTCTTTCTGATAGTCTGTATAATCATCCGCTTCTCTCATACTCTTCGTAGCACTTCATCGTTTTCATCCTATCTGTCCATTTTATCTTCGGCATTTCCTCCAAGTCCACATTTCAAAGCTTTCCAAGTACTTGGTTTCATTTTTCCTTAACGTCCATATTTCTGCCCTATACAAATCTATACCCCATACAAAGTATTTTATGAACTTCTTGCGGATATCTTTCCTTATATTCCCCGTAAGTAGGTGTTTCTTTCTTCTGAAAGCCGCTTTTGCTTTTCCTATTCTAGTCCTGATCACATCCGTACATTTTGTTTCTCTTGTTATGATGCTATGATGTTATGTTATGCTGTTTTACATAGGAAGTCTCAAATCTATCTTGCAGAGATGTTTTCTTTAATACATTAAAATATCTTAAAATTGTGATATCGGAGCGAAGTTTGTACTGTTCTAAGGGAAAAAAGAATGTAGATTGTAATTCTTATCACAGAATTTTGATAATTGATCGTATTTTCTTGAACTTCGACTAAAACTTAGCGTTTTGCGTTTTAAATCACATTTTATAGGATTGTTACCATGGAGACGATTATTACTGAACTCGGCTTGAACATAGACGAACAAATGGGTTATTATTTCCGATCGATTACTCTGCAGCAATGAACAGTCGAATCCATACATATTATCGTATAAACAGTAACATTTATTAAACTCGTTTGTTTAAAAAAATACATGCAAAATATAATATAAGAAAGAGATTTAGACATTACTCTTAATATTTTAAACCTGATAATGCTCTATTAATTGGTTTTCCAATTTTTCTCTATCATTGATAAACTATGAATTACAAGTGAAACTAGAGGCCCGTTGCAATACTTCCTGCAAACGTCTAAAGACCCTTGCGTGAAGTGACCCAATGCGATAGTTCCTATGACAAAAAATTGTTACAAATAGTGTTTTAGTTGAACCACCTTTATTGCCCCTCTTAAAATAATCATATAGCTGACACCAGTTTCATAACCAAAAACACATGCCTACAAGATTTAGACTACCGAAATAGAATATTTTTTGTTTTGTTCAGTATTTCTGATGGTACAGCATATCGTATGTTCTGTGGTTTGTTTAATATTAAGTAATCAATGCACCGGGCACGCGTAAATATCAAAATAAATCAATGAAAAACATTATCAATATTGTAATTTGCTTTAAACTCCACAATAAAACTTGCCAACGAAACGATATTTTCAGTGTATGCGTGAAATATCTTCCTATTTGAAATGTTAAGTTGTCCATTATTACAATGCATTGCAGTCGTTTCTTTACCTCGTTACGTGTTTCATTTGTTTAATATTTACACGAAACTCTTCACATAAATTTTCAATCGGTTATTGTCCTTGATGCGTTTATTTCATTATAAGCTAGTGCAAATGCACTTGAAAGTCCGAGTCTAACAATGCAAAAATCCGAGATCAACAATTGAAATGTTTAAAAATCGGTGAAAATCGAATATAAACTTAAAATATGAACAAACACGAATTAAACAACTGAATCGAAAGTAAGAATAAGAATCTTCATTTCTTTCTACGTGAAATAGTGCAAATCACGAGTCAAAGTCTCGATCGTAAGATATTTAAAATGTTAAAGACTGAAGGTCTACACATCGTACTCCAGCCGATTATGTGTTAATCAAATATAAAAACGAAACTTTCCTGATATCGTGCCCATGCCTTTTCGGGAGACGACTACCCGCTTAAAACCTGCAAGAGTTCGCGTCCAGTATTCAGGCGAAAGATTATACAATAAATGTATGGTTCAACTGTCCATTGCTGAAGTGTAGTCGAAGGGAAAAGAAAACAAGTAGTTTTGGAAATAACTAATCCGCCGACTTTCCTTTCAATAAAATTTTAATATGTCACAAGTAGGGGTGTACACAGGTTTCCCGTGGTACAGAAGTGCTTTTCATCAAATTCGCCGTAGTATAACCGTATAGTAATGTATTTGCTTTGAAATCAGAAAATTATTTTTCCTCATATTGTGGCAGCCCTACTTTTTTGATCCGTTCTAAACATATTCATCTCGTTTTGTCATTCTATACTCGCCCTACAAACGAAATTTATTTTAAACCATTCGGCCATTAACTTCCAAATTCATAGTTGCAGAAAAATTCTAACCTTGGTATTATGTTAGCCCTGTTTAGTCGACCAGATTGAAATGACATTTTGGTTATTTATTTATAAGAAGTTCAAATATACTATATTTGGTTAAAATCCATTGGATCAGTTCTCTAGAAATAGGTGTAAAAAATATTATTTAACTTTTTATTGTGGTAGTCCTGCTCTTTAGCTCCGCTTTTAACATCTTGATTTCATTATGGTATGGTGTACAAATCTTATATACAAAATTTAATTGAAATCCGTTCAGCCAATTCCTTCAAAATCCTTAATTACTGAAAGAGTTTAATTTGTAATTGTGGCACCCCTGCTTGGCTGATTCGATTCCAAGTTTGGTTAAAATTGGGCAACAATTACGACCACTTTACATGACCTACAAATAGCTGGCAATGTTCCATCGTATCAACTCGGGAACCGCTTGACGTATTGTGATGAAATTTGATGTTGGGGAGTTTTGTTAAAATTAATTGACCGATTCCAATTTTGGTTCAAATCGGACAATAATTACGAGAACTTTACATGAAGACCTACATGTATTTTTACAACGTACCTCGCTTGCTTTTCGTTAAATTCTCATGGGCGAAAAATATTGTGAAGATTGTGAAATCTCAAAGATCGCATTTGGAAACTCTGTCTACTTCGACATGGAGTACCTTTACAATCTTGTTACTTTCTCCATGTATAGGGGGAAAGTATTGTTTTCATGAAAAAATCGATTTAGAGATTTCAACGGAAATACACGTTTTGAGGTCCCCTGAACACGTTTTAACCATTTTCTCGATGATGTCTGTGTCTGTGCGTGCGTAGGTGTGTGAGATACAACTTTTTTGTGGGTGCTCTAACTTAAAAAAATTTAATCAGGTCAATGCGAAATTTTATATTTAACATTTTCATGAAAGTCACAAGAACTGATTAGGTTTTGGTAATAATCGGTTAATCGGAAGTGGGTGTTTACTCTTGACACATCCGTTATTTTGAAATATTTTCTTTAATATTTGATATATGTAAAAATGTGTTGGAATAAAAGTTGTAGAAAGTTTAATTTTCTACAACCTTTGTTTGAAATATTTTTCCATATAATGCATTATTTAAGAGATATATTATATTTTTAGCTGCCACTACCACGCCACCTACCAACGACTATTGTTAACAATTTTCGCTTAGTTTTCTTAGTAACGATTCTTTTTATTTTCTTAATTGTTGGAGCTTTGTGACTATATCCAATATCAGAAGGCTATGGTTTAAGTTTATTTCTGTTCTTTGAAAAGTAAAATTTTTCTCGCAGTTTCTTAAAATATTTATTATGGAACCTATTTGGAATTTTTAGAAATATTACACATGGAGAAAGTCATGTGGTGGCCACATCAGATTTTTTAAAAGTAGGCTAATAACCCATTTGTTCACTCGTCTATGCTCAAGCCGAGTTCGGTAATAATCGTCTCCATGGAAACAATCCGATAAAATGTGATTTAAAATCCAAAAACGCTATGTTTTAATAGAAATTCAAGAAAATACGATCAATTACCAAAATTTGTGATTAGAATTACAATCTACATTCTTTTTCCCTTAGAACAGTACAAACCTCGCTCCAATATCACAATTTTAAGATATTTTAATGTATTAATGAAAACATATCTGCACGTCGGATTTGAGACTTCCTATGTAAAACAAATAGAGAAAAAAGCTTAATGGAATCGAACCCGGGACTTCAATCTTCGGCAAATTAAATATAGCCCGGAAGTGGGCTCTGGCAGTACGAGCATCTTACTAAGTTTCATTAAAATCGGTCCATTGGTGCAAAAGTTGTTAGTAGGGGACACACACACACAGAAAGGACCAGCCTAAAAATGGCTTATAATATTTTAAAACAAAAAATTTATATCCTGTACCTTTAAATCCATAAATTTTGAAATTTTAAATTCGCCATTATTTAATTATAAAATTTAAGTCCATGGGGATCTAAATAAGAAAAATAACATAAAAAACATGCTATTTTAAAAATTACGATGGAAAACATCCAAAATGATTCGTGAAGTCCGAAATTATGATTTTTTCGATTAATTGGATAATTTAACGTTTAAAAGGCAACATGAATTTCAATGTTTGTACGTTCATCTTCTCGTTTTAATTACAAAATAGCAACAAATAAAATAACAAGGATTATTGCATATTGTTTCAGGAGTAATATTCTTGAGACAAAAGCTCTAACATAAGTAATGGGTACATATTTCGTCGATGATAATAGTCTGCTCCTCAAACGTAACTCATAAGATTCAAATTTATAGCATGACAAAATAGACATTATTTTTCGAAGCATATAAATTCACAAGTTTTAAAACCCACTTTCAAAAGTTCCATAATTTATCCCGTCGTGAAAATATCTTGTATTGCCCGCCTAGAAACTCCACAAGATCTTCTTTTTCTGAATTGTAAAGTTTACCGAAAAAAACGAGTTCTTTTTATTGGTTATGGTGCCGAAATTTCTTCGCCGTGTATATAGGTCGCCTGCCTAGAAGAGGTACGCGACATTCTCCTTTTTCATCTCGTCCTGCATCCTAGCGGCAAAGTAAGTAAGGTCGAAAAAAAAACGGAAAAATAAGAAATCTGCGCGACGCTCCAATCAAACGGCGGACGACGTCATGCCCTCGCGATAACATCCGAGAACGAGAGAGAAAAAATGACCAGTCGGTGACATAAAAACAAGGAGGAGATCGGTGGAAGAAAGAATCGTGATGATGATGAAGATGCAAGCATGAAGTTCGAGAGAAAGAGGAGGAGAAGAGGAAGGGAGAAGAGGAAGAGAGAAGAGGCAGAGAGATGAGATGGCAGAGAGAAGAATCAGAAAGATGAGGTCTAGTAGTAATCCGTCCAAGCATAACTTCCGCCTCCCGTGTCTTCTCCTTTAAACCCGCGCATGCCTCACTTTTTCATTCCGAAACGTCGCGCTCTTCCGCCGACTGCTTAACAATCGCACCGCTCGCGTCTGCCAACAATTCGTATCATCCTATGTCGCATTCGAATCCCTATTTTTTCCCGTTCACCTATGTCGTCATTTCCGTTTTTTGTTGTCTCGTCTCCCATCCTCTTCTCCATCGCCCTTTCCCCGGTCTGCTGCAAACTCGTCCTACCTCCTCTGCGGCCGTTGTTTCGACCAAACCCCGTGGGTTTGCCGAACCACGCCCAATCTCTCCCAACCCTACCTCCACCTCTCGCCCCCACTTCCATACCCTACCAAAATAAAACACGGCAACCTTTAAAGGAAGGCGAGGAGACAAATTAATCTGCCACCTTTTTCTAGAAAAATTTACCGCGCATGCTTCCCGTGCAAATTTGAACGGATTAAAAGTTTAAGGGCGTAAAAATATAGCGTGTCTCCCCTCTATCCCGCCACGGCGGGAATAAAACATATCACGGTCAAGTTCTTCTTTTATTTCCTCTACCGGAAAAAATGCCTCTTCCTGTTAACCCTCGTTCACCTTCCGGTTTAAAAAAAACGTGCACGGAGGATAACCGGGGGTGAAGTTTCTGGGAGGAATTACCCATTCACTCATCGCCCTCCCATCTCGCTTCATCCAGCCCATCTTCTACTTTCGCCCTTTCCCTTTTCCCTTCCCCAACCTCCCACCCTTTTTCCCCTTGCCCTCCAAAAATTTCCAGTCATTTTCCCCAATCTTCTCCTCATGCTCCCTCCTCCGGGCAAATCCCACGTCTCTCATCAACCGTCGTTCTGCATATAACCTACCGAGCTCATTCTCCCTCTTTCTAAAAGAGGGATGGGGACTTCACGGTCTTCCTCGGGAGGATTTGTAGCGACTGGAACAATGGAAAACAAACGTCCTGCCCTAAAACCCTGGAGCTTGATCCCTCATTGTGGAGGATGTCATACGCGCGATTTTGCAAGAATAGAGAGAGAGGGGAGACTATACCCCAAACTCGCTCTAAATCCTGATTGAATGGCCGGGGGGGATAGAGTGAGTTTGGAGGGAGACAAGGAGGTTGCCATGGAGAGAGGAAGAGAAGTAAAATGGAGGGGGTTAGAGAATGGTCTATTTCGCCACGATGCGAGAAGAGTATTTATCCTTTTCATCAGGCTCCACGATAAAATTCAATATTGCTTTCAATCGAGACACTATAAACGCATACATGCACATACACACGCACACACAAGCTCTGTAATCTCGAAGCTAATCTTTACTTTGGGTTCAAAATTAATAAGCGAACTTAGCCAATGGCTTGAATTAAATTATTGACTCACAATCAGACAAATCTTATATCCTTATAACGGTTCAATAAGCCACTCTAATAACAATAATCAATAGATGATTTAACATTGGGAAGAGATATCTTTTAGTTTAAATGTTTTATCCTGGCTGTATAAATTGCGTATACTATTTATTTGACATCTGATAGTTAAAACACGAGAGAAATGTCAAAGTAGTCATACCTTCCATTGTTGCTCTGAAATAAAATCATAATTTTTGAAAATTTATAGAGCAACGCATAGAAAAGAGCTCTTTATATGCCGAAATTCCTGGTTTTAAACCTAATTAATCTGCATTTTACCACTTATACATCAAGCAACGTTAGCAAGAAAGTTAAATATAAATCCCAATGAATGAGCAGCGCATAGTTTATGCGGAGATGCTTATTAATATTCCACGTACAAACTGCATGCCCCCTTATCCTAAATATTCAATTGAGTATGGTACACTGAGCTACGGGCAATTCTGAATAATAACCTGCGTTTATGTACGTTACATATTTATATATCCGCGAATGAGAGCGGAAAGGAATATATACCGGATCAAACATGTATCGGGAATCAGGAGATATTGGCATGGTTTCGGGATTGCATATTACATATCCTAAAGTAATGAAATATTTAATAAAGAGAGAATGAAGTCCAGTTTGAGATCAGCGGATTAGGGTACCTTTCCCGAAACTATTTTGTTCAGTATGCATTCTACTACTGAACTACACAGGCTTCGTATTGAAGAGTCAACAAATGCATCCTTATGGAATTCAATGGTCTCCGTAGCTGATCCCGTCGATTCTTTTAGTTTTTATCAAGTACATTTTCACTATCTCGAGGAATTATTTGCCAGCTCCAATTTACCCGAGAGAGTTGATTATCTGTAAAATTTCCATGGCTCGCCGGAACAACGCAAATCTCTCACACAAAAACATTCATTTACAACAAAACATTCGACAGCCTATAACGGCAAATTGTACAATATCTATGGAACGCAGTTTATTAATCCAATGACACAAAAGTTATAGATGAAACCTATAATTATTAGATATCGTTCGAGATTTCATTTCTATAAACCTATACACAACATTAACGTTTTGCTTAGTAAGTTTGTTATTCGGCAGATATTTATCTTTTCCTTGTACTCAGATAGCTTGATATGAATGAAATGAAATACTACGAGGAAGATCGTATTAAATACGTCTGAATCGAATATTCTTTATGAAATTCGCCATCGGGACAACATTGCCAAAAAAAATAACGGCGAAAAGTAAGCAATTTTTCCGCAAAATATCCCGTCCGTTCTTCATTTCCAAATACTTTCTCTCGTCCTCCATCAACGCACATCCTGATTATGTTTCTCTTTCCCCCTCCCCCCATCTTTTAACGACGTCCCGTTTTGTCCCTTCTCCCGAAATGAGGGATTCGGTATCAAGAGGATGGAGAAAGGAATGAATGACCTGGCTTTCCTTCTCCCTCTCGCCTCTTTCCTTCCTCCCCTCCTTTGCCCTCTCCACTTACCCGATCCATATTCCCATACACCCGACCTTTTCCGCAGCCCCTTCTCTCTCTCTCTCTCCCTCCCTGCTGCCCTCTCTCTCTCTCTCTCTCTCTTTACCCCGCCCTTCCCCGCTCATAGTCCCCCGACATAAAATCTGGAACAAACTTTCTTCTTTTCGTCCCTATCTCTTTTTTTTCTTAAGCGACGGATTTTTCATTTTCCGCGTCGCCTCGCCTCTTGTGCGCGCGGTCAAACACAATTGCTTTCCGTTCGGCCTACCCCTAGGACTTTTGCACCGAAATTGAGGCTTTTCTTCCTCGTTTAAAGGGAAGTGGACTAGCGGCATTAACGAAATAGATTGCCCGGTCGCTTTTGTTTGACTTTTCCGAAACTCGAGCGAGAGAATAATTTTATGCATGGTCAATGGCGCTATTTTTTATTTTCCTCCCGAATAGCTCTGGTTGTGTTTTATTTTCCTAGACGGGGCAAACATAGTCACAACACTTGCTCGAAATTTTAATTCAATCTACAACAGTGCACGTTTGTCGCTTAAATTTGGCGCGATTTATGGCGAGAACTTCTTAGGACATCCGTGTAATGGTAATACTTGTGAATGAGTTTATTTATTTGGAAATTTGGTATTAAAGCGCATTTATAAACTAAAATTAAGCGTAATTTGTAGAAAATTAGATGACATTATGCGACAATGTACAAAAAGTAATTACCTATTATCTATAATTTCAGGCAAAATGCATTTATCTTATCTTTTCCTTGATTTGACAAAAGCGACTGCGAACAATGCCTCGTATTATCTTGAAATAGCGGGGCACAGTAAGCATGAATATACATCGTCGCCATTTAAACTGCAAAGACATTAATTTCTCCAGTAATGTGATAAAGCCCAACCTCGTGTATTCATCCACATAAATAATATCAACTAGCAAAATATGTAAGTATGTAGTGTTGTAATCTACATTTTCCTCGATTCTGAAGATTTTTGATAAAAATGGATTATGCAATCAAGACGGATGGGGAATATGTAAGAATGATGTCGATTTGGGAAAAAAGCAAATATTTCACTGCAATAAATTATTTCGAAAGGTATTCCCGCAAAGTACTATTCTTCTTGGATATGCGCTCGTTTACAACGAAAATACGAACCAAAATGCTATTCCCGATATACTAGCGCAACGTAAATGACATTCTTAGCGAGGGATTTTGCGTCGAAATAAAATACGTTCAAACTTTTTCGCATTTGGAGTTTGTTTTTTTCCTCAATAAATTTGAGAAATAGGTCAAAAGTTATCAAATTTTTCAAATAACGCGACCTTTCGTTTTATTACGACTATTATTTAAGTTCTTGCTTCAAGTATGCCGCTAAAGAAAGCCTTGATTCAATTTTTCTGCATTTATGCTGTAGAGCTTATTATTATCATAACTAGGGAGATGCACGTTTAAATTCAACGGGAAAGGTTTTTGTGAAATAAAAAATGAACATAAATATGCCTTGATTTTCTTTGTATGGCAAGAAAACAAACTTTCGTTCTTTTAGGCGTTCATTGTTTCAAGTTTCGAACTCCTACGATGATTCTAAGTACCTAATTTTAATATGCGAATTATTAATATTCTACATTCAAATGTACTCCTCGTAAATAACGCAAGGAATGTCGTTTAAATTGGTTGCTATGAAAATAATTTCTCTCTCCTTCTCTCTCTCGTACTAATTGTAAGAGCATTCAAAGCACGCTTTCACCTATAAGGATTGAAATAACAATAGGATTTCGAGGTTTAACAATGTAATGGGTTGGCATGGCAACATTCCGTTAAAATGGCAAGATTTCCCCAAAATATGTGAATTAAATGTTTAACATGAGGAATTTCGAATTGTAGGCGGGAAAAATGAACAGAATAAGAAAAATCATAGTATTTTCTTTTAAACGGGCTAGATCCGAAGATCATAGGTGAAGTCTTTCTAATTTAGATCTCAAAAATAATAAAAGTCTGCAAGTAAAAAGTCGATTTTTACGTGTTATCATATGGGAAATGGAAATGCCTACCTTGGAGTCGAACCTAGGACTTTTTTCGAGATTTATTTTCGTCATCATCTTACAATATGTAAATCGATCATTCCTGCCAAATATCAAAAATGAATCTTGTTCCATTATCAAGTTATTCGCATTTTTATAACGTGACAGAGGGAGTCACAAAGGGACAGAAGTAGCCTTTTATTATTGTTAGACTAGAGAAATTGCCAGTCAAATATGTCAGATATGCGTGAATTAAGTATTAAGTAAAAATAAAATTGAAATAAAATATTAATATAACTAACTTTTATATTCACTAAAAAGTAATCCATGGATATAAAACACACAAAATTGAGTGTTCCAGAGAGTAAAAATAGTTTTGGGCTTATAGAAATGTTATGACAAAGAAACAAATTACGCTATAGAGTTATTACATTCCCAAAACTATTTTTAATTTATGGAACATTTAATTTTGTCTCTCTCTCCTTTCTTTCTTCCTCTCTCTCTCCTTCTCTCTCGTATCAAATCATCATAAAATTATTCCCAAGATACTATTTGATTTCGTTATGAAAAATCAGTAAAATTTGCTATGATCTGGTTTAGCTTTCATGCACAATGAAATCAGTGTTTTTGAAAGTTACCTTTGTTATATTGTTTAAAAATTACTATTAGTGAGACCAAATTCTTGTCCAAATATTTGTTGAAAATAAGAGTAAAATCGAAATAATAAGATATAATGCATGAAGAATCTGCAGAAATTTACTTGAAATATTTGAGCAAATTATAAGTTATTTAAAATGTATATAATTTAACTTAATAATTTAATTTTTTAATCTTACGCTTGAAAACAGGATAAATGTTATAAACAGTCAATTTTCCATCAAAGGAAACATGTGTAGTAACTTACTGTGAACTAAATACTTACACGAACTGCAATGAGTTTTAACTATATTTTAAGATATTAATTTTCTTGTTTTGAAATTTTTTCATAAAATTGGCTTTATTTAAAGAAATTTAAAAAAGTCATAGGATGTTATTTTTCAATCGTATTAGAAATTCGGTTCGAAATATTTTCTTTATTATCATTTAAAGAAATCCATTAAAAATAACGTTATATTTAGTTTAATGAAATCTTACCGTTTGGCAATAGTGCATGATTCGATCGTATAAAATTTTTTATAATGAATTATAATTTATTATTGGTATTTTTGTGCTTCAGCTCCTTTTAGTTCTATGCAAACTCCACGTCCTCCTCTTCCTTTTTCTCAATTTATGGTCATTTCCATTCCCTTTTCCTTTCACTATCTAACTACTTAATAGATTCAGTATGTGTGTTATACCATTACATAAAAGCCTGATCCGTATTAAAGCACTAAAATGGTGCATTTATTAAGCATTAATATGAGACCAAGAATATAATTCAACTCTCTGGAACATACTATAATGTGAATTATATACTTTTTAATTTTCAGTCAACATAAGTTTCATCAAATACAAATGTATTAGTTTTATTCGAAGGAAGTGCAATATATCCCTCCTCCCTCAAAAAATGCCACAAACGAACAGTTATTTCTTAAATTACCATGTAAACCCTAAGTAAACTAATTCTGATTAGCTCATTTTATAAATTTCTGCCAAAATTCAATTTTCTATCTACATCCTCGATCGAGTTATTCGCGTTTTAATAACTTTACACTCAGACCAACTGACTGAAAAATTAGCCTTTTATTGTTATTTTTGTGATTCTTTTAAAGTTTCCCAAACCGTCGTCAAGTCCTCCAACCTTCTGCCTAACTCCCGTAACCTATCGCGCTATCCTTCACTCTATACACTTTTTACACGCTCGGATTGTTTTTAAACGTCCAGCACGTTCCTCAGATTTTCATACCATTTCTATTTCATTAATATTGAATTTAGCTCATTATTACTATTTTAAATATTTTTAATAGTATTTCAGCTCTTGTGTGGTATTCCTTCTCGTAAATAACGCAACGAATGTTTTTTTGCAGAATATCATTACCTCTCCTTCCATCTTTCTCTCCTTCTCGTATTAAAAGCCTTCAATACGCGCTTAAAGTTATAAGAGTTGAGATAATAGGATTTCGAGGTTTGACAATGCAATTGGTAGGTATGGCAACATCCCGTTAAAATGGCAAGATTTTCCCAAAATATGTGAATTAAACGTTTAACATGAGTAATTTAGAACTGTAGGCTAAAAAACAAGAACAGAATAAGAAATCGTATAATGTTATCTTTAAAATGGTTTAGATCTGAATATCATAGGTTAATTCTTTATAATTTTAATCTCAAAAAGAAGAAAAGCCTGCACGTCAAAAAGTCGATCTTTACGTGCTATCTTATGGGGAATGCAAATCATGGTCTGAACTCAAACCCTGGACGTTTTTCGTACATTCTCCTATCACAGCATTTTCATATTTGGGTAGATTATCTCTGCCAAATTTCAAGTTTATTTATGCATATTTGATTGAGTTATTCGCGTTTTAAGAGCGTGACATGGACCAACCAACATAGTTTGTTTATAAGGGGGGATAGATGACAGCACGTCTGTCAGTTGGCACCTATTAACTCCAATCAAAAGAAAGAGATCACGAATAATTTTGGTGATTGAGACTCTCAATCTAAGTCATCTAAGACATGCAATGAGTTATTTTTCTCGCGAACCAATTATGGATATCACTTCACATGCAACCAAGGGCTAAAAAACGCCTATTTATGGTATGAAGTTAACTTTTCCGTTATTGTTTTAAATAGGGCCATATACATATATAATCCTAGGTATCGCCGTATGTCACACGGTCGTTATGACTACCTGAACCTTTAGACTAAAAGACTAACGACCGCATAATTTACTCGTATTTCACCGTCGCGACATCGTTCCCCGGAATTTAAATTTATTTAAGTCGTGTAACGAGCGTTTATTCACTGCAACAATTTATCATGCTGCTTTCAGAATTGTCTTCACGAATATTCATTTAAAAATTCTTCTATAAAGCGGCATCGATATCAGTTAAACATTTTAAATGAAATAGTTTAAACACAACCGTGTGGGATAAAAATTTTAATGCTAAGATTTCATTTTTATCATGAGCAGATCTGATCAAACAACCATAAAAAATATGCAATAAATAATAAATATAAATCTCTCTCTATCTCTCTCTCCCTCCCCCCTCTCCCCCACTCTCTCCTCCTCCCCCTCTCTCCCTCTTCCCCCTCTCCCTCCCCCCCACCCCTCCCTTTCCCACTCCCCTCCCTTCCTCTCTCCCTCTCCCCATCCCCCTCCCGCTCCCCCTCCCCTCTCCCTCCCTCTCTCCATCTCTCTTTCTCTCTATCGCATGTAGCTACGTGCAGTACAATTTTATAAACATTTTGAAAAGACGGTCGCATTAAATGATGGGTATGAACGGTAGTTCTCTTTACACCGTAGTTCCTAAATGAGTCGCGATATGGAATTCAATTAATCCTATATATGTTGCATCAATTTTTTTTTAATAGTGAAGGCTACACAGTTCAAAAATTTCACTGTCGGTTTAAAGACGCGATACCAATGGATGAAGACATATAGACGTACATTCCAGCAGAAGCTACAATACATGGCTTTTGAAAATCCGAAAAGTTCAAAAATTCGCATGACTTCGAATTCTCGAGTGAATTCAGCGGCACATAAATTCTAAATCTAATCTAATAATGATTTTATATCTGTTTTTTTATTTTTATTTCATTCGCTGCGTACATGGCGTGGTATGTTAATGGTATACAAAGAATCAGAATCATTTATTCGCGCGTATTTTTTAGCTGAAACTTACCGTACATGGGTTTTATTCATGAATTTGAGCATTTGTTTTTTTCATTTATTTATTCAGGTAACATTTTTATCATCTTCATTTTATTTCCATGTTTATGTTTTTTGTTGACATCAAAACATCGTTTAATTTCTTTACGCTAAGCAAGAATTTGAGTTCCATTCCACTCAAGTATCCGTATGTTGCGTGTTCTCTAGGCTTTGACAATATACTTCTATGTGTGTGCGTGTGCGCGGGTGCGTGTATTCAAACGCACCTGTGAATTTGTGTATATACAATACATATAAATGTACCCACAAAACATATGTACAATTGCGTGCGAGTATATAGCACTGTTTAATATTTTACTTCAAAACCCCCTCCTATTTACATGACAGCTGAAATTTCACAGTGAAGATAAGCCCAATCCTTGCAGAGGCTCGATGTGTATTTTGTCGGTACGTGTCCGGATTGTAAAGCAGAGTTGATTAAAAAAATAAACTTTTAATTTGAAGCTAGATAATCTGCAGGTTAACTTCATTACTGGGCAGAAATTGAGTTTGTGTATGAAATATAGGTACAGGGCTTTTTCTGCAGACAGAGATCTTTTTAAATTAAAAAAATTGGTATGCCTTACCGTGTCGCAGGGAAGTTGACTTCCAAAATAACTAACTACATGGGACTGAACCAAAAATTCGGAACACAGACCGTAAAATTAAATTAATCACTGATTCGTATTGTTGAATGTTCTGAGAAATGATCGCATTTGTATCAGCTTCGTAGAAGATGAGGAAAAGGTGATTAAAATAAAGCTGTAGTCGAAGAGAGACAATCCAGTTGAAGTGGTAAGTTTTTTGAGGATACAAAAGACAAGATTTTTAAAAATCAGATCATTGATAAAATTTTAAATTTCCGCAGTGATTGATAAATGCGTCCTTAACTACGGTGGAATTATAAAAATTTCGAATGAAAATCATTTTGCTAATCAGTAAAAATAAATCGAAGATATGAAAGCAAAATTTCAAGTTATCAAAGATAACTCTATGGGGAAAGATTTTAAAACAAAAATAATGAGCAAAAATATAAGATAATGTGTTATTGCCTTTTATTTCCACCATCGAAGAAATGCGTCGGAAAATTCTCTCTAAAACAGCAATAAATCATTTACCATAAATAGCGTCACGCCATGTATTTCTATTTGCAGTTTGAGTTTGTTTGAACGAGGTGAAGCAATATCAAACACATTCAAAATCAACATAACTATAATGCGGCATCGAAGGAGAATATATTATGATCTCCTGAAAAAAATGTCTCTTTATAATTCCAAAATTATGTTTATAGCGTCCATATTAATTATTTAGGGCTTATACTCGAACACATTTTTTATATTTTATTGCTTAATGCGTACGTTCTTTTCAATTCCATATATATTTGCCAGACATTATATAATGCTATCATCTCCACAAAATAAAACTTCCTGTCAGCTACATAAAGCTATTTATCTTCAAACGTTTTAGCATATTCAAAAATAGTATAATACTTAAGTTTGTCATTTAATGGACCAGATAAGTGTGTGACATTGTATGAATATATGGATGGTATGGTGATTGGATCTGCTAAAATGGTTCTCTCAAACCTGGTGATTTATTTTATGTACTCTGACTGGCGTGTTGGACTGATAAATAAAAAATTGAATAAATATTAAGAAATACAGGAAGCAAGAGAATAGTACTGAAACTATTGATAAATACGATGGTTAACTGAATCGGCCATTTTGAGAAAAGATACTGCAGTGTTACAGATATAAATACAGGAAAATTTTAAGGCAAAAATGGATAGGATGCAAAACGATGATTTTTACCTATTAGGCGACTTGTGGACAAGAGAGAGTTGCCAAGGTCAGAACAAAGAGGGTTGAGAAGGACAGGAGGATATGGAGAATTCAATTTTAGCTTATAATCACGGATCAGTCTGCTAAAATGCTGATGATGATGATTGGTAGTTAGTTCCGCCTCATTGCAAAGACTATCGCGCTTTCGCTTTGGATAACCTCATCAATATTTGTCTCGCTGATTATGATCAATACATAACCCGCTAGACCGATACGACGTATGCCTGCTATTGTCACGTAAAAGCCTGACCCACTATATCACTGTGTTTATATCAACATTCTTATATCTATAAAAGTTTTTCGACCATTTGTAAATAGCTTAAGGAGAAATATTGTGAACAAGGAATCCAATAAATAACCGTTTCATACTTGTAAGCCATTTGAAATGTTGCTATTCAGATGATACTTGCTAATAATAATAGTAAATATGTATATGAGAGAGATGTCTTTTTACAAACAAAACATATGGAGGTTTTAATGATACTAACTCTTAAAAAAATATTGGGTTCTTTTGGAGTAAACTAGTATCTAAAGATATAAATAAAATACAACTATGTATTCCAGGGAATTTTAATATATACTGAATTGTATTTCATTTTTATCGTGAATAAATTCCATGAAGTGGATCCTAAACTTATTGTGATAATATCAGAAGCTCTCATTCCATTTAACAAGGCAACGTATAACATGAAATGCACATAATTTGGACTATGCGAGAGAACAAATTATTAATATTTCATAAATTTATTATTAATATTATTATTGTTATCATTATTATTAAACTTATTTATTATCACAATCGACAAATATAATATTTGCTTTAAAGTATCTAGAATCTTTTCATGATAACATGCTAAAATCCACATATTCGTATTTCTTATTCTTTTATGTTTATATATAGGCACGCCAATGTTCGTTACGCATGTGAGTATACATAATACATTTAAGTATACATACTTAAACGGACGCAAGTGACTTGACCTAAATCTTCCCAATTTTCTGTTGCTTTAAAGAGGTTGCTAAAAGCTTTGCGTCTTAGGGTCAGCCCATTTGGCATGGGGGAGAAAGGATTCATAAAGCCGCAAAATAAATTTTCATCCGGGGATGACACATTTGTGCACAATGCAAAAGACAGCTCAAAGGCAAATGCGGGAATATTTTATACACTTTATGAGCACAACTAAAGTGAAAGGCCTCTAAAAGAACTAACTATCTTGTGGCTCGTTCATCGCTTTATCCAAGCCTGGCTTAAAGTATAGTTTAAGAATATGATTATTTGATGCAAGAAATGTTTTTGCATGTAAGACTCAAACTATAAAACCTAAATATCAAACCAAATAACGCCTGAGGTATTCTTAACTATAATGCATCAAGTTCAATGTCAAAATACGGCAAAATAAAATGATAATCAACATTAAATAAAAAATATATCTATATATTAGGTGCGTTTTGTCAGTGTCTCAAAAAACACCGATGACACTTAACGTATAAAACATGCGAGCGTCATGGGTTAACGATCTGTGACAATTTACCATTAGATGCAGGTTTGGTGGAAGCTAGTCATTACCGGCTTCCTCAATCAGCTAACCAGCAAAGCTATAAAGCTGTCATTAGCAATTTAATCATTAAATTACGTTTTGCCCATCGGCAAGTTTTAGGCACCGAGGCAGGCTGTGAAGCCGTTCTCAGTTGCCTAAGTCATCTGCATTCATAAGATAAGGGAGAAGAGAAACCCGGTTCCGGCATTAGCCTACTCTTGCGAAATACACCAGGGGGGCCAACTCTCTTCCGAAGGACGGAGTGTCGATTTTGTGCAATCTTCTCAATATTTCTCGTTGTCCCGTTTTCTCATCCTCATCACCTAGTGTCCTCGTCACCTAATATCAACGCACAAATAGAGCGTCTTCCAAATCCTCAAAAGGATTCAAACCGGGTGGCGCTATAGAAGAAATTAAGGTAAGACCAACACTCAAACCACACCGCCGGATCCTTTGTCCCCGAATGGTTATTGGACAACACTGATCCATGGCCTGTTAACTACCTTATTGAAATTTCATTAAAAGTATTTATACTTCATTTTTTGGTTGCAAATACCGCCTAAAACATTACAATTAAAACACTACGAGTATCTAAGAAAAGCAATTGTTGGAAAACCTAATTTGAAAAGAGATAGAAAACACTAGTGTAATTTTACCATACTGCCATCTCTTGGCTGTCAAACGAACTGATATAACCTAAAATGCGGGACCGTCGGAGATAGTTTGTGTTCTCCATCAGGTGTAGTATTTTGACATGCATTTTTTTATTATACCCACGCACATTCTTGATTTCCATTCCATTACATTAATGTCGTAAAAAACATTAAAGTAAAAAAGTACGAACACCGGCATTTGTCGCAAAACATAATTTGAACAAAAAATTTTGATAGAAAATATTTGAGGTGGATCTTTCTATTACTGCCATCTCAGGACTGAACATGGAACTGGTATAAATGCGGGACCGTCGGAGATAGTTGAAAAGTTCTGTAGTATTTTGGAATAAATTTCTAAAAACAAACCCACCCATTGCATTAATTTACCATGCCGGGAGGAAGTAAGCACATATCTTATTGAT
Organism: Tanypteryx hageni; assembly: GCA_028673005.1. Classification (NCBI taxonomy): domain Eukaryota; kingdom Metazoa; phylum Arthropoda; class Insecta; order Odonata; family Petaluridae; genus Tanypteryx; species Tanypteryx hageni. The sequence continues at coordinate 196,125,647 of CM054112.1, forward strand.
GCTGCAAGCAACGCTGCACTAAGCAGCTAGTGTACATAAAATAATAAAACTTATTCGTTTTTAAGTATTAGAATCTTAAATTTGTAATTAAAAATGGATTTTAAAAGCTTAATATTCTTTGACATTCAGAATTACTGACTTGAATCAAACACATTCAGTAATTACCGAATAGTATATCAGTATCTCAAAATATTTGTATCTAAGGTGTGCAATAGTGTAATAGTAACAAATGTCATAAAAAGTATCAAAAAAATTGTTATGAAGTCGATTTTCTTTGGCGCAGCTCTTTTGAGAGCAAAAAATTCGATCTGACATTAAAATTATATTACACGTTGTAAACGTGATATCTGTTCCGATATTTTCATTCCTTCGAGACAACATCCACCCTTAAACTGGAATTTCTTGGATCAGAAATCCGCCTCCAAGACATAAATTCCACCAAATAAAAGCAGTTCGCGAAGGTCTTGGCTTTTAAAGTGAACACGAGAAATTCCCGAATGTAATCGGCTTTTATGTTTGCGCAAGCGAACGCAACCACAAATTGTGATCAAAACTCCTCAAGTGCAGCAATGCAAAACACAGAGGCGAACAAAACATTTATTTAACGCGGATACATGCTCATTTCTCTACTCGTCTTTCTCTTTATCCCTCTCATGTTGGTGTGCGCGATCCCAATCTGCTCTCTTCCTCCCTATTTCCAACGGAAATAACGCCATCAGTTCCCTAAATAAAAATTTTAAAACGCCAAATATTGCTCAAGAAGCAAGTTTGAAAAACGATTGTGCTACGAACAGTAGGAAAGAAGCGAATGATTATATAAACTATTAGAAAGAGGAAGGAAAACTGGGTTGGACATAACCTGAGGAGAGAGAGTATGATTAAAGACGTGTTAGAAGGAAAACTAGATTGAAAAAGGGAAAGAGGTAGAAAAAGGTTTCAGCTGATAGACGATTTGAAAGAGAAAGAGAGTTATCAAGATATGAAGAGGACAGCGGAAAATATGGGTATATGTAGCACCAGGTTTAACCAAGAATAATCACGGACCTGTCTACGGACAGACTACCTATGATGACAATGATATATATAGGTACATATTACACGAAGGCCGTCCTGACCGACTTTTTGGATAAATGTTTTTTTAATAAAACATAAACGAAAAAAGCAATGCACATACCATTACGTAAAATTTGATTGCTTTTCACAGTTTTTCGTTCATTTATCCCTTCGAAAATGGCGGAGGTAGGTACGTGATGCGAATAATTCTTGTTAGAAATCCATAAAATCCGTGACCCGAATACCTTTGCGCCTCACGCTCCGCGAAAAGTGTGGGATGAGGGCGCCACCTCAGCGCTGCCTCAGGAAAACAAGGGAGAGAGGGAGAGGAGGGAGAGAGAGACGAGAGAGGGAAGGAGGAAGAGCAGGGGGATAGAGGGAGGGAGAGTAGGGGGATGGAGGGAAGGAGAGGGAGGAAGAGGGAAAGAGAGGAGGGAGAGGGAGGAAGAGGGAGGAAGGGAGAGGGAGGGAGAGGGAGGAAGAAGGAGGAAGGGAGAGGGAGGGAGAGGGAGGGAGAGGGAGGGAGAGAGAGGGAGGGAGAGGGAGGGAGGGAAAGGGAGGGAGAGGGAGGGAGAGGGAGGGATAGATAGATAGATAGATAGATAGATAGATAGAGAGGGAGGAAGAGGGAGGAAGGGAGAGGGAGGGAAAGGGAGGAAGAAGGAGGAAGGGAGAGGGAGGGAGAGGGAGGGAGAGGGAGGGAGAGGGAGGGAGAGGGAGGGAGAGGGAGGGAGAGAGAGGGAGGGAGAGGGAGGGAGAGGGAGGGAGAGGGAGGGAGAGGGAAGAAGAGGAGAGAGGGAGGGAGAGAAGGGATACGAGAGAATGAGGGAGAATAGGGAGGGAGGGAAGGAGGGAGGGAAGGAGGGAGGGAAGGAGGGAGGGAGAGACGGTCTGAAACAAAAAACGAGATAGCGAAAGGGAGATTCAAAGTTTTAGAGGGCGTATTGCGCACGCCGCGACGAAACGAACGTGTAAAACGAGACCGCGGGAGAATTTGCTGAGGAGTTCGAGATTGATGCACGGCGGTGGCGGTGGTGCTCTTCTCCGTCTTCGACTGTTTATGGGTCTTCCCCCCAACCCCCTCCCTCGAACCAACCCATCCGACCTCCTCGCCTCCCCTATATCACTCGGCGAGCTTGTTGTTCGCGCTCTCCCTTTTCGGTTACATCCCTCAGCCGCAGGGAGAGCGATCGAGTAGAGGGAACCACGAAGCTGGGCTCCCGAGCCGCTTGGAAATACGGCGTGAAAGAAAGGAAGAGAAGCCAACTAACTGCAGAGAAACAGAGGGGAACGATGGAGAGGAGCGTGGAAGTGGCGCATATATATATATAAACAAAAAAAATAAGACGAGACCTATTTTGTCATTATTTATGGAAGCGGGCTTGGGTTGCATTATGGGTATTCACCCGTTCGCTTCACTTTAATCTGCCTTCCTCTTAATAAAAAGAACCTCTTAAACGTTTTTTTTCGACCGTTTGTTTATTTTTTAATCCGTTTTCCAGGATGGAGATGGAACAAATCCTTAGAAAAAAGAGGGTCTCCTGCATTTTCCCGTTTAATTAGAAAGGTTTCGTGCGGCGATCGTATTGCTTTTCGTTTCGTTCTTGTTTTGTAATCCATTCGAAGGGATTAACGGCTGCGTTAGCGGGTTTTAATCTAATCTGGACGTTGACTAGGCGATAAATGGCGGTGAGGGATGAACGCGTTTTGAACTGTTATTTCTTTCCCTTTGAAAATGCGCGAACCGGCTCAATGTGGCTTTTTGCGGGAGAATTTTTAAAAATAATCTGCCGAACTATGTTCCGAGTTAATAATACTTCCAAAGTGATCCAGCGGAGGCGACGTTGAAAGCGACGATTTAAAAAAATCCTTAAAATGTGGTTAGGACCGTCATCTTGCCCATTTTTTGGTGATTATAAATTCAAGTCGAAAAAAATTATTACGATTAAAAGTGACTAAGTACTAGCCGTAACGGTAGTTCAATTTTTTTATAACCAGTTAAAAATTACTGCCCGTTTAAATAACGTGCTCCGAAAAATTATTTTTTGTCAAAGCTGCTCATCTCTCTTTCTTATGCTACTAATTCATATCGACAGTTTTCATTATTGAAAGCATATTTCAATGATGGCAGCGATCAATGAGAAAACTAGCAGACGACGTTTCGAGTCATGATTTTAAAGAATGAATTTCAAGTAAACTATCACGAACTGCAAGTATTTCCAGTGCATTTTTCATCTGATGACTTTGGCATTGTGATTACTTAATATAAGTAACTATTTTTTTAAAGTTTGCTTTCTCTATGAACTGTTTCTATTTTAACTATCATTTTAATTAATTGCATACGCGTCAATAAAATGAAAGTTTCGTTAAAAATAAGAAAATAACTATTTCCCATTAATTAGTTACGGTTTCTTTTGATAAATTTATCAGTTTATTTTAACAAACGAAGAATAGCAAAAAAGGTCAATTTAAATTTTTTTTGCACTTTCCAGAGAATTTAAATCGAATTTCCCTATAATTCAAGACTTCAATATGAACCCACGAATTAAATAGTTACATGGCGAGCATTGCAGGAATGACTGATAAATATTTCGTAAAATTTACATTTAGCTACGTATGGACCAAAGGCAAATGGGAACACCAATGACGCATCGAGTATGACGATTTTCCTCAAATAGAGCCTTATGAAGATGTTTTCAGTCAAACTTCATCCTACATTCTTTTGTATGTGAATGATAGGTTCAGTTTAATAATATCCCTTACTTTGCACAGAACACTCGTTTTTAAGCTATGGGAATGTTAAAGCATAAAGGAAAGTCCACCTTTTCATTGCGTTATTTAATTCTTATTAAACAATTTAAAAGATATAATACGACAGTTACACTGCTATAAATAGATAAAATTATTGTTATTTAATAATTTAATGAACATATTCATAAATATATTTGAATTTAAAAACGTACAGGGAAAACACATAAAGAAGATGATTAATACGACTAAGCTAAAACAAAGTACTCCACGTTTATGCTTCCCTAAAAACTGAGATGCGTTAGTTATGCTATCCCGTTAAATACCGAGAGAAAGAGGAAATTGTTTTGTAACTACGAAGTTCTGAAATGGAAAATTTAAATCTATTTGGGCCCATTTATAAGTACATGAGTGAACAGCAATTACAATCTGCTCAACTCACCCACCCTGTTCCATTTTGTATGACATCGCTGAATAGTTTGTTAACGGGTGATTTTCGTGAATGTAGGCCGTGCGATGGAACCCATTAAAACGACGGTGATTTTTCATTTCCTCCAATAAATCTACGTTTTTTTTCTATATCGCCGCAAGTACATTATTTTTTATTTTTTCTGACGGCGGAATTGCTTTTAAATGTCATAGGTTGCAATTTTCTTTTGCTACGAGACCAAATACGTTTTGTTGTTCCTCTCTAAACTATTCTTTAATTACATTTTATTCTACTACTCTTATTATTCTCTCACCTCGCAAGCTGTTTTATTTCCGGAAATTTAATAATAATTCTTTGAATAATATCATTTTGTATACATGTTTTTAGCATTACACATTCAGTTCTGACTTAAACGTTTTTCTTTAACCCAAGTGAAGTAAATAAAAATCGTGGAGCACTTCGTTATCACGGTTACTTATCACGTAATATATTATTCAATATAAAGTTAACTCTTACACGCAGGGATATGTTAATAAATTTGAAGCTTTTTCTTTTTAATTTTGTGGGCACGAGCGGAATTACCCGTTGAACAAACACACACACACACACATATATATATATATATATATATATATATATATATATATATATATATATATATATATATATATATATTTATATTTATATATAGTAAATGTAATTGTTTGATTAATTAATAAATTCCTGGCAATCATTTGAATTCTCCCAGAAAATGAAGCGCTTGAAATTTATTACATTCTGGCATCAATATACACTTGATTTGCTACTCTTTGGCTCCGTTATCCTTCCTGTTCGTATGTTTACTGAATAATAATATTCTTCAATTATCAACGCTGGTATCTATTAAGTTTGACATTGCGCGAAGGCTTAATAGACGCTAATTTATCGGAGGCAACAATGAGGTTCGCCTTGGCAACACCCGGAAAGAGTACAAAAAAGCCATAAAATTTCGAAAATAAATGCGTGTTTCCGACAAATTCTTCCGTGTAACATCTAAACATTGCAAAAATAAGATATTCTATAGTTTTAGCCGTCGAATAAAATAAAAATGGAGAAATTCGGTTCATATTTACATATTTTAATGAATAAATGAAATAAACCTTGCATCTTGAAAAAATCTAAAATCCCGTGTAAACTTATGGGAAAATATAATTGTCTCTTGGAGTCGAATCCGGGACTTTTTCCGGGATGTTAGATTATTCTAGAGACCACCTCATAGGGGTTTAACGATTGTGAAAGTTTCAGCTCTTAATTTCATTGGGAAATGTCCAAAAAATACCGGGACAGACAGACAGACGGACACTTGAGAATTATTATATAAGGCTAGTTATACTAAATAAGAACCTTACACTCATCTAGTCATTCGCCCTTGTTGAGAATTTGGATATAACATAATTACTAAAGATAAACGCCGTATTTTCTTTGTTTGTTTTCCCAAATATTTCATCAGCTGTGGTTACGCTCTTATCCGCTTGTTTTGTTTCGTGCCTACAGATAAGGGAAGAGCATCGTAAACACTCTTTTAATGCCACATTATGATAGTCAATACAGCTTCTATTTATGCCTTCCTTTTGAGAATCTCATCTCTCCCAGTACTTAACATAACGAGAGTTCATTTTGCTTCCCCTTTCTCTTCACTCGAATCCGTACTTTGCACTTTACCCAACCTCACCCTCTTCACCCACCTATTCTTCTCCCACCTAACCCGCTCACACTACATTTTCTCCACGCCGACACCTCTTTCCTTCCCAACCTTTAGAACTACAACATCCCGGTTTACGCTCGTTCCTTTCTAAGCAGCACTTTTGAAGCGCGTACCTCAGGTAGAGAGGGTATTAGCGAGGGGAATAAAATGAGTGGTGCAGCGTTGGAGGGAGCAAAGAGCTGCAACTGCTTCTCTGTGCCGTGCCGCTGTTTTGCTCCAGTGTATAAGCACTCATACCTACTCCTAATGCTGCTCCCACTTCTCTCTCTCTCCACCTTTTTTTTAAACTTCGAATATCGTTCGCTACCTGTTTTCAGCCACTTTGGCACGCGCCCGCCTGTTACTAAGGGAGGGTCCCTCTCTATCTCGACTCATTCGCATGTCTCAAAGGAGGAAGAATTGCCTCAGGAAGACGCATGGTACTCTCCGAGAAAAGACGATACACTTCATGAGTAGGGAAGGGAAAGCGTAACGGAGGAAATCCCTCGCATGCAAGAGAATGCGCAAAAGGAATACTAATTGGTTTGAAGCTTTTGAGTCAAGTAAATTAAATCAGACATGGCTATTATTAAGTTCTAAACGGTTATAATATTTAAGAAGAATTCATTGTAGATTTAATAAAAACAACATTGAGAGCGATACAATAGCATCGTTTCTGTTGAAAATCTGCGAAATTGCCTTTTTGGTTCATGCGATATTTTCATTTTGATTCAGCTTCCTCGGAAGCGCAATGCGATATCTGTAACTGTGCGAGAAAAACGAAATGACTATTTTTAAAGCTGATGTAACTCATATGGTCGCTTGAAACTATTGCAAGTTTTCATCAATATCCTTTCAATAAAATGCTTTTCCGATGTCCTTTTACGATGTTAGTATCAATATTCAGAGGTAGGTTGATAAATATACACCATCTCTGCATGGACCCTGGAAAACATCATACGTAAACATAACAGATGAGGCCAATAAAGGCGTCGCGAATGATTTCGGATAGGTACGGAGAAGGTATACAGGTGACTTTCGTCAACATTCTTGCACTTTTCGCGCTGAGGTCGACATTCGATAAAATATAAATAAGGTAGCTAAAAAGGTAACAAATTAAGAAAATATTATATTTACAAATGGACGGATAATTATACTAATGGTTTAATAACCAAGAAATTTACTTTATAAAAGTTAAATGAATTCCAATAAGAGTTCTTTTGAATGCCTTAATCCAAAACTCAGACACGTATGTCTTCCAAAATTATTACTTAATAGTGGTCAAATGGCGGGAATAAATCAATTTTTTACTTTTTAAACTTCTGCAAGAATTTCTCTCACATCTAATCTCTAAGTATAGATAAAAGTCACAGTCAATTAACTATGTACTTGCTAAAATACCTTTGCATTACATTTAATCAAAATATCATAAAGATAAATAATAAAGCAAGCTCGAGCTAATATTCAATTACACCATTCGTTCAAAACGCAGTTTTATTGTTTTCATTATTCAGTTTTTCAGACGATGTGTCCAATTTTAATTGGAATGCAGAAATTATAAGGCGTATCTCGTAACCCATTTCTGCATTAATGAAACTCGGTTTTCGAAATAACAAACAGCAGAAATTGCGGTGAAATATCAAACTAAAAAAGGCCAATTTGCGTCATTAAAACAACACAAGCAATATATGGTTCTTGGCGCTGAAAAAAGTACATGCGATATTCCTCACAGATATAAAAACTGCAACCCCTATTTACTGGATTTTTCGTCGGGTAATTGATGCAGAAAACGATTGAAAAATATCGCCTCCTAACCGCATTTTGTTTTTTTGTCCCTAAGCGCGACGCCCATTACGTGTGACTGAGTAAAGCTCTCGGATTAATGACTGCAGGAATAAAAAAAGAAGCACAAAGAGGCATAGGAAGCGAAAAACGCATTAAAAACTCGATGAATATTCAAATCGATTCTCGATGAATAGGCCACGCGCTACGGGGAATCTCTTTCATTCAGCACCACACGGGCTCTGCACATGCGTGCGCGCTTCGCCATATTGAGATAATTTATCGAAACGCTGGAGTTCAGCTTCTGAATATTTTTCGCCGTTCGAACCGCGATTACCACAGTTATCAAAACCGTCGATTTTAGACCGTTCGTTCGACGATTCTCTCCCCCTATCTAGCCCCGCCGTTCGCTCGTAGAGAACGTACCGAGGCATAAAAACCGCGAATCACTCCTGACAACGCTCATTCTTTCGATAAGGTGCACGACTACCATCCTAAAAAGGTTTTTTTTTTAATTTCCTTGCCGCTGCGGTTTGTGAAACGATTCAGATTAGTCCGACGGGGAACTCCTTTCCAGTCCTCGTAACTCACGCGGTCACTTACCTCGTTGCCCCTTCCTTTCTCTTTTCCTAGCTAAACTTCTCTCTTTTAAAAAATAAAATAAAACCTCTCGCCCACGCACTCTTTCTTTCTGCATCTCTTCCGACAGCACTCTCGCTTCCTACCTTCCCCGCGATCTCACTCCCTTGTCCTTTTTCTCTCCACCTAACGCTCCCTTCTCCCCCACTTCCTCCCCGCCCCCGATTTATTTCCTCTCCCTCCCCGATTTACCCTGAGCCCTCCCCGTCTTCCCCTATCCTGCTTGTTCCGACCCATCGCCCACATCCTCGCCCTACAAGACCGCAATCTCCCGCCGCAGCCGCTAATCCCCCAATTTACGGACTTCCTTTTGCCCAATTACGCCGCCCGAGCTTTTTTTACTGCGTTCCGCTTCCTATTATTTTGCATCGGAAATGGCTTGCACCCGGAAAAAGATAAAATGACGGCGTAAAAAGGTACGTAAAACGACTAACGCGACTAATGCAGTTTACACGGCCTGCCGACGAGTGAAAGGAAACATAATGCGGAGAGGCGACGACTAAAACATAAAAAAAGAAAGCCCGGCCGATCCCTCCCGGCGTACGCTTTCTGCGGCTTCGCAACGCTTTTTTCCCCAATCAATTACGCGATCGAACGTTCTCTTGATATTTAATTGCCGCATAAAAATACTCTGACGCAATATTTTATCAAAAGCTAGCTTAGAAATACCGTCTTATATAATAGATGAATTTTGTGACCATAAAATGGATAAATTATTACACGAATCGACAATCGGTGAATTACCAACGAAGGCGGCAATTTTGTAGATGAAATTCTCATCTGATTTACTTCTTTTTTTTTAAATAAGAGTTATCTGAGATATCATATATTTTATCCGAGCAATAAGATGATATCGTATTTCATTTTTTAATTTGTCAAACTGAATATTAAAAATACCCAGCCCAAAATTTCAAAATCAATTTATCTTCAATTTTCCGTTTAATCTCTAAATCTCTCATCATTATAAAATTTCCTTTTAAAAATCAAGTAGAGGCGATAAAAAATGTTTCTCTGACAATAAGAAAACATAGTGCAACATTCACACATTAAAATCGATGCCTTAGGTATCCGTAACTATAAAACATAGTATATATTGAGCTCAATTCATTTTTAAATTTTTTTAAATACAGAAATCACAACAAAAATCGCAATAACCAAATTCAATCGTGTTTCAAAGAGACAAGCCTTTATCAGCAGCAGGCAAATCGAGGAAATACCTTTGCCGAAACTAACACTTTCTAAAAGATTTTCCATTTTAACATAGCCGATTGAATAAAGCGGTCGTAGAAGAAAGCACTGGGGTAAATTCTCCAAAAAATTTGTTTAAATGAGATTCGACGCAATAGTCTTAAAAAAACATCTCGAGGCCAACGCTTTTATTGTATTAGTGTTAACAGCAAAGATATGCAGATGAACTTACTTTTCAAAAGAAATGAAAATTGCATGAACCTTGAGCAAATAGGAGGACACACGTTAGATTTAACGGCGAAAATAATTACGCCCGAGCGGTTTCAGGCGGATTCCACTCCAGTCAAAAAGGATTCGAGTGATAAAATTTAATTCAATTACCATTGTCCCTACCAGCCGCCCTCTTTAAGCCACACCCTCGCATCTTTCTCTCCACGCCTTCTTCTTCACGACCTTTTCATTTTCCTCTTCTCCTCTCCGGTCCATTCCAAAGCTCTTTTTGCCTTTTTAAATTCTTTAGAGAACGCGCTAAGCTCCTTCTCAAGGCTTCAATTTTCCTACTATTCCTTACTTATTTACCGTTAAAATTCCATCCTTATCGTCGCGAAAGGAGAATCCTGGGCGAGTACCTAAATTACCTGGATATTATAATTTCTTAATATTTGTTAAATAAAATTTATTTTATTAAGCTTAAATTAATATGTCAGATAACACACAATTTTTATAAAAAGGTGGGAAAACATTAGAGGTAGCTGCGTAGAAACATCATAATGTGTTGATGATGCTGTGCAGTTATGAATCACATGTCGCTAAATCCCTAAATAATATCATTTTTATATTTATGATTGCTAAATTCTGCATAATATTTTATTTTTTTACTTCCCAATGTTTTACTTTTTGTTTCATGTTGTGCACTTAAAGCTTGGAAGTTAATATTATATATTGAAGTAGTCAAAGCAAGTGCGTAAAAATAGCCCATCCTTAACGTATAATCAAAGTAATCGAACATATATATTTATAATTCTGTTTTTCTCTCGAAGCATATGTCCGCTTCTTAAAAGAGATAAACTACAAGGAAAGAGTTCTTTATATGACTTGTCTTTAAAAGTTGGAATGAAAATCGATTATATCCTATCTTTACATGCTAAATAGTATAGTTGTTACATGAAACTGGTCATTTCATGGAAGTCACAATTAAAGGAATCTTAATCTGGATCTTTAAAGTATTAGAAATTTGATTATTGATACCAAATGTTCAAAATATCATAGTATTTCTCATGTTATTTAGAAGTAAATTCCTATTACTTGTTATCAAAATTAATTGAATATTTTAAAGTCACACTTTGATAAACATGATAACAATAGCTTATAACGTCAAAATCGCACAATACGCTGGAGAATTTCACCTTTGAGAGGCTTATCCTAAAATTTTATAATTCGAATATTTTCGCAGAGTGGAAAGTAGTGCGGAAAATATAAATCATCCAGATCAGTGGAAGTGAATTCTGTATCTTGAATGAAGCCTTTCAAGACCTAATGGATAACGCTTCTCGTAATCACCGAGAAAAAATTACTGCAGAGCCTCACTTTAATAATTTCCGCGACACGTCCTCAGACGTTATATAGCGGATAGCGTACACGGATAGTAGGCGGAATTAATTAATATTCATATTACCGTGCAAAATGTTTAACCGTGACCCAAAAAAGGCACACGGGGAAAGGTGAAGGGAATACATCGGCTCCCCGTTACTTTTTTTACTCCCACTCGTGTACGCCTCATCAACCCATATTCCACCCTATCTCCAACGATTAAACCTTCTTAAGGTACCTACAACTTAAACGTCTTTTAGTAGCTTCTCGCCGAGTTAAGTCGAGTTAGATGGCCAAAATCCCTCTCTCGCCCGAGTCCTCTTTCCACTTATAAAGAATCCAGCTGTTTGCGTGCCACTCGATTCTTTCTTTCCGTCTTTCTTTCTCTGTGGGAACAGAAAGAGAGAGGTGAGCTGGCAAAAGCGGGGAGAACGGGAGAGGGCGAGGAGAAGTTGAGGAGGGTCGAAAGGAAGGCAGGAGGGGTTAGCACCCGGCAGAAGCCAGCGGGGAAGAGACTTTAACGTTGTTATGCGTGAGGCAGCGCATGAATATTCACCAACCGACTCGCGAAGGCCGCCTCTGATTGCCGTCCCTGCTCAAGCGTCTCCTCTCGCCACTTGAGGTGCAGTGTGCCCCTTGCAGCCACTTCTCTCCCTCCATATCTCTATCTCTCTCTCTCTCTCCACCCCTTCCCCTTCGCCTCCTTTCTTCAATTCCTTCTTTCCTTCTGCCTCCCACATCCCATTCTCGCATCCCATTGCTCCGCTATTTTGGGCCCCGGGCCGGGCTCCCCCTCCTCATCTTTCCTGCTCCTCACCTACCTTTCCCAACCTCTTTCCCTTCCGCAACCCTTCTGTCAGAAAAAAGTCCCGAAAATAAAGAGAAAGTGGTGGTTGGAAAAGGAGTGTTAAATCATGAGCCCGGTGAAGGGAAATGGAAGTGAAAAGAGGGAAAGGGAATAGCGGAACGGACTGGAAAGAGGTGAGGTCGACCGAGAAAAAGAGAAGTTATCGGAGGAAACGCTTGAATCGCTATTTAAATGTTTAGACATACTTTTACAATAACAAATACCGTCGTAACTGTAGTAAAACGTTTTTAAATTCAAGTGAAAACACAAAGCGAACCCAAATTTAAATATTTTAACTTTCTAAAATGAAGTAATTTAGCGAGAATAAAGAGTTATGTCAACATTTACATAAAAACAACAAAGAGGCTTTATGAATAACACCAAATGTTTTGAAAACGACAACTTGTAACTATTACGTTATAAAACCGAGCAGAGATAAAGTGCGCGGTCACACGGCATTGAAATACAGAAATATTTGCATTTAGACATTACACTCATCTAAAATCCCGAAAGAGGAATCTCGCGTTAGCATCGTAAGGGACGAAGTTGTGCGAGAAAAGTCAAAATATAATAAGCATAAGATTTCACATTCTTGGAATCAGAATGAATTGAGTATCTGTCTCCTTATACTCTGTTCAAAGTCCAATTCCAGCATTGATTTTTAGCACTATCCTAAATGTTAATTAGTTACAAGATTGATATCTGGTAAATTCGTTAATAAATGCCGTACGATAACTGAAAAAAATTAAAATTAAAAAATTGAGAATTAAATGATGGATGAATTAGTTTGACTTTATTTGATAACCATTAATTAGAAAGAAGAAATTTTTCTTATAAGGCGAACTAAAAAAATCACTAATTTTCCATAAACCTTGATAAAATATTTATACTTCCGAATATCGTACGTATTATTTGAATTTTGCTAAAACCGTATTAATAGCCTTCAATTTCCTCAATAAAGACCTGGGTTACAGATAATCTAAATCCATGAAATAAGAATAACTAGATTAAATCAAACAAAAATAATTCCAGAAAAATCGAAAGTTAACACAGGACATTAAAACAATACTTTTAGCTGAAAATACCCTAAGGTTGTGGATACTGATACCAGAGAGAACTAACAGAAAAAATGCAATGCTTTCAAAGAAATCCACTTTGCGATAAAATTAAATTTGTTACGAAGCGTTTTCCTGTTGGATTTTGTCCTCTAAAACCATATTGTTGCAAGAGAATTCAAAATAAAAAGCACCGCACGCTTTAGTTTATTTTTTATTCTGTAAGTTCTTTTAAACAAATCATTACTGCACTCAGTATTTGTATTCTCCAATGTCTTTTTAGATACAAAAACTAAATAGCAGAGTTGATTCTGACCTTTGAAACGTGTCTCACAATCTACATTAACATTCATCCTCAAATTCATCAAAGAGTGATTCCATCCCTATGTATTATATCAACCAAAGCTCTCCAAATGGTTCGTAGCAGCAAAAGAGGAAATTATACGATATTTCATGCCATATTTCAACTAACCCGTAATAAATTCTAACAATCAACTTTGAAAAATAAAGGGAATCAAATTACCTCGAACAAAACCACCGAAGAAAAACGCATAATATTCCCGCATCTCATAGGAAATGAAACCAAAATTATTTTGTAGTGCTACTAAAATTCGTCGGATAATTGCACGAATCGCCTTTTAACGCATTCAAAGATAGATTCAGTAATTTAATACGTCGGACGCAATTATATTTTCTTATTTTTTGACTCATCAAAAGGAACGCTTTTTTGTACCAAAGCAACCTTAATTCCCCCCTTTAAACGGGCTCCATGAAATGAAGAAGAAAGTACAGGAAATGATACCCCGCCGTAATTTCTTGGGAAGCGCGGATTCGGTAGACCAGCACGTTGAGCCTTCGCCTACTGTTTCCTTTAACCCGGCGGAAATAGAGTGGCTAATGAGGTCGTTGAAATTATAAACTCGCTTTTGTTTTCCCGGGAAACTGTCTGTGGAGGGAGGATAAAAAATGAAGAAGCCCCGCATTTAAATCAAGTAAAATTTTCATTACTCATCGCGGTAAAGAGCGAGTAGAGAGAGAGAGAGGAAGAAATGGAGGGAGAGAGAGAGAGAAAGGATCATTTCCATGGAAATTCTATTCATTAAATGTCGTGATTTATTTATTTTCCCTTTCTTTGAATTCCGGATTCAGATTTGTTTCATTTGGTGTTTTTCAACCGAGAGTTTTCTGCGATGGAGGCTTACCGCAACTGAAAAGTTATTTCAATAGGCGGAGACAAAGAATGAGAGACAGAGAGAGACCCTCTTCTGTCTCTCGAAACTCAATACCTTTCTCTCTCTCACCCTCCCTCTCCCTCCCTCCCTCTCTCTCTCTCTCTCTCTCTCTCTCTCTCTCTTTGTCGGAATTCCCATTTTAAAAAATTCTTCCACTAAAAGGATGAACAGAAACAAATTTCAATAAACTCGCAAAAGAAGAAGCGAAAAAATGAGAAGAATTAATTCCAAAAGGGTTCCCCTTGAATAAAACGATGCATTATTCGTGATATAGAGAGATCTCACGCCGCTTCAAAACGTCAAACATAATTCGGCTTTTGTCGCGCTATAATTTTAATGTTCGTCCGAGATGCAGCGTTGCTCTTTTTCACTATCCCCTTTTTTAAAAACGGTTGGCGAGAAAGCGCAATGCAAATCTCTAGAATTTAAGACGAGAAAATCCCTCCGATGAGAATAACCGCGAGATATACGCGATAGGTTAAATAAAACTGTAAATATTATGCTTATCGAGGTACAAACTTGCCTTCTCTCTCTCTCTTCCTTCCGCAAACACTCGCGCTTATCCTTCCCGCGTGTTTCTATTCCCTAACAACTCCGAATTTACCGCATAATCTCAACCCGGTTTGAAAGGAGAAAGAGAGAGAGAGAGAATGAGATAGCATATATTCTCCAGTATAGTAAGGACACAACGTAAGAACTTCCTTATGCTACCTATTTTTTTCGGGGAACTTGAAATTGAGTATGTGCGTTTACGAACGAACAATTGGCGATTATTGAAAATAGTTCCAGAAGTGGCAGAATTTCTAGATAGAGAGAGAAAAAGATTTTGCCAGATAAGACTGAGAGACTAGAAAGAGAGAGAGGTAGGTGAGGATGTGAGAGAAGTTTGGGAGGGTAGAGAGGGGTGAAGGTGGGAGTAAGAGTGCTTGAATGAGAAGTGATGAAGAGGTGGAGTGTATATACTGAGGCGACGATGGTTTGGTAGATGGGAAAGAGGGGGAAAGGGGGGGGGGGGCTTTGTGCGACGGGATAATCTTGTTTTCTCAAGTCGAGGCTTAACTCACTTTAAACTGCTAATTCCCAACCTCCTACTCCGTTCTCTCGCGCCCTCTCCTACGAGGCGCTTTATTCCATTCGCCTGCTCTCCACACCACTCCTACTCTAACCCCCTCCCTCTCCGCCCATCCCTCTTTCCGTCACCTCACCTTACCCTCCCCTCCCTCCGTCTCCACACGCCGCACATTCCACAGCCCCACATACTTTCTCTATTCTTCTGTGGCATATTTTTCTTTGGATTTCCGTGAATCGCTAAGCGGGCACGGTTAAAGGGAGAGAATGTGTTTATGAGAGGCTAGTGGATGGTCATTTTCGGAGTAAAATTCGTGAGAACCGGAAGTGGATTCCGAGGATTCCTGGCGAAATTTAAAACGTTGGGAGGAACGTACGTTTCGTCGAGTCGGACTGGAGTAAACAAGTATTGTTTTGCAGTTTTTCATTTCGTTCCCACAATTTGAATCTGCCTAAGTTCTGAATTCGTTAATGTCTCGAGGAATTTTCACGAGTGGCTCGGGTCTACTGCGTAATAATGCGCTAAAATATTCCTATTGAAAGAAGAGACGATAGATTCTAGCAACGACAATGCAGAGGTGTTTAGTATTCTTTTTTTTATATTTTCTGTTTTTCCCCTTTATGTAAACAGCTAATGCAGGTAATAAAGTTTTCGTATATATTTTCGTTGAAATGTGAGAGGCATCTCGACACAACAAACGATTAGGATGAAATTCTAAATAAGACAACTAGTTTCAAATCAAAAGTATAAAATTGTATATAAATGTGACGTTAGGTAAAAGTTTCGAGAATTGACTACATATTGACTTAATGACAGAAACGTTAACATAATATTGTCATTTATTTCAAACGAATACTTCTATAGAAGAGTGTCTCTTCAATTGATAAGGATAAAAGAAAAATTGACTAGTAACAACATAAAACTTAATATCATTAGATAAATTGAACAAACTAAATAATCTTGCAAACAAAAAATATCGCACTTATTACCAATATAAGCAAAGCATGCTCTATACAGCAGAAGTACGCCACATTATGGCTGCAATTATCATCAGCAAAGAGTAAATCGTCCATTGCTTTTCCTTGAATATCGACATTGATTTCTAATATAATATCACTAAAGCGAAAATCAGAAAATTCGGCGAAGAACGCATATTTTCAACAGTTCCTCTTTTCACTTATCATTGACAATGGGAACGCCTTCAGAATCAGGGTGATTAGAGAAATATAATACATATATATTGAAAAGAAATCGAAAAAGGAGATGAAGAATGGAGGGGAGGGGAAAAGGCACGGAACGGAAAGGTAGTAATATGGAGGCGTGGTGGGAGGTTTTTTATTCGCTCTTGTGCTGACAAAAAGGTCGGAAATCAATAAAACGACGCACCCGCAGTTTAAAAAATGCGAGAGAAATGTATTGTTGATTTAAAAAAGGGTCACGATAGAAACCTAAAAAGCTTTTATGAGATACTTTCCATTTTACTTCGCTTAAACTGCCTTCCGAGGTATATACAGAGGTTCGTACATAAAAATGTCTTAAGCACCACCCTAAGAGAAAGTGAAATACATCCTTGCGTACTTTATCTTTCCTAAACCTCAAGAATACGAAAGATATATGTATTTTTCAACGCTTTGCGAAAAACATCTTTCGCAATTCAAACTACTTGAAACGTATTCGCTCAAACGTGGCGTTTTATATCATATATTCCGTTAAACCGTGAATAAGAAAGATAAACGTTCAGACCGTCAGAATACGCATCCTTTGGTATTGAGAATTTATCCAGGCACGGATTATTTTCGCAATTTATCCTCTAGGAAAATCTTATTATAAAAAACAGGGAAAGAGTATTTCCGAATGAAATTCCGCTATCTATAAACCAGGAGTGCGAAATTGTCCCCACGTTATAAGGTTTCCCGCGGATTACACCTGTTCCCTTCACTGAGTTCTTCCCACGCCCTTTCCTCGTGTCTTCATCCGCTACCAAAGAGCCCATTGACAGGTCTTGTGATGCGCTTCAGGTGGCAAGGAAAGGTCGTAATATTCAAATGTAATGGGGTGAGGCTGGAAGAGATGGGGCTGGAAGGAGAAGGTGGGTCCTGAGAAAGGGGAAGGAGGGAAGAGGGGAGAGAAAGCAAAGGGAAATGTTCTCCACGCCCCTCCCCCTCTCTTATGCCAGGGATAGAGAAGAGAAAGGAATGGTGAGGTGTAATCGAGGATTTGAAGGCTGAATTTACATTTACATGTTTACTTCACAAGGCAATATTGGCGTCTAGCAGGTAGCTGCATTTCCCAAAGGACCGGAGGGGATTTAGGATATCCACGTAAAACTTCATCGCAGACGTCACATAAACCAATGGTGAGAGTTATATTTATTTCCGGCTAAGTTTAGAGAGATTGCTCGGCATATATTTTCGCATTACCAATGTATATTTTGTCCGCCTTAAAAAATTTATCACCTACAAAGGTCCTGGAAAAATATCAAAACCCCTACAATGATCCTTAATCCAAGAATTAAAAATAAATATTGAACGGACCATATTACCTTCTAAAATCAACCTTACATTAAATTACATTATTTGAACCTCAAAAATACCGAAATCGAGACAATATTCGTTGAAATTAGAAATATCAAGTTAAAATTTTCATGGTCAAACTTAATTACGTATTCTCGAAGCGATGTCTCTTTATAAGGACTTGACTGATTTTGATTAATATTACTCGTTAATATTCATTATAACACATTCATTAAAGATTACTATTTGATACAAATAAACGAAATCAAATACCATTATTTGTCGTTTCTATCCCGCGGCATCAAGAATAAATCTCGACGCAATAAGAATTCCATGGCGTGGGTGAAACTTCCCCCGGCAGCAACACTAAATCAAATTCCGACAGGCACCATACAATCAGAACTTAAAAACGCCACTTTTGCCAGAATTAAAGAGGAAAGTGGGTATGCAACACTTTCTGGCTTATATCTTTTTAGAAAAAGTGGCGACAAAAGTTTTTTCGCCGCGAAATTGCCTGCTCGAGCTCCTTTCAAAATTCCATCTGCTGGATTTATCTCCTTTCTCTTCCTTTCCGTTCTGAACGAGACATGTGATGCCTCAAAACGACGCAAACTGAGCAAGCACCGAACACAATGGCGACAACTTCTGCAACTCGATGATTGTTACGTCATCTCTATTCCACTACATACCTTTCTGCCTGCCTGAACGTTTTTCGCGTGCGAGACACTTTCCCTTCTATCCCAATCTTTGTTCGCCATCTCTCTCTCTCTCTCTCTCTCTCTATCACCTTAAAATAAAAATTATTCGAGATTCGATATTTTTTCTTCTACCTTCGAAAAATATGCTGCATTATCCGCAAGACATCTCTTTCTCGTTTAAATATGTTTCAGGAAACGAGCGGTTTATAGAGAGAGAGAGAGAGAGTGAAACCTATTCGCATGTAATGAGAACACGAAATTTATTAAGGACCTCCTCATCAAAAGTGATGTTGTCGAAACGGTTGAGAATGAATGTTTTCTTTTTGGCGAAGTTCGAAACGTTATTCCAAGTCAATGAGAAAATCTCATGCTGCTGAATAAACTTTTTGTCATAGCACAATTATTCTTTCGAAAATAATTCCAAATATTTATAAAACTGTATAATATTTCCTATGCTTCGTATTATTATTGGCAACTGAAAATACCTTTCAACGTACAAAATAAGTTCTGTAAAATATGAGTTGTCTAAAAAATGTTTCGTTCTTATTTATCCTTCACTAACCGAATTCTTCTGTTGTTCATATTTCGATTATAGGTAAATGATATGGCTTTAGAGAAAAAAATAATGAAATCTTGATTTCAGATCTCATGCCCCTCGCACGGTTTAATGTATCAGGAGTTCCGTTCACCGGAAAATCTTCCAAGAATTTCCATTAATTCAAAGAGTAACATTTGTCAAACAGGAATTGTATCACTTACAGCCCAATGATTCAGGCACGCATCTCAACCTCAAAACCGTTATTACCGCAAGTAATTTTGCACGCATGAGAGACCGCATCTTATAAATACACCTATTCGAGCCCATCGTTCCAATTTTCCGAGCCGTTTAATCTTGCCGACCACGTCCCTTCGCTCTCCATTCTCCGCACAAAACCTTTCCCTATCCTCCCAAACGCCAATATATTCATCCTTACTCCGTTCATCTCGGCATGCTCATCCTCCCCTCACCCCTCTCGTCTCATACATACACTTCACACGCCATCATCCTCTCGTTCGAAAAGCTTCCTCCTCCACCTTAGAGCCTTACCGACCATTTTAGGCCTACAGGAATATCCCTTTTACGCTTAAGGATCCCGATTACGTTGCCTGGCAGACAGTAGGAATGAGGTAACGAGGGGGGAACGAGGAATAGGTCGCGGAAGAGTGGTGTAAGGGAAGAAGGGAGAAAATATGGGTAAAGTGAGAGATGTTGAGAGAGGCAGAGGAAAGTGGAGGTAGATTAATGGGGACATATGATATAGAATGAAGAACGCTGAGAGAGGAGAGTAATATTAACAATAATAATCCGTATTTGGTTAGGATCGAAATTGCACTATCGAATCCATTCTTACGCTTAACCCAGGAGGAAAAACAGAAACATGTGATCGCGCTCGGCGGGATTTAAACCGGCGATCTTGATATCCAACGGCAGGTACTCTAACCACCCATCAACCAATGCCAACAGAGTTGTGTGAAGGAGAAAGACTGAAAAGAGAGAGAAATTGAGGAAGAGGGAGAATATCCGTGCAAGAGAGAGGCAGTTATAGAGACAGACAGATGAGAGGAAGGTAAAAGGAAAAGATAAGAAATGAATGAGACGATAGGTATGATGGAGGGAAACGATGATAGGATATGGTAAAAATAAAAGTGGAGATAGAGACGAATAAAATATAGGTGAAGTGAAGGAGGGGAGGAAAGAGGGAAAATATAGAAAGGCTGAGAGGGAGAGATGGAAGAGGACGCGTGGTAATTGCGCCTTCGTCTTCCGCGTTCGGCCGTCTCCTGAGTGCTCCTTCAATAATGGATTCCCACCCAAGACATCTCAGCTTCTAATCCCGAACTCCCTTCTTCCTGCACACATGCATACACACACACACAAACGCAAACGCGCGCGCACACGCACCGGAATATAAATTTTTTTAAATAAATTATGAGCGAAGCCCTTCTCCGTGGGGACACGCTTTTCCCACCCGCACGCCTAGGAGGTTTACCAGTCCTTTCTTGAACCGAATCTAGCGGAGGAGGAAGTAGGAGCCGCGTAATTTCTCCGTCCGCATGAATTCCGCCAGACAACACGCTCTTCCCTCCCCCTACTCTCTCTCTCTCCGCTTCTCATACACCGTCCTCGCTCCCAAGCTACGATCCATTCGTTCACATCCGCTTTCCCAACGCTCGCTTCCTCCTTCTACGGAACTTGGTTAAGGTGGTTGTCGCTAATATATTATACTACTCTCGGGCTGGCGCAACGAGGTTTTACCTACTCTACTTGAAACCGTGGCGCAGATATATTACTTTTCCGATCCCTTATTTAGCTCCTCTGCAATCTTTCCGCGGCTCTTCCGCACTACCTTCCGATTCTCATTAATCCCACGAAAAATCTGCATCCTCTATTTTTCCTCTTTCCTCATCTCCGGTCATTTATCCGACCATTTTTCTGTATCGCTCCAACATAAACATAAATATTTTAGGCAGGCGACGGGAAGGTATGAAAATATCTTGCTACATACGTGTTGAGCTCGGAGAAACATTTTTCGCCTTTCCTCTCTAATCTGTCATGCACGAGCAAGGAGAATCGTATCCTGGCATATTTCTTATTTATTCGGTGACTCTATGCGAGATGTGATGGGATTAATAAAAGAGAAAGTCTCCGCCTCGACGAATAAAGACACGCGCGCGGCATTTTTCTCCTCCCGCCCCTTTATTCCACTCGCCCTTCCCTCCCCTTTCTTCTCTCCGCTTCTCCCGATGTTTTCTTACCTCCTTTTGTCTGCATCTCTTCCTCTCCCTCTCTCTCTCTAGCCTTACCATTCTGTATCGCTCCTCTTACTCTTTCCGTATCCCTTCCTGTTCAGTCCCTTTCTGCGAATTTCCATTCTCTACGGGCTGCCACCCTTCTATTTTTTTCACGTGTCCACCTTTCTCCCTTTCTTTCACCCGCCTCCTCCTCATCCCACATTCTTCCACGGTAAACCTTTATTCCCATCGCCGCTTTACACTTCCCGCCCGACTATTTCGCTCCCTTCCCATCCACCTCGCCCGTCTAACCTCCGTTTACCTCGGCCTGGCCTTCCTCTCTCCTCTCCTCATCTCCTATTTTCACGTTACGCACCTTGCAGCCTCTCTCTCCTTCCGTCCTTTTCTATTTTTCTCTATAGTACTCCGTCCTTCTTTCCCTCCTTTTGTGTGCGGGTCTGTCCCTCCCTCACTTTCCATCCCCCCCTGCCCCTCCCACGCATTTTCTCCCTCTCCCTGCTTCTCATTTCCTATTTCCTCTATATCTATCCCGCCATCTCCACCATTCCAACATTATATACCCATCCTCCCTTCCATATTACTACTCTTTCACCTCCTTCCCTCTTCCAACTCCTCTCCCCTCTTTCTCCCTCTTTACCTCTCATTCTTCCTACCAAATTCACATCTCTCTCTCTCTCTCTCCCATTCCCCTCTATATTTCCACCTATCCTTCCAACCTCTCACCCTTTCCCTCTCTCCTCTTCTGAATATTTGATGAGGCCGCTCCTTTCCTTTGTGCCGTTTCATCAGCCGCCAAGTGTCGTCCCCTCTCTTCCCTCTAAAATTCTCCCTTTCCCCTTCTCTCCTTCCCCTCCTCATCACACCGAACCAGACAATCCTACACCGTATTCCTTGACTTGAGCGCCCGTCTCTTGCATCCTCCTCCCTCTTTTATCACGCTTTCATCCTTCCTATTCTTCTCCACTTTTTCCTCTATATCTTCCTCTATCGCCTTTTCTCTTCTTCCTTTCACTCCATTTGCTTCTATATCCAACGCCAAAAAGATTTGTACGGGCATGGAAAAAGGTCTTGCGTGCATAAGAGTCAACGAAGATTTTACGTTTACAAAACTTCTAACTTTAGAGCATTCTGTTTTAGGAGACCGAAGCTTGGGGTTCCTGTTTTTGAGCAAATGGCAATGACGCCTTTGACTATATGCGATTAAAGTCTTATGACCATGTTCAAAGCCTCGTTTTGAGTAAACGGGCGCACACAACTATAAAACATTGTAAATATGTTCCAAAGCAAAGTTTCTGTGTTTCTTGTCGTGTCCCCGAGGATTTGATAGAAATGCTAATATTTTCTTAAGGGTTGCGCTTGTTTTTTTATATGATTATTTCAGTGTTTGTAAGAGGAGCAAAAGTGTTATGAGGTCGGCAAACATTTTGTTATGACTAACAAAATGGAGTAATTTTACTTTTAATTATTTGGTGCTCATTATAAAAACGCAATTTTTCAAAAATTATAGTTATTTCATTAAGAATTTCTTCATGAACTACCATATTTGTGTCTGACCCTATTTTATTGCTTTATAAATTAATAAAATTATTTTTCTTAATTTAAATCCTTAAATCAAATTTTAATGGATAATAAATAATTTAATTCATTTTTACGTCATGATCAGCCCTTTATCATAAAAAAGATCCATTTCTACTTTATTTAAAAGTTTCCGCCGCATTCTTAATACTATCCCCTTCATTTAATCTGCCAGTATCCAATTCTTCATTTTCTATTCTATTTAGCCGCTAAGAACTGAAAAATTCCTTTTACTCTTTTATTCAAGATAATAATCTCTAGAAAACATATTTTCCAGCATTCACATGCTAAAACTATTTAAAGATAACCCTCTTTTTTGTATGGAATTTCTGGCTAATGAACCTCTTGGATTATTATAGCCATAGCTCCTTCCACACCGAACACACACAAGGGAGGAGGGAAACCCGGTGCCGACTTTAGCCTACTCTTTACGAAGAGCGCCAAGGGAGCCAACTGCTTAACGTCCCTTCCGAATGACGGAGCGCTGACTTGCGTGGTCTCCTCTCAGGTTGAAAAATCCGATCTCCGCCGGATTCGAACCTGGGACCGCTGCGTGGAAGGCCAACGCTCTAACCACTCCGCCGAAGGTAACCCTCGTTGGATATACTTGTATGTGACATCTACGTTATATTACGCGATCAAATAGAATAATATTCATTTCGTAATGACCACTGATTCAATAATTATACTCACATTTTTCTAGGTTTTGCTATAAATTAATTAAGAGAATGCGCCGTAACTTTGTGGCAATCAATAATTAACATTTATGTAGAAAATAAACTTTTCGATTTAGGATCCATTCTCTTGGATCCCTCGTTTAAATGTCGTTTTATTTTATACTTACGTATTACTAGCATGAGCTTAAACTCACAACTGCCATATTATTCAGAGTGTTATCATATAAAAACACAATTTTGGTTTTCAATGTGAGCAGCATTTCTTGAGAATATCGCAAGGGGTAAGATCTGAATAACTGAATGAGATTTGTTTATGCTTCGACACTTCATTCCTCGCAGCAAAATAAATATATTAATATTTCCTTTATGCGAATTTTTTTACTGTTTCTCTTATTCAGTTTTATTCCTTTTATGCAATAAAGTTCATGTTATCAGAAATGATCGGGACCAAGGGTGATTCGGTTAATTGAAAATCTAGAAAGAAATTTGAAATCTGTATCGAAGTTGAAAATATAATATGTATGTTAAAACAAAATTACGACGCTGCCTAAAAATACAATCATTTATGTAAAATATGTAATAAAGGCAATGAATTTTTATAAGATAGCATTCAGCTCAGAGGCCGACGCTTGTTGGTTAAAAATGTTTAATTATTTTGTTTAAAAGTTTCAAAATAATTTTAATTGATTATTTCTAAATGTTGTTCTGGAAACTTAATGAAACTAAATTTCTCTGAAATTCATCCGTATAAAAGAGTTTGGAAATCCTATATCTTAATAAACTCATTTAACTGTTAATGTATTTGAGAGTTGGGGCCGAATAAATCTCGGCCTAATGTATTATAACAATAATTACCATAAACGCGTTTTATATCGCTGATACGAATCCAAATATTCAAATTTCCGTGCATTTAATTTGGCCAAATATTTAAACTCTAAAATTCTTACGTTTACCAAAATTATCAGTCAACTGCTTCCCTCCTCCTTTTTTGCTTGAGAGTTTATTGAAAACGGTGCACTTCCCCACGTCTCATTCACTCTCACGCGCACACAAACTATGATTGCGCGCGTGAAGTGAATCTCTCCTTCTAGAATGAGGAAGAGGACACAAAAGAGAAGAAGGAGCCCTCCCTCGTTGAGGAGACGGGCAGAGAGAGAGGGCGACGGAGGTGAAGGTACACTGCGCGGAGGAATCCGGCCAGAAGGCAAACGGAGGAGGATATCTCCACCGCATACCTCGAATCCACCTCCGCCTCCGCCCTCCACCCCTATCTCTCTCTCTCTCTCTCTCTCTCTCTCTCTCTCTCACCTGCCCCAGGTGAAGGTGAAGGTGAAGTTGAGAGCGGGATGGAGGGGTTGAAGGCGTGGGAGGAGGAGAGAAAGCTGGGATAGAAAGGAGAAGCTTCTCTCACCCGACGAGAAATAGAGAGGAATTCCGTCGGGAACCTCCATCTCTCTCATCTCCTGGAGGTCGTGAATTCCTTGTCTCCAATCTCCCTCGAAGAGGAAGAGGAGGAGGGATTTTAAGCGACGTTCGTCCTAGAATCGGACGTAGAAGGATGCCGGGCACTTTGGAAGTCTTGCCCTCCCGTCGCTCGCTAATGACCACCATACACTCTCTATATCTCTTCTACGGAGCTTCCCTCCGTGTGTGTCCCTAGACGCTATTATGTAATCCCGCGACTCAACTCCTGCTCCATCGAAACGCAGTTGACCCGTCGTCTTTCCCTAAGTTGTGTCTGCATGCTACTAATCCTTTCCGAAAGGTTATGTTTTGTTAATCGATTTAACTAATGATCGCAAAAGCAAAAGTGCTGCTCGTATTTTAACGAGAAGGAATTGACTGCTTAAATAACTTGTCTAAAAACGATTTTTGGCATCTTTCTATGTTGCGGAACCTCCGGTCAAGACGGATTTCTCGCATTTTGAGAATTAAAGTGACTAAAATAATATAACAGCACTATTTATTTTCATCCGTTTAATCTTTAAATGTTTTGCTGTCTATACAGTAACAAAATATTACAATGTTATTATATGAAACACTTAGTTAAGTAAGTAAAACTAATTCATGTTAAAATGAAACCATTCGTCGGCATCAGCACGGAATACAACAAATATTGACTTCCAGTTATCTCATTAAAATACTTTTATTATAAAGAACTAAAGATACAGCAATAACATGCTCCTTGCGGGGTTAAATTAACCTCCTTACGTTTTTAAAATGGCCTCATTTGGACTGTTTATAAGAAAATATACCGCTATAAAAACCTGTGACATATACATTAAAATTCCTTTTTAAAGGAAAGCAAATACTATGAACTTTAATTTTATACTTTATTTAATAAAAGAATTGTTTTTCCTCACTATCCTTACAAAAATACTCATTATGTAAAGAGACAGAATACCGATAAATAAAATATATCAGCTGCCTTTATACCAAAATAATGCTTTAAAATTTTACATAATTTGTCCATTAAGTATTAAATTACTTACACGAAACCTTTAGTATACTAGTCTCCAGCGCGAACCACCAATGGCAGCTTAGCTCACCTGACCACATCCTCCTCCATTAGTGCTCATTCCGTCCCTAACCACTCCCTCCACTAATTCTCCTGAATCCCCCTTCTCTCTGTCCCCTTACTCTCTGCCTCTCCTCTTCATCCCGCCCCACGTCATACCCAGCTCCGTCTCTCTGCGTTCTCTATCCCACCACTGTGGACCCATTACCTGGTACCAGTGGTTGTGACCCAAGCTTGCCGCACGCTCCTTCCCTTACACTCTCCTCTTCCACTCCGCCATCTCTTCACGGATCCTCCCTCTCCCTAGCTTTCTCCTACTCACTCTGGAATTTCCGGTCATCCTCCCTTCGAATTCCCTCAAATGCTTCTTCAAGTTCCTTTCTTCCTCTCTTCCTGAGTTCCTTTCTCCATTAATTCACATGCGCCCCATCTAAACTTCCTCCCTTTTCTATTTTGCCCTACCCATCCCTCATTTCTGCATTGTGCACTTCTCAACATCCTAAAGTACACGTCAACCCACAGCTCCGCCGTTCTATCTTCCTCTATCTCCCTGCCTCTCTTTCCTCTTCTCTCTCTGTATTTTCCTCTCATTCCATTTTTCAATTCTCCCTATCTTTCACTCTCTTTTTTCATCTCTTTTTTATCTCTTTTTTCTTGATTATTTATTTATTTATTTAAAAAACATTGCAATTTTGCCAGCCGGCCAGGTGGCAAGAAAAACATAATATATAATTCTAAAATTCCAATTTTACAAATAAAGTGCTCATAAATTATATTAGAAAAATTAAAATATATTAAAAAATATTTAACAATATACAATTTCAAACTAATTACAATTTTGCCAGCCGGCCAGGTGGCAAGAAAAACATAATATATAATTCTAAAATTCCAATTTTACAAATAAAGTGCTCATAAATTATATTAGAAAAATTAAAATATATTAAAAAATATTTAACAATATACAATTTCAAACTAATTACAATCAGTGCCTAGAGTGCGGATTTTCGTGGGTTCATGAAAGGCCTTCTCAGCTACCGTAACGGTCACGGGACCCACGAAGTCCCCACCGTACTTCACCCTTCCAAGCAATCCCCTACTTTTCCTGCACTTAGGCACAGTTACATAGATATTGATGTTACTAATATTCCTCCTCACAGTTCGTCTTATATTTACCAGGCATATATGAACTAACTCTACGTTTAAAATGTTTCGCGTCCTTAGGTAAGGGCTTGAAGAGCACTTCAGGTAATTTGTTCCACTCGCTGATTCCCCTTTTTAGAAACGAATACTTTGCTGTATTTGTCTTCTGCGGCCTAAGTTTAATTTTAAATTCATGGCTATTTTTCCCTAAAAAATTCGGCAACTGCATTCTACTTCTTAAGTCTTCCCATGCTTTATTATTGCTGTATGCCTGGTACAGTCCCCCTAATCTGTTAATTTGTCTCCTATTTTCTAATGATTCCCAATCCAGAATTTTCAACATTTCTGTGACGCTGTCTTCCTTTTTAAACCTACCTAGCACATGTCTCGCAGCTTTCCTCTGGACTTTCTGTATTTTTCTTTTTTGACCTATCCCATGCGGATCCCATACATTCGTCGCGTATTCTAATATTGGTCTGACTATAGTTTTGTACGCCTTTTCCTTCGCAGCCCTACTACTTCCTTTAAGATTACGCATAACATAATGTAGGTATTTATATGCTTTTCCTATAATACTGTCAATATGCCTATCCCATCCTAGATCTTTTGCTACGTGGACGCCTAAATACTTGCAGCAATCATATATTGGCACCATTTCGCCGTGTAGGTTGTATGTATCTGCGCTCACTTATTAGTCTTTTGTTCGAGAACGTAACGTGTTTGCTTTTGTTAATATTTACGCTCATTTTGTTTATCCTAATCCAAGCTTCTATCTTTTCGATATCCTCTTGTAAAATTTCCCGGTCTTCCTCACTTTTTATTTGCCTATATATAATACAGTCATCCGCAAAAAGACGAATCCTTGAATTAATGTTATTCGGAAGGTCGTTAACATAAATAAGAAATAGTAACGGACCTAAAACGCTTCCTTGGAGCACCCCTGATGTGATATTAACAAAATCTGACAAACTTGTACCTATTCTAACCCTTTGAGCCCTACCAATAAGGAAATTTTTAACCCATGGGATCACTCTCTTATCTATGCTTAACTTACATAATTTAACTAGAAGAATGTCATGAGAGACAGAATCAAATGCTTTTGCAAAATCTATTACAATCCCATCCACCTTTTCCCCTTTATCAATTGTGTCTGCAATATCCTGAACTAGTCCTAGTAACTGAGTATCACAAGAGTAGCCTTTTCTAAACCCATGCTGATTTTTACATAGCCAATTATTTACTTCCCAAAAGTTGCGCAAGTAGTCAGCTATTTTTTCCATCAGCTTGCAAACTACTGATGTTAGACTAACAGGCCTGTAACTTTCAACGTTGGTTTTGTTCCCTCCCTTATAAATAGGTATTACTATCGCCTTCTTCCAGTCCGTCGGTATACTATCGTTATTTAAAGTGACAGTAAATAATAATCGCAGATACGGTACTATTTCCCTAGAACCCAACTTTAATGCCTCTCCCGCAATATCATCTGGTCCCCTAGATTTGCGATCTTTTAATCTCGCCACTTTTTTTTAAATTTCCGCATCCCGAATCTTAATGTGTTTTGGCTCTTGTGTCAATCCAGTGTATTTATTTAACTCCGTTTCCGACGCTCTATCCTTTGTAACCCTCTGCACTAAAGTCTCAACATTTTCGGTTTTCCTAAACACGCTAGCATACCACCTATTGAACTCATTTGCTTTCTCTTCGTCTCCTACGATTATGTCACCGTTTGCATTTTTTATCGTAGCTGATTTCTCTATATTTTCCCTACGTCTTCTAAGATATTTATAGAATTCACTACCGTTACTTTTATCTAAAATATTTATAAGATATTTTTCATTCGCCCTTCTTTTTTCTTTGTTCAAGTCTTTCGTTAATTTAACATATTTACTAGAATATAAAAATCCTAAATGTTTCATTTTATGCGATTTTTTTACTTTTCTTTTCAGCACTCTAATAGTTTTGTTATAATACTCAGGATCAGGATTGTCCTTCAGAATCTTTACGGGCACGTACTTCTGTAGTCCTAACAACAATAATTTCTTAAATGCTACCCACATTTCTTCTACGCTTCCCCCTTCACTTGCCCACTTTGGAAAACTTTCCGTTAAATATTGTCGAAATCCAATTCTATCGCCTCTGCTATATTGCCATACCTTAGTTTTCTGCTTCTTCTTCATTGGATTCGTAACAACCCAGACCATTTCTAAATAAACAGCACCATGGTCACTAATACCTGCCATTGACTCCGAGCAAAGAAGTGACTCATACGGCCTTATATTCCTTCTGTCCATCTATTCCTTCCCATCTTTTTCCCTACCCCTCTTTCATATTCCATTCTGTCTATAACTTTCTCTCTCTCTCTAATGTGCATGGTATTTCCATCTATTCCTCACAATATTCCCCATCCCCATACTTTCCTCCTCTGCCGCTATATCCCATCATTTCACTCCTTTCTAATTACCTCCATTCAAAGTAATCGTGCGCTATTTCCTACTTCCGCACCTCTTCCTCGCTTTAAACCCTCTACAACTTTTGTCTCAAAATACTTGACCTCCTTTTTTGAATATTCTGTTCCATTAAATACCGTCCACCTTCCTCGCAGGAAGTCGCGTTAAAGTAAGTTTAAAAAGTTGGTATTTGATAATTTTTTTCCTCCGCTCCCGGTTGAGATGACCGAATTCTGAATGCCGAGAGTTCTTCGTTATTTCTGACTTATTCCATGAATTTAAACTGTAAGGGAGGAATTATTATTTATTTCACCATTTACTAATCATTTCCATCACTAAAATTAACTATCGACTCAATATATTAAATTTTAAATTTTTATGGGAGAAATTGACAAAAATACAGTATCATAATAATCTTCCTGGATTTTATTCTATAATATACATCTACATGATACCCTGCAAGTCACCTTTTTGGTGGATGGCAGGGGGTGCAGTGCACCAACGGTCTATAATTTTCCTACGTTATCTTTTCCTATTATGTTCTCTTATCGTCCTAGGGAAAAACGATCCTGTATATCGCTCCGTTCTACAGTCGATTTCGCGAATCTTATCTTCACTGTCCTGCCTTCCGAGATACGTTGGGCTTCTGATAAGTCCTACTACCTCATTTGCTAGTCCCTCACACATATTTTTCTAACAGTTTAAATCTAGCCTGCAGCCTACGTTCCTCTAACGATATCCATTTCATCCATTTTCTATTAATGATGTTACGCTTTGTTTACTATTGTAATTCCTCTTTACAAATCTAGTTACCCTGCGCTGAACCTTTTCTATCTCGTTAGTGAGTCCCTTTTCGTAGGGATTCCACACAGCTGAAGCATATTTGACCTGCGGTCGAACCAAGAATAAATAACATAATTCTTTCACTTTTTTGGAGCTATTTCGAACTATTCTCCCTATAAAGGCCAGCTTTTTGTTAGCGGCACCTATCAATCGGCGAATGTGGGTGTCCCACGAGAGATCACGATGGATCGTGACTCCGAGATATTTAATCGAGTCTGAAACTGGAATCTCTACTCTCTCCAACGAATAATTAACATCCAACGAGGTACTCTTGGTTCTCCAGATATTGATGACACAGCTTTTCTTTTGGTTGATCTCTGACTGCCATTCCTTACATCATGCAGAAATAGCTTCTAGACCATTTTAGAGATACTGATGGTCTTCCGGATTGCTTATTTCTCTATAAATGATGGTGTCATCCGCGAAAAGCCTAATTTTACTTCTGACTACTGAGCTGATATCGTTTATATAAATTAGAAATAATAACGGACCAATTACACCACCCTGCGGAACGCCAGAGACAACCTCCACTAAGTTTGAAGATTTCACATCTATAACAACCTTCTGCTTCCTATGAGTTCAAAATTTAAGGATCCAACTAAGAATTTTAGAATTAACGCCTAAGGTTTCTAATTTCGTTATTAACTTCCTGTGATGTACCTTATTAAAGGCTTTCCTAAAATCTAAGAAGATGGCATCGACCTGCGTATTATTTTCTCCGCTTCTCAGTATACAATTCACAAAAAGACCGAGCTGAGTATCACAAGACCTACCTTTCCTGAAGCCGTGTTGACAATCATCTAATAATGAATTAATATCAAGAAATCGCATTATGTTGCTAACGCGTATATGCTCGAGAATCTTACACGATATAGAAGTTAAGGAAATCGGCCTGTAATTTTCTGGGTTCTCCTTGTCACTTCCCTTATCACATTGTCTTGATAGTTTTAATCAATCGAATTTATTTTACCATTAAACCTAACTCCTTTAAGTGTGCATAAAATTGATGTTTCACAAATATAAAATTTATTGTTTTATCCTATTATCAAATAATATTTTTACATATAAACATGTAGGAAAGTTAAAAATCCAGCCAAAAACAAGTGGTATTAGCCCGATGCATTTCGCCCACTAAGTGGACATTTTCAAGGGCGATGTTCCTTCGACAGCGACCAAAGTCGAAATTACACATAAATAAATCAGTTTTTTATAAAAAGCAATGATAGATATGCAATTTATAACATTTAGAAAATTTAGTAGCTTATGGAAAAAAGTCTCCAGAAAAATGCATTGATATCGTTATTGAAATTTTCAAATAAAGGTATACCTCGCGATACTCTCTTTCGCGATATGCTTTTTTCAGTTTTACGCTCATTATACTTTCTGACTATACCTCTCAATACGCTCGCTTGATTCGGACATACGCTCTTACAAAACCCGGAGAAAGAAGATCCTTTCTCTGACCATTCAAAAGGTCTCAACGCGAGCAATGAAAAACAACTTTGTTTCATTATATACGAACTACTTTTAAATTGTTTTCATATTCATTTCATGTGTATACAATATTGTACCGGAGAAGTAATGTAATCGACGAGTTTCTTTTTAGGTCCAAGGTAGTGTTTCGGCGGACTACAGTCAGTTTTCAGTTCAAGGTCGTGGGGGTGACATATTGAATTTGTGCTCGAGTTTTTACCTTCATAAGTTTGACATGGCGCAAGAGAAAAATCAATTCGAAGAATTTCTCTTAATTAATTAATTAAATTGGATATAATAAAAAGTTTTGAAAGTGGACAAGGGCACGCTGCTATAGGTCGTGCTCTTTCTCTAGCTCCGTCGACTGTGAGAACTATCTGCAGAAATGCTGGAAAAATTAAAAAGTGCGCTCATGGAGCTTCTTCTTTAACATCAGCTGCGCTGGGGAAGCATAATCGAAGTGAAACACTGATAGAAATGGAGCGTTTACTCAATATATGGATCGAAGAACAAAATATTACACCCGGTTTGTATGTTTGGCGGAAGATATCAGAACAGCGTAATTTGCATTTTATATTGTAATGACGTTGCCTAAAAATTGTGTAATGCCCTTCCGTAGGACAAATGTATGTAAAGATATTTTAAGCCACCGATCTAAATACTTGGATGATAATTTGAGTATTGTATAAAATATACAGGGTGTTTCAAAACACTACTGCATAAATTCACCCACGTGTGGGAAACGTCATTCCAAGCAAAAAAGTTCCTATAAACATGTGTCCGAATCTCCATGGTTACGGAGCTATGGCAACCGAAAGATTTTTTTCGGCACTCCACGCGGTATCCTAGAAACCATGCCATAGCGTCTTCCCCTTTCGATGAGGGGAGATGAAACTTCGGACAAAGTTGCATTAGATTTGTACCCATGCTTGGCTGTCTCCTTGGTAACGCCACTAATCTAACGTAAATGTCTCCATAAAAATTGATTTTCCGACAGTATCTTGTTTATTTATCGAGATACGCGAA
Organism: Tanypteryx hageni; assembly: GCA_028673005.1. NCBI lineage: Eukaryota > Metazoa > Arthropoda > Insecta > Odonata > Petaluridae > Tanypteryx > Tanypteryx hageni. Next base: position 196,158,706 of record CM054112.1, read on the forward strand.
AACAACCCGTTAGTAAAAGTCTTCTTCACAGCATGACCTTTCCCAAAAGGGCTCACACGAGATCCTCGACAAGCTCCCTGAAATTGTCGGCTTTTACATTTCCTAGAAAACCGACCGAAACATGTCGGAAGGCATTCCAAGCAGTCTTCTCGTCATCACTGAGGTCGAGATCAAACTGATAGTCTTTGAAGAGTTGACGTATCTGTGGACCAATGAATACTCCCGCCTTGATCTTCTCCATACTAAGCCTTGGGAATTTCTCACACAAGTATGTAAATGCCGGTCCGTTCCTGTCCAATGCCTTTATGAAATTTTTCGTGACGCCCAGTTTAATATGTAGAGGTGGAATCAAAACTTTACTGGGATCTACCAGCGGCTCAAAAGCTACGTTCTTCGTTCTAGATGTATGTAAGTGATTTACGGTGACGCCAATTCTTCTTGTAGTGGATACCCTTGGCACGCCTATCCCATTCGCATAGAAAGCGACAGAACTTCGTGTAACCCTTTTGCAGTCCCAGCAAAATGGCGATTACCTTCAAATCAGCCATTCATATTTTTTGTAGTTCACGCAGCTGAGAATTTTTTTCATATTTACATACGTTTCCTTTGTGTGGACGGCATGGGCAACAGGGATTGGAGGTTGCACATTTCCATTGTGCAACAGCACGGCTTTTAGATTATCCTTAGAAGAGTCTATGAATAGTCGCCATTCTTCCGGATTGTGCCTGATGTTCATTGCAGCCATCAGGCCATCGACATCCTCACAAACAGAGAGTTAACCTTCTGTTTTGAAGAACTGCTCAATATCTTTCTGTCGGGAGCGAAATGCAGTCACTTTCACAGTGTCCTCAAGAATATTCCACTGCTGCCAACAGTTATGCCTTATTCTTTGGCAGTTCGAGATCCCTGATGAGGTCATAAAGTTCGTTCTCCGTGATCTTATGTGGTTCAGCAGAGGTCACGTTCGCACGAAATTCTGGATCTCTTGAAGTAGATGGCTGCGGTGATTCTTCGGGTATATCGTGCTGTTCCTCATCACAATCTATGGAAAAACTGTCTGGGGTTGTGGAATGGGCAGTCCTTCACCGTGAGGCACTGGACGCATAGCAGATGGTATATTTGGGTACACCACTGTCCACCTTTTCTTCTTGGTAATCCCTTTCCAAATAGGAGGCACCATACAGAAGTAACAGTCTCTGGCGTGATCTGTCGGCTCCCTCCATATCATGGGCACTGCAAAAGGCATGGAACGTCTCTTGCGATTCACCCACGCGTTGAGCTTTGATGAACAGGACGTGCAGCACACGTGCGGATCCCAGCTACTTTACAGCCAAAGTACAAGAAGTAGGCTTTTTTATCACTGGGGTTAAAGCACACTTCCTTGAAGCAAACGTGACTTCTCCACATATGTAGCAGAAGTTATCCGCACTGTTCACACACTTACGAGGCATATTTATCCCGCCTAAAACAAAGGCTAACAGAAATATTATAATCTCACTGAGAACAACGCACCTAGAACAGTAGCTAACAGAAAATCACGGAGCGCCTAACCGGACTCACAGAATTCCAATGAAACTGCAAGACAGAAAAAAGCATCGGAGACAATGATAGCTGATCACGTGGTGCTAAAAGGGTCGTGACTTTGGAATGCGGTGCTACCACATCTCAGCTCTGAGAGCCATAACCACTTACGCAGGAATAACTCGCTGATATGGGATCTCTTCTGTAACTTGAAAACAAGAGCCAATTCACATTTTTTAATGTCATTTTCGTGTTCAGCACCCAAAAATTAGTTAAGATTAGGTAATTTCGTTTTCATAACAATTTCTATGTTGAACAATGTAATTGATAGAACCAAAATTTTAATATTATTTCCAGACTATTATGACTTTCTCGTTGGATTATTTTCAAACTTTTCAAGAATAAGTGGCATTAACGTGGAAACGTAAGCTCAAATTTGCAGCTTTCCATCTTTTACACCTTCGTAGATATTCAAAATACACAATTTTAAATGGGCCTCAATCCGAGCTTGTATATTTTTCAAAACTCAAATTAAAAGAAAACAACAACAACAAAAATAATTTACACTCCAAGCTCCAGCTCTCTATCTTTTACGGTTTCGTCACAATTTCAATTTAAGGAAGTGCACAGACAGAAAGACGCCAAAGTGAAACTATAAGCACATTTTTATGATCACTGAAAAGTGAATCGATCTTTTCAATTCAATATCAATTATTTGACAAGCTATAAAATTTCTCAAGAAATAAATTCACAACGTCACCGATAAATAAAAAACGAATAATATATATTACAAACATGTTACGCAAAACAAACATTTTATAACTCTAAAAGTTTCTTGATATGTGCTATCTTACAGGCGAACAATACGCCACTCAGCCGACGAAAATTTATCACATCAACTCCACTCCATATATCACCCATCACTAACCCAAACATCTGCCCAGACACACTATTTTCCGATCTTTTTCTACCACCCTCGACGAAATTTTCAAGCCGCCAAAATAACAAACTTCTGGGACAAGTGAGACATCCCTCCTTCCGAAATCCATGCGAAATAATTGGTGGTTAAGGGGAAATGAGAAAGGGAGAAGAGAGGTGTCAGTGCCAAAGGCCTGGAACCCTCATCTTGTCCCTTCGCAACCCTTCTCTTTTCTCACGCGAGGAGAAAAGGTATAAAAAGAGATGGAGAGAGAGGAAGGGAAAGAAGAAAGAGGAGGGCAGGATGGAGGACATGAGAGTATAAGGAAGCCAGCATTCGAATTCCATCCTCTGCTTCATCTTTCTTTCTCCCTCATCATTTCACGCTATCTTATTTCCTTCTCTTTCCGTTTTCTAAAATCATATTCTTATCCATTGCGTAATCTCTCACTGTCATCCTTGTTTTTATCAACCTCGTCTTCTCTTCAATTATTCCCCTTTTCCCTATTGCGTTTGCATCTTCTTCCTTACAATACTTTCTCCTCCCTCTATACTTCTCTTTACATCTCCTTCTCTTTATCATTTTCGTCCTATTTTATCCTCTCTCCATTCTCTTTATCACATTCCCCTATTTTCTTGTCACTGCATCCATCCTTTATTCCTACTCCTTTCGCCCTGTCTATCCACTCCTATCCCACCTTGCAAAGCTTTCCCTCTCATCTCAGCTAGTCAAGTCTTCATCAACTGACGCCTGACGACCATGTTTCCGCACCACTTACATTCATTCATATACACATCTAGCCTTCGTGACCTCATTCTCTCACGCTATCCGTCACATTTCGTTCCAAAAAAATCAACGCCCAACCGTTCCTTTCGATTAAGGAATGATTGTGAAAATTTCAAAATACAAAGTATTTCAAGACGTCAATTGTCCATTGTCTAGGTCACAAAAAATTAAATTTTGTAAAACTGAAATGTCCTCTAAAAAGATCAAAAATCTAAAACTGGATACGGCATGTCTCTAAAATAATAGAGTGAATAATTAAACTTCATCTTTAGCCAGGTGCAGGACAAAATGTAGGACAAATGTAGTAGTTTGGAGAATATTGGTTGAAAAAGGTGCAGTTATCACGGGCGTAAAAGTTATATTCATAATGAAACGTCGACCTCAAAAATCTCAAGGAAAGAAGTAAAAAAGTTTATTTTTTAATAGTGTATGCATCCAATTTAATTTTCTTGCTTAAAAATTGTCTCCGCAAATAATCTAAACCAAAGATTTTGGATCTTCCGCATCGTACTTCCGACGTTTAAACAAATAGGAAAGCAAACAAAAAACGGACGAGACAAATTTTGAAGAAAGACTCATTAATTTTTCGCCCCAAAGGATTTTACCCCCGTAACTTCTAAAAAAGGCCCTGGAAATCCTGTCCGAGTTTTGTTATTATTTTTTTCTTCCTTCCGAACATTTTATTCCGCATTCCCCTAAATTCCACGTCACTCACCCCCCTACTAAGCTTCATCTCCATTTTCCTTCGGGAATGTTCTCTTCTTTCCCCTCCCCTCTCATTCCTCTCCCCTCTCATTCCTCTCCCCTCTCTTTCCTCTCCCCTCTCTTTCCTCTCCCCTCTCTTTCCTCTCCCCTCTCTTTCCTATCCGCTCTCTTTCCCCTCCAACCCTACCAATCTTAAGCTCCGTCTTCCTCAACATCCTCTCCTTGTTCCTTTTTCTATTCGGAGCCCACCTTCTTAACCTCCCCCTTCCTCCACCTCATTACTTCCAACTAATAAGACTCATAATGGACGCCGTAATCAGCGCTACCGGAGAAACGCGATAGCGAGGAAAAAAAATCATTTGAGAAGCATTTTTATTTTTTTTTACTGCCTAAGGTTTTATTTCCTGTACACCTTCCTTCATCATCTCGCCCCCTCCCCTCCGCCGCCCCCTCTCCCCTTTCACTCTACTTTCTCACTCTATATCCCATACCACTCCACTACTAATGAACCCTAAATTGCTCCCACGGTGATGGTTGCTCGGATGAAGGAAAGATGGGGAAGTGAGGTGGAGGGTGAGGACGTATGAAATGAAGCCGGAGGAGGGGAAGGGGGAGAAAGACTGTCGAGTATACGTCTCCTCAACAAGCCCAGGGGCGTAAAAGTTGCGCGTCTTGCAAGGATGCAAGGAGTGTCGGGCCATGAAGAAGGATATATAATTTGTGTTTTTGTGTGCACAGGACAGGGGTTCTCTTTAAGATTTAGATACGCGACGGCAGATCGGGCGGTCGCTGTTTTTCACTATTTTTCCTCTTTCTCTCTCTCTCTCTCTTCCTTTTTTCTTACCTTCATAACATGCTCCGTGTAATAAAAATTGATGATAAGAGGAGTATTTCTCGGAAAATATAAAAATACAACGGTAAAAAGAGAGGAAAACGGGAAGAGTAGGGTTAGTATCCTATGATGGTTTGTAATTAGTCCCATGAAATTCGCATTAAGGCTGCGCCCTATATTTCTTTCAATTAGTTTCCCGGTGTAAATTTTAAAGTTTACTTACTTTATTTTTAATGGTTAGCGCATTAAAAGAGAAAAATTCGATCAAACAAGTTTTAATGAAGCATTTAATTTTGAGGATGTAACTGTTATGACTTCTTAATGTGAAACTTTTATGGTTACTTATTACTTGACCAAATCCATACTTGACTTTTTAGTATTTTAAACTCATAAAAGTTGTTTAAAATAGTCTCCAAAATTTAACACAAAAATAAAATGCGATTAAGTGTTCATGAATCACCATGCTTCTGATCCACGCAGCATCTTATTTTAATCTTGTTTTTCTATAATAATACTACGTGAACTTAATTAAACTAAATATCATCTACGACATACGTATACAAATTTTTAAAATAAAATATAAAAATCTAAGATTCCGTAAAATTTATTGTTCGAATTAAATCCAACTTCTCGGATCTAAAAATGAAGGATTTATCTCATAAATGGCGAGCAACTATATAAAACAATGTATTGGAAAATACTTACACGGAGTAGGCAATCAAAGTTCCTTAGAATAACAACGTAGGAATACGTTTGCGCTGAACAGACAATTTTTTTAATTAACTTTTACTGTATTTCACTGTATGCATGTCTTACAACACTATGAAATAAACTCCTTGAAGATACCGCGCCCTAAAAGCAAGTAAAATTGTAACATGACATATTGGCTTATAAATAATTGAGCATCGTCTGCTGATTCAAATATATTTATTGTAAAAAATATTGGTAGGCTAGAATATTTTGTTTTTCCAACACTTGAAATTGATTTACAGAAACTTTTTATGCACTGAAACTTAAACTAAATATTATTCAAATGACGATCTAACTTTCTAAGACATTTACATACAATTGGCAATCAATTTCTCTTAATTAACAACGTGGCGTATCTTAGGGAATACTGGAAATACCATGTTGCTAAATGGTTCGAATCAATTACTCGGAGAAAAAGCTTCCGTTTATATTACCTGTCCGAGGAGTGATATATTTTAAGGAGATCTTCGCAAGATTAAATGCAACACTATATCTTCCCGTAGTCAATTTATAGGAGTAAATTCCGCAAATTTTAAGCACCGTGGTGGAACCAGAAACTTTCGACGGTAAGAAGAATCTTACGCCATCGAAATTGATAGCCAACAGAAATATTGGGGATTTGATATTACCGTCGGATTGTAGGGCGCTTTTAAATATACCCTGCGCACACGCATGCATTTTTTCTAACTAGAAACGGTGTCCCACTTTTTAAAAATCCAAAAACCGTTACGTGTTGCGCCTGTCTTTATTACTTGATTATTCAGCGGGCGAGATAGATACTCCCGAAAATTTCCGAATTCATTTGTTCTTCCGCAGATCATGGCTCCAAAATGAGAAAACACACCCCTATCTGCTTCCGTCCACGCCAGCCACACTCCCATTCGTTCCACTCTCGCAAAACCCATTCCGCTCCTCCATTATCCGATTCTCATTACCATCGTCATTGAGGGAAGTAACGAGTGCACCTCCTCTTCCTTCGGGCCTGTGAGCTCCCGCCGAACCCACGCGCCTCCTTCCCACCTCCGCATCCATTTCCGCGCAAACATACACCCGTTACCAACCCGTGTCTTTTTCCTCCTCCGCCCCTTTTTCCTCCCCCGCCCCTTTTTCCTCCCCCGTCCTACTGCCGCCCACTATCTCTCCCCTTCCTCCTTCCCTAGCAGGAAAGACCGAAAAGTTTCCTTCCTCCGAGCGCAGAATAATCAGTTTCCCGAATCCCGACTTTCTCTCTAATTGCGGACCAAATATCAAAATGCGTTCGGCATTAATTGATGCCTTGGCAAATTCCTCGATTTTACGAGGATGGAAGAGAAAATATATCACACAACTGCGCACGAAACGCAAAATTAGGATATCATCAGCCAAGGATTATTGAGGAAAGGGAGTGGATTAAAAATTAATTGAAGGCGCGGAGAAATGTTTTTCGAAATACCACAGCACGAAGATTATCTTGGAAGCTTTCCATTTTCAACTTTTTTAATACTGAAGTGACTTTGACATATTTGAACCGACTCGTATTTATCCGACTTAAAATATCGAGTGCTTTCAACGTTCTTTCAAATACATTCCGAAAATTTCATTTAAAATACTGACATATTTGTGTATGTGTATATGTGTGTGCGTATGTGTAAATAATCTTATCCACTATTATTTGTGGCTCTAACGAGACTATAATTAAAACTTAATACATTTCTTTTTCCCTGTTGGTAGCATTAATTCGAATTAAACACGTTAAAAACACAATTAAATCACCGCTGACTTAATTTAAAAACAGATTTTTCTAATATAGATGTTTCATTAGGAGTTTATCATTCGAAATATTTTTACTGAAAAATCGTTCAAGTCCAAATAATGTCACTAATAGATTCAAATTCTGAAGAACATTGTGCAAGTCAACCAAAACCCCTAGAACTATTTCAACGCAAGACCGCTTGCGTAACATCCTAATCTGTTTTTATCCTTGAAAGAAATTTCATCCCATAATATCCTGCCCGGAAACACTTTTCAACGTACCGATTTAAACATTAATTTCGGGAGGAGCGCCCGAAATCCGCGACTCGCTCTTTCTTGCTTGGATATTCTTTCTCCATCAGTCTAACATCTCCCGCTTCCAAATTCTAACGTTATCTATCTACTCTTCTTCTTCTTCTCTCGCCCTATCAATCATACCTTCCCCTCCCCTTCTCTTCCTCCCTCCACCCATTCCCTTCATTCCGCCTCTCCCTTACCGCCTCGATCAACTCCCGTGCCACCAAGATACGCTGATTGGAAAGGAAGCCCTGAAACTCTCACCAGCATCCTTTAATCAACATGAGAGGATGGCCCCACCTCCATCCGCCGTCAAAGAAGACTTATCATAGCACTTGGCTGAATTACAAAATAAGTGAGCGGCTGCACGAGAATTCGTCGGTAGAACATGCATAAAAACTAATGAAGTCTTGTATTAGTTGCATGCTGGAACCACTGTACTAAATGCGATTACAAGATTTGAATACGAAAGTAGACATCAAAAGAGAAATACGTACATATTATGAAAACAAAAACTCTTGATGACAGTAAAATCGACTAAATTAACTAAAAGACATTACATATTTATTATCTAACATTTTGTCATTTTCCCTTGTACAATGAAGCATATAGTCATATTATATCTTAGGATGAATGAAGTTAATGTTATTTACGATCTTTAAGAACTGAGAAAAAATCCGAATAGTTTGTATAATTTTTATGCCATGAATTCTTTTACCAAACAGCCATTTTTTACGAAAAACACTATTCAAACATTAATTTGGTGAGATTTTATGTAATCAGCTCGCGTTCATAGGATAAAAAACAATTTTATTTCGCAGGAACCGAATATGTTTCATTTCTACTTTGTTAAATAACTGAAAATTTACTGTCATTGGAACTTATTCAGTACGAAAATGTTATGCCATATTTGCATTTCAAACTAAAATATCATTTTCGTTGTTTATTCGGCAAAAACTAAAATTTTGCATCTATACAAATTCAGGTTGTCACAGGAAAGCCCTTTCATCTCTACGTAATTCTTTTTTCGAACCTTTTGATCTCTTTGCCGGAAGTCATTGTGATCTGCACAATTATTTTGGAATAAACTCTTTCTAGAGAAGTCTACGCGCTAGCAAATTCAGAAGGTAGTCGCCCACCACTATTTTTAAAACCTCAACGTGGATAAAAATACACTCGAAACATTTTTATCTCTCCTTTTTTCGTCAATTTCCCTTACGCTTCGTTGAAATATCTACATAGGAACAGTTGAAAAATCGAATGTCCACCATGGGGATACGCCTTATCTAAAAAAATTACGCTAAAGTAAGAACTTAAGTAAAAATTGCATTTGTAATATGGTCTTATTATTGGTACCAAAAGATAATATAGCATTAAAAGAGGTTAATTCTGATATCCTGACATCTGAAAAGCCCGGGTTCTAACCCCGATGTAATAAGCCAAACCGATCTCTGACCACTATGACTATAGGGACAGATGCTTGTTTACATTGTTTTGAATACATGAATAATGCGTGTAACAGTTAATGTTTTATTTTTATATAATTTTTTACTTTTTTATTTAAACATTTTTTGCTCTTTATCCAATACTGGATGGCTTTTTTCGACATTGTTTTTCCTTTTCTTTTTCCCTTTCTCCATGATTTTTGTCTCTTGTTAATTTTTTTAGTGGCCAGCAGTTCATTTAAACCTAAATAAATCTAATATTTTAAAATTAAAAATAATATCGGGACTAATCTAATATTTTGACATCAGATTCAAAAGCGTATTTACATGAAGAGGTGTAATGCTAAGTTAATGTTAATAAGACTAGGTTAGTTAAACTGACCTTGACTTAAGCCTAAGTTAGCGAGGGTGTGGAAGATTAAATCGAAGTTCAGATTAAAGTTTCTTGGGTAGCTAACCACACCTAAAAACTAAAAAACTGAATAAATACATTAGAATTGGACTCAACCTAAATTTAAACTGCAAAATTTTACGATTTTTAAATTATTTTATTAACAAGCTGAACCAAATCGATTTAATGGTGTCATTTATGCCAGCAATACCATGATAAATTATTCGGCTGGGTCAAATGCTGTGGCATTCCGTGAGAGAGACGTGCTAATTGAATTAAAGGTAATTGAATTTCTCTCCTTTGAAATAGGAAAATTAAACATTATTTACCTTGTTCTAGTTTTTGGATTTTCCTAAAATTACTTAAATAATGTAATTGAAAATAGAGACTTCATTCCCTTTGTCACAAGTAGGTTTAACTGCTTCGTTCCTACCTCGATTCTATATTTTTAATAAACAAATTAATGATAAAATGTACTGAAACTAAATATAAATTTAGATTTAAAGCGACTTTCCAAAACTCATTTTTTCGTTTGGTGAAGCCAGAGATGAGTCTCCTGATGTTATAGAATTTAACGTGTCCAAGTCGCTGTGAATCCTGAAAAGAATGTTCATGAAAATATCCTTTACCCTCTCTCTCTCTCTTTCGCTCTATTCTCTATGAAAAATGCCTTTCGGGCAAAGAAATACCACGCTTCAGGTTCACGTCCCTCCATTACCCGACTTTTTTCACCAATTAGTATCGACCTCTATAATCTCTCCATGCAAACGGAAAATTTTAATGGCGGGTCACATCGAACTTGCTTCTTCCACAGCGTAGTCCTGAAAAAGGGGCGAAAAGAAATGGCAAGAGTCAAAACGCTGCCGAAATAAAAAATAAATAAAAAGAATGACTCGAAAATGGCGGTCGAGTCGTTTATCGAGCGGTCGGGGCTTGAAAATATTGACGGAGCCGAGTGACAACGAGATTGAAAGGGATGGGTTTAAAAAGAGAACGGCATTAGGAGCGCGATATGAATAAGGAAAAACGGGTCAACTTAAATAAAAAAGCAAGGCAGCGAGCGTGTACGGGCTAGACGGAAATTCCTCCATTTGTAGTGAATAAACAAGCTACATTTCGCAGAGGAATGGTATACGTGAGAGGCTAGAGCGTGTGGGCGGCGACAGTGTGTTTACTATGTTTTTAGTCATTGGAATTGATATTCGGGTCGTTTCTCCGAACAAATAGTTGCAGTCACGCGCGGAAAATAAGTAAATATAGCGCCGTGTAATTGGTCATCATTAGGCTACACGACCTGGCGGTCCTATGAAATATTTGTTTGTATTTAGGACGTGCTTCGGAAAAAAATCCTGTAACTCAATTTCCGCAACAAAATATTTATGATATACGAACGGATACGTTTACGTGTACTTCTCACTTAAAATGATAATACTGGAATTGATTTTAAACTGTTTGATTTATCGGTTGACATAAATTTATACCAATTGGAAGAAATTTATAGAATGGGGAAGAGAGATAAGGAAAGAGCGTGAGAAAGAGCAAGTGGATTAGAGATTAGAGCAACGGTATAACGATGAGAACCGAGGAAATAGTTCCAGTTAAAACGGAAGAAATTATTAAAATTAGTAAAATAAGTGAGAGGAGAGACATAAAGAGAAAAATTACAAATGAAAGAAGAGGTCGTGTGTGTTATCCAATTATATTAGTATCGAGATTGAACAATTGAGACGCATGTGCAAATATTTCTTACCTGTCAAGAATAAATTAACTTTTTCTTCCAGTACAAATACTCAGTAATTATTATTACCATAAATAATGACTTAGAAAATTATTACACCAATGAAATAGCGATGATAAATTGTTAATGTTTGTAAAGTGAAAGTTGGTGTGTATTCATTATGTATAAAGTATTATCCTCAACAATAAAATCAATATTTTTCCATAATTATCCTGCAAAATTAATATGCGCCCGAGTACATAAACTTTATTTCAATAATCTGCAATTTTTGTTTAAAATTTCAATAAAGTCTCGTTTAATTTGATAAGACCTTCTATCCTACACGAAATTGGTTTTTGATTTTAAGAAAACACTTCCTCCGCAAAGATTTTTAAGAATAATACCGCATAAAAACATGGACAACGCCTTTCAAAACCACTCTCGCGTTTGATAACAGCATTCGTCGACATCTTCGTTCCGAACATTAAGCTCGAATATTCGACAAAAAAACTTGCCTCTCGATTTTCCGCACATAGCTTATTCTTGTGTGCGCGCATTCCTGTATATGACAGGATTTCTGAAGGCAGATCTCCTGCCGAATAAAACATCCATCCTATTTAGAGAGGAGTGATGCAAAAAGAAGAGGATAAGAAGAGTGAGCAAGAGGAATTTGAGGAGAAAATCTCCTGGCAATAGCCTCCGTTCGTCAAATCTTCCCAGCATTTCCTCGCTCCCTTTCAACCTCGCCGCCAAACGAACACCGTCCACGTACACTCTTCCAGGCTGACATTCTCCGTATTCGCGCAAGGGCGCTTGCCCGACGTTAATTTTCGTGAAAACCCTAAGGTCCGACCCATAACGTTATTGTTACGTGTCAAATAATCGAAAAGCTAGGAGACTGGGCATTATTCGAAAAAAGCGTGCATTGCCAAAGCGGAAACTTTAATCGCGTTTTATGCAGACCCTCGATGCAACACACGTCCGAATGCTTCGGGAGAGAGAGAGAGAGAAAGAGAAACTGAGTCACGTTTCGCCAGCTATCGACTTTTAGAAAAAATTATCTTTCTCGCCATGAAACTGGCGCGAATTACCCCGCTCCATTTCCACACGGCGGGGGACTAGGGACCGTAAAAATTTTTGTTGACCTCACGTGAGGTTATCACGTATTTCTTTAATCTCATTGCGTAAATGTGACTCCGTTAGTCGTCTCGTAGAGAGAGAGAGAGAGGAATGTACTATATAGAAATTCCGACGGTGAACCTCACCTTTCCCCCTTCCCCCGCCCTAATATCTGACCCTAAAACCTATCACACTAAGTTGTCCCAACACATTTCAATCCTAACGACGTCTATGTTCGCTCCCGGTGAACGAGCACCAGGGAAGGAGGAGTTGACCCATTTTCACTCCATCCATGCATCGCCAAGCTACTCGATATTCCCACCTCTCCCCTCACGTCCCGCGATCCTCGCGACAGACAAATATGAAAAAGTAACGTCGGGTGTTTTTCTTCCTTTTTCCCCATCAGAGGGCAGGTCGGAATCCCAACAAAGAGACGTCGGGGATCTTTCCGCGTTCTCGCAGCCATCCCACAAACAGAGCACGGAGACGAACGAGATGGAGAGAGGTAGAGAGAGGAAAGGAAGGGGAGGAGGAAGAGGGTATCAACCGAAAAGCTTTGTCGATGGAATACGCTTACGTAGCACCAGTCGGAGGGTTGTTTGGCGGCGGGCGGAGGGCCAAGTGAGATTTCGTGGGGAGAGGAAGAGAGAGAGGGGGAGGGAGGATGGAGGTGGATGGAGGGCCACAGTCCTTCACCTCTCGCATACTGATTACGAGAAAACAAGCCGTCACGTGAGGAAGACTGTTGCGAGAGTAACTGGTGCATGCGGGTGAAGAGAAAAAAAACAAGCCCGGACTCCGTGCTCTCGTTGGCCGGCGCCTTAAGTGGTGGCGGTTGTGTGCGCTCGTTTACGGCGTAATTTAGAGATCATTCACGGGAGGCGCGACGTAAATCGGTTAGTCAAACATTTACACGAGCTACCGAGTAAAACTTTTTACTGACAAATTTGTGAAATCTCTCGGGAGAAATTTAAAAGAATTGTGATTTCAGCAAAATTCGGCCGCGACTACTTAGCCACCGTTACGGAATCTTTGGTATTCTCCGACCGATCGGATAACAATCTAAAATCTATAAAAGCCTACTTCTGTCCCTTTGTGGCTTCCTCTGCTACGCAATAAAACTTCGAATAACTCGATAAAATATGGAGATATATTTTTGAAACTTGTCAGGAATGCTAAATTTGCATATTTTAAGGTGATGACGAAAAAATATCTCGAAAAATGTCCTGGGTTCGACTCCAAGCAAGACATTTCCATTTCCCATAACACGTTAAAATCGACTTTTCGGCGTGCAAACTTTTATTCTTTTTGAGATCTAAATTAGAAAGAATTAACCTAGAATCTTCGGATCTAAACCCTTTTGAATAAAAACAGAAATAGAGAGAGAGAGAGAGACAGACAGAGAGAGAGAGAAGGAGAAGAGGGAGATAATATATTCATAGCAACAATGTAAGAATGTTTTATTTAAAGTTAAACGTTATTGAATCAAGATAGATGGTGCGTCTGTAATTTTTTCTGTGATACATTTTATTTTTGCTTTTAGTAATTAAATAATATTTCAGAAGTTTAAATATGCTGCAGAATTCATAAGAAACATCTGTAGAAAAAATGTCCTTTTTGTTTGCGAAAAATAAGATCAATTTAACCGTAACCATGTCTTTTAATTAAAAATTGGAGAAAACAATAAGAATACAAAGGCTATGCTTTTCATTTCAATCGACTGGAATTCTTTCAAGCACATTATCGAGTGGAAAATTGAGCTTTGCTTTCTGCAACCCACTTACGGAAGGCTCCTTATAGAGAATCAGTCCTTTTCCATACAAAAGCCTGCTTCATTCCGAAATTCCGAACCCAATTTCCTACACGCTGCAATATGTAAAATACATAGGCATGGCTGCAGAATACAAAGCTGGAGTTGGTACTTCTTTTATTTTTTATCTTTCAATTTCTGGTGCACGCACGCAGTCAATCACAATTTCATTTCTTCTGACGAACTAGAGTTTTATAGACGATAAATCAAATAAAGAAATTGACGAATTAAAAATTGTCCAAAATCGTATGCCACTCATGTATGAGAGGTTGAAAAAGACCGAGAAGTAAATTTGAAATAACGGGTGATTGAATATTTTATAAAGAAAATAGGATATTAAATTTTATAATTTTCTTAGTAAAAAGCTCATTTTATTCTCCCGAGTAAATTTTTTCAATTTAGCCACTTAATACTTTTCGATTCGTATCAAAATTGGCAATTCCTTAAAAAAGTACTTATGAACAGTACCGTCCCATCGATTCTTCTCTATCCGAGAACAGAAAGAAAAGTGACTTTAATGAAAAATTTCCCGAAGTGCTACATTTTTTAACTGTGCAAGCCGCAATTTTATACCGAATAACTGAAAAATTAATTCACTAAACAAAAGTATATTTTTGATTCTGGTCTGGATGGATTTAATCTTATTTAATAAAAGTACCTCGTTGCAAGCGCTGATTTTCATAATAAATTCCCAAGTTAGTATGAATTATAATTACTTTGTTAATTAATAAATGTCTCTTGAGAAAAAAATGAGCTTGATAAATTTTAACGAAGAATATTTAAGGGATCATTGTTGCGATAGAATGCAAAAGAAGGTTTATATATATGCACATCATAATGGTTATTATACAAAACTAGCTTAATCTATAGCAGCATCTCTCGAGAACCAATTCTGGCTCGCGATGTTCCTTCAAGTGATTCGTGAGCTGATTCAATATACAGGCCATTGATGCGGTACAAGCGGCGGCAAACGAGAAAAAGTGGAGTAGATGGTAATGCAGTTTCATTTATATTACTAGCACCCCATTGCAACTACACTTGCAATTAATTTTCATTTATTTTACCACATCATTCTAGTGGTACCAGAGAAAAATTTTGTTTAGTCAGTCAGCAGCCTGCGCGTTAAAAAAATACCTTAGAGAGGAAAATAATGATACATAGTCTACCCCTTGGCATTTTTTAATTTTCTGCGATTTTACAGCAATGTATTAGAGTAATGCCGTCGTCACAATGTCACTCAATAATAGTCTTATATCATGGTATATTCAAAAAGGAAATTTTTTAAAATATACCTTACCATAGTTCCAATGATTATCGTTGCACACTTCATTATAGAGGAACTCAAAAACAATCACCTTCTTTCAAGTGTCCACAACGACTGCTTTTAACTTTTTACAGGGCCTACTAAAAAAACCGACGTCACAATGTCACACAGTTACTCAATATTAGTCTAATATCACGGTATATTCAAAAGGAAAAAATTTAAAATTCTAACTTACCTTATTTCCAATTATTATGCGTTCTTTGCACGAAGTGAGCACATATAGGGGAGGTCAATTCCGTCCGTCCGTCCGCATTTTAAAACTCTAAAACCGCTAAACGTATTTTGATGAAATTAGGTATTGGGGAGTATTGCAAAAATTGGTCAACCAATTCCAATTTTGGTTAAAATCGGAAAACAATTACGACCACTTTACATGAAGAACTACGTGTAGTTTACAATGTTCCTTTGTTTCAACTCGCAGGACCTATTTTAATGAAATTTGATATTTGGGAGTTTTGCTAACATTTGTCGGCAGATTACAATTTTGGTTAAAATCGAACAACAATTACGACCCCTTTACATGACCTCCCTCCCTAAGGACTGCATAACCTTACACAGGTAGGAGGGTTTGTGTACTCTTATGAACCAAAGAGCTATGCCGGCGGGAGATAATTCTCCTGGTAGGACCATCCAAGCCGGAAAGGTCTGAGGGGAAGAGTCAGACTAAGAAGCAGTCTTGGGGGTTTTACATCCCCCTGTGCAAGGGCAGCAGCTTGCACAGTACCTCTGTAGGTGGTGATCATGTGGATCTGAACAGCTACAGATGGGTAATCACTCTTGTGAAACTGCGATGAGGCAAGTAAGGGAAACTACCACATTATATTTCCCATGATAGACTGAAAAGATGCAAATACCTCTATGAATCTCTCTGGGGTAAAATATTCTGGAGGTAAAATAATCCCCCAATCAAATCTCCGGGTGGGGACTACCCTAGGGGATGCACAGAGGAAATGTAACATTAATAAGAAGACAGCAAGTAGTGAGAAATTAAGAATAGGTACATGGAATGTTAGGACTATGAATTCAGGGGGTAAACTAGAGAACTTAAAAAGGGAAATGAGAAAGAATAATGTAGGTATAGTAGGTCTTAGTGAAGTTCGGTGGGAAGGAGAAGACGAGATAAATTCAGACGAATTTAAGATTATTTACTCGGGATGAGAGAAAAAGGAAAGAGGAGTGGGGATTATAATGAGAAAAGAGATAGCTGAAAGAATTAGCAAGGTAGTGACAGGTAATGATAGATTAATAGCCATAAAACTTCAGATGGAGCCAGTGGAAATGCTTATAATTCAAGTGTATATGCCAACAACTAATGCTGGTGACGACGAAGTAGATGAAATGTATGAACAGATTATGGAGACATTGGAGGAGGAGGGAAAAGGAAGAATCACCACCATAGTGATGGGAGACTGGAACAGTGTAGTCGGAGAGGGACAGGAAGATAACATAGTGGGAAAATATGGACTAGGGAAGAGAAATGAAAGAGGGGAGAAACTTGTGGAATTCTGCCATAGAAATAGATTGATTGTAACTAATACATGGTTAAACATCACCACCGGAGACTTTACACATGGAGAAGCCAAGGAGACCAGAGACGATACCAGATAGATTACATACTAGTCAATGAAAGATTTAGAAATAACATTAAAAATGTGAAAACACTACCAAGGGCAGATATCGATTCCGACCACAACCTTTTGGTGGCAAATACACAATGTAGACTGAAGAGCGTTAAGAGAAACAAGAGTTAACAAGAAATGGAACTTAGAGGAACTCCTTAAGAACAAGGAGGCTATTATGACTGAGCTAGAGGAAAGGTTGGGGGAGAGAGCTGAATAAAATAGGAAGAATGTAGATGAGGAGTGGGGATACATCCATAGCAACATTAAAGATGTAATGGAAAAAAGGTAGGAAAGATAACGGGTGAAAGAAACAAAAAACCCTGGGTCACAGCAGCCATGCTGCAAAAAATGGAAGAGCGGAGAAAGTGGAAGAACATAAACACTGAAGAAGGCCAAAGAAAGTACAAGGAGTTAAATAATGCTTTAAGAAGGGAAACATAAAGTGGATAAATGAGAAATGCGAGGAGATTGTCGAGTGTGAAAGAATTTGTAGAACAGACCTCATGTATAGCAAAGCAAGGCAACTATTCAAGAAAAAGGCGAGAAAGATAGGACGTAAAGGAATCATAAACAAAAGTGGTAAAATAGTCTCGGAGCCAGACAATGTAAATAATGTCTGGAAAGAATACATTGAGGTGCTGTATGACACAGAAGGAAAGCCAAGAAATAATGAATTAAATGAAAAAGAGGATGTGGAAAAAGATCAGCTAGGACCAAGTATTCTCGAGTCTGAAGTTAAAAGAGCAATTGATGACATGAAAAGAAGGAAGGCTGTTGGGAGTGATAATATACCAGTGGACGTTCTTAAGGTTTTGGAGTCGAAAGTAGTTAAGCAACTCACAAAATTCTTTAACCACGCATATGATACTGGCATATGGCCTGAAGGTTTTTTAGATGTTGTTATGGTACCACTGGAGAAAAAGAACAATTCAAAAAGTTGTAAGGATTACAGAACTATTAGTTTAATTTCTCATACAGCTAAAGTTCTAACCAGAATAATAACCAAAAGAATTGAAGATAAAATAGAAAAGGAGCTGCAAGATAATCAGTTTGGTTTCAGAAGAGGGACTAGAGATGCTATACGATGTATGAGGATGATGGTAGAAAGAGCGATGGAAGTCAATAAAGGTGTGTATTTTTGTTTTGTAGATTGGGAGAAAGCTTTTGACCGAGTGAAATGGGATAAAATGTTGGGTATTTTAAATAAAATAGGAATAGATTGGAAAGATAAAAGACTGCTTAAAAACCGTTACTTTGATCAAAAGATTCGAGTCAGGGTTGAAGAAGAGGAAACAGAAAGTACTTCAATAGGGAGGAGAGTGAGGCAGGGATGTCCTATTTCACCAGCGATATTTAATATTTATGCAGAAACAATAACAGAAGAAGCGTTGATGGAAGAGAAAGGATTTAAGATAGGAGGTGAAAGTATTACCACCATTAAATACGCAGATGATCAGGGCTTAATAGCAGAAGGCGAGAAAGAGCTTCAGAGGATGACAGACAGACTAGTGGAGGTTGGTCAACAATATGGAATGAAGATCAATGCCAAAAAACGAAAGTCATGGTGGTTTCAAAGGAACATAAAGAATTAAATATAATGGTAAATGGCCAAAAATTGGAACAAGTAAGTAGTTTAAAATATCTTGGAAGTATTTTAGCGCAGGATGGAAGTAGCACACAGGACATCAGAAGTAGGATTGCAATGGTAAAAGCAGCATTTAACGATAAGAAGGAGCTTCTCACAAGCAAGAAAATAAATTTAGAAACAAGGAAGAAATTAGCAAAATACTACATATGGAGCACAACTCTTTATGATGCAGAGATTTGGACGGTAAGGAGAAAGGAGGAAAAATATTTAGAAAGTTTTGAGATGTGGATATGGAGGAGGATAATGAAAGTGAAATGTACAGAGAGAAAGAGAAACGAAGAAGTATTAGAAATGGTGGGAGAAGAAAGGATGCTAATAAAAACAATCAGGAAAAGAAAAGCAAATAGGATAGGGCACATATTGAGAAGACAGTGTTTACAAAGGACGATCTTAGAGGGCAAAATTAGCGAAAGAAGAGGAAAAGGGAGAAAAAGAATAGGAATATTAGAGAATATAAAGCAGGAATATAGTACTTATAGAGATACTCAAGAACCGCTAGACGTATTTTAATTAAATTTGGTATTTGGGAGTTTTGCTAAAATTGGTCGACCGATTCCAATTTTGGTTAAAATCGGATAAAAATTACCACCACTTTACATGAAGACCTACATGTAGTTTACAATGTTCTTTAGTTTCAACACGGGAACCGCTGCACGTATTTTGATGAAAGTTTATATTGAAAAGTTTTGTTAATATTTGTCGACAGATTCCAATTTTGGTTCAAATCGAACAAAAATTACGACCCCTTTACAAGAAGACTTACAATACTCATTTGTTTCAACTCTGGAACCGCTGGACATATTTTGATGAAATTTGATATTTGATAGTTTTGATAACATTTGTCGAGCGATAACAAATTTTGGTTAAAATCGTACAACAATTACGACCTCTTTAATGAAGAGCAACATTGCTCCTTCGTTTCTACTCGGGTACCGCAGGGCGTATTTTGATGAAATTTGGAATTGGGGAGTTTTAGTAAAATTGGTCGACCAATTCCAATTTTGGTTAAAGTCGGACAACAATTACGACCACTTTACATCAAGACCTACATGTTTACAATGTTCTTTTGCTTCAACTCGGGAACCGCCGGACCTATTTTGATGAAATTTGATATTTGGGAGTCTTGCTAACGTTTGTCAACCGATTCTAATTTTGGTAAAAATCGGACAACAATTACGGTCCCTTTACATGACCTATATGTAGTTTACAATGTTCCTTTGTTTCAACTCGAAAACCGCTGGACGTATTTTGATGAAATTTGGTATTGGGAATTTTTGCTAAAATTGATCGACCGATTCCAATTTTGGTTAAAATCGGACAATAATAACGACAACTTTACATTTGTATTTTACAACGTATCTCGTTAGCTTCTCCTTAAATAATCATCTGAGCGAAAAATATTGAGAACATTGTGAAATCTCAAAGAACGCATTAGGAAACTCTGTGTACTCCGACATGGAGAACACCTTTCCAATCTTGTTATGACTGCACACTTCATAAAATATGAACTCACAAACAATCACATTTCCTCAATTATCGGACAACGACTGCTATAAACTTCTTAACGGGCCTACTACGAATGCTAATTACTAATATATGTTATCGTTGGAGATAAAATATCTGCATTGTCTTATTTCATCAGCTCTCCATGAGTATGATTAGCATTTACTATCATCTGTTATTGTTGAACACAAAATATCTGCATTGTTGTATTTCAATTACAAACATTTTACTATGTCAGCAAAAAATCTGAATGTTTAAATGTCATCTTAGAGGGGAAAATAATGATTGCAGCAATTATTATCAAAGCTTTATGTTATTAATGCTTTAAAATTATTTTATACAATGTTTTTCATATATAATTATTAACATAGAATATAATGATTGTAATTACCAAAAAGGTAATATTCCAGTATTGAAATAAAGAAAGAAGATTTTTTTCTTTTAGTCAATCGTTTAAAACGCCCTTAGTCCACACGCAGTTTACTGAATAATAACTGTATGCAATTATTTACGTTACGTATCTATTACCATCTATTACGTTTGACGTTGCTACAAGAATAATTTCGATGCTTCATAAAAAGCGCGAAGTGAATAACGCTAAAACTTTCGTCTATTTGAAGGCCTAATAGACGCTGGATGAATCGGAAGCAACAATACGGGTCGCCCTGGCAACACCCGGAAAGAGTACGAAAAAGCCATAAAATGTCGAAAGTAAATGCGTATTTCTAAAACATTCTTCCGTGCAACGCCAAATCATTGCAAGAATAAATAAGATATTTTATAGTTTTAGCCGTCGAATAAAGGAAAAACGGAGAAATTTTGTCCATATTTACGTATTTTGGTGAAAGAAAGAAAAAAATCTTGCACCTTGAAAAATCAAAAATTCCGTGTAAACTTATGGGAATATATAATCCTCTCCCGGAGTCGAATCTGGGACTTTTTCTGGGATATTTGATTTTTCTAGAGACCACCTCATAGGGGTTTAACGATTGTGAAAGTTTGAGCTCTTAATTCTATTTTGAAATATCCAAAAGTACCGTGACAGACGGACAGACGGATACTCGATAATTATTATATAAGGACTAGGGAGATGCCCGTTGAAAATCAGCGGGAAAGTTTTTTAAATGAAATTTCCTGAATAGATGCGACACGAAGCTATTATCCAAGTCAATGGTACCCAATTATAGGAAATCGGCAAAAATGCGAATCACTAAGAATGCGTCAAATTCCCGCTTTAAAAAGTGATCTGTTGGTCGATTCGATGCGTATATTCAAAAATCGATGGCAGGAAAACAAACTTTCGTTCTTTTAGGCGTTCGTAGTTTCAAGCCTTGAACTCCTACCATGATTATAAGTAATTTTAATATGCGAATTTTTAATATTCTACATTCAAATATATTCCTTCTCGTAAATAACGCCACGAATGTTGTTTACATTCGTTGCTATGAAAACCATTTCCTTCTCCTTCCTCCCTTTCTCTCACTCTCTCGTATTAAAAACTTACAAAGCATGTTTTCATCCATAAGGATTGAAATAGCAATAGGATTTCGAGGTTTAACAATATATTGGGTTGGCTAGGCAAGATTTCCCCAAAATATGTGAATTAAACTTTAAACATGAGAAATTTTGAACTGTAGGAGGAAAAAGATTAACTGAATTTCTTTATAATGGTTTAGATTCGAAGATCGTAATTATTTCTTTCTAATCTAGATCACAAAAAGAATAAAAGCCTGCAAGTCAAAAAGTCGATTTTTACGTGTTATTATATGGAAAAAGGAAATGTCTTCCTTGGAGTTGAACCCAGGACATTTTTCGTGATATTTTTTCGTCATCATCTTAAAATATGCAAATTTAGTATTCCTGACAAAATTAAAAAATATATATCCATCTTTTATCGAGTTATTCGAATTTTTATAGCGTAGCAGAGAAAGCCACAAAGGGACAAAAGTAGGCTTTTATAGATTTTATATTGTTTTCTTATCAACTAGAGTCAAGCAAAATCTTAAATTAGTCGAAAAAAGCTCTCCGTTTCTAACAAGAAACCGATACCTATGTGTTAATCAAATTCAGAAACGAAAAATTTCCTGATATCGTACCCATGCCTTTTCGGGAGACAACTACCACTTAAAACCTGTAAGAGTTCGCGCCGAATATTCAGTGGAAAGATTGGTCGAAATCGAGCCGACCATTCTTGATTTATTTGCGTTTATACTGGGAGATGACGTCACTCGAGGCAAAAACCGTTTTTTGTCCTTCATGTGTTTATATTTTAGTAGCGTAATTGCCTGTCAAATATGACGGGTATGCGTGAATTCTGTAATAAGTTAAATTTGAAATAAATTAATGTAACAAAATTTTCGATGCACTAAAAAGTAAGCAATAAATAAAAAATTCACATAACTGAATGTTCTAGAGAGTAAAAATAGTTTTGGGCTAATGGAAATTGTTTGACAAAGAAATACGTTTTGCTATACAATTCTTATACGCCCAAAATTATTTTTAATCTATGTAACATTTAATTTTGTCTCTCTCTCTCTCTCGCTCTCTCTCTCTCTCCCCTTCTCTGTCTCTCTCCTTCTCTCTCTCGTATGAAATCATTCAAAGCATGCATTCCTTACGCAACAAAAATAACATTAAATGAAGGTACAAAGGAAATAACAATTAAAATAAATCAAATAAATACGGCATGAAGAACATTTATGCACAGAAGCATCAGCGTAGCGTCAGCGCTAATGATTTCATTGTTTGGTAAAAGTAAATAAAGAACTTTATTAACCGTTGTCATGGGAGGCATATGTTGGTTTCAAATACGTCGAGGAATGCCGCTAGTGTATGCAAGTAAATTCACAGAAAGTATTAAATATCGTTGCCATGGTAGTTAGATTTTTAGATTGTCGAAAGCTGGAAAAATTATCCTTTTTTCGTGGTTAAATAGTTAAATTTCCGTTGATTCTGCATGGATTCGAATTTTGTCTTCAAAAATAAAAACACCATTCTGTTATCTTTACAGCTGTGTGCGTTTCTTAATTATGAGTAATTTAAAAAAGCAGTTATAAAATGCCTTGCACCGATTTCCATACTTTTCTTATGGATGGATGGAAATGAATAAATAAACTCCCTTTTCACCCACTTCGAGATTTTTTAGAATTTTTTTCGCAATTTTTCCTTTGATAGTTCCCAAAATCTACTACTTTGCCAAATTGTAGCTTTCTAGCTAACCTGGAAGTAGGAGATCTTTTTAATGAGTCAGTCAGTGAGTCAGGACTCTTCCTTATATATACTTATATATATACAGATTGTAAACTTAGTCCAAATGCACTTGAAAGCCCGAATCTAACAATACAAAATTCCAAGATCAACAATGTCAGGACCATAGCAGCCTCCTTTCTGAAATGTTGAAAAATCGGGGGAAATCGAATATAAACTAAAAATATGAGCTAATACGAATTAAACAACACAATCGACTCTAAAATAAGGATCTTCATTTTTATACATGAAGTGGTATAAATCTCGAGTCAAATTCTCAATTATAAGATATTTTAAAATGTTAAAGACTAAAGGTCTACATATCGTATTCTAGCCGATTACGTGTTAATCAAATGCAAAAATGAAAACTATCCTGGTATCGGACCCATGCCTTTTCGTGGAACGATTACCACTTAAAACCTGCAAGAGTTCACGCCGAGTATTCAGGCGGAAGGTTCGTCGAAATCCAACCGGTCCTTCTCAATTTATTTGCATTCATGCCGGGAGGTGACGTCACTCGAGGCTTCAGACGCAGGCAGGCAGGGACACAGAAGTTATAATTTATTATATAATCGAATGCATGAAGAAAAATGGGAAAATTGTAAATTTCGTGAATAAGACCAAATTCTTACATTTTAAATTTTAAGGTAGCTTTTGAAGAGTAAACGAATGATGTAATGTAAAATAAGCGAAAGCGCAACGATGTGATTTCAAAAGAAATTTGAAGAACAAATTCACGGATCAAGAAGATGCTATTATAACGGATGTAAGCGGTGAAATGGTTGAGAAGTTAGCATGCTTAGAGATGAAAACACATAGATCAGAGATGCCACGCGAATGATAAGAGAACAATTCCAAAACTAATAAAAATCCTTATCACTGAAAGCATATGATATGCAACAAAGCTGAAGGGTTTCAATTTTAAAAAATATATCATAAGTTTATCTAAAGTATCTAAAGTTTCATAAGAAATTCGATTCTTAGATTGTATTAAATTCTGATTATTTATAGTTAGTAATTAGCATAAAATTTGAGCGCCACAGCCCTTTTACTCCCCCCTAAACTAATAAAAGTGAATTATAAAAAATGTTAACGCTTAATTAATTAAACAAAGCTAAGAAAAAACTATCGCAAATAAATCGAAGGTTGTAATTTAGCTCTTCCATAATAATTTTTACCATCCATGTAACAACCAGCTTATAAATTCTGAATATATTTGGATGTATGCCCGTTTAAGCAGCTAGAATATTTTGCGATCACCTAGGCCAAATTCGCACTGGATTGGACTCTCAAAAATCCCTCGATTTACCTACAACACCAATTAACGATTCGCGAGAACGAGGCCCCATTCGCCTCTTCCGCATTCTCAAAACACCACTTCGTCCTACTAGGTAGGCAACAGCTTGCGGCAAACATCCTCTCTCTATCCGAAACTAGCGCTTTATACCTTTTGCTGCATTCGGTTTTGATTGATCTCGAGGTTGCAGCGCCGACTGAATAATTTAAGGGTTACGCGTTCGCCTGGGGATGAGTAGAAGATGGGAAAATAAAAGGAAGAGCGGTATGAAGTGTGTACGTGCCGTAAAACAAAAGCGAGTCGGGAGGCGAGATGGAGCTGGGGTGAATGAGGGAAAGAGAGAGAGGTGGAAAAGAGAAAGAGGTGGAAAAGAGAAAGAGGGAGAAAGAGAGAGAAGGGAAAGAAAAAAAGACGGATTAGAGTGAAGAGTGATTCTCGGGATAATTAGCAGATGAGAGAGAGAGTGAGCGGGAGAGTGGTGACAGAGAACTAATTACGTAGCACACGTGGAAAGAGGAGCGTAAGAGTGGGGGGCGGAAGTGGAAAGGCGGGTGTGGGAGTGTTGGAAACCGGGGTGGGAAGGGGCGTGTGGGTTGGGGTGAGGATGGGAAGTTGTTTTCCATGAGAATGGATCGGTAGGGAGACCAAGCGTGACGTCGGTTGACGTGAAACGGATGAGATGGTTGCGGGGAATATGAGAGAGAGAGAATGAGATAGGTATGAAGATAGAGATGTATACGGAGAGAGAGAGAGAGAGAGATGGAAGGGATGGAGGATATGAAGATTGATCCAAAAGGAAAACGATAAGGATAATCTGATTGTAGGATTATAAATTGCCGCGGCGTGAAATCCTCGAGTCGACTAAATTAAGACTAATCAATGGGTTGAGCGTGTGTGCTGTCGCTCTGGGGTTCGAGACCGATAGGTTTTGAGTTTTGTTTTATACATGGGACGGGAAATCAGGGTCGATGTAATTTACATGGCGGCGGTATATTATACTAAACGTTGTTGGTGACGTTTACCACAATTTTTCAAAGCGCTAGCCTTCGCAGTTGCAAACGCGATTTTGAGGTTAAATGCGATGCCAAAGCTAGTTGGCCGCGCATAAAATTTGTTTACCAGTGTGTTAGACGTTGCATGGCATCGAAACTTATGCGATGATTTAAAAATATGCCTATTGCAAAAACAATTGAGGAGTGTCGCGCACGCAAAGTTATTTTCAATACTTCACTAAAAATGTTTGATTAAATTGGGGATAAATCTGGTAAAATACGCCAATGATACGCCTCCCTCCCTCCCCCACCATCGTGAAATTTTTTCCTCAGCAAAGTAAGTAAAGTACGTTATAATCCATTAAAATCATCATTTGACCTCTGGAAATTTTCGTCAGGGTGCTGACGGCTTATCCTGCAGTTCTATTATAATTGTTATTAGCTCTCTAATTTCTTACAGCTGCAAAATAAACAATTATTGCATTAAAGCCACCCGAGCCTTAGATAATTAAAAAACGGGACGAAAATTTCTCTTGCTGGAGGTGATCCAAAAGAATGGAAGGCGAAAAGAGTGAGAGAAAGAGCATGAGGGGATATGACGTGGAGAACGTGCCGAGACGAAAGAGGAGCTGCGAGATGGCTTATAAAAGGAGGAAAATCTTCCTGATTGCAGGAGGATGAGGTCGGTTGAGGAGGGGAAGAAGAGGGGAGCAGAAGGGATAGAGTGTACGGTGTCGGAAAATTGAGTACGGGGGCATGGACTGACAGACTAAATAGGATCGTGCATCAACGAGAAGGAACTCAATCTTAAGCCGAGAAGCGTAGAGGAGGAGAGGGAGGGAATTGGGCGTAAGAGAGAGAGAGAGCGAGGCAGAAGAGACAAAGGAAGGCAAAAGGGCGGCAAAGGTTGAAGGATGGAAGATCGAGACTGGGTAGAATGAGGGAATAAGAAGGAAGAGGAATAAAGTGATGGATAAAAGGAACACGAGTGATAGGGGTAGTAGGAGTGGTAGAGATGAAGTAAGTTTGGGGTGATGTAGGGAAATAGGAAAGGGAAGAGGGAGTGGAAGCGCCTCGGAAGGGCATATACTAGGATTGAAGGATAGATCGCCAAGGTCTGGGTCGTTCGAGGGAATTAGGGGGCGGAGAGATACATGAGGGAATGGGCGGTATGCGGAGTGGAAAAGGGTTTGGGTTGGGCTGTAGGGAGGAGAGGAGGAAGGCGAGGGCGGTGGGGTTAGATATGGGGTTATGGGGAAAGGACGCATACGTGGAGACAAGAAGATGCTTAGGTTGTAAGAAGAGAATTTGATGATGGAGGGAGGCGAAAGGATAGAGGGAGAGGGAACTAAGAGAAGATGCGAGAGAAAAAAAGGAAAATGAGAGAAAAGAGGAAGGCCGAAGATGATAGAGATGCAAGACAAGATGAGAAGAAGTGAGAGCGAAGAAGACGAAATAAAATAAAACCGATGGTCAAGTGAGATAGGTTCATGAACATATATACATACGAATAAATAAAAATATGTTGGGTATATTTCAGTGCCTATTTCGATTTAGTACGTATTCAGTTCGCCTCTGCCTATTTTATCTCAGGAATAGCGAAGTAGCTTCTATTTCGAGCCAACCTTCGCCCTCTTAAATTATTCATGGGAGCCCTTCATCATTCCTTTGGTGTTCTTCTTTTGCAGTGTAATTTGTAACTAAATCAAATGATTATCTTCGACCATAGGCTGTAAAGTTCGACTTTAATATTTTATCTCCCATAGGAGAAAGGATAAAATAAAGATCTATTAATGACATTCGTAACATTCTAAAGAAGAATGGAATATTTGGTCATCATTAGGAAAACATAACATACTTTGAAAAAGAAAGGATGCTAAAGGGAAAATGGCAATCACTAAATCTATTTCGCAAATAATAAAATGGGAAAAGACGAGATTTTACAGTGCATTCCATAATTTCGGTAAAAAATATCCTCCCAATAAACTATGTTAATTAAAAAATGCACGAGGCTCAAGAGAATATTATCGTTAATGAGAGGATATAATTGACTTCTAGATGATTTGCTCATTAAGGTAAGACATATTCGAGGTGAAATAGATGAAAAGGGATGAGAAAAGAAAAGAGAAAACGTGAATTTAAAAAATGATGGAGGTAATTCGGTGGAGTAGTAGTAGTAGTATAAATAATAATACATCTTTAGTAAACTGTGCAAAAAGTAACAAATGAAAATGCAAGTTTATGTACCAATATATTTGTGTAAGCTAAATCGCTGAAGTAAAACTGACTTTATATTATACGATTATTTATATATTCTCTTTAAATTACTAAATAGTAAACATTTTGTCGCCGCCGGGTCATCATCAACTATCATAAATATAACATCAAATGACTCTCTAAAGGAGAAACGTACGCAGGTAAATTAATATTTTAGATTTATCATTTACAAGCAAACATCACGCAAGAATCGTGTTCAAAATTAAGGCAAAAAAAGGAAAACGCGAGAGACACGTTTTTGAATTTGATCGAGCGATACATTTTAATTAATTCTCCCGACAAACCGAGTCGCAAAGTGAAAGCCCGGTTTATTTTTTTCCCCGCACAAAGAAAAGGGAAAAGTATGAGAGACGTCGGTAATTCCAAGCAAGCCTTGAACAGATAGCTGAAATCATCTCTTGCCTATCCCCGCGGATAGTTCGTGCGAGAGAAACAAGGGATCGGATCGGCGAGGATAAAGGCTAGGCGGGTAAAAAAGGAGGGAATAAGAATGAGAGGAAGTGAGGGGAAAATGGTGGAAGTTGAATGAGTGACGTGAAGGATGGGATGAATGAAAGGGGGACTGAGGGTGAAGGGGCAGGTGGTTGACGCGCAGGCGGGTGAATGAGTGACGCCGAGAAGGAGTATGGGCGTAAAGAAATAGTGGTGAGCGGAAAGGAGAGAGCAGGAGGGCGGAAAGGAGAGAGCAAGAGGGCGGAAAGTGAGAGGGTTCGGAGGAAAGGGTGGGAGGAAAGAAATAGAGAGAATGAGGGAAAACGATAGGGAGGAGAGAGGAGCGTAGGTGTAAGAGGGTTGAGCATTAAGTGGCACTGGAGGAGGTTCCGGGAAGGACGGAAGATGAACCGTAACTGAGGAGATGAAGGGGTCAGGAGATGTGGAAGGTGGATTTAAATAAAGACGGCGGTAGCGGGAGGAAGAGAAAGGAATCTAAGAGAAAGAAAGAATGGATGGAGCATAAAGTAAGAAAATGAGAAAAGGTTCGCCAGCGCGCCCAAAGTTTAAATGTAAAAATAAGAATGAGAATTTAGGAAAGAAAAGTTTGATAAACGAAACGGGTCCGAGAAAATGAAACGCTACGAGTAGAAGATAAGCGGAGAAAATATTGCTGCGACAGAGAAATAAAAAAAGAATGTGCGGAAATAGATTTTTATTTTTTTAATTCCACATTAGTATATTTCAAAAAAACGACAAAGTTAAGATTGGCAGAAAAAATATATGCATACACAAAGGTACTTACAGAAACACAAAAAGATAAATATGACGGCAGCATAGATGTAATATATAATACAATGACCAGCCTAGAAACGAAAAATGAGAATCATATAACTTCAAATAAAAAAGTGTACGAGGATTGGGGATAAGATGAAGATTTAGAAATTACTTGGTAAAGGCAGAATGCCACATCTCTATTATAAATAGCTGCTTCTTAGACAGACTATAAGAGGATATAAATGTTTAGGTACTTCTAGAAGAGCTACAAACCTGAAATTTGGCAGGATGATAAGCCATTAAATACAACTAATAAGAAAAATCAAAAATTTCGAAACTGTAATTTTTACAGGGTTATTTTCGACCAAACTTTTCCATTTCAATACGCCATGAGAAAAGCATGGGAGTGGAGGGCTGAAAATATTTTTTGAAAAAACTCGCAATTTTAAGAAATATTTAATTTCTCGGATCGTGATTACGGCTTTTTCTTGTGAATGAAAGGTTGGAACCTTTATGAAGACATTTCCATTTAAAAAAACGTAAGTTTCCAGCGTCTGAGGTCTCAAAATCGGAAACTCCGGCCTCGGTGGTGGCGGGGTAACGTCCTCGCCTGCCAATCCGAAGGTCGCGGGTTCGAATCCCGCCTAGGTGGGTTTTTCTTCACCTAGGGCATGGATGTTTGTGATAGTCCTTGTTATTATGTTAATGAGCCCCTTGTAATAGGCCGATTACGGCTGTTTAGGGGCCGCATGGAAATAAATAAATAAATTGTCCCATATAGCAGGTTAGTTTCGGCTGCTACGCGGGTTGCCTATACTCCAAATTGTAGATATTGCCTAAACTTTCGCAGAGACACATTTTATTTTTAAAATATAATATTTTATCACGTTAATGTGGATGAACTAAGGTATTCTCATATCAATATGCAACATTTGCGCATACGCTGAATTCCGTCCGGTAAAATTCGATTTTTTTTTTCGGCCCACCCTAGTGTGTATGTATGTGTTCTTTATACGATTTTATACCGTTGAAGCTATCGAATTCAAAAGTTTCATGGGACATCCTTTGAACCAAAGGAAGAACTTGGTCTAGGTTTTCAGACCGTGGAGTCTCTTATACCCCATGGGGTTAACAAAATACTATTTCCATAAGAATGCATGGGAAATGGTGTGTAGAAGCCCCAAAATGCCATGCAGCCCTTCAATGATGTGGATATATACGTAAATATTAACTTTTCGATCACAATAAATGGCTTATTTTAAGCATGAAAAGCTGAATATTTTAATTCTGTTCATTTTTTGTCGTACTACATGTTATATCGCTCTAAATTATCCTTTAAGCGTAAATTTATTAACATTTTCCAGGCGGCAACAAAGCTAAATTTCTTAATTGTTGTCCTCTTCAAAGGGAGATAGCCACGTAAAGATTAATGCGAGGAAAATCCACGCCATGGCGCGCCGTAGAGGAAGAATAGCCAACGCCAAGATAAAGGGTACAAATGGATTCATGCCTAAATATAGTCTATCAATACTTTTAAAGTGAGTCATGATTTTTAAGGAATATTAGAACATTGTCATCTTATACCATTAAAATTGAAAGATTTATAGCAACATAAATCGATATATCTACTTACATTTTTCCGGTAACCAAGATGTTATTTATTGTTTACGTTTTGGCTAATAGTATTGACATAGTTTTATCTGCTTTAAAGGCTTCGGTGCATCTAACCATGTGAATATTGAGTAAGACGTTAATGCGTAATGATATTAATGGTAAAACTTTACAATACAATACATAAAATAGTAAATGTTAATGTAAACATCGCTTGCGTAATTAAGGAATGGGGAAAGTTTGGTAAAGTTTGGACCAGTATTTAAAACTTGGGGTACCCAACAGATAAGGTACATAAATTTAAAATTTTACTGTATTTTTTATTGTAATATGACATCAAAAGTGATATATCGATAAAAATAATAAAAATCGTTTGCTACATAAAATAAAACTCTTTTCCGAGCAAAGCCGGGCGTTTCAGCTAGTATTAAATGAAACACAATACTCCTTTAAATTATGGGAATTGATTATATATATATATATATATATATATATATATATATATAACAGCGCCACTAACTGACTGTAATGCTATTTTTAACAAACTTTCTGAGTAGGTAGAAGATTGAAATTTTGTAGGAATGTTTGTCTCTTATATAAAAAGCCATTTACGAAACGAAATCCCAAAAAAGACCCGGGTTCGACTCCAGTATATACTTTCTATTTCCCATAAGATAATACGTAAAAATCGATTTTTGGAATTACAGGCTTGTACAATTTTGCAAATTAAAATTAGAAATAATTATAAGAGAGCCCGCAGTTTTACAGCGGAAAAAATTGAGAGACGTCAAAAAAATATTATAATAAACGAAGAACGAACAGAAAAGAAGAATCAAACGTGGGGAGAGAGATAGGACAAATGAGTAACAAACAAATAAGAACAAAGAAAGAACCGCGAAGACGAACAAAATTTATGAAAGCAATAAAAAACGATGAGCAAAGAGAAAAAGAATAGTCAAACTTCGATAGTGTGACAAACCATTTAGTTACAATGCCTTACAACAAATAAATACATTTCCATCTCTTCTTGTTTTCACCCTCTCTCTCTCACTCTCCCTTCCTATAATTCTATCTCCCTCTCTCTTCCTTTCTCCCATTCTCTCTCCCCCACTTTTCCTTCCTCCCATTCTCTCCCTCTCTCTTTTCCTTCCCCATTCTCCATCCCTCTCTCTCTCTCTTTCTTTCTCCATCCCTCTCTCATTCTTCCCCTTGTCCATTTCAGCATTTAGTGCCGGTGAGGCGTGTCTACAGTTAGACCCATGGGGTGAGGGGAAGAAAATACCAGCCAATAAGAGGACGTAAATTTCCCTCTCCGCTCAAAATTTCTTGACGAGCGCTGTTGACACGATTGCTCACACTTTCCAATCGTATTTCGGCGACGGCGGAAAGCATGAACGTGCTTCATCCGGATCTATTGGAGCATAGAACTTCACTCGTCAGCAGCTACCGATTAACTGAGCGAAATTGGAAACTTGGCAACATAGCGTCGTAGCCAAAGCGAAATAACCCGAACGCGAGCGGAATACTTCGAGTACCAGCCGCACGAGCTGTAGAAACATTATAGTCTTATAATATTTGAAACTGAGGAAATAGCTTGTTTTGTCATCTCTTATTTACATGGATAATTAACTGACCTTGAATTCATTTCAATGGCTTAGGATTACGATATTGAGCTCGACAACAATATAAAGGAAAACTTTTTCATTAAAAATACTTGAGAATTTGTAGTTTAAAGTTCAATTTTGGAAAAATTCAATCTGTATTTGAAATTTCACCGTAGGAAAATGAAACTTCATTATTTTCTTCGTCCTCAAGTTTAAGACCTGACTTTTTACGATGATTTTTAGTAATTTTAATGTACAAATAAAAAATAGTCTACACTCATCTCCATGTTTTTAATGGGGAAAATGAAAACATAAAATATTTAAAAAAATTAATTGATCAAATGAATTGGTTTAAAAACCAACCTACCATCCTATACTTGGTTGAAATAAAAAAATCAATGAAAAATATTTCAAGGCGTAACTTTAGGGTACAGCACTTCTCTGTAAACAATATTTTTTGATTTTCCAAAAGAGTAAACTTAAGAACAAACCAAAAAACAAAAGGGAACAAACTAACCAAAGATCAAACCGAAACAAACAAACTAAAACGAATCAATAAGAAAACAATAGAAATTAATTAACTGGATGACATGAACGATCACAACAAAGAATACAGCACTTTCTCCAAATATTTGTATTTGAGAAATAAAATAAACGAAAATAAACAAACAAAACAAGCAAACAAAACAGAATGAACAAATCATTCTAATATTTATAATTTTCCGTGAAATTAAGGCTACTATCCGTAATTTCCAAATTCTCTGGCAATCAACTCATGTCCAAATTTTCGTATTTCAAGTTTCGTGACTCAGATCGCACTGCATGAGCAATAAGAATAATCATCATTAAGACAATACCCTATACATTAAATTTATGGAAAAATTAGGATATATCTGTTAAGATTATGGCATAAAAAATATCGAGAAATAGGTATGACGTCATTATATTAAACAATTGAAATGAGTTAAAATTTCTCGAAAAACTACGAAACACAACATTAAAATGCTTTTCACGTTTTTCCGTCACCGCTATCAGGGTTGCTTCTCCTATTGTGATCCCTTATAGCCCTGGAGAAAATCAAACCTATTCACTCCTTCCTACAGTCGATAACCCAAAAGAAATCGCCATCTTTATGCTTTCAGAAGTACGTGAGAATTGCAATTATCTATGATACCCTCAATCACAGTGCGTGATGCAATTAGTGTTCTGGATATAATGAAATCTTACATATTATCGGAAGAAAATATTGGTGTTGATGTTTTTATAATATGCATTATATTGAAAATTAGAATAAATTAACTTATATGCTTATGGGAATGAACTTGGTGTTAATTGGATTAAAGAAAAATTAAAACAATATATATCCGTAACTCGAATTTTCTATAACTCGAATAATTTTTGCTTTCCTTTGAGGTTCGAGTTATAGAAGTTCCACTGTATATATTTAAAAATATTTTCCATAACTTTAAATATCTATTACTCGAATAATTATTACTTTTCCTTGAGATTCGAGTTATGGAAGTTCAACTGTAATTCGTTATGACAGCATTAATTTCCATTAAAAGCATTAAATCACAACCGTAACGTATAATATCAGATCTCTTTAAAAGCATTGTGGTCGTTGCCATAGTATTTAAAGATTTTCATTGTTGAAAAGAGGAAAAAATTCATTTTTTTCCGATTAAAAACAAATATTTGCGCTAATTCCGTATGTATTTGAATTCTGCATTCAAAAATTAAGAACTCCGTTCTTTCAGATAGACAACTGTTCTTTTCCCGAATTCGCAATCCAATTTTAAGTAATTTAAAAATCCATTTTAGAAAACCTTGCCCTGAATCCCATGTTTTTCTTATGAGGTAGTGAAATGAAACGTTGGGGTTAAAAAGATTCCTTAAATATTTACTTTTTTGTGATTTTCGATTTTTTTCGTCGGTTTTTCATTCGAATTGACTGCATGCCAAATTTCAGATTTCTAGTCCTTCTAAGAATTTTGTGTCAGTGAGTGAGTAAGTGAAGCACAAGTAGCTATATTATTAGAGATTAATGTAAATGCCCGTTGAAATTCAAAGAGAAAATTGGAACTAAATATATTCAACTATATTAGAAGGAATTGAGCTAAATCTGACACTCATACGAACATTAGATAAGATGATAACAGGTTTTCACTGTTTTATATTTAATAGTAAGACAATAAGAGTATAAAATTTCTTAACTAAGTTAACGTCTTTAACGTTTTATTTCGTAAAAAATAGCCATTAAGGACTAACCAGATATGTTTATTTTCTGTATGAACAACAATGCTATTGATCACCAAGGGAACGTTTCAATAAAAATGCAAAATTTTGAAAAATTTTCAAATATTTTAGCTTAATGTGAGCGAATTCGATTCGAAAACAAAAATCGACGATAAGAATAAGAATTTTCATTTAATTTCCTTTAAAATTGCTCTTATCCGAAGATCGTGCGGTAATTACTTCTAATTTAATTTTGCAAAAGAAAATAAGTCTGCAAGTGTGAAAGAGGTATATTTAAGATCCCTCTTATGGGAAATCCCATATAGCGTTACAACCAACAGATTAAGAACAGTAGGTGGTAGCTCATGAACACTTTGGCTCCAAGTTGAACAGTGGTAGAAAACTCCTTCAGCCAAAAATTATAGGATGAGCCCTATGCATTTCACCCACTAAGTGGGCATCTTCAGGGGAGAACCTGCATTGGCAGTGAACAGAGTTCAACTGCGACGAAATTAGAAGAAAATTTTTTAACGAAGACCGAAAAACATTTGAGGATCGAAAAGAATTTTGTGCGTCAGTATTGTTAAGTTCGGTCAATTTATATAAAGTTTTGTTAAAATCAGTATCTGTGTTCATGAGATTGTTTGTGTTTTTATAGATATGCAGATTTTCTAAAGAGTTGAGTGAATGGTAGGCTGAAGTTAACAAGGTTAAGTCCTCTATGTGTATACTGTGTCCAGTTTCGAGGATATGAGTGGCTACGCTTGATTTCTCAAAACGATTGTGTTTGTAATGGGCTAAGTGTTCTTTGAATCGTGTTATTAGTTTTCGTCTGGATTGTCCTATGTACATTAAATTGCAATGTGAACATTGTATTTTATAAATTCCGGATTTGTTCAAATTCTCCGTTCTGTCTTTGGTGCTATCCAGTAATTTTTTCAAACTATGTGGGTTCGTGTATGTTATTGTGCAATTCTTGTTTGAAAATTGTATTCAAGCCCCCTGTTTAATATGGGACAATACGGTAGTTTTATATATTTGTTGGCCTTATTGTTGTCAAGTTTGAAAGTGGTGGAGTTGGACATACCTCATTTTTTACGTTTTCGACTAAGGATTTAAACCGCTTTCACAAATTGCACACCAGAATCAACAATATAGCAGCTGACATAAAATTCTTGAAAGCTTGTAGAGGAAATAAGGTCACACCTAACTTCATGAATGTTTTCTCAAAAACAAGGAACGACCATATAATGACCAAAGTAAAACAATTAGCCATCAACAAATGGTTCCAACTAGAAATTAAGAACATATACGCCAAAAGGAGTTTACTAGAAATATCGGCTTACGATTTACATCTAAAAATAACAAAAAACTTAAATAACGTTGGCTTCGAACTATGGAACAACTTTGGACATAAAATGCACGAGACCAATTCTCATAAATATCATACTAAATCATTAACTTTAGACAAAAAATTAAAAATTCATAAACAAAAACAGATTGGTAATGCACAAAACATAGCTAATCAACCCAATCACATCTCACAAAAATTTGAATTCATTGAAAATGTATCCAAAACATCTTTTTCTCAGGAAGAATTGTCTTTACTAAATATGGGTTTGAAGTTTGCATTACCACCTAGGAAACTACCTATAGACGAACTTATTACCGACATTGAAAAATCCATAGAATTTTTCGATGAAAATAATGCACTTTTCGATGTGCAGGTTTTTCTTCTTTAGAAAATTAAAATTTAAAAAAATTGACCTGCTATCTTCGGATTTGAACCATTCTAAAAAAAACATTTTCAATTTTTTTTTCTATTCGTCTTTTTTATCCTTCAGCTCAAAATTGCTCATGTTAATCGTTTGAAAGGAATATTTTGGAAAAATCTTGGCATTTTAACGGAATGATGCCTTGCTTACCAACTACATTGTTAAACCTCGAAATCCTATTGTTGCTTCAATGTATCTACTGTATTAATAGTGTAAAAAATCTGATGTGGCCACCACATGACTTTCTCCATATGTGTAATATTTCTAAAAATTCCAAATAAGTTAGATAATAAAAATATTTTAAGAAACTGCGAGAAAATTTTAGACATTACAAAGAACAGAAATAAACTCAAACCATAGCTTTCTAATATTGGATATAGCCACAAAGCTCCAACAATTAAGAAAAGAAAAAGGAGCGATACTAAGACGTAACTAAGCTCCAATTGTTAAAATAGTCGTCAGTAGGTGGCGTGGTGGTGGCAGAAAAATATAAGATATCTCTTAAACAAGGCATTATATAGAAAAATGTTTCAAACAAAGGTTGTAGAAAATAACATTTTCTACAACTGTTATTCCAATAAATTTTTACATTTATTAAATATTAAAGCAAATATTTCAAAATAACGGATAAGTGACAAGAGTAAACACCCACTTTCGGTTAACCGATGTTTACCAAAATCTAATCAGTTCTTGTGACTTTTATAAAAATGTTAACTATAAAATTTCGCATTGACTTGAATAATAGTTTTTTAGTTAGAGCACCCACAAAAAGCTATCACATAAACACACACACACACAAAGACATCATCAAGAAAATGGTCAAAACGTGTTCAGGGGACCTCAAAACGTGTATTTCCATTGAAATCTCGAAGTCGATTTTTTCATGAATACAATACTTTCCCCTATACTACGTATATAGAGCAAGTAAAAATGAGGCTTTAAAGCAAAGTTAACAGCCACCTTAACGTGTGATGCATCAAATTAAACGTCTCGACCTGCAGGTTTGCAGAAAAATGAAAAAAGTGAAATCGGTCATACCGTTGGCGAGATATTGAGGTTTTTCTTGACCGGCTAAGCTCTGCTCGATGTAGTTGTAATGGTTGATGTTAAGATGGCGCTGTAGGAAATAACGTGGCATCTAGCGGGCAACAGTAAAAGTCGCTGATTTTTTTGGTAATGTGTTAATTTCAAGTTTAAACAAGAAGGCTTACTACTAATATTTGTGCCAAGATAAAATTGACATTAATTTGTTATAAACATTTTCAAATTGAAATATTCGGGACATAGTAAGTATGATAATGAATTATAACTGTTTTAATGCACATGTCACATTAATATTTCCTTTTTATTTTGTTCCAAGTGTAAACAATATATTTCCTTTTTATTTTGTTCCATACTGACATTTTTTCGTTATAAACATTTTCAAATTGAAATTATCGGGACATAGTAAATGTGATAATGAATTATAACCGTTTTAATACACATATCACATTAACATTTCCTTTTTATTTTGTTCCAAGTGTAAACAATACAGGTATACCTCGCGATATGCTTTCTTCGGTTTTACGCTAGTTACATTTTCTGACTCTACCTATCGATACACTCGCTTGATTCGGACATACGCCCTAAACCCGGAGAACGAAGAGACTTTCTCTGCCCATTTGAAAGGTCTCAACGCGAGCAATGAAAAACAACTTTGTTTCATTATATACGAACTACTTTTATAAATTGTTTTCATATTCATTTCATGTGTACACAATATTGCACCGGAGAAATAATGTAATTGACGAGTTTTTTTATGTCCAAGGTAATGTTTCGGCGGACTACAGTCAGTTTTCAGTCCGAGATCGTGGTGGTGACACATTGAATTTGTGTTCGAGTTTTTACCCTTATAAGTTTTAAATGTCGCAAGCGAAAAAAATTAAAGCTATCCTATCTTTGACATGGTTTTCAATGGGATTTTTGCATTTGTTTAGCACGATTTCGCGCAACAAGACCCATTTTAGGAACATATCTGTCGTGCTTACCAGTGATTTTAATCCATTTAGGAACGTATCTCTTTTTATAGCATTGCTCTTATGTATGTATGTGTTTCGCAATACGCTGATTCGCGATACGCTCTGGTGTTTTGGAACGCAACCCGAGCGTATTGCGAGATATGCCTGTATATTTCCTTTTTATTTTTTTTCCATACTAACATTTCTTCGTTTTAAAAATTTTCAAATTGAAATGATCGGGAAATAGTAAGTATGATAATGAATTATATCTATATATTAATAGCGTAAAAAATGAGGTTTTTAAAGCGAAGATAACAGCCACCTTAACGTGTGATGCATCAAATTAAACGTCTTAACCAGCAAATTTGCAGGAAAATTATAAAATTGAAATCGATCATACCGTTGGCGAGATATTGAGGTTTTTTGTGATCAGCTAAGCTCTGCTCGACGTAGTTGTAGTGGTTGATGTTAAGGTGGCGCTGCTAGCGGACATTAGTCGAGGCAGGCAATAACGGGTGACGTTAAGGTGGTGCTTTTAGCAAACCTTAGTAGAAAGAAATAAATCTTGCAGTCGCTGACCTTCATGGTAATGTGACAGAAGGCGAACTACCAAGAAAATATTTAATCTAACCAACCAGTCGATTTATCGACGCGCAATTGCTAGTATAGATTTAAGCGTGCGTTGAAGGCTTTTATTACGATAAGAAGAGAAAGATGGTAGGAGGGGGAAATGATTTCCATTTCAATTTACATAAACAACATTCGTTGCGTTATTTAAGAGAAGAAATATCTAAAAAGCTGAAATACTGTTCAAAAATATTTAAAAACGTAATAATGAGCTACATTCAATATTATTGAAATAGATACGGTATGAACATCTGAGGAACGTGCTGGAGTTTTTAATAAACAAACCGAGCATGTAAAAATTTTATGGGGTGAAGGATTGTGCGATAGATTACGGGAGTTAGGTAGAAGACTTGAGGAGGGATTTGGAAATAGGGAGAGAAAGAGAGGTTTAAAATAATCAAAGAATCAAAAAAATAATTATAAAAGGCTATGTTGTCCGTCCGTTGGTCTGAGTGTCAAGCTATTAAAATGCGAATAACTCGGTCAAGGATGTAGATAGAAAACTTAAAAGTGACATAAATAATCTATATAAAAATGTTTTGCCGTAAGGAAATTCACGAAAAATTCCAGAGTTCGACTCCAGGGTAGTATTCCGCTTCTTCGTATGAGAACACTCAAAAATCTATATTTTGTCATGCAGGCTTTTCTTCTTTTGGAAATTATAATTGGAAAAACCTGTCCTACGATCATCCGATTTGAGCTATTTTAAAGAAAAACTAATTAAAGTCACTTATTCTATTCTTCTTTTCATTTGTTTATTTTGACAACCGACTGCTGTGAGAAACAATATCAATATAAATAATGAGTGTGAAAATAATTTATTTAAAGTTAAAAATTTTAATTCCGTTTTTTATTCATTTTTACAAGTCATTTTTGACGGGAAATTGCGCGTTCAAAATATTTCACCTCTGCACCGATTTTCGTTCATTCCTTATGGAAAAATATTGGAGAAAAACAACCTCGAAAATTTTCAATTTTTAGAATATTATAATTTTTCCATTGTGGGGTACTAATGCTATACATTTCTGCCGAATTTTCAAGTTGTAGCACATCTAGAAGTGAAATTATATTTATCTAATTGTTTAAAATTTAAAAAATTACTAAATAAACTACTTCATGGAGATATTCAAATGTTTATTTGTGAATTTGCACTAACCTCTAAATAACTTTAAAATTTCAGCTCCCTAGTTTGCCCTGTAGTACCTAAACATTTATTTATTTGTTTAAATTTTAAGAATTTTTAACAGCCAAACAAATTATAATATCAAAATTTGTATATTCCCTATTTCGTTATTTTACAATTCTACCTTCACAAAAAATTTTAGCTTTGTAGCACATTCGGAAATACATAAACCTTAAAAATTTGTTTAAACAATTGCGGATTTTAAGGAGCCGCATTGTTGAACTTTTTCAAGATTTTCGTTTTTCTAGTCGGTTTTGCACAGTCCTACCCTCATAAAAAAATTTAAGAATCTCCAGGACATCTGGAAGTGCCTAAACATTAGTATCCTCCTGATATACGTAGACCGTATTGTCCCGAATATAAAACGACCTCGAATACAACGCGACCCTAAGATTTTTGGAAAGTCTTCCAAGAAAAAACTAAACCTCGAATATAACGCGACCCCAAACAACCTTCAGCCAATCTAACACAAGTTCCTCGTTCATCCACCCCTTCTGCGCGCGAAAGATTACACTTGACGGTAACTTTTCCTTTGGCATCCTTTTACGATTTAAAATTACGTAGGGAATCAGTTTTCACCCATCGGCCGTGACTACGAGCATAACAGATACCCCTGATTTCTCATTTCCGGTGGATTTTAACAACACCGATTTAGCTACGACTATTTTAAAATTCATGTGATAACTTCGTTGGATTCCTCTGTTAACCCGGGATTTGGAAGAACCTTTTTTCTCAACATGATCAACACCCTTTTTGTCGTACATTGTTAAAATAACGGATGGTAAAAAAACCCGTTAAGGTAGTTACAAAGAATACGCCGAAGCTCTTATAGCTTCAATTCAATGACTATCGAGTGGTTCAGCCGCTAATTGAACTCGATCTATTCTCACCTCGGATGCTTTTCAAGTACAATATAACGTACGCCTAATGTGTCTACAATGTAACAAGTGCGGAGTGTACGGTGATTTTTCGAAACACGATTTTACGATCTTTTTAAATCACTAGTACTCGAATATAACGCGGGGGCTACTTTTAAATTTTAATTTTTTGGAAAACAACATCGCGTTATATTCGGGACGTTACGGTATATGTTATTATATCATAAGATAGAAGTGTCTATATAGTACAGGGTGTCCCAGACATATCCGGCCGACTTTGATCGGGAATAACTTGGGTGCTATTCCCCGCAAAGAAAAAAATGATGCAAGTTTTTAAATCTTGTTTAATGACTTTTCATTTCACTTTTCAAAATGACCGCCAGCATTTCACACAACGCTGGAAAACCGAGTCACACACAGACTGCAGAATTTCAACCAGGATAGACGCACGCATGTTTTCAGTTTCCAGTTTCAGCTGGAAAATTGTCTTGGGCTTTCGCGCGTCAAGGTTGTCTTTTACATAGCACCACAAAAAAGTCTAGAGGAGTCAAGTCGGGGGAGCGAGGGAAAAATTCAACTGGACCCCTACAGCCAATCCAGTGACCTTGCAACTGGGCATCAGAAAGCATCAAGCACTTCAAAGGCGTAATGAGGCGGGGCGCCGTCTTGCTGAAAGAAAACCTCTTCATTTCCGTATTTCTAGTAAATTTCTGGAATAATTGAGTTGTCCAACAGATCCATATACTTTTCCCCATTGACTGTTCCATCAATAAAAATTGTCCCAGTATGCCTCAGGGATAAAGGCCGCACCACGCGGTGACACCAGGCAAATTGACAGCCTTTTCCACCTGAAAGCGTGGATTCTCCTGGGACCAGTACATGCAGTTATGACGATTCACTGTTCCATTAAATTTGAAGGATGCTTCGTTGGACCACACATTCTTCTGCAGGGAATCCTTATCTTCCTCCACTTGACTTGTGACCCACTCACAAAACTGCATGCGGCGATCTGGATCATCGTCGGACATTGCATGCAAAAGAGTGGGTATGTAGGACTTGAATTTTACTCTTTTGAGGATGCGGTGCACTGACGACTTGCTAATGTTTCCCGCTTCAGCTGCACAACGACGCAAAGATTTTCTTGGTGAAGAATGAACTCGTATTAAGATATCTGCTGAATTTTCATATGCAGTAGCAGTGCGAGGTATGTGATCAAAATCGGCCGGTTATTTCTGGGACACCCTGTATAATAGATGCGTAAGGAATGCGTGCTTTATATTCTTTAATACGAGAAAGTGAGAAGGAGAGAGACAGAGAGGGAGAGAGAGACAAAATTAAATGTTACATAGATAAAAAAATTATTTTGGGCGTATAAGAATTGTATAGCGTAATTTATTTCTTAGTCAAACAATTTCTATTCGCCCAAAACTATTTTTATTCTCTGGAACACTCAATTGTGTGAATTGCATATTTATTGCTTATTTTTCATTGTATGTAAAAGTTGGTTTCATTAATTTTTACTTTTATTTTAACTTAATACTTAATTCACGCATACACGTCATAATTGACGGGCAAATACGCTCATATTTTATAATAGCACTGATTTAGTGCTTTCAATGAGAATCAGTGGAATATATTATAACGCCATTGAACTAAGAGATAAACTTATCATAACGTCATAACCCTAAAACATGAAATATTAGCGAAACGTGAATAACGTTTTAATGTTTCATACTTTATCAAGAAATTTTTTAATCTTTTCATCTATTGAACGAAATTAACGAGAGAATTGAAATATGGTTTGAAGAAATTTTGGAAGCAGTAGTGCTACAAGCTTTTATTAATAACGAAAAAATATAAAGATATCATACGCATTTTGCGATTTTTAAAAATCCGAATACGTAGGTACTAACAGACACGGAAAATGACGCCATAATCCTAACACAAAATATCCTCATTTTTCCATAAATGTTAGTAACATATAGGCTATTGCGTAAATGATGATTATTTCTATTGCTGATACAGGGTGATCCGAGCCACGAAATTTGAAATACTAAAACTTGGACGCGCTTGCAGAATGCAAGGCATCGACAACGCGTATACTCATAAAAGTAAAAGGAAAAGCCAAAACATGAATTTTGAGCGAAAAACTACTACGCATCGATTGGTAAAGGCGAAGAAATCGATAGCGACAGCGAAATAAAGAAATAGTAAGGCAGTGAACAAGGAAAAGAGAGGGCGGAATGAAGTGAGGGGCGAAAGGATTGAGATAGGCGGTTATAAGAAAGGGAAAGAAACGTTTGAGGGACACTTGGAGTGATTGAATAAAGGGGGCGAGAATACAGGAGAGAGTGATTTCGAGGGCAAGGTATCCCTTAAGATGAGAAAGAGACGAAAAAAAGATAAGGACTTTGAGATAAATCTATAGGAATGGGACGGGAGGGGCAGTAGGAACGTGTCCCACATAATCTTCACTATCCCTTCCCGCCTATCAACTCACCCCTTTCTCCGCCCATCCAGCCCAATAAAGGTTCTTTTTTGCCCAACTAATTTCGCCGAAATCCTTCAACCGCACCAAAACTGTCCCGCATTATTTTCCTGGCAAAAGAAATTGATAGCGGGATTTCTCGGGGAATGGAAGGTGAAAGGTACGACTTCACATTATGAGAAACGGAGTTTTTACCTCTGCAAAAAATGTTTGCTTCGGGAAAGGAAGCTGTAGAAGGTGAAGGAATAATGAGAGAGAGGTAGTGAAAGAGTGAATGAATGTGGCGAAAAGAGACCGAAAGGAATAACAAAAAGCGAACGTACCTTACGGGGAGGAAGAAGATTGGGAGAAGAGAGAAAACCCTAGAATTGGGAATGTGAAGAAGCGAAGCGATAAGAAAGCGGAGAAGGTTGAGGTTTCTGAGGACAAACTGCCAGAGGGCGAGTGTATACGGAAGATAACAGTGGGCGTTTGAGACAGGGAAAAAATAAAACTACATAACATGCCAGATGACAGTACTCCTTTCCCCACCCTTGTCTGACCCATCCTTCTTCTCTCCCATCTCTTCCCTCTCCTTGTTTCTCCTCCCTGCCCATCTGACGACCGACGTTTTAGCCCCCTTTGCGGTCCGTCATATTGAGCTTGAGGTTTTAGGCGGAGCAAGGAAAAAAAGATTTTAAAGGCGTTAAAGGGGATAAGGGAGGACGGATTAAAATAAAAATGAGTAAAAGTAATCCTTTGGAAAAGCATTAGAGTGCACTCCCGCCTCGTTCCACGGTGTACTTTGGAGCTCTCCGTTACATCACGAGCACTATTTCCTAAAAATAAGCCTCGGCACAACTCTCTCCCTCTCT
The DNA here is from genome assembly GCA_028673005.1 of Tanypteryx hageni. Classification (NCBI taxonomy): domain Eukaryota; kingdom Metazoa; phylum Arthropoda; class Insecta; order Odonata; family Petaluridae; genus Tanypteryx; species Tanypteryx hageni. The sequence goes on from CM054112.1 coordinate 196,203,099, forward strand.
CACACCCACTCCCGACCAAAAACTTTCTTCCCGCCAACGCCCGAGGGACTTGTGAAATGCCTTACATCTTCAGCCTCCCGCGCGGCGGAAGCACAGTCGTTTCCAGAGATGGAGGGAGAGAGAAAAACGGATGAGGCCAAGAAAGAGATGAGTGTAACTTGATTGCGAGGATTGGTAAGTGCGAACAACGGGGAGGCTATAATCTCTCGTACTTAAACAAACTGCATCTTACGTAACTGGACATGCTGTTCTTCCACTGCGAGAGTTAGGAATTTAGTGTTTTATCTGCTCTGACGTTTGTTTTCCAGGGTTTTCTTTCACGTTTTCCTTGCACAGATATGGAAAAAAATTCTATCCCCTTTTCCTCGATGCGAAATATTGGAAGTTTCCGTCGTCCCAGTCAAACTCGACGGCATTTCTTGTACCTTGAATTTTATTTACACGGCGGGTTCGTTTCGCGAGCCTGCTACCGGATATGGAAAAGTAGAGGGTTATTGGCAAGCCGAGAACATGTCGAATTCAACGAGAAACGCATAAATTTCGTTTCGTTCTGTCGGATTAAATTCAAATTTTCTATCGGGCGTGCTTCATAGCGAATGCAATCGATTCTGTACGGAATAATTGCGGTCGCAGTCTGTAATTATGGCATGAAAACTAATGCATATTATATGGTCAATTGCTGCGTCGTATGCCTGCCATTATTTCAATGATCTGCATTTATCGAACACGTATTCCATGCAATTATTTCTGAGGGCTATATATAGCACCTGCCTTCATCAATCGTGCAGCTTCGCTCGCCAATTAATTCTCCAATGAGCGTGTTATTTGAAAAATATGAGAACGCTTACTCATTTTAAATCATCGATAGTTCTAGGTCAAGCGAACCATTTTATAGAAGTGGATTATTAATTATTGATATTAACGGCAGGCAATTGCTGTAAATATTATCCTGAAATCGCTATTTAAGTGGGCCATTTTTTAGAATTTCAAGTTTAATTTTAGGGAATTCATAACCTTTAGCTCTCGACATAAAATATAGCTCATAGTCGCCACACGAAGAATCTCTAAATTTACGCATTAATGGAACATTCTTTGTGGTACAGATAATTAACCGACCAATTTTAGAAACAATTCCGTTTGATGTATGCTAAAAATAGAAATATTATTTGTTTAAAATAAAAGGTTGAGAAAAAAATTCAAAATAATTAATTTTCCACGTTTATAAGCTTTTCCAGGATTATCTAGTCAATATATTATTATTGAAAGAATTTCATTAATTATCTGTTACCTATTTTAGATGGCATTAAAGGCACGTGCAACCTTTTCATGAATATGAAGCTAAAATCTGCAAAACATGGAAGAAAATTGAAATTGATAGCAAAGGTACGCTATAATAACCATATAACGTTCCATGATTAGGTGAATTAGTGGCTTTGTTTATAAGATTAGCTAGTCCCGCATATAACACGAGGATAAATAATAATTATTAATATACGTTCGTTAATGAGCTATCTATGGTCATTTGACCTTAGTGAAATCAGTAAATCTTTAAGAGGCAACCAGCAATATATCATTGTTACATAATTTATAAATGGGAATTGTATTTAACATTAACATCAAAGGCTGCTTTACTTTTACAAGTCTAATTAGAAGTGAATGAATATAAGAATCGTCTTAAATGCTTACAATTTTATAGCTCGCCCTCCACTATTTCTCTCAGACAACATAATGACTTACAAATTGTTGGTAATCTGACACTTATCTTTACACTAATAACTTGAATCTATAAACTAAGAAAAATATAAATGATTTATAAGTTTAGTGGCGCATTTTTTAACTCGCTTACATGACTCATTCCTCGAAAGAACAAATTATTTACACCATCGCTGTACAATAATAAAGTTTTCCTTTTTTATAAAGATCGTGAATGTATCGTAGCATGACATTTTTTACGTATTTAAATAAAATAGACCAAGAGTAATAAAATATTTTGGTGAGAAAGTTAGCTCGGTTTTAGTATATTTTTGGATATTAAAAAATTATTTCCTTATTTATTATTGCGCTTTTATGGCCTTTATTGGCTATTACTATTAAATAACCTAGCCATTTCATACTGTTAGTATAAGCCAAACAAGTCTGAGAAACTTCCATTGATTTACAAACGATAATTAACTAAGTCTTACGGGAATTAAAATTTTCGAACTATGAAAGCAGTTTACTTAAATTCGAGCAGTTTTTCAAAAAACATCCCATGAACAGAATATAATAGAGGTAAAAAAGGAAAATAAGATCATTTCGTGAGTATATATTTGGTGGAATAGATAAAACATCTGCTGCGCGCCACCGTCCCCGATACCAAATGATTTTCATGAACTTTTCAGCATCCCATGTCCGCAGCCATTTCGCGTGCGCTCCCGGGAATATTTATCACGCGCCTTACCCGCTAGGACCTCGTCGCCAGGAAAATAAAACTAAATGGAGCGGCTATATATGCGAGAGAACGGGTCGCAAAACTCCCTCATTTTGCGGCCTTCCCGTCCCCCATATCCCGAACGCCAATAACTCCACTCCTTCCCCTCACCGCCGAGGCGGCGGCCGCAGCACCAGCACCATCGACGGACTAACGGTGCCGCAATGGTGTCCGGATAAGAGGGGGAGTAGGAGATGGTATGCCATCGCGCACCCACGGCGGTCCAGACCAAGTCTAGTGGCTCCTCATCCCTTCTTTTCCCTCTCGTTAGTTTAAACACGTGATCCCTCAACCCTCTTACAATTTCGCGGCTGGCGAAGAGCCAATGGTTGCGCAATCATGGAAGAAAGAACTCTCTCCGCCTGTAGAAAATCATTACTATAATAGATAAGTGCCGGACAAAACATCCAGAGAAAATGAGAGGAAATATCACGAGGACTGATCGTTTTTTATTCCCTTGATTTCGGCTAGAGATGGCATGAAAACATAACTCCTAGGAGCTGTATGGGATATGATTAGAAGGGCAGCGGAACTTTACAGGAGCGGGAAACTAAGTCAATGTTACTCTAGATTGCCACAAAGAGAGTGGGAGGGTTATCAATGGATCGTTACTAAGGAGTGGGAATGATCTATTGTCTAAGAGTCAGAAAGAGAGAGAGAGGTAGGAAGAAAAATGGGGAGTAAATGCAAACGTGGGAAGTATTTGACAGGCGCACGTTTGAGTTACAGATGGATGAGGTTAGCAAATCGTCAGTGTAGAGAAAAGGGATCGAATAAAGACAATTTTTTTAAACGAGTCTTCATTTGCGTGCTACGTCCAAATTTTGCAATTTATATAGTGTGAAAATAAATTTGGAAATGCGTGAGTTATTTTTTGCTTTCTATTTCTATCTTTTCTTGTGCTAAAAACTTAAAGTGAAGACTAATGTGCGTAACAAATACGAAAATAAACGTATATATGTATACGAGAGGCCATGAGAATCGCTGTGTCATTGAGAACTAGATATTACGCTTGCCGAACGTAAGATTTATTTCTATTGATAAGTCCCTACCAGCTTATTGGCAATTAAGAAAACTGAAATAGAATCGTACTATTAAAAGATCATACTATCATAGCCTCACTAAACTTCATGATTGTCGAAATACACAATTCAATAATGAAAAAATCTGAAACAATTATTTCATTTTTGATTTCTCTTGGTGAAATGACGATAGAAATTGCATTTTAACCAGCTTTTTCTAATTTGAACTTTTACATGTAGTCAGTTAAAGCAGGAAGATGTGATAACAAAAAAGGATGAGTAAGCTTTTGATGAAATGAAAAAACACGAGCTCGATATACATACATGGTAATGAAATTACCCGTTAAGATAGACGAGTTATTATCCGAAGCGACGTTCAGAGCGCTAATAAAACGCGGCGGGTGGTGATCGTTTTTGATTCACAAATTGATGCTCATATCGTTCGGCAACGTTAACACGGATGCGGTTTTGAGGTTAAGTTCGGCTATGAATTACTAAATATATAGTTTCGTTGCTGGCTATCCCGATACATGGCTCAATTTCCGAATGTTAAAAGATCGCCGCAGATCCGTAAGTCTCTGAAATAATTTAACAAGGAAAAATTTAATGCAAACAACCGACACTGAACACAATTTTCTCCCTTTCCCTTGATTTTCAGCCTGTTTTTAAATGAGGCTGAAAAAAGTAATTATCATAAGAAAATAAACGTTTTAGTATTTAACTAGCATGACAAAAGAGATTAACACGTTCTTGGGTTATTATTTTAATTCGGTCAAAAGGGGTTTTCATAAATTTAATGCAGACACCAAATTAGATATTCCTTCATCCAAAAACATTTTATCAATATTTCTTGTATCCTGGCTTCATTCGATGTTGTTACAAGATAATTAATTTATATAATTTTACACATTATTCTCTTGTTAATGTATCACAAAAACATAACGATTGAGACACACGTATCATGATGCTTTTCGGCATGCTGAGAGAAACGGAAGAGTTATTAAAGAGCCTGCTCTCTCTGCACGGGTGGTATATTCCCAACCTCTTCGTACATATACAGTCATTAACCTTGGCCTTCCACTAGTGGTGTAAGAATAGGATGACGTGCATGTATGTTTCTGGCTAATCAACCTCTTGGATTATTATAGAACAAGAGGATGGCGTGGATGGCCAAATTCCAGGGGCCCTCAATTTTTTCCGAATATGGAAAAATAAATATTTTTCAGTAATTTCTTTTTTTATCCTAATTTCTGAATGACTTTCCAATTAATTTTGGACAGCGTAATTTAAAAAGCCTAGCCTTTTCAGCATACCTCTGGTAATTTATTAATAAGTGCAACTTGGTTGGTTGTACAACGGGTTTCATTTTTAATTAAAAATATGTCTTTGATGAGGGAGGGGAGGGACCATCGATAATATTTTTCCCCGAGCCATTCCGCTCCTAGTTAAGCCAATGCCTTCCACGTCTTAATTACTCCATCTCTTCATCCTTCTATCCGACCAACTCGTGCTTTCATTCATTCCCCACATCGAGTTCTCTCTCTCTCTCTCTCTCTCTCTCTCTCTCTCTCTCTCTCTCTCTCTCTCTCTCTCTCTCTCTCTCTCTCCTCTCCCGACCTCAACCCCGTCATCACTTACACCCCATTTTCCTTCCTCACGTAATTACATGGCAGGCTCCGCGTCCAATGTTGCGACGCCGTGCTGCGAATTTGCGGGACCTATACTAGTCGTGCGTGTGTTTGCCCGTTCGTGTTCAAGGGAATAGAGAAAAGAACCTCGGTACACGGGAGGAAAACCCACAGAGCCACGTGAGTGCGCTTACAATCCTCTCTCTCTATCCCTCTCTGCGCGGAACGGTCCGTCGAACAAACCCAACTCCGTCGGGTCCACGAGAGCCGAAACCGTCCTTCTGGACATCCAATCTTTTCCATCTCTTTTCTCTAGGGTTACTACGCTCGCAGGATTGGAAATGCGGCTCACGTGATTGCGAATTTCCATTTCACGCGTTTCGGAACCGCGAAACTGTTTCGGAGGAACAAGGAGATTCCGAGAATCGAGAACTTCCGTCTTTCTCGGGTAAATAAAGAAAATTGGCCCTTTAAAAGAAAAGCTGCGTCATCCGCTAGGCAACGTCAGTTCATATTGGTTCGGTCATCAAAGGAAGAAAATTCTTTATATGAATGGAAAATACTGGAGAGCAAAAGTATAATTGAGTCAAATGGAATTTTTCGTTATATTACCGATATTTTCTCTAATACTCACCCAAAAAGAATAGGAGGAATGTCTTTTTCAAAACGAGATGGTGTAGTTTGCTATAATATTTATAACTGTCCATTCTTAGCTGGAAGGATAATTCCCTATAAAATTGTTTTGATATGGCATAAGTAGCATATATATGACAAGTTGTTTTAATACAGACAGGATAACTATTTTCCGTTGTCTATTTTCGTCGTAAAGGAATTTCAAATAGTATTTCATACGCGATTTTGAGGACGCAAACGATCGCTTGAACGGTAATGCGATCAGAGAAAGTAGCTTTATGTGATGTAGAGCGATTTACATTAATTCATTTTTGAAAATTTCGGGCAATCTTCCATACCACCATACCGTTTCCATTTACGGCTTGTAACTAGGTTGATACTGCAGTTAAAAAATTAAACCCAGGAGGCATAATCATCGAGTAAATAACACGACTGTAAATTAATAAAGCAAAATTTCACGACATCAAGAGGCACCCAAAAAGCCGTAGAAAATGAATTGGAGATTAGTCCAATAAATCGATAGCTGGCAGAAACGTTAGCTTGAAGAATAAATAGGTGAAAATCCAAAAGCGCGGAAGGTTTCAATGTGGCGACTTTGGAATATTCCGTTGTATCCATAATATTTACCGCCGTTACAATGGCAATTAACCTACTTTCTAGAAAATATTAAATATATCAAAAATAAAACTTCATATAAAACGGATGAAGAAGTTGATAGAGTAATTAATTACCGATCAACGCGCTTGACGAAAAACGAATGTTACCCTCGAGCCAATTGTGAACTGAAATTTATTAAATCGACGAAATAGCGGGGTTTATATTTATTCCAAAATCCAAAATGGCGGGGTTCAACGGAAATCCGTATCTTTCTAATATAAGTATTTTCATTTTCATACTTTTACATTTTTAGGCGCGTTTCGCTTACAGCATGAGCGCCTATTAGCTTCGGTCTGTCCTTCCGTCCGTCCGCATGATCGTTCTTGAGTTCTACCAAACGGATTTTCATGAAATTTGATATTAAGGACTTACAGTCAAAGACAATAAGAAAATCATATAAATGAATCACGTAAGCCAATCGGGATTACCACTTTACTGGTGACAGAAAAATGTACTTTCTGTCATATCTCGTAAAGTGCTGGTCATATCAAAATAGTTTTCAAATAAAACTTGTAGAACTAGTACAGTATTTCTTTTCCTATACATTTTTATCGTAGGAGAAGCCGTTATCAAGAAAATTGAACAAGAAAGTCGTAATTCGAGTTGAATTCATGCGTGGATACCTAATTGTTGCTAACGAAAACAATGTTAGTAATAATTGAAGCAAATAAGATCTGCTATAATTTACAAAATACGTTTAATTTCCTTAATTGTGTATGCAAAACTTTGTAAGCGGAAGGAAAGGATTATCTACGACGAAGAAAGGAACGTAAAACATAAATATTACAACTACTTAAGTGAGGCAAGTTTTATATAATTTTCGATTGTTCAATTAATTACAACAGGTAAGAAAATAAATCAGTTAAGAAAAGTTTAATACCTCTCTGGCATCATTTCTGATATACCGTTTTCAGCCTTTAGTCATTCTACTAAAATTACGGAAATGCGTTTATTAATGCATGAACTTAGGGGAGGAAGAAGTTTTTAGTAGACAGTAAGACATAATCGGGTAGTGGCGTTTTATGGTGTGCGTTCGTTCAAAGTAGTATATCGTTTAGTTTCAAATAATCCATCTCACGAAATGCGTCTATTTGTGACACACTCTACACTTTCCTAACTAATAGTTTAATTTATCCGTGACTAAAGTCATATAAAAAAGCGATCGGTGAGTAAAAGTGACACAAATTCTGCGAAACATGCTATGATGAATATTTTTGCTACGTAATTTAATGACCGATTCCAACGTATTTAATTAACATGAATTTCTTCTACATTCTTGTGCATGCAGCTATTTAAATATAAATTTTTGAAATAAAAATGCATCGTTCCATATGCATTGTTATGACTATTATAGTAACGTACATGTTTAACCTAATTAGTCACTTTATTTTGTTGGAAACAATAGAAGAGGGCCAAACCAGCATTAAGTAAGATTTTTACATCCCAAATTCACAAAGTAACTAAGATCAATTCTTAATTTTTTATTCAAAAACAAAGATAAAATTGACTGAATCATTTGCCGATCTAACGTAATTCTATCATTATCTCGAAATTCGAGGGAAAAACCCAATGCATTGTCACCACCAAGAAATTTTTCGAGCAGTCATAAATACCGAGATTCTACTCCACGTTTCGCTCAAGTGGAAACAGTTAAACTGCGTGAAATAAAACAACCGCAAAAGTCCTCTCGGCTTCTTCACGAGAGTCGCTCCGGTAAAGCATAGTGCACCATCCGAGCAATTGCTCACTATTAACTCTCCTATATAAAAAAGTGCGATTTCATATGTGGCTAAAAGCGTAGCTTCCTAGACGGTAAATTTTATACGAGATAATTTTATACCCCTCTCTTTGGCTTGCCTTTCCCTCTCTCTCTCTCTCTCGGATCGTCGGCCGACCATCCACCTCTCCATTCCTTTCCCTCCCTCCCACCCTCCTCCCTCTTTTTACATAATTCCGGAATACGGACTCATTCCAGTCATCGCAGATTTCGCTTCACATGACTCCGGGAGGGTAAAAAAAAAGAAAAGCGAAAAGAGAAGGGCCGTCGGTTAGGAATTTTTTGGAAGGTCGCAGAAAGCGAGAGAGGGAGGATTTAAAAAATTTTTAGAAAGAACGGAAAATGGAAAGAGGGAAAAGAGAGAGGGATGAGATAACCGAGCCAGGGCCAGCCAGGTGGGGTAGGATGATGGGTGGGAAATATGAGTTCTCGTTCGAATGGCCCCGTACCTCTGTTTGTTCCGCAGCCGGCACCATCCGACCAACCTGCCCTCGCCCTCGCATTCCATTCCTCCACCCGCTCACCCACCCCCCACCCCCTTCCCACTCCCGCGAAAATCTCCCCCGCCACCCCTTGATTCCGACGACCGCTTATTTTTTAAAAAATAATGATAATAATAATAATATAAAAGAGGAAACTCATCCGACGCCGCGGAGGAGGGAGGGATGGAGAGGTCAGGGGCAATAGCTTTGCGACCAGGGTCGTAAAATGGCATGGGTACCTTGCGGCGCCGTCCGGTGGGGATGGGCGGCAGGTGAGGGCAAGGGTAGTAGATCCTGAGGGCATGCGTCGACCAAATAAGAGAAATATATACATATATATATGTTTAAATTAGAGCCAAATACATATCGTGTGTATACAATGTGCTGTTAGAAACATGTTTGCAAAAGGCGGGAAATCTCGCTCAAAGAGAGCATTTCACGTTAAGTATTTCGACCCCTTTGTCCCTGGCTGTGGCCTCCTACCTCTACCACTATCCATATTTTCACTCGATATCCTCTCTCTCTCTCTCTCTCTCATCGGTTTGACCGGTTCTTCTGTACTTCGAGCTTCAATTCTACTCCCTCTCTCGCACATCCACACACCAACAGATATTACCCCCTCTCCATCATCCCTCGTCCGATGGTGAATTGATCATTACCGAACTCGGGGCTCACAATGCTAGAGTGCAATTAGGAGGAAGGGCACAAAGCGCGGTGGCGGAGGGGGAGGCTTGCGGGTAGTGAAGCAGGAGAGGGAACAGGTGAAATGGGAGGGCCAGGGTGTGTAAGGATGGGGGAGAGAGGTAAAAAAGGGGAAAGAGGCAAAAAAGGAGAGAGAGAGAGAGGTGGGGGAAGGAGAGGATGGATAAAAGGGGAAATAAAGAGAGTAATGAAAAGAGGGAGGGAGGACGTGGTGATGGGAGAAGGGAGATGAAAGGACAGAGGCGTGGGAGGTACAGAGAGAGACCGGCGGAAGGGAATAAAAAGAGGTAAAGGGCAGAAAGACGGAGGAAAATTGGGGAAAAAAGGATAAGAAGTAAAGAGCGAGAGAATGCGAGGGAGAGGAGGAAAAGAGATGTGAGAGGTAAAGAAAAAGAATAAAGGGTAGAGAGAGAGAGGAAAAGAGATAGAAATGAAGGGAGACAGAATTCGGTTGAGTAAATTTACATTCTGAGCGAGTAAGGGAGGGAGCGGAAGCAGCAGGAAGAAAGAGAAAGGTAATGTCCGGACGCGGAAGGTGGGTGAGAAAGTAAAGAGGTGTGGATGGCAGAGAGGAAGAGGAAGTGAGAGTGTGGTGGAGAGGTCGGGGCGAGGGAGGGGGAGAGGTAGAGTGAGCGGGATAAAGGGGGGGAGGGATAAAAATGTGGACCTTTTGGGCAGAGGGCAGGATGGAATGCGCATAAATGGCAAGGCTAGACCGAACAAAAAATGCGGCAGAAGAGCCGTGAATCACCGGTGTTGATACGTAAAGTGAAGGAATAAAACCTTTTTAATATTGACGGCTATTCGTTGGTTTTTTATTCGCGCTGGTGGAGCAATCGGTGTTGCCAATAATTACAACTTCGTAATTCATCGTCAACCAAAATTTAGATCATTGCGATAACTATTGAGCTTTTAGCGAGTTTTTATGCGACCATGAGGAAAATTAAGAAGTCGATGAAAATCGCCGTTTGTGATTCATTGGCAATTTAACTGCAATGGGTTAAATTATTTTGACGATTAATAAATAAAAGTATTATCCGTCTATAATTTTTTCTTCGTTTTCCAATTAATTACTTAAAAGAAGTGAATTTTCAATTGAAATGTTGTTTACTCTTTAACGTATTTCTTCGAGCAGTAATTAAGTTTCTTCAGACTTCTTTTCTGAAAACTGCTGCAGGGTAACTTATTGATTATTAATTTACCTCAAACGACAACCCAGTGTAGTAATTTAATGCTTTTTAGATAAGAATATTGAAAAACGCAAATTTCCCGTCAAGTTACATCTGGCATTCTTCATAAAGGACCTGTATTATCTTTAATCGTTAACTGAATAACTTAATGCTGTCTCTCGTCGCCTAAATTCAATAAATCTTCCAATTAAGTATGGTTGTTATCATTGAAATATTGTTCAAAATCGTGGAGTTTATCTAGTTTGGACTGCTCTTGGTTACATTTTAATTCAAAACTAGAAGTAAAAATCATAAATATGACACCAATGCTAAGGGTGACTCCTCTTCACTAAACGTGCGTTTTATCAATTTGAATCAATTGTCATTTTACATAATTTTCATCCAACGCTATTTTCAAACATACTTTTCGAAAGTTGAGTAAACTTATTTTTCTTTCAGAACCGTTTTAACCAAGTATCAAATGTCTAATTGAACAAAAAAACTGCTTACATCACGAAATCTTCTCTTTCTATCAATTTCTCAGTCGTTTTTCGTGTAAATCGTAGACTTCTAGCCAGGAGCAAAAAGTTCGTCGCACGGTTTCTTCCGAACTCTCTTGATCATATTTATATCACTTTTAGGTTTCAGTAGCATTTAGTCCGTGAAACAGAGCATTTCAAAAAACTTTCTGGGGTGACTCAGTCACCCCGCGCTCTTCCATGTTACATTTCTTATTGCGAGTCATGGTAAAATTTTTATTCTATATCTGGCTGTAATTTTCATAAATCGATGGAATCTCTTTGCAATAGACCATTTGAATGTTTCTACCCTCTCTTTACGTTTTATTAGGCAGGTGAACGTTTCGATTTACATCGCGACTTGGAGAAAATCCGTGAAATTCTTCTCAATAGTTATGTAATATTTCTATCAACTAACCCAAATACAGTGCTCAAAAGAAGTAGTTTCATAAAAAAAACCGGCCAGACCTTAGCAAAACCAGCAGCCATTTCTCGGTTGCAACAGAAAACTTTACCAAAACAACTATGGGAATTGGGCCAAAAATTTGTACCGCCTAGAAAAGAAAATGTTTCTGGAGAGCCCGGCCCACCTAGTTCTGCAAAATTACGCTGTGACGTATGCTCAAGAAATCAAGACACGAAAACAACTTCGTCCTGTTCTAAATGTGAGAGGTCGATGTGTATGAAACATGAAATACGTATGTTAGTACTACCTTGACAGCGAATAACACAATGAGAAGTGAACTTCCATAATTCTTATTATTATTATCATTTTATTCATAATATTATGTTAAAACAATAAGTTATCATAATTACTATTATCTAAGTATAATTATTATTATTATGCACAAGTATTGTTATTATTATACAAAATCTCTTGTATGCATGTTAGCTAACCAGGAGTTTTGAACAATAAAGATATATTTAACAAACATGTAAATTATATGGGTTTAAAATAAATTTGAATTTTCCAAAGTATTTCCTTACTAATCTAAGAATAAAAAAATAAAGAAAAATAAAAAATCATGAATAATTATGCTGGAAAATGTAATTTAAAATGGGGTGATTCAGTCACCCCGCGCGACCGTCTGTGCTCCAGAATTGAGCGCGCCTTCTGCCGGGTTAAGAATTCCGCCCTTCGAAACCCTTCTCTCAATGTGCAAATTCCCGGTTCCGTCTAACCTGGCGGTCAAATTGGATGGGAAAAGGAGAGGAAAAGAGGGGAAAAGAGGCGAGGCAAAAATCTGCGATAAAAAATAGATCGAATTCCAGGCATCAGTGTATAAGTGTTGACCGTGAGTAGAAGGAACATCGAATTCAAACCAGGGGATGGACGGAGAAAATTGGCGGAAATTCCTCTCACTCGACTGTTTCCATAATCGACCTCGCTGGGCGTTTTGGCAATATAACCTACCGAACGGACTCTTTACGCGATAAAAATTCTCCATATAACGTCCGCTACGAGGAAGGAATCTAGATCTGGGAAACCGATCTCAAAGAGTTGTAAAAAAATCTTCGGAGTTTTTAGTCTTTATTGCCGACGAAGGTTTTTATTACCCTCGCCTACTTTCTCGTCTTTTTTCTCAAAAAAATCGACAAGTATACGGCGCACTCCATCAGGTCAATAGAAGTTGAACTCTCATTAAGTGCGGGAGAGTAAAGTTTGGTCTTGAGGTGTCGTGAAAGGAAGCAACTTCAATTCATTTTACAGCCAACAATATAAAGCAAACTTTTCGGTCGATTAATCGCTTTGGTTATCTGCGAAGCTTTGGATAAAGTTTGTCTCTTTCAGCT